>OV281285.1:17627692-18240384 GCA_923062465.1 Acleris sparsana
CAAAATGTCCTTGAACAGAAAAGTGCCACTTTGATCCCTCCTAGCAGGGAAGAAAAGTCCCCTTTCCGAGTAGGTGATATGAAAATTATTATGCGTCACCTGGCTCGGAACATGATGATCCTACCGTACATATGACGGACTTCTCATAAGAATAAAATATGCCGGACTTATCCGTGCTGACCTAGCATAATAAAACACCGCCCAAGTGCGTGTCGGACCACGCACAATGTAGGGTACCGTACCATCACACGGTGCGAAAACCGAGGAAGCAAAAACAAAAGCATAGTGGTCGTTCGGGGAAATGGCCGTACTAAGAATTCGCAATGTGGTCTTTCGGGGAAGTGGCCGTAATAAGAATTCGCAATGTGGTCTTTCGGGGAAGTGGCCGTAATAAGAATTCGCAATGTGGTCTTTCGGGGAAGTGGCCGTAACAACAAAATTACTAACAAAGAAATGGCCGATGTAGGAATTTACACGGTGGCCATACAAGGAAGTGGCCCTAGGTGACCGGATCCAAACGTAACAGTAAATGCAGAGTGATAGTGAATGGAAAAAGTGAGCATATTTTCACATAATGAGAATTCTGTAAATTTCTACACATTTTTTTAAATATTGGTAACATTACGAATAACATCATGGTAACATTGAATTCAACTCAGGTGCATTAGTCGCAAAATAACGGATAAATAAACTGGACGTGTCGCAGACGTGATTTTGTTGTATGGGGCAGTAGTTAGCAGACGGAAAGTTAGGTACCTTGTGTTTGATGTGATACTGTACTTATTCCAAGCAACAACGATCGTAGTATTTATGCAAATATTATATAACTGGATCACAGAAACCGCTAAAACCAATGAATGCCGCGGTGTTCATTCATTAACTAGAACCGTGTGAATTACTTATTTTACAATATTATGCGTTTTCGTTGTTGTATTAAAGTTTATTTTTCAGAAATATAGCTGTTAATTGATTGTCCGTCATGTGGCCAGTATTCTAACAAACTCATAAATGCTTTAAATGTTAGTTTATTCACTGGTTTATAATTTCCAGTAAATGAACTACCATCAATGCGACTTGTTCATTCATTGGTCTCGCATAAAATTTAAGAGCCAGTTAATGAAAGATCGTTATATTACAAGAACCTATTACACCTAAGGCGTTTTCAGGCGGGAAAATGGCACGTCAGTGAATAGTAAGTAGTAGTCATCCACAAAAAAATTGCACCGCTACCTGTCAATAGGTCTCTCTTAGAATATTTTTTTTACAAAGCGTCATCCATATAATTGAGTTATCAATTCATATTAAAAGACATTATTTTGGATGAGGCCAAATGCTTTGATATAAATTTAAATTAAGTACATTAATAACCATAAAATCAATTTGTAACTACATTTTGTCGCTCACCTGCGGTGTCCCAAAGCAAAGCACCCATGTTTCGATTTAATTAAAACTAATTTATTTTATTTTATTATTATTTTAAATTTATTTTTGCCCTCGACAGTTTTTGTCGCTCACCTGTCATGAGGTAAACGCTACCTGTGTGGTTATACTATCTCGTTTAACCTGCCTTGCACCGCATAATATTAGAGACCTACAGTCCCCAGCTAATGCTATTAGAAGTAACACGTCGTCAGTGTGCCGCAGGTTGAATGACGTTTACGGCAGGCGAATGACGATTATTTAAAAACTTATATTATATACTAAAGATATTTGTGGATATTATGATTGTTACCCGACTGCACGAAGTAGGGTTGTTTTCCGAGTAGGGATATATATATATATATATATATATGTACGTAACACCCTGTAGTCTATACGGTTCACCGGATTACAACATATGAGATGCCCTTACGCTCGAAAAGTAAATAAGGTGTGTTATTTTATATAAATAATTTAGACACGGAAAAAATCGAATGAAACCTATTGAAATTAGGCACTTGTTGTCAGTTTAATGTAGTTTTTATTTAAGAATTAGCTTAACTGCACCCGCTATCTTTAACCTGCTAACAGTTTCACTTTATTTGTACGTATTTGTCGCCAACCTGCCCCTATTGTCTACCGCATAATTCATCATAAATAAATTCGCAATTCGCATTAAATAAATCACTTCCCTCCACGTGATATCGATTACTCGATTTTATTTCTAGGGATCAACCATTGATGTGTACTTAGCCGTGATAGTTTTTCTTTTAAATTCGTTATATGCGCTTTCATTAAAGATATTTTTCAGATTTTTTGTATTTGTAGTTTTGGCTTTGGGAGGGACACGTGACTCTAACAAAAATTAGGGCTTTAAAGCTTAATATTTCATAAACGGATCCCTTAATCTCAAAATTGTTTTCACAAACCCGCAATATTTTTGGAGGACCTATCCAACCGCACTCCACAATATGGGGTAGACGAGAAAAAAAATACATCACCACGTTAAGTGTAGGGGAGGAACACAATTTTTTTTAAGCTTTTATTTTACCACTTTGTTGGCGTGCCTAATACGTATATTTCTGACGTAGCAGTGGTAAGTATCTCGGTGACCCGTAGAGGAGGATTATTAAAGGTGGTAAATTAGTAAATGAAACAATATTTAAAATAGAATTGTTGTTTTAACTAAAAGAAATTGAAAAATAATACAGCAAGACACGGGACCCCGTGTCTGGTGTTAACGAAAGATAATCCCAGAGTGATCTCATGGATCGATATAAAAAATGGATCATAAACAATTTTGAATTTAGAAAAATTAAAACGAAATGAAAGAGTGGCCAGGAACGTAAAAAAGGAGGTTGTAACAAACTCGTTACAATACCCGGGCTGGCTTGGAAAGAAAAATCCTGAGCTTGGAGTGAAGGATTTTTCTTTTACATACTTAGAATCGTATATAAAAAAACATGAACTTAATTTAATTGGTGGTGGTTGAGATGGATGATGAGGTGAGTGAGGTGAGAATGTAATATATAGTGGGTATGTACAGTGGGAAGCAATCTATTACTTTCATTCTATTCCTTTCATTCATCATTCAATCAAAGTTATGGTCGCATAAGTCGCAGCTCATAACACTATTCATGTAGAGTATTCTCTTATAAATTAGGTAGAGATATACTCCATAGAAGGTCCCGTAATAGTGTAGGCTTTTTAAAAGATCAGTCACCAACCGCTGATGTAATTTAAGATGATAAAGTACCTATATACAAGTATTCTATAAAATAAAATAAATTCTCACTAAGAGAATCATGACGATGTAAAGTTTTAAATATGAGTAATCAACCGCTTCAGGGTTAAAAAGAAAACACGACTAACGACTTATTTCGAGAGTTTTCAGCCGCTCTATAAGAAAAGTAAACACTAAGCTAAGTAATTATTTTGCTCTAAATATAGAACAAATTTAAAATATGAAAATACCTAATGCTTTAGTGAATGAACGTGAAGAATTAATGATACTTATAATAGACCTTAAATTGTAAATTATACCTAATTAGAGAGAAAGAGAAAAGTATTTCGAGGGATTGGTATTTATATTAACTGGTTAATGTTTTTGGAGTTTGGTTTTATGTCTCTAACGTGCCAACGTCCTAGAGGTTTACCAAACAAATCTGAAAGTTCGTAAACAAGAGATGAAATCTTTTTAGTAATAATGCATTTAATAAATTTAGGAGCGAGTTTAGCCGAATGATATTTATCTGAAGAACTAATGGTATAGTTTCGTCTCCAAACTATATCATTTTATTTAAGGTCTATCTTCTGATGATGTTTATTGTAAGACTTTGCTTTAATTTGGTGAGCATGGTAAAGACGGTCTTGTACTTCAGAAAGAATTGGGCTAAGGGAACCTAAATTATCAGCAAATTCGTCTCGGGGAGCAAATATAATGTCAGATGAAAGGTCTTTTGTCTTATAAATGGAACCACAAGTAACTGGTTCTCGACCGAAAACAAGAAAAGCTGGGGTATATTTAGTAGATTCATTAACTGAGGTGTTAATTGCGAATTGGATCTTGTGTATATTCAAGTCCCATGTTCTATGATTATCGTATACAAATGAAGAAATCGCTGTAATGATGGTTTTATTATAACGCTCTACTGTATTGACCTGAGGACAATAAGGAGGAGTATAATGAATCTTGGGTATTTTATAAAATTGAAAGAGGTCTGTTATTTCATGACTCGTGAATTGAGGACCATTGTCTAATATAAGGGTTTCTGGAATACCATATGTCATGAAAACTGAGTCTTCTAAAATGTGCTTTATAGCAGAAGATGTGGAGTTTTTTAATGGGAAAATAAGGCAATATTTAGAAAATCAACATGTTACTACAAAAATATAATTATCTATTATGTTTGAAAGTTTTTGGTAGAGGACCTATAAGATCTATGGATAAACATTGAAAAGGACGGGAGCATTGTTTAGGTTTACCCATTAAACCGATTTTTGGCTGATTTTGATATTTGTAAGCCAAACAAGTTTCACATTTAGAAATGAAATTAGATACGTCTCTATACATTCCGGGCCAAAAGTATTTTTCTTTTAACCTTTGATAAGTTTTGAAGGTGCCAAAATGAGCACAAGTTGGTGTTGAATGATTTTCGGTTATTATTGGGATTCTATATTCTTTTAGAATGACTTGTTTCCAATTGTATTCTGATCTCAAAGGGGTGTTAGAACGGGAGTATTTATATAGTTAGTTATTAACGATAACGAACGACAGCTCGAGTAAAGAGATATATACCATGGGTCATCTGTATGAGAACTTGAATAAGTTATAGAACTTATTGGAACTGATCTTGATAGGGTGTCAGGAATTAAATGGTCTTTACCACGTTTATGTTTTATTTCAAAGTTAAAAGTTGATAACCGAATACTCCATCTGGCTAAACGTCCAGTTGGATTATCGAGGTGAAGAAACCACTGAAGAGCTGAGTGATCAGTATATATGGTGAACTTTTGACCATTGTCCAGGTAGCAACGCCAATGTTCAAGTGATAAGATAACGCTCAAGAGTTCTCTCTCTGTAATAGAATAGTTTTTTTGTGGATTGGTTAGAGATTTACTCATATAAGCTATGGGTCTTTCAACGCCATCTAGCTCCTGTGTGAGCATACTGCCGATTCCGTATCCGGACGCGTCAGCATGGACAGCAAAAGGTTTGGAGTAGTCAGGACAAGCTAGAATTGGAGTGGAGACTAAAGCTTCTTTAATAAAGATGAAGGCTTTATTAGCTTCAGAGTTCCATTTGAAAGGAGGTGATTTCTTTGAAGTGGAAGTGAGCTTATTTAGAGGAGCTACTATTGAGCTGAAGTTTGGAATAAAACGGCCGTTTTCTCGTGGTCCTACTAAACGTGTAATAAAACGACGATACCAACTAGCTGTTCCTAGGAATTGCTTAACTTCACGTGGGGAAGTTGGGGATGGGATGTCTAAAATAGCTTTAACTTTATCAGGGTCTGTTTGAAGACCTTGTTCGTTAATGATGTAACCTAAATGTTTTAGTTCTTTTCTAAAGAAAGAACATTTTGGAAAATTTACAGTAATGTTTGCGCCTCTTAATTTATTTATGACTTGTTAAGAAGGGAGATGTGTTCTTCAAAAGTACTGCTTATAACGATAATATCGTCTAAGTAGGAAAATACTGAGTTATCAAGGTTTTCAGGGACAAAGAGGGAGTCCATGAATCGTTGTTGGGTAGCTGGGGCATTAGTTAAGCTGAATGGCATAACCTTAAACTGAAACATACCGCGACCTGGTACATAGAATGCAGTCTTTGGACGGTCTTCAAGACGAAGGGGAACTTCCCAAAAGGCTTTTGCAATATCAATGGATGAGAGAAATTTTGCATTTTTAAGGTTGTCAATAATGTCATTTATAAATGGTAATTTGTATGCGTCTTTTTTAGTAATAGAATTGAGTTTACGGCTATCAATACAGAAACGCCAAGTTCCGTTTTTTTTGGTGTTATACCAACTGGGCTCAACCTAGGACTGGCACAGGATTCGATAACGTTTAATTTTAACATGTTATCTACTTCTGTACAAAATGCTTTTTGTTTCTCTGGAGAGAGGCGATAACAACGTTGTTTAATTGGGGGATGGTCTCCTGTGTCAATAAAATGTTCAACTAAATGAGTTTTACCTAAAGGTTGAATTTCGGTAGAAATGTTACGAAATTGGTTTATAATAGAATCTGAAATCAGTCTTTGAGTCTCGGTCATTGTCTCGTAATGTATTATTTGTTTTTTGTCTGAGTCAATGAGTAAGGTCTTTGGATGTGTCGAATTAAATGTGTTTATCGTTTCTAATATGTCAGGGGCTAAGTTAAATAATTTCCAAAAGTCAATGCCTTAAATAAGGTTTTCGTTAATGGAAGGTATAACATGAGTAGTAATTATATGTACTTGGATTTGAAATTTATTGGTAATTGAATGGTTCCTATAGAATGAATGGGATGTCCATCGGCTACTGAACCAGAAATGATCTGTTTATTGTTTAGTTTTAGACCATGATTTAATAATTCCTTATGGGAATTGTTACCTAAAATGGTAATAGAACTACCACTATCTAACAATCCCTTTAAAATAAGATTATTCGATTGTATTTTAATGTAAGGACGTTCGTCATTTATTGGTGTCTGTGGGTTTGATTGGTTTATAGCTGAAAAAGTATATAGTAGTTGGTTTATATGATTGCATAAATAATTTAAGTTTTTGAAGCCAAAGTTTCCATTCTGATTCGGTTGTTTTTATTGAAATACTTTTCTCTGTTACTAGTTTTTTGGATTTAATATAAAAGATTGAGTAGGATTACATTTTGTACACTTTGGAAAAGTTGTACCTTTTTTACCACAGCGGAAACAAACTATGGCTGTTGATGAACAATTCTCCAAATTATGTTTATCGGTTCTACACCGTGGGCAGGAAAATCGTGTAACGGGGTTTGGGTTTGGGTTTGGGTTACGGGTAGATAAAGAATATATTGGAGATGACGACGTAAATGGGTATTTATTGTATGGAAATTTGGGGTTTGTAATTAGTGTTTGTACTGGAAGTCGAGGGTGCGTTTTGAGAATCATGAATTACCTTATTTGTCTGTTGATTTTGAGTATATTGGTAGTTTGGAACTTCATTTGCTATATAAATGCAGGTTTCATACCATTTACATGATTTTAAAAATGTTGACATGTCAATTATGTCAGTTGGAAGTAAACGACAGCTGTAAATCGGATTGATGTTACGTCGTAAAATAGTATTTTTTTCTTGTTCGGAAAGTTTATTTTGTTATTTAGAGAAAAGAGTTTCCATAGCTGTAAAATAATTTATGATTCTCTCATTTTTATACTGTTTGCGGCCGTCAATAGTTTTCTTTAATTTGTAGTCATAGTCGTAAATTTCGAAGTCGTTTATCAAATTCTGTTTAAAAGTTGTCCAATCTGGTAGTTGATCTTTTTTTGTACGGAACCAGTCTAATGCAGTATTTTGAAGAATGTCATAGATATAATTATAAAGGCGTTTGTTATCTATGTTGCGAGTAATCGCAAATTCTTCGACTTTTTGTATAAAATCTCTAGGACAAGTTTGACCAGTTAAAGTAAATCTTTTGATGTTGTTTGGTCTAGTTTCTACCAAATTGGTCAATTTTTGCGAAAGGAGGTCTAGATCTGTTAATGGTTGTACAGAGACAGCTGACTGGTAAGAAGATGATAGATTTGACGTTTAATTGTCAAAATCTGTTCGACATTGAATAAATAATTCTGAAATATTTTAAATGCATCTAATGTATTTTTAGTGCATTCGGTTGTAATATCAACTCGTATCTATTCGATGTTGCAAATGAATCAAGTATGTTTTGCATTTCTCGCAATGAGAATTGCTTAGATGTAATGTGGCAATTCGAGAAGAAATTAAAGGCAGACTGCGTTCAATCTCGTCGATGTCTTGCTCTGGAGAATAAGGGCTTTGTGAAAAGAGTTCTGAGGGGCTGGTTTCAAGGATTGATGATAACTGTCGGCGTAGTTCGTCGGCAGTAGAAGTCGTGACTTGAGTGCTGCGTAATTTCAATTCGTAAATAAGCTCTGGTTTGTTTAATAAGAGGGGATTCATTGTTTAAGGTTTGAATGTTATTTTATAATAAATATATTAATAAAGTGTTTATACTATTTATTTATAATCTGAGTAATGCATGTTAGAGATTGGCCGACCTTGAAAATCCAGTGAAATCTAGATGAGCGGCATTAACTGCCCTAGGAAAGTCACCTTCAAGACAAGTGTTGGTGATGGATACACCGAGGATATGCTCCTGCGGTACTGCCGTAAGTGTCACCGGTCACAAAGCACAAGTGTCTCGAAAGAGATTATCACGAGTGAATGTTTCTGGTTATGCTAGTTCCAATGGAACCGGGATTGTATATCTGTCTGAATATGGGGTGATTTATTTTTGAATTGTGTACTGTTAGAGTTTTGTATAGTGTTGTGATTGAATTATGGGTGTTGTAAAGATAAATTATATAGTCCTGAAAAAGAAAAGTTACGCAATTAACACTCACTTACCTTTACCCATTCAACTCTCACACACACAGTGAAAATGTAGGGATGACGTAATGGAGTAATGGATTAATGGGACGGGAGGATAAATTTTGTTTTTGTTCAATGCTAAGGTAGGTAGGGTATAATTGGACGTAGTTACGCGAAAAGGATCCAACCCACGAAACAATCGGAAGTGGAGTTAAGTATACCAAAGTGGTCCTTAAGACCAATATTTTCGATCCACATAAAGAGACCGATGAAATATAGCGGTTTTACGTGTCAAAACCACATAGGGTACCATCCCACATGTATGGGAGGTCTCCATTTAAAATCGTTAGTAAGGATTCAACCCTCTTGAATCGTAATCGATTTATTGACTCTTCAAAGAAACCGGTAACAACCACATTATATAAAAAGGATTCAGTCTGCTTGGATTGTTTTTAAATAATTATTTCTTTCTTCTTTGAATATATCTGTAAAACGCAAAAGTGATCCAAAACATGTGGATCCTTTTTGCTAAATACAATTTAGAAACAATCAAAAACCCAGTAACGATCCATGTGCCCTGGATTCTTATTGCTAAATACTATTTAGAAAAAATCAAAAACCCATTAGCGATCCAGGGCACATGGATCGTTACTGGGTTATTGATTATTATTAATGTGTTATATAACAAAAACGATCCAAATGCCTTGGATGTTTTTAATGATGACTGGATTGAATAAATTTCAAACAACAGTACAGATCCGATCATATTATTATATTTACTACCTGTTAATTATTCGCAAATTAAGAAGAGCAATGTATATGCTATTTTTATGAAAAGTGATTTAAATGAGGAATTTCACGAACTGAATATAGAAAAAAAGGTTAAAGGGACAACAGTTGAAATTTCTGAAGATGATTTTGCACTGCTCTGGCCAGATGGCAAAGAAATTCCCCAGGCAAAGCTAGATGATCTGAAATCAAAGTTCGATCTAATTCCAAAAGATTGCTTGCAATATTATAAATCTTTGAAAGAAAGGTAATATCAATTTAGAGGATGATATAGAAACGTTTGATGGTCCGCTGGATTTTAATATTGATTATGAAGGATGAGAATAAATAAATGGAGAGAGACATACAGTAATCCTCGTTACCACGTTAGGTGGTGTAGTTTTATATAAATTGACATTGTGTCATTAAAAACTTAAGATTAGAACCAAACATTCTTAACTCACACACACACACACACACACACACACACACACACACACACACACACACACACACACACACACACACACACACACACACACATACACACATACACATACACACACACACACACACACACATACACACATACACACACACACACACACATACTAAATTAGTTTTCCTAGTGTACAAGTAAAATTAAAAAGGTACATACCTAATGATGAGGGGGGTGCTTTAGGTAATCTCCAGCAGAGACCCGGCTACCAGAAACGACGACCTTTGGCCCTGGCAACATACAACTGCCGAACATTGCGGTCCCTCGTGAACAACGTGGTGAAGATCGAGAGTGTGTCGAGCAGGGTAGCGTACCTTGTACTCAGAATTACCCAACGATATTCGTTGAAGGTCATACAGGTATATGCTCCGACCGCGACACACTCCGACGATGAGGTGGAGGCTATGTATGAGGATGTTTCCAGAGCCATGCATAGCTTCAAAACTCACTTCACGGTTGTTATGGGGGACTTCAA
Source organism: Acleris sparsana (assembly GCA_923062465.1). Classification (NCBI taxonomy): domain Eukaryota; kingdom Metazoa; phylum Arthropoda; class Insecta; order Lepidoptera; family Tortricidae; genus Acleris; species Acleris sparsana. Next base: position 17,637,926 of record OV281285.1, read on the forward strand.
CGCAAAACTGGGCAAACGAGACGGTGAAGAGCAGAGAGTGGGGAATTTTGGATTGGGGCGTAGGAATCACAGGGGCCACCTACTGGCCAGTTTCATGGAGAAGGAGGGACTCTATATGATGAACTCCTTCTTCAGAAAACGTGAGCATAGGAAGTGGACCTGGATGAGCCCTGATGGTGTAACGAGGAATGAGTTAGACTTTATCATGTCGACGAAAAAGCACATATTCAATGATGTCTCCGTGATCAGTGCGGTTAAAACCGGGAGTGATCACCGTATGGTATGAGGCTCATTGAATATCCAGTTCAAGCTTGAAAGGTCTCGACTGATGAAGTCTACGCTCCGCCCGGCACCCGCTCAGCTCCAAAACCCCGAGAGCTTTCAGCTCGAACTTCAAAATCGTTTCGAGTGCCTTGGTAGCGACGTGGACGATTACAACGACGGGTTTTTGGAAGCTGTCCAAACGGTCGGGTCTAAGTTCTTCAAGATCCGCCGTAAAAAAAAACCAGCAAGCTCTCGGACTCCACGCTTAGGCTCATGGAGGTGAGGCGCGAGATGATTCTGCAGTCCTCTGGTGACGCTTGTCATTATCGGCAGCAACAGACAGATCTGGAAGTCTCTGAAGCGTGATATACGCCGATTCAATACTAAAAGTATTGAAGAGGCTATTGAGCGTAACAGGGGCTCTAAGGTGTTTGCCAGGGACCTGTCTGTTAGCCAAAGCCAATTGATGAAGCTGAAAACCGACGACGGCAGAGTCATTTCATCCAAACCTGAGCTATTGGCGGAAGTTGAGAAGTTTTATGGACAGCTGTACATGACAACCCGAACACCCGTCGGAAATCTAGCTGAAGACCCGAGGGCTAGATTAACCCGACACTATACCGAAGATCTCCCCGACGTCAGCCTGTACGAGATTAGTATGGCCCTCAAACAGCTTAAGAATGGCAAAGCCCCTGGTGAGGATGGAATTACAGCCGAACTCCTGAAGGCGGGTGGTAAACCCATCCTTAGGGGCCTTCAGACGCTGTTCAGCTCCGTCCTCCACGAAGGGAGAACGCCGAAAGCATGGAACAGAGGTGTGGTGGTTCTCCTCTACAAGAAAGGAGATAAAACTTATTCCTAGTATATAAGTAAAATTAAAAAGGTTCCTACCTACCTGCTTAGCTTTATTATGTATTGATTCAAGTTCCAACCGTTGATCTCATATGTGTCTTTAAAGAAATATAATATTTCCGTTTCATTTTCATTTCGAAACTACGGTATTACCTGCCCTACATCGTTATTGCGTAATTAAATCTGAGACAGCGTCCTGGAAAAACGTATTACTCAAAATGGATCCAACCCTTCATTTCCTAAATTTCTCGCAAAATAATATAGCATGCACGATTTGTTTGATAAGTTTATAAACTGCAGCTGTTTTTCTGTGTTTTGACATATAAAAAACGTATTTAAACAAAAGTATTGCTGATGAAATCCTCTTCAATCTTAAAACCTTCATAACTTTCACGCAAGTCACCGTGGCTTGGATCCTTTTCGCTTAACTACGTCCAATTATGAATTATTATAATAACACAAAACACAAAATTATCACTGGATTGTCTAATATCGTCTTAGTCTTGATGTTATTCACTGTTGCCGCTGCTAGAGTTACTGCTGTCGGTGTTGTTATTTGTTGCTGTTGTTGTTAGAGTTGCTGCTGCTGGCGGTGCTGCTTCTGTTGTTGTTACTGCTGCTGATGTTGCTACTGGTTAACTGATTTGGCTGGTTCTGGAGATTTTTGGTTGCTGGTTTGTCGTGTATGGAAAAACGAGTTCGATTCTTCGTTACCGGAGAGCCATTTCTGACGTAGCAGTGGTAAGTATCTCGGTGACCCGTAGAGGAGGATTATTAAAGGTGGTAAATTAGTAAATGAAACAATATTTAAAATAGAATTGTTGTTTTAAATAAAAGAAATTGAAAAATAATACAGCAAGACACGGGACCCCGTGTCTGGTGTTAACGAAAGATAATCCCAGAGTGATCTCATGGATCGATATAAAAAATGGATCATAAACAATTTTGAATTTAGAAAAATTAAAACGATATGAAAGAGTGGCCAGGAACGTAAAAAAGGAGGTTGTAACAACCTCGTTACATATTCATTCTAAATTACAGATCTCTAGTACTCAGAGTCTCCGGTCTAGGCTGCGGACGGACGGATGGAACTATAAGGGTTCCTAGGAACCCTAAAAAACAGCAAAATCGGAAATTTCTGAAAAATGCATAATGTAATCAGCGGTGATAATTTTTTTGAGAACGACCCTTAAATAACATATATACACACAAATATATAAATAAATTAAAAAGAAGAAAGAAACAAAATAATCAATTAAACAACGTGCATTCACTGCCGTGTGGGGACGGCATAGAATACAACTCTCCACCGCCGCACTAGGAGTGCCTCCTCCGTGGTCCCGCGATCCTGACGATCTCACCTATGAAGATATAGCTTAGGCTATTCACTCCACCACAATGACCAGCTTCACAGTTGTTATGGGCAACTTCAACGCGAAAGTGGGAGTACAAGAGCGTAATGAATCGAAGGTGGGTCCATTCGGCTTTGGAGTGAAACCAAAGGGACCAAATGCGTATCTATTGCCATGAGGCCCAGGGGCTTTACTTGTTGAACTCTGTCTTAAAAAAGGCCCCTCAAAGGAAATGGACATGGCGGAACGAGATTGACTTTATCATGGCGGATGGGCGGAACATATTTAGGGATGTCTCAGTGTCTCAGTGATCAACCGGTTCAACACCGGAAGTGATCACCGACTTGTAAGAGGCACCCTAAAAATCAATTTAAGAATAGAACGCGGCCGTCTGATGAAGTCTACTCTCCGAACTTCTCTGCTCCAAGCCGACTCTAGTATCACAGAGAGATTCCAGCTGGACCAACCGAACCGATTCGATTTTCTGGAAACCACTGGCAACATTGACAGTGATACCGAGGCCTTTGTACATATCATTCGTGATACGGGCAGCAAACACTTTCGACTGAAAGGCACAGGGCGAAAGTCGAAGCTCTTCGGTGAAACCCTGGAGTGCATGAGGCAAAGGCGAAAGCCAGCCAATACAAACCCAGTCGAAACTCGTGAACGTAATAAAAGGGTGAGGAAACTGACCAGAAGGGCCTCCGACGAGCTAACACGCAGCTCATAGAGGCAGCGATAGAGCAGAACCGGGGGTCTAAAGTATTCGCTCAGCATCTTCGCCCTAGAAATCACCTCTACAAGAAACCTGACAGCACGCTCGTTACTTCATTACCAGATATGCTTGCTGAAGTCGAAATATTTTCTGGGGACCTGTATTCAACAAAGGCTGAAACACGAATGATCCCCGAGCCAAATTGATTCGCCACAGCACCGACGACCTTCCCGACATCGATGCGGGTGAGGTTAGGATAGCCCTTGGGCAGCTTAAAAACGGTAAGGCCCCTGGTGAAGATTGCGACAGAGCTTCTCAAAACAGGTGGTAACGCAGACCTGATTCAGTTCGCGAAACTTTTTAATTCCGTCATACACGGTATAGAAACACCGAAAATGTGGAGTGAGAGCAAACATTAACGGCAAGTACATCTCACACCTCCGATATGCTGAAAATTTGTAATGTATAAAATGTATGCTCCGAAATTTTGTAATATCATTATAAAACAAACGTTATATAAGCAAACTATAATACTTGCTTGATTGATAACGACAATAATATTTAACGGTAACTGCTTCCATTTTATTTAAAGATGAAAATCTCGTTATGGGTTCATTCACGGTACCCTTACCCTACTAGGTTGTCTGAATAATTAAAACATCAATGCCTATAAAATATTTCACCCCTCTGACGAACAAAATTTCTTAAAAATACAGATCTAATGTTGGATTTCCCTAAGCTTGTCGAATTAAGCAACGAAACATAATGTTAATAAATGAAGTACTGGAAGGGGGGGGGGGGGGGGGGGGAGAACATTGAATGAGATAATTTTCAATGGTGTTAAATGCAGAACGCAGTGACTGCAAGATAAGTCCGGCTGGCGACTACGGCACACCAACTTAATTATGACCGTTTACGTAATTAGTACGCGTACGTACCCCCAGTGTACCGGAGAACACTCTTCTCACGGATATTCATGATAGTTAATATTGGTAGTTAGTTATTATTTTATGGTGAGTCAAATATGTCCGCGCTAGATTTTAGTTTGTGTCTATGTACGGTTAAGAATTTTTTATTATATTACTAGCGGCCCGCCCCGGCTTCGCTCGGGTGTGGTTTAGTATGTTAATTCTAGGTTAAAGTTAATCCTAGTTATCATCGTATCAAAATGTGATATTGTTATCATAATTATAAATTTGAAACAGATTAGAAACATAATTTATTTATTTATTTATTACAAACTAATTGCACAGTATAACAGTAAAACAAACCAAGGCACTGTGAAATTATAGATACTTACAAATACCGAAAATTGCAATAAAATACAATAAAAATAGAATAGCAATTTCATATTAAGTAATTGACGACACACGCACATCCATACTCTCGCAGTACCTCAAACATGCATCTCGCAGTGCAGCCCATCCACTAGCAAATACATCCTGCTCAGGGGCATATGCGAGAAGCCCGTTTAGAAGGTGCAAGGCACGGACTAATGGAGAATTCCTGCGAAACACAGTACGACACGACGGAATCGCCAGCAAATGGCGAACACGAGGCCGAAAGTCGATTCTAGTTCGTGAAGGAACCGATAGACACAGAAGTTGCGCTGCCAATTCAGCACAACCAGGCTCCCCCCGCAAGATTTCGGTGGATAGAGTGAGAAGCCGGAAGTTACGCCTGACCTCCAGAGAGTTAAAGCCCAAAGCCCCTTGGAGAAACTTCGTAGGGTATAGAAACGGGTAATAACCAAACATTTTCTTATACAAAAACCGTAAGAATACTTTTTGGACTCTCTCCAGGAGCAACACGTAAGTTGCCTCGTAGGGGTTCCAAATAGCAGAGGCCGCTTCTAGTTTACTTCGGACCAGAGCCATGTACAGAAGCTTTATGGCTTTGGAGTCACGAAAATCCCTAGCATAATGCATCTAGGACTAACAGGCGTCATAGAATGTCACTTCATACATTTTCTGTCGATCACGTTTAATGAAAGCTAAACGTTGGTCATCTTGGCAACCACTATAGACATATCGTTTATTGACCTAGATTGTTTCGGTAAGCAAAGATGGATTCTCTTGCAATAATAAAACAAAACGATAATGACTCAACATTCACTGTTTATTAATAATCATAGCACTGTCTTTCATATTATTTGAACAATACTTAGGTTTTAACACCAATCCACCAGCAATCAAACAAATGATTGAATGAATGACCTCTTATTACTTAATTTAATATTACAGAATATACAACATTTGTCGTTGGGTTCAAAATGTATTGGTTTTCTGCGTTACCTGATCTTGATAGGCCAACATTCAATTGTCAATGTAAAAAAACATTCTTGCCTCAGGTCAACGCCAACACATTCGTATGTTCGATCCTGAGATTTACCTATTAATGGTTACGGCAAATATTTTTTTTACAGGAAATTGGAGTCTATTCAATTGAAAAGGTAGGTACGTCGATATAATCTATATATTTAAACGAATAAATAAATTGGACCAAATTAAATCTGATTTTTGAAAACATGATTTATAGTGTCAGCATCTTTGAAACAACGGGAATCCCGTACAAATTTTCAACCCCTTTTTTATTCCCTTAAGGGTTGAATTTCCATAAACGGTAAAATTATATTTCTTTAATTCGTACGAGGAGCCTACCTACATTTTTAATTTTATGTAATTTACTTCAAAAATGACGTATCTCCCAAACGAACTTTAATCTACTATTTCGACCCCTTAGAGTTTTTTTTAAAAATGAATTTGGTACATTTATAGCCTGATATATAAGCCATAATGCCAAATTTCACGTCCGTAACTTTAGCTCTCTCTCTCTACACGTACAGCTTGTGGCAACGGGCCTATGGGGCTCTCCGGCTACAATTTAATAACGCGTTCCGGGTGTTGGTGGGGCTGCCCCGTTTTTGTAGCGCATCTGGGATGTTTGCAGAAGCAAGAATAGACAGCTTTTATGCAACTTTGCGCAAAATAGTCTCTTCCGTGGTGCGCCGGGTGCGTGGCAGTCCCAATAACATCCTGAGAATGATAAGGGAAAAGGTACGACTGTCCCTACATCCGTCATTGTTGTAAGCTACATGCCCCAGTCAATTAATTACTAACACTTAGATCTAAGCTACTAACAACATTTAATTCGATTTTGAAGAATGTACTATGGACTTATGTATATAATAGAATAATCTTTAATCACCAACGACAAGCAAGCAACATTAACAAACAAACAAAATTGCTCGTGAAAAGGTGCAAAACTCAGCTATGAAGCCGTTTTTCAGTCCTCATCTGGAAGAAAAAGGGAATAAACCATTGTATGGAAGTCCGTTATTTTTAAATAATAATAAATCATTTATTTAGCGACTACGAGTATATGTAGTCTGTTTTTTTTTAAAAAGACTAAGATTCCTTTATTTTTATTTTATTTCATTTTTTTCCGACTTTTAACGGTTGAATTTTGAAAAATCCCTTCTTATTACTTGCTTACGTCAAATAACATACGTACTGTTAGTTTCATGTTTCTAGCTTCAGTCGTTTCGGCTGTGCTGATGAGTGACGCGCATTCCGGTTCTCTCTTTATTAATAGTATAGAATAGATGAAAAACAGGTTACTTTGGGAAAACCAACGTAAGTTTAATAACGTGCTTAACATAGAACAGAGCCAGCCAGCGGTGAGAAAATAGACAACATGACTGAAGTCCTATTTTTGCCGGTCGCCTAGCATTGTTTACATAGCATGCCGGTGATTTTCTGTGCTCTTTTCTTTCACATTCGTCGAGTATGCAAAGAGGTCCCCGGCGTCGTGAAGTACTTAGGAGCCAAGAATAGCCGGAAGATTCCATTTTCCTCATGATGAAATATGCGCTCTACACGATTCGGCTCCTGGAGCTTATTACTGAATATTTCTTAATATATCAGTCCTGGGCACTTCCCTTGTTTACGTATTGCTCGTAAGCTTGACTTTCTTTTATTCTTTTCTTTACGCGAAAACGAATAGTATACTCATAAGATAAAGATAAAAAAAAGATAAAAGATGTTTATTCAGTAAGTAGGCCGCACGGGCACTTTTACACGTCAAAAATCTACCAGCGCTTCGCAAGAGACCACTGCTGAGAAGAAACGCCGCAAGAAACTCAACAGTCAGTCGTTTTTTTTTAAAATACTACTTATGATATTATACAATTATAAAGCTTAACCTAGCATTATATAAAACAATGAATTTAACATAAAACAAAAAACAAAAAATATTCAAGCGTAGCTTGAGCAGGAAAATGTGTCAAAACTAAGAATTTTCGTAATACGTAAGTAGTAGTAATAAAATATATATATATATATATATATATGTCTTGCACTGTCATAGGAAAGTATATATATATATATATATATATATATATATATATATATATATATATATATATATATATATATATACTTTCCTATGACAGTGCAAGACAACCACCACATACAAAGTTTCGATACATTCTCCTACAGAAACCGTGTCGCCTAGACAATATACAATATTTACATATTTTTATGCCTGTTTTATTATTCAGTTATTTAGGTGTTTAGTTAAGTTTAGGCCAAGCATTTTTATCTGTTAGATAGTCCTCGACCCTATAGTAAGCTTTAGACATCAACGACTTTTTCAAGTAACTTTTAAGTATTGGAAATGTTAACTTTAAAACTGAGTCAGGTAATTTATTATAGAAAAGAATGCATTGACCTACAAATGATTTATAAACCTTACACGGACACGAAATTTTTTAATAGCAATTTTATTTTTATTTCTCGTATTCAAATTATGTATATCACAATTCTTAACAAAAGAGTCTTGATTTTTAATGACATAAATAATATTCTCGTATTTCTTTAAATACTAATCTTAAGGAATCACGGGAGTTAAGGTTATATATAGAACGAATGGCTCTTTTTTGTAACACGAATATAGTCTATATAGTCTGTATGTCAGCAGTTTTTCCCCAAACCAGAATACCGTACGACATAACACAATGAAAATAACTATAATAAACTAAGCGAGCTGTCTCAATATTGGTAAGTTGCCTAATTTTTCTAACAGCATAAGCTGCCGAACTTAATTTACCTGCTAGTACTGCTATATGGGGACTCCATTGCAAGTTTTTATCTATAGTTATCCCTAAGAAAAGCGCCTTATCTACCATTTCCAAACACATTTCGAAATAAACTGGATTCTACTGGTCTAACATTAGGCAAAGCGAACCTAACACATTTAGTTTTTTTAGCATTGAGTAGCAAATTGTTACTAGTAAACCAATTAAGTAGTAGAACGAAAATCCGTCAATTACTATAAGTACAACTACTGTAATTGACGGATTTTCGTTCTACCTTGAAAATTAATGATGTATCATCATCAGCTAATAGCACAATATCACAAAGGTTATCTACCGTGCGTGGTAAGTCATTAATATAAACCAAAAATAAGAAAGGACCTAATATAGATCCCTGAGGCATACCTAGTTTAATAGCTGCTCCCATGGACTGTGTTTTGTTTACCACAACCGTTTGTGTTCTATCACTAAGATATGAAGACATAAGATTTAGAGAATTGTTTGACAGACCATAATGTTCTAATTTTAATATAAGAGTCTCATGATCTACGCAATCGAAAGCTTTGGAAAGGTCACAAAAAAATCCTATTGCATCACAAGATTTCTCCCAAATATTATATATATATATATTTAATGAGTACAGATGCTGCGTCAGTTGTGGATCGTCCTCAAGTGAAGCCGAACTGATTACTGTTAAGCAGTTTATTTCTATTGAAGTGACCTAACATATCTTTTAACATTAACTTCTCAAAAACTTTACTTAAAACAGGTAGAATAGAAATAGGACGGAAATTCGTTAAATCACTCATCTCGCCCGATTTAAAAAGTGGTATGACTTTACTATATTTCATAAGATTTGGAAAGACCCCCTCTGAAATGCAATTATTGTAGATTAAAGCTAAGTGAGGTGCAATTATATCTATGATATGATGGATGACTTTAACTGACGTTCCCCATAAATCCTCGGATTTTTTTAAACTGAGTGATTTAAATACCTTTACGACAGAAAATGAATCTACATGGCTAAAATCAAAACTTAAATTACATTTAGTAACATTACCACAAAGTAATTTTTGACCTCCAATCGCAGATGATTGAAGACATTTCGTGGTATTAATGGCTATGGTGGAGAAATAATCTTCGAACGCTAAGGCCACGTCTTTGTTTGATATGATTTGTTTGTCACCCTTGTTTATGGTGATTTGATTATCGCGAGTTTTAGTTTTACCCGTTTCTCTATTTATTATTTTCCAAACAGTTTTTACCTTATTGTCAGAAGCTTTGAGCTTAAGACTTTGAACTTAAGGGTGTCCGACTCTATGTCCTCTCGTTTGTACTAAACAACTAAACTGATTTTAATAAATTATACGTGGTTAGATTCTTTTTAGAACTCGAGTGTCCTAGGCTATATTAAAATTATTTAAATGTTAGTCATATAATCATATGGATCATTTTCGTTACACAATGGAAAAACAATGAAATGTATTAATTTATTGTACACAATACATTAAATTTTGTAATATGTAAGTTGTTAAACAACTTCTAATCAAAATAGGGTTCGAGTTGAGCGTTACATATACGAGTACAAAGAATACTAGACCGCGGGCACCGACAGTTTTATTGGACGAAACAGACCGGAGACGGTGCATATTTTCTATCGCGGAATGAACAAGCCTAATTTACATGCAAATGGGGACTATATTGGAACCGGGGGGTAATTTTTTTACCCGACTAGGTACGCGGAATAAATTTATTTACTATTGCCGTTTATTACATTCCGTCGCCGTTGCCTAATCGCAAATTAATTTTATTGGTGGGTAATGTGTTTGAGCATTTAAGTTCCTGTAGATTTGAGCGCGTGGCCCCTGGCGTGACGTCCGTAACTCTGCCCGTACGGGTATCTTATGATTTGATACTATATAGGGACTATTGTTTTGTACAGGAACAAATACTACCAATACAAAATCATCGACGAATAGATAGATCCTTGGCCCACGATCGACCCCGCTTAGATCTTCTTCCGCCCCGGAATCTGCGGAATATTTTGATCGCTGCAAGCATTTCCTGTATTTTACTCTTAATTTTTAATCTTAAGGCTCGAACAGATATAACCTGAAAGAAAGTTTATTACAGATCAACAAAATATGAGTACAAGAGCGAACAATCTCAAAGCTGATTTGAATCTCGGGAAATACTTTGACTCGTTGCGAATGTAATCTGTACCAACATAATAATAAAAATAAGTAAGTATTAACCAAATCCCTGTGTCCACGTAGCTTGAATTTACTGAGGTATTTTTCTCTTGAAATCAGCATGCCGGCGCACGGTCCGGTCGATCGGTCGAGTGAAGTCCTACGAGCGAGTGGTTTAAAACCATCCAGAATGCCTGGCCGAACATTTTGTTTGTATACGTTGACGGAAACACTTAAGCTCGCCGGTTATTACTTATACGTCCTTTGAGTTGTAAAACAAGTTAGGTAAGAGAATCACCTACCTGTACAATATTTAGGAATTCATATACTTACATCAACTACCTATTTAAAACACGTAACATTCACAGTCCTTGATTCGAGATACCTCTTACAAGAATAATTTCTGCTATAGATTGCACTCCATAATGTTATCATCAATCAATACTTACATAGTGGTCGTGTACGGCATGATAAAAGTCAACTGAGAAGAATCATGAACTCTGCTTGCTGATTTTCTTGAAAACAATATTTAATTTAATTTATTTAGTAGCAAGTATCTGAATGTAAATTCCAATGCGCGCCGAGGGTAACTCCAAGGTGTAAAGTCAAATCAGAACAAACACCAGGCAGGTAATTAATCGTACACCTGTCGTCTCTCACATGACTTATTTTTAAGACATCTCTTCCTACCTCATATCTGAATACTGACCCAATACGTGCATAAACCACGTACGAATTTTTTAAATTTACTCAGAGAAGAATACCAGAATATAACCCATTATGTTAATCAATTGCACCGTAAACTATACCAAAACAAATGACTTTAAACCGTATCGAAGAAAATTTATAACATAGATATAAACACAGGAATTACTCCGTTCACAAGTACCTACCTACCTACTTATTTTCCTTCGTTACAACTTTACCTCAAAAGCATAAATTGCTTGTAGTGATTCACCTAAGCGCCTTTTACCTCGGTTGAACAAAGCCTCAATAGTGTCTTACTTAAACCAATTTTTCACGTGGCTGTTCACATAATAAGCAAGTAAGTGTATATAATATGTAGCACCTTATTTTCCGAGTAGGTATTTTACCAGTCTCATTTCACCGCCACCGCTTTTTGTTTCGAACGCTATTTCATTTGAGGCGTTAATTGCAATTTGCAATAAACCTCGATAAGTTTCTTTTCTAAGGCGTTTTGTAGCTATCGTTTTAAAGTTCTATCAAATCCGTCTTTCCGGGGCAGACTTCAGATAAATGAGTAATAATAATACCTAGCAGTCGCGAGGCGTTCGTACAAGCCGATTATTTACGGCTTTACCAAAAATTCCTATGCATAGAGTAGATATACAAATAAAACGTAAAACCGACACACGTCATACACCTTTTTTTGCTCCGGCTTGTCTATTTATTTACGTGACGCTTCGCCACTGATACCTAGTCCTACCTAGTATTTTAACTGCGCGATTAATTGCTTTAGCAAAATATTACTCTTATTATACCGAAGTATGCGAAATCGATGTAACATTGAAAACTTATTTAGTCTTGAATACAAGCACGAACGTTGAACATAACATAAGCTTTAAATTAATACTTTTTCATCACACTTGCTCGGAAAGGGTTTTATAACACGCAGGCGTTTAGGGCAGTTATAGCCGACTTAGCTCCCCCGGGAGTTATAGATTTTCATAACTCCCTAGGGTGAGTGAGTGGGTAGATGAGTTTATTTTTAAAATATAGAATCCACTTGTACATCATTTCAGACCAAGGAGGTGTAAAATCAGCCAAGGTTTATTTCCTATATTCAAAACTTGGCTACAAACCAATTTTACTGTTTAATTAAACTTATACGGCACATTTGTCTGCATTATATTTCTATTTTACCATTAATTCAGAGACATTCGCAATTATTTTATTAAATTTCATTTTGAAAATTTGTACAATCTGGCAGAATGGCCTGTATTTGCCAAGTTTAAAAAAAAAGCAATTCTAAGCATTATCTGTGGAAGACTAAAAAAAGGTTGTCAAACTCTTTTAGCTTAGCGAACAGAGTTCGTTTAATTTTGTTTTTTTCTATTTGTTTTTTATTTCCTCGCTAATGTGATGAAAATCATTGTGTGTATCATGGGCAGTAAGGAGATTGCAAACTCGAGTCATTAAAAGCCCTCCGCCTTCGGCGTCGGGCTTCTAATAGTCTCTCGTTAGCAATTCTCTTCTTACCGCCCTTGATGCACAATGTACTATTTCACATCACCTATTCGGAAAGGGGACTGTTCTTCCCTGCTAGGAGGGATCAAAGGGGCACTTTTCTGGACATTTAGTTGCCAAATTTGATAATTGTTGTTAAATTTCACGCCCTCTCCGTAAATATGTCATTTTGCTCCCTTATGACACAATCGTCTATTTATGTCTCATACTCTTACTGAAAGTAGGCCGTTGTTTATCTAACAAGCGCGTCGAAAGTGATGCATGTCAACGCTATAGGGAAGAAAAGTTATTTGAAAAAAGAACAATATCAATGGGCCTGTGCAGTAGCAGAAACCTATACCTACAGCCTCTCTGTAGTACGATTGTTAAAAAACCTAAACCTGCATTGAACCATGCTAACATATTATACAGCCATTGTTTGGTAAAATTATACTTACTGAGTCTTACTTTTATAAGTTTCAATATTAAGTTAGTCATAGTCGACTTAAAAAGTAGTGTTTAACTCGGGTGAAACTCGAAATATATCTTGTGATACTTAGAGGTTCCTTTCATCCCTTGGTTAACAATCTAGATAGGTAAATAATGTTTATTATTTTAAGTCAATTTTTTCCGGCCAATCCAAAGATTAAAGAGTGCAGGTCGCTCGAGAGTCACAATATTTATAGGCTTCAGAGACCGGAGCGGTTTCCGCCCATCCTTTGCCCAAAATTGATGCTTAAGCCAGCCAGCAATTTCAATTTCCTCGGTACCTGCGGCATTTAGTTTTACTTATACGAGTGAGGGGGAATGATTGAAATTATGTGGCATAAGCAAGAAACAACCTTGAAGCACATGAAACGCGTGTGACCTGAAGGCTCAAATGATTTACTACAAATACGAAGGATACAGTTATTGTTATAATCTAAGCTATGCAAAGACAAATAGTAGATGGCAATTGGCATCCAACGTTGCTCGTGTGTGTCTATTTATTTTCGGAATATTTGTTGTCGTAGTTGTACCTACCACTTCATCTTGGGCAAAAATGCTGTTTGTTCGTTCGGATGTTCTCCTCTCCCTTCGAACAACAATACCAACTACATAGTCTCGAGACAACATAATCCCGGACCATGCGTTTCATATCGTAAAAAAATGTAAGAATTCGTAATTAACGTTAATATAAACAGTCATTATCGAGAAAATAACATAGTGAAGTAAATTAAAGTTAGTCCCCCTCATAACGAATTTTAAAAAAACACAACTAAGTAGACTTTATTGGATCCTAAGATAAACCTATATAGTGAGCATGCTCAAAATCATGCTCTTGCCCAGTTATTATTCTAACTCATTATAAATGCCATACCTAAATAGAAAAAGCTCAAACATAACGTCCTTCGTTGTTCTTATAGTCCGGTTTCTGTACATCCAAAACAAAATAATGGCACCAAATTGGATATATCACGATACCCATTCAATATGATCAGCGGCAGCGTAAAAGGGCGGGGACCCTTATTCTAGGCGGAAAAAACCATAATTGTCTCTGACCAATGCCTCTATTCTAATACGGTAAACAATAATGCTTTTGGCGCGTTATACCTAATAGGTATTGTTTGTTTAACTCGGCCGACAATACCATAACAGGCCAAAAGCAATATTGTTTAACAGCGTTGTATTTAGGCCGTTATTTATATTATTGTCCATATTTTAATCCATATAGTTGATAATACTATCAAAATTTTGTCAAGCCCTGTTTACCTACTTACCTACTTGACAGTAATAGCAGCCGAATTAAACCCTACCTCTATGTTAAACTATACCAAAATGAATGTCAATATGGTTTTTATCGCCTAGAATAGAGGCCTGGTACATGATTATCTTTTCACGGCCATGCGTGGCTGATAACCATTGCTCTCTTACTCTTACATCGTATGTTAGAGCAAGATGCGTATTTTTGCCGGCTACACATTGCCGTGGAAATGTAGCTCGTCTAACCGGCCCTTTAGAACACAACTGCGTTGTAAGAGAGTATTAATCAAGTTTACAGGTAAATGGCAATCAAGGTAAAGGCTTTCATGTCAACCCTCACTCCTTTTAGATAAATGAAGGAGCCAATTTTCTAATAAAGGAGGTCTTTCGTAATATTACTTGAGATAGGGTTGTGGAACCAATAAATGAACGAAATCTATTAAATGTAGGTATGATTTACGAAAACAGATGACAGGTCGCGGCGAACGCTTATGTCAACTACATACATTTCGAGTCGATAGAAAACAGAAACGGTAGCAGCGCTTACATCGTGGCTAGGCCTACAGCAACAATTTTTTTTTTAGTAGGTTCTAGCTGCGCCCGCAACTTCGTCCTCGTGGAAATCACAAATTAACACACGAGGGGCGTTCAAATGAGAAGGAAAACAAAAGCATACGATAGGTGATTATTTTTATTTTACTATATATTTCCCCCCCTATGTTTATACACTTATAAGATTCGTCAATTAGTTTTTTTAACCCCGCATAAAAATATTTTTTGTCTTTGATGTTAAAATGCTCCACCACCGCTGGCTTCAACGCTTCATCATTAGAAAATCGATGTCCACGAAGATCCTTTCCAAGGTTGGGAAACAAAAAGTAGTAGTCTGGACTGTACGGCGGGTGAGTAATAGTTTCGAACCCAGATTCAAGAACAGCAGCCCTGGCAACATGAGCAGTAGGTATGCACAGGGGCGTTGTCATGAAGAAGCAGCACTACTCTGGATTGGCGTAAAATATTAGAGTAGTACTCTCCTGTAATATTTAAACCCTTTTCTCTATAATCTATTATAATATCCCTTCACAATCCCAGAATATTGTCGCCATGATCTTTACAGCTGAAGGGACGACATTGAATTTCTTGGGATTGGATTTTTTTACCGTCAATGAATAACTCATAGCGGCCAGTAGGTATTAAGAAGTTTACTAAAAAGGTTTGCAAGATACCAATACCGAGAATTTAATATAAGCATATTATCTCAAAGGAACAACGTCAATAAAATAGCTATAACATAGATATTTAAGATTGGGATTGTAAAAAAAACTTAAATGTGCTAAAGCGTGTAATTGCTCAAAAATACAACATGATAAATATCACATAAATTTATACTTTTTAAACTAAAAAACTACATACGGCTCGATATTAATATAACCAAAATAGCCAATAATTTCAAATGGGTATCTAATCTACAAGTGTGATTTCTTTGCGTGAAATCTGTTTCAGATACAAAAAAAACACTGTCAAACTGTTCAAATATCAATTTCCTTGCGATATCACCGTCAACAACATCGATTACAAAATTATATAATAATTTGAGGGCGTCGACGGAGGACAGGAAAGGACAGGAAAGGACAGAATGTATGCTTGCTTATTTTACGTAAGCGCCGTGGCCAATTTATTTGCAAGCAAATAATGCAATAATATAATAGCGCATGTTTAGGTATCTAAGAATAAACATAGTACATTACTGCGGAGACCGGCCGGAGTTAGATTTGATTTGTTATGATTAACTTCAAATGTTATAGGGTAGGTAATTCTCAAATAGTTAGAATGAGTAAAGTAATCTAATTTAACTGACTCAGTTTTTGACATATTTTAAGTGATTCAGCAAAGTAATATAATAATAGCTTCCTCATAGGCTATTTGACAACATTGAAAATATACTACAAGTTATGGTCATCCAAGTTGTCTAAGTAAATTATTTGTTGTCCAGGTACTACTAAGTTGTCATTTTTCTATGTCATCATTATCAGCCACAAGACGTCCACTGCTGGACAAAGGCCTTCCCCAAGGTTTTCCACAACGATCGGTCCTCTGCTGCTGTCATCCAGCGGTTTCCCGCGACCTTTATCAGATCGTCAGTCCACCTTGTGGAAGGTCTGCCAACACTTCGTCTCCCGGTTCGCGGTCGCCACTCTAGAACCTTTCCGCTCCAACGGCCATCAGTTCTACGAGCAATGTGCCCCGCCCACTGCCACTTAAGGTTTGCAATCCGGTGAGCTATATCGGTTACTTTAGTTCTGCGAATCTCCTCATTCCTGATTCGATCTCGCAAGGAGACACCCAGCATAGCTCTTTCCATCGCCCTTTGAGTGACCTTGTGCCTTCTTATGAGGCCCATTGTAAGCGACCATGTCTCGGATCCATACGACATCACTGGCAACACACACTGATCAAAGACTTTTGTCTTGAGGCACTGTGGTATTTGGGACGAGAAGATAGTGCGTAGCTTACCGAACGCTGCCCATCCGAGTTGGATTCGACGATTGACCTCTTTTTCGAAGTTGGACTTACCTAACTGGATTTTTTGTCCTAGGTATACATAGTCGTCAACAACTTCGAGAGTAGAGTCAGCAACTTTGACAGGAGTGGGTACGACATGGACATTTGACATGATTTTCGTCTTGTCCATGTTCATTTTAAGACCCACTTGTTGAGACTCTACTGAGGCCATCGAGCATTGTACCAAGGTCCTCCAGGGTCTCAGCCATGATGACAATATCGTCGGCGAATCGAAGGTGAGTGATGTATTCGCCATTTATGCTGATGCCAAAACCCCCCCAGTCCAGAAGCTTGAAAGCGTCTTCCAATGCAGCAGTAAACAGTTTCGGAGATATTACATCTCCCTGTCTTACTCCTCGCTGCAATTGGATAGGCTTCGAGTTCCGGTCCTGAAGGCGAACTGACATAGTGGCGTTTCTATACAAACACTTTAACACCTCGATGTACCGATAGTCGATTTGGCACCGCTGAAGAGACTGCAGCACAGCCCATGTTTCGATCGAATCGAAGGCCTTCTCATAGTCCACAAATGCTAAGCATAGTGGCTGATTATACTCCTCGGTCTTCTGTATAACCTGCCGCAGCGTGTGGATGTGGTCTATGGTGCTAAAGCCTTTTCGGAAACCGGCTTGTTCGGTAGGCTGAAAGTCGTCAAACCTGCGAGCGAGACGATTCGTAATGACTCTAGAGAACAGCTTATAAACATGACTCAGGAGCGTGATGGGTCTATAATTCTTCAGCTGGGTATTATCACCCTTTTTGAAGAAAAGAACCACCACGCCTGCGTGCCATGCTTGCGGCGTTTTACCCTGGGCTATGACGGAATCAAATAGCTTCTGAAGAGCTTTTAAAACCGGTGATCCACCTGCTGTTTTTCTATGTACATTGTGTAAAAAAGGATATAGATATCCTTTTTTATGCAATAAGTACGCAAAAAATTTTTTTTATGTAAATATTTTACTCTTATATAATTTGTTCCTCTAAATTTTGTCATATTAATTCAACAAAGTAATTATAAACTAAAAAAAACATAGTAAAAATGTCATGTAATGTAATATTAATATTTTCGAATATTGTTCAAACAACACCTCTGTCACTAACTTTTAATGTAGTATGTAGACCAATACATAAAAAGTCACCAAAATGAGTACTTATAAATAAAAACATTTATGGCATTTTTAAATTTTCTAAGTTTTAATCAATATTTAAAAATCTTCACCACAGTACTATTGTGGTACTGTGGTACAAACAATTATTGGCCTTAATTTAGTGTAAAATGAGGTCACATTTAAATGTAGGATAGCAAAATGTATAATTTACTTGGACTATAAATATATAAATGTATAATTTATTTAATCCCGCAACTGCCTTTTTACAGCAGCAGTAATGTACTATATATTAAATATTCTCGGAAATTGTTTTTTTTTAAACTATGACACGAATTGCATCCTTTTCTTCCTAGGAGTAAATTAAACGTATCCCCACCCACACATTCCTGTCCGGTGCGATATTTTTAATATCTGTCAGTTGCATACAAAAAAGGTAATAAAGGCAGTCAATAGGTATTTTTATCACAAATAGTATTTAAAACAAAAACGGTCAAATGTGAGGCGATCTTGAGCACCGCGAATTGCGTATTTGTATAAAATACAACGCCGGTGCCCCGTTTCACGAAGCTACAAGTTACAAATTACAAGCGGAAAAGGAGTTTCTAGTAAAAGGAGTTAGAAAGAGACTTCCGCTTGTAATTTATAACTTCGTGAAACGGGCCGCAGGTAGTATCAGATTTATTGTTTTAAAGATACTTTCGTAACCACAGTTACTTGAATACGGAGCCCCTTGGTACGCGAGCCCGACTCTCACTTAACCGGTTTTTTAAACTAAGAAAGAAGATAGCTTCCGTAGTTGCTAAGAAAATCTGCTGACAGAGACATCAGCCAGTTTCACATTAAGGGTTTCTATTTTTAATTGTATTATATTTAATGGATTTCTCAGAAAAATTAAAAACTTATGTTGAACATAAAGAAACATGTTCGTGTTACATACAATTATTGATTAAATAACACCGATTAAAAATCAATCCACGAAGATCCGCCCCGTCGGTCACATTGATGTTGCGCGGCTGCGTCAGACATAAACCAGTAGCGGGGCTCCCTCCGTCACCTCCGTGTATGAATAGAATATATTTAAAATATACATCCGATACATTTATGCACTCGTTAACATTCTCAGAACGCTCTTATTTGAACCCTCTGATTTTACAACTTATAGGAAAAAAATATTTGTTCTCTTATTATCCAAACTCTTATCAACCAACTAATTTACCCATTCGCTTATTATCTAACAATGACGCATTTTAACTATGATATGGCAAACGTTACTTAAAAACAATAAGGTCACTTAAAAGCACTCAGGGCAAAGGCAAAAAAACCCTAAAAAATATTCCAAGATATGTAACAATAAAGCTTGCGCAGCGCTAAGCAAACCACAAGACCAGCGCCGACTAGTCCAAGGTAGAAGTACTCCAGACTCAGGATCTGGCTTGCACGTGACTAGCGGCGTATCGCAGGCCTACTTATATTTAGGTACAGATAAGCAACATCAAAATGACACTAAAAATACACCAATAGCGGTATTAATTAGACGAAATGGTATACCGACCGCGACTGCTATAGTTAGTTTCACAAGAGCTGCCACAAATGGAACGAACAAAACTTATTTCACCTGAGATTGTGTAAGTGCCATCCTTTAAAATGAAATAAGAGTTTAAAACCCCAAACCTGTACTTATCTTACACACAATGTGTACTTTTATTTACCCACTCAAACACTTCGTTGCAGCTAATGTGTATCAACTATACACACCCACCAATAATAATAAATAGAACTTTGTAGCAAGTACTTTAAAAACACTATACGGGTTAAACAAGGGAAAAAATTTAAATTCAATAAACGAATAAACTAGATAAAAACGCCTTGCGTAAGATGTTACTTAAGCCCTCAATAAGATTCAAGGTACGGAATACTCCAAACAAAATGTCACCTAGTATGGTAGGTTTACGGATTAAGGTCACATCACACATATCAATTCAGGAGCAGATCGTCACCGCCTCGCCTTTCCACTTGCCGTCAAACAGGCGTCCACGTAACGTAACCGCGTAACGTAAGCGGATAAGAAGCTCCGGCACGTCGACTCGGCTACGGCTAGGCGACGCCGCGTTTACGGCTCGCCGACCGTACGGTTGACGACTAGGCGGCACCAATTCAATCATTTTGTTATGTCCCGGTTCACAATACGCGAGCTAGCTATCGTCGCCATAGCACTTGATGAAGAGGAAACAGAAAATAGAAAGAAACGAAGAAAAAGAATATGGGTACACAATATGAATAGAGCAAGAACTGAAGGGGAATTTCGTACTATAATTATACTAATCATTTGATAGATGATGATGAGAAATTTTACATACATATATTTCCATATGCCAAAATATATCTTTTATAACATACTGCAGTCTATAGAAGAATGTATAAAAAGACCACAACATTCAGAGAAACGATTTCACCCGAAGAAAGATTGGCAGTAACGTTAAGGTAAGTTGAATAAGTTTTTTTTTTGTCTAGGTTTTTAATCTGATTAGCGAAATTGGGTTCCTTAAGTTTTTTGAAGTGGTTATTATTATATTTTTAAGGAATAAATCTCATTATTCTAAGCTTAAAACTATAATTAGATATTTTTTATTGCATACCTTTTCGTTTTAATATTTTTTCAAATCTTTTTCAATGTGTCATTTTACTCATTTTAACAGCTGTATAAAGTTGCGCTAATTACAGTTTTTAGCCTAGAATTGTGTGTTTCGGTCGTAAAAAATATAATATTAACCACTTCAAAAAACTGGAGCCCAATTGTACACAACGAGGTATTTTATTGAAGAAATAATTATTTGAGTATTTGAATCAAAACGGTTTTATTTCAGAATTATGAATACACTTTAGAAACACTTCCCAAGACAAATTATCAATTGTTTTCTTCTAAGTTTGAAATATTAAAATCATCAGTGTTTGAAGCGCCAGTTTGTGTTTGAATACGGTTTGAAATATTAAAATCATCAATGTTTGAAGCGCCAGTGTGTGTTTGCATACGGCTTGTTGTCGGTACTGATTGATTCTGGTTGCTATTTTTATCTAGGGTATTATAACCTCGAGGCATGTCATAATCAGGTCTGGAATGTAAGAATTGTCATAACTATAATAGTTTTGTCTATCTGCGATTTCTTTTAACTCCATTTCGGAAACTGCCGCAATGCTCTTAAAAAATGTATCTATCTCATCATCTTCTTCTTTGTTTTTCTTTTCTTCAATTAAATATTTCATTAAAGTATGTGACGCTGAATTGTTTTCAACTTCGCAACTTTTCTTAGATTTTTTGGAATGTTGGAACTGAAGATGCATAAGACTTTGGACGCGACGCAATTGCAGAAGTTTCCTGTTGTTCGTTTTCCGGAGACTGAATTTCGTTTGTTGAGTTCTGTGGCTCATCATTGAAGAAGCTGCTAACATCAGAACAGTCATCAGCTTCACTTGCATCTGTAACCGACGAGATCGTATTTCTTTCTTTGTAATGAGGTACTAAGAAACTCATTTCATCCTCAAAGGTCCACTTTTTCGCCGTTGTGGCTGGTTGACCACTTTTAGTTTTACGTTTCTTGATAGTTCGTCGGTGAGACTCTCTAAGATTTAACCAAGTTTTCTTGCATTCAGCTTCTGAAATAAAAGAAATCATGGTCAACTATGTTAAGTGCACGTTGGGCGTCAAGTTATGTATGTGTATATGTGAAAGGATATATGTATAAATATGTATGTAATATAAAACAAACATTTATTGTTACAGGTACCTCATAACTGGATGTTCATTTAGGACTTTATCATCGAGCTTCCGTTTAGGAGAATCGACTATTCGTTCGATGGTAATAGAGGTTTGCAATGCAATAATAAATATATTAATGCCAATTCATATACCTCAACCAACTACAGAAACATGGCGAAGAATTGAAGATGTATTTAGAACTAAATGGAACTTTCCAAATTGCATAGGCGCCATTGATAGCAAACATGTAAATATAATATCACCTCCCAATAGTTGATCGCTGTTTTTTAACTATAAAAAACGCTTTTCGATTGTTTTGTTAGCTGCAGTTGACTCTGAATATTGGTTCGTAATGGTTGATGTAGGAGTTTACGGCAAAAACAGCGATGGCGGAATATTTTCATCATCTACATTTAGAAACGCACTTGAACGAAACACATTAAATATTCCGTGTGACAAACCAGGAACTAATCATGCTATGCCGCATGTCTTTGTGGCAGATGAGGCATTTCCATTGAAGACATATTTATTACGACCATATCCTCGATCAACTACACCGAGACTTACAAATCCTGAACGGGAATATAATTACCGTTTATCACGAGCTAGAAGGGTTGTGGAAACCGCGTTTGGAATGTTGTATCAAAAGTTTGCGATTTACAACAATAATATTAATTGGCATCCGAAGTTTGTAGATAAAGTGGTATTAACAACTTGCATTTTACACAACATGATGAGGACATATAACATAGAGACGAATGTCCAGGAACCGAAAAGAACAGAACAGGAAATTTAATAAGTTAATCAAACACGCGTGCAACACGACTGGAAGCTGCCTTGTGAATGACAGCCAAAGACAACACGTTCGGTAACGCCTGCGGGCCGCGGGAGGGGTGTGGACGAAAAGACGTAAGCTAGGGTACGGATAGGCGTAAGCGCGGGAACTACAAGTCGACCACGCTACGCACCGCGGTTCGAGAGCTTGTCCCGAGGTGAGGCGACTACGTTACGATTCCGATTAGTCTGCGTTGCAGTAGGGAGTTTCATACAAATGATACTGAACGGCTCGAGTTGATAGGGTGACGATCCCTTTCCGAGTTGATATGTGTGCAGTGACCTTTATAGTTGCCGCCGACATACGTAACGTCCATCCTATACATTCCCGCTGGTGAGCTGATGCATTACAATTCAAGATATATTTAATAATACATATTTTAGAACCTGTCTTACAACAATAAATACATGAAAATATCGTCTCTAGTAAAGTGCCGCCATTATCAATCCGCGATCAAAATGGAACTGAACCCGAAACGTTGTGTCGGTAAACAAGTAACGAAATTGGATTTCGTTTAGTATATATATTCATAAATAAAATTACATTTTATGTTTTACTCTTATATTTTTTATGTTTGGTTTCGTGATAGATAAATGACATCCGAAGTAGTGACAGGTAAGTCAAATTAAAATCCTTGTTTCTTTAAACACAAAATAAGCAAACCTATAGCGAAAAGTTCTAAGAACATAAATCAGCAAAAGACAAGTACGTAGGTGAGTAATCATTTATCAATTAGTTTGACACTGCTGTTCTAACGATAGTTTTCATTCCCATTCTGATTGCGGCCGATTGATAACCAGCTACATTAGCGCTCTGAGTGAACCCCGCGTCGAGTGCCGATGAGGTTTCTTTAATTCATCAGCACTTGCTATTCCCCGCATAGGAACGTTCGTCAATTGAACTATTGAAATGTTTTTTTATTTGTAGACTATAGTTAAGCTAAGACTTATAGATACTATAAATACAGTTAACTGTGCTTACTGAGCATACTCTCTCTACTTATATACTAACTTTAGAATTTCTGTATTGCCTTATTAGTACTTATATCTAAATAAGTTAAGTTTGTGAGTTTGCATAAGATTTGGATGGATTTATGTCGACCGAGTTCAAATACTATTTCACTGGTATAGTTTTCTGCCCTGTCACGCGCCCGGACAACGAATAACTGAATTTAAGTTACATTTTAATAATACCTAGTCGGTAAGAGTTCTAGTAGAGAGTGCAAATTTGCGTGACATGTCCAAACGGAGGTGAGAGGCTTTACAAATTAAAGCAAAAAAAGTTTCTTTGTAAACAGACTGTATATAAGCGTTTCCTAAAAATTTAATTTCGAGTCACTCGTGAATAATTTTATCTGACTATAACTGTGATGAATGTTTTTAAATGAAAGTCTTAACTAGTTTGTTGACTTTAAAATGGAAAAATGATGATCAGAAATGAAAATGAACAACTTAATTCACAAACATTTGTGAGTATAATTCTAAAGATGCGATGTATAGTATGTATACCTTGACCGTATTGTCTCTCCTATGTCCACGCCTTATGTCTTTACAAATTTGCAGTTCTTCCTTCGCAGGAAATTCAGGGGTTTCTGCTGTTGATATACAAAAAATACCCAGGGTCAATAGCGAAATTAATTATTGAGATTTCTTATTGACAACTGGTCAACGACTCATGTATGCTACGTATATGATATCGTTTAATCGTAAAGTTCACGCTGGCTACCAGACGCGCCAGATCCAATCAATACGAATACAAATTCACAGCCACAATATTTTAATGTTATAGAAGTAAAACTCAACATACAAAGTAATATTCAATGATATAAATAACAGATATTTAGAAGGCACAGTCCTTTAGATTGACTCGACATCATGAAGTTAAAACTTAATAAATACAAATATCTAAAATCGTACATGTATAAATATCATACTTAGTAACCTATTGGATAATGTACAAATAATAACTGTACAGTTATTAATATCCCACCGCCATCGTCATTTGCTTGCTTGTTGTATTGTCTTAGTATGTTTAATAGGCGCCTCAGACCAATAGTCAGACCGAGGCCCCGAGGGACGCAGTTCTCAGTTAGAGTGACATGTTATATATGTGTTGCCCTTTAGACGCAGACATTTTTGTAGTAAGTACCTATTTTAAACTTGATTATTACAATGAATTACCTCCCGCACAACCCGTCACGGGGTAAATAGTCTCGAGACTCGAGTGGGGACCGGAAACCCCTTATTTGATTGAGCCTGCCAACAGGGAATCCTATCATTTGGCGAACTTATCGTTAAGGTTAAACTAAATTATGTATCGGAAATTTTAATATAAATCATGGCACTTTTTAAAATGTAAATTAGTTAAAAATATCTACTCTCTCTCTCTTTAGGTACACTCGAGAGGTTTCTAACCTAACATCAAGTACATGTTTTTATTAAGTTTCGAGATGAGTTACTTTATGGTTTGCTTGTTGTTTGTGCAGTTTGTTGTTTGAGAAGCCACATTATGCCCAAGTCAAGGTTAGTTTTTAATTTGTTTAAATCAAAGCGAAGAGATGGTGGATCGTTAGTGAACAGCCAAACATTTTATATGATTTTTGGTTTAAGAGAGCGTTAAGTCAAATTAAGTTTAAGGTCGGGCAAGGCTATTCGGGCAGAAGAGTAAACGTGTCTTTAAAGGATTTTAAAGGTAATATAACTTTTAAAACTATTTTTGCTCCCTTTCATACAAATTTAGGTCACACTATAAAAGGGCGCTTAAATTGGTCTAAACCGTATTATTCTATTTCAAAAAAATGACGCAGTTACCCCTCACTCGGAATAGCCCTACGGTAACTTATCGTTTAGTTAAACCACTAAATGAGGTACCTACTTCATCAATGGCTTTATGATTTGTTAAGGTTTACAAAACAATGTTTTTTTTTTTATGACATAGAGAAGGCAAACTAGCACACAGGCCCGGTCCCTGGCCTCGAGTCTTAGTTAACTTCACAGCGAATACAATTATGTTGTGCTTGATAAAACAAATAACACACTTGCCATAAATTGTACCTATTACATGACATAACAAATTACATTTCACAAAACGAACGAATGTGTATTTTGGTATAATACATAGGCAGTGAACTACCTTCAAAGGCTGGTTCGGTACATTGACTAGTTTCACCTTTTAACCGCCGCAGTCTAATATTGAAGAAACAATCTCCTGCCACTATCGCCGCACTTTACTGCATATATCCTTTTTGCAACATTTTCTATACTTGCACAGGGTTTACTTTAATGATTGATGCATATACATAAACCGCTTTAATTGTTGAATAAATAGAAAAAAAAAACTGAACTATCCCAGATAAAAACAGACTCGAAATAAAGCATTGTAATGCTTTATTAATGTATGTTTATTCCAGATGAAAACAAACTGGAAATAAAGCCATACATTTCGAATTTTACACTAGGACTACCAGCCAAATGCTGATACAGTGAACAGCGATGTGACGATGTGTGGTATTGTAATATTTACATTGAGTTTCGCATCGATATGCATAAGATTGATAAACTCGGGTGACGTATCTCTTTGATATCTTTCTCATAAAATAACTATGTTTGATCTTATAATTTAAAATATTAGGTATGCTCTTATTAAGATAACAATATCCAATTAATAATGTCACACAATATTGAAATGTTTAGATTCGATACTTTTCGAATATTTGCTATCCTCTCCCTCCGTCAGCTTATCTTATCAGTTTATCTCTGCTTATCAACAGAAATGTACAGAACTAGAGATGTAGTGAATAGAATAGTAGTTCGTATTTATCTTGCTTTTCAGTCAGCTCGAGCGCCCATCGATAAACTAATTGAGAAAGCAAGTTGAATACGAACTTATCATGCACTGCATCTGTAATCTAGTGACTCAAATAGTAGACCGTCCCGCTTATGACGTCAGAAATGTAATATGAGAATTGCATCAAGGTCAACAAAATGAATTTTTGATCTGTAAAATACAAGGAAAAACCTCTATACCGTTGATCAAGAAAGAGGTTACGTGATAAACTAAAATACTGCCTTTTGATCGTACTTTGTCGCAAGCATTAGACAGTTTTTTGTTACTTTGTATAGTGGGCGAGGCGAGCACGTTCGATAATTAACTAAGCGGCGCGGCGGTTAAAAGTTTAAGGATTTACTTATTTTGCTGTGCAGAAGGGCTTCTTTAATTAGTAATTATAACTAGTTTAACAGTGTCGGAGATGTGCCTTACAGATCAACAAGAGAAAAATTCATAAAACCAATGTGTGCTGAACAATATAACATTTTGTAGTTATTTTTAATACAACTTTTGCCGTAGTAGTCTACAACTTTTTTATATTACAGGGTTGGGCAGATTAAGTGTCCTAGTTGTGTATGGCTTTTTTACTTAAATATAACTAAACTTCTTATTCACTTCGTATTTTTTTTTTGTTGACAATTTAACCTTCTTTATGATTTCTACACGTCAGCTTGATATATTTTGTTTTTATATTGTTTTCAACAATGGACGCGAAACGCCAGCTCGTGTGCGATTTGTACCAGAAAAAATACCGACCGTGTGAGATATTGAAGACGCTGAAACATGTAAATATCAATATAAGGTTTATATCGCGGACCGTCAAGCGATTCAAAGAAACGGGATCTTCACAAATCCGGCCCAAACCTGGGAGAAAGCCATCTGGTCGCACCAAAAACATCTTTAAAAATATTCGTGAGCGTATTAGACGAAATCCAGCTCGAAGTGCAAGCAAACTTGCTAAAGATATGAAAATATCCCGTCGAACAATGAGTCGTATTTTAAAATATGATCTTGGGCTAAAGGCCCACAAAAAACAAAAAATTCATGGCTTAACAGATGCCCAGAAAAAAGCTAGAGTGAAAAAATGTAGGGAATTGCTAGCTTGGCACGACGGCGATGATATTATTTTTTCCGATGAAAAGATGTTCCAGTTACAAGACAGTCACAACC
This sequence comes from Acleris sparsana, assembly GCA_923062465.1. Lineage (NCBI taxonomy): Eukaryota > Metazoa > Arthropoda > Insecta > Lepidoptera > Tortricidae > Acleris > Acleris sparsana. Next base: position 17,665,584 of record OV281285.1, read on the forward strand.
AACAAAACGATCGTGTCTATGGTGCTTCATTGAAGGATATTCCTGTGGACAAATTAGTCGTACAACGGTTCCAGAGTGCATCAGCTGTCATGGTATGGGGTGCGATATCACCTAGAGGCAAGTTACCGCTGCTGTTTATTGATCGAGGTGTCAAAATTAACCAAGACTATTACATCCAGATCGTGTTACAGGGTCATTTGCTAGAAAATGCTCAAAAATTATATGGATACGACTATTACTGCTTCCAACAAGATAGTGCCCCATCTTACAAAGCTAAACGCACTCAAGACTGGTGTAGAACAAATTTGACAGATTTTATACCTTGGCAAGAATGGCCTGCATCATCGCCGGATTTGAATGCTTTGGACTTTTCGATATGGGGTTACATGCTGAGCAAGATTGGGAGCACACAGGGCATGAATCTAAACTCATTCTAGCATCGATTAGTCAAGATATGGGATGAAATACCAGACGAGGTAGTGCGTGCCGCGTGCAATGCATTCTATGGAAGAGTGCGTCAAGTTATTAAAGCTGATGGCGAGCGATTTGAACTTATGAATTAGTTTTTTTAAGTTTAGAGTACGCTAAAAATAAAAACGTGATAAATTTTTAAAAAATCTGTCTTGTTTTAACTTTATGGCTCGTTTTAACTAGGACACTTAATCTGCCCAACCCTGTACACATATAATGAACATTCACATAAAATCAAAATGGTGTTAAAAAACCATGATTATTAAATTGCACTGGTGTAAAAACTTGCTGAGTTGGACGAAGTTGGTTAAAACATAAAACAATAATATTTAAACTCAGGCTGTAGTATCACTGGCAGAGTTCTGCTGAGACATTTAGTACCTGATAGTGGAGTGACTACAAACGTTAGAACCTGGGTCCACAGTATACGAGCACATATATTCAATTTAGATTTAACAAACGAATTTTACATCAGTAGCATAAAAAGTTAAAACGTGTGATTGGAATTTTTTCATTATCTTGTTGACTGGATCTTACAATTACATATGTACACAATTTTATCAAAATTAGTTAAGATCCCCGCATTCTAAGGTTAGACCTTTTATGCCTAATCGCACTCCACTATGAATACTTAGCTGGAAATCTTCACGGGTGTAAGCATTGTGCACGGAGGATATTGATACTGGAGCTTTCTGAAAAATACAAAGTAGGTAATGGTGAGAATGAATTTGTGCAAATTACCATTTGGGGTCTTTTTCTAGTATTTCTCTACTCTATTGTTCCAACCCACCCATTGAACAAGCCTAGACCTTCGTTTAGACACTCTGGTCAATTTGAGGGACATTGTCCCCAAACACCGTGGTATGACCCGGGGTAGTCCGAATGCAGTTGGTTAGGGTAAAGGGATTTTTTTTTAGTATCCGTAATCGGAATAGGTAATAGCGGTTAGGTTAAGTTGTTTTTGACCACCCAGTACCGAAAATTAATCATGTAAAAACTTAAATACACTAATTATTCTTTATTACCTATTCAACTTTAGAAGTAAAAACGAATTGGGCACTTACATCTACCATAATACTTTACGCACTAACATCTAAATCGTAAAATTCGTTCAGTGTGAAATTGTGCGAATTAAGTTTGTACATGAAAGTACAGTCAACCAATTTGATTCCTAGGCCACTCTAGAACCATGTCATGTTAAATTAATTTATCTACTATGGCGTCTATGACAGTGCTTATTGATTGACGTTGCTAAGGGTCATGATCATGACATTTTGATAACTGTCGTTTGCTTTCTATAGTAAGAAAGAGTTTATTACCGTATTCCCTCATTCACAATTTGAGTTTAAAAAAAACTTGTCAATATGATGTCTAATTAAATTGTTGTTGCACATGTTGTAAAATGACTGGAGCTACTCCAAAATTCACAGTTCGAACTCCGTATCGTGTCGTCCCTCTCACTCAAATAGTGCACTGTATTGTGAGATTACACAGTAGAAGTAGCACATTCATTTATTTCGAACATTATTAAGGTGTTCGTCTTTTTCTAGAGTATGCGAGACGAGTTAAGTAGGGCAAACACTTTATGACGGCGAAGGTAGTAAAATAAATAAATGAATAATATATTATTTAATAAAAGCAGGATAACATGCATTAATTTACCGTATTTCTTATTGCTAAGGTGAAAAAATAAACACATTAATAACGAGTGTAGCCACCATTATTTCGTATCACTTCTAGAAGTCTTGACCGCATAGAGCCAACTAGATCAGTGCAAATGTCTGAGGTCCTTAAAGTTTCCCAAATTTGTTGGCAATATTCTACCAGGACAGCCCGTGACGTCTCATTTTCATTTTGCCACATTTGACACATTAAACCCCACAAGTTTTCTATCGGATTGAGATCCGGTGACTTGGCTACCCATGGGATAACAGTAACTGTGTCATGATGTTGATTTAACCAATCCCTTACAATTCTTGTTTTATGTATTGGACAGTTATCATTAATGAAATGAAAGTTTGGAACCTCATTTTGCGGATATAAGACACGCATAGTTGGCAGCATAACGTCTTCCAATATAGCGAGATAATCTGTGGCCTTTGCCCGGGAAGGCATCTCAGCCAGTTCATCCACACCTGCGAGACTCGTCCAGCCCCATAAATTCACGCTGATACGGCCTGAAGCGTGGTTAGGGACAACGTGATCTTCAGTATAACGAGTGTTGACGTATCGCCAGAAGTGCAAACGACGGACGGGAAGTCAAATGGTTGAACAACGATAAAAAAGGATGGGGTTGTTAGTGGATGTGGTGAAACCAAATGCTGGAACCACAAATGATGGAAATTCGGCCCGGACAACACTATCAGACAAATTCCGTAGTTAATCGACGGATTGCATATTATGTGAGTTACCCATAGACGCGAAAAGTTTGGCATTTTTATCGCACGCTCGCGGAAAGGTACCTCCTGTTAAATAATTGGCACCCGATATAGGGAACACTCCTGTTGCAAAATGATATAGGACAACTATGACCGACCTCTTTCACCGAGCACTGGAATTGGATCCATTCATGTGTATGGCACACCTCAATAAACGTCGTCGGAGATTACCCAAGCAGCTTTGTCTGCCAGTAACTGTACCTACGTGAACTTTTAAACCCATTCACGAACAAAACTTGCAGTTGGTAGAGGTGGACAATGAAGATCCAGCCAATGATTGACTGCTTGTTAACACTAAGCAACGAAATTGATTTGTATGAATAAACTAGGCCGGTCAATAGTAAATAAATAAATAAATACCTAATAGTGTTTGGAACCTCATTTTGCGGATATAAGACACGCATAGTTGGCAGCATAACGTCTTCCAATATAGCGAGATAATCTGTGGCCTTTGCCCGGGAAGGCATCTCAGCCAGTTCATCCACACCTGCGAGACTCGTCCAGCCCCATAAATTCACGCTGATACGGCCTGAAGCGTGGTTAGGGACAACGTGATCTTCAGTATAACGAGTGTTGACGTATCGCCAGAAGTGCAAACGACGGACGGGAAGTCAAATGGTTGAACAACGATAAAAAAGGATGGGGTTGTTAGTGGATGTGGTGAAACCAAATGCTGGAACCACAAATGATGGAAATTCGGCCCGGACAACACTATCAGACAAATTCCGTAGTTAATCGACGGATTGCATATTATGTGAGTTACCCATAGACGCGAAAAGTTTGGCATTTTTATCGCACGCTCGCGGAAAGGTACCTCCTGTTAAATAATTGGCACCCGATATAGGGAACACTCCTGTTGCAAAATGATATAGGACAACTATGACCGACCTCTTTCACCGAGCACTGGAATTGGATCCATTCATGTGTATGGCACACCTCAATAAACGTCGTCGGAGATTACCCAAGCAGCTTTGTCTGCCAGTAACTGTACCTACGTGAACTTTTAAACCCATTCACGAACAAAACTTGCAGTTGGTAGAGGTGGACAATGAAGATCCAGCCAATGATTGACTGCTTGTTAACACTAAGCAACGAAATTGATTTGTATGAATAAACTAGGCCGGTCAATAGTAAATAAATAAATAAATACCTAATAGGTACATATACACAATAACACAGGGGTTCCCTAAGTGGTCCAGGTGGCCCCCAGGCGTCCACAGGAGACTCGACGGGGGTCTACGTTGGCGGGACAAAAAAATGGGGGTTCACTATTCGTAAGTGGGGGTCCACGAAAATGTATCTGGTTTCGATAGTAAAGAACGAAAACAGATACTATTTTTTGTGCTATTTTTATAGCCTGGATGACTGGTAAATACAAGATAGCTTTATTACGCTGCTCCTCGATTAAAATTTCGAAAAATTATCTGTAATTTTATGAAAATTACACCATTGCCTCCAAAACTTGTCGACTGCAAGTCTGCAACAAATCGCGAGCGAGCTGTTCGACAAGCGATCAAGTCGAGACTTGCGAAGCACCGTCGCTGTCGCCGCCGCCGTCGGCAACGCTTGTCTTGTCCGGACTACTTCGATTCTTCACCAATAAAAACGAATGCTAAGGACAAACGTTAGGTACTCATTTGTTTCCAGAATTTCGAAAAGAAAAGTTAAGTGAATCGATGTTCGTGTTTGCCAGAGTCGTGTCGGAAAAGTAAGTACATTATCTGTCTATCTATTAAAATCGATTTGTTATGCAACTTTTATCTCATTTTGTAGGTAATATATTTGTCTTCTTTGCGTATAATAGGTACGTATTAAAATTTAAATACTGAACAGTACCATTGTTACCTACTTCCATAAAAGAATAGATAACCGAGAAAAGTTAACGTTTATTAAGTAGTAAGTACCTATATTTTTATTACTCGACTGTGTCGCGGCTCTCTAAAGGAGAGATATCATATTTATGAGAGACGCATGATTGTGAATAATTTAATATGTACATATTTCAGGTTGCTCATAGTTGCTAATGATAAATGACTTAATTAAATGTATTTCCATTAATGGTACGTGTTTTTACGTACTCGTAACGTACATCAAAGTAATAAATAAAAAATTAAAATCGCGGAGTTTTGAGTCAAAATGTTATTTAAAAGTATTTTCTACAGAATTTACAGAAATACTTAAATAACATAATTAATGACGATTATTTAAAATTTGGTTTTCTTCCTTCAAACGCAGATAAGCGATTGCCCATGTGCCTTTTATGCAACAAAGTTTTGAGCAATGACTCTATGAAACCATCGAAGCTCGAAGATCATCTAAGGTGTCATCCTGATAAAATAGGTAAAGATTTGAAATATTTTCAAACATTGAAGGAAAAATATGAAAAGAGACCCGCCATGCACAGTATGTTGATAAATCGATTCCGTTGACTAACGTTACTTCGGCGGCAACAGATGGAGCTCCTGCCATGGTCGGGCGATATCGTGGGTTTATAAGCCATCTTAAAAGAATTATACCAGAGGAAACTGTAATTCACTGTGTCATCCACCGAGAACACCTAGTAGCAAAAAATTTGAGTGATAGACTGCACCAATCGCTTCAATTTGTGATTAATGCGGTTAATACAATAAGAAGCAATGCGTTGAATACGCGTTTATTTGCCCAATTGTACGATAAAAATGATGAAGACTTCCAACGATTGCTCTTACATACTGAAGTACGCTGGTTGTCGAAAGGAGCATGTTTAACAAGATTTTACTCACTTTTTGAAGCCGTTTTAGAGTTTCTGGATAGTAAAGCTCCAGATTTAAAAGAAAACCTGATCAAGTTTAAAGCAGACATCACATATTTGACAGATTTGTTCAAACAATTTAATGATATTAACTTAAAATTGCAAGGGGACAGCCTCAATTTAATAAAAACAAAGGGTGTAATTTCCGCTTTTCTTGGAGAATTGAAATTAATGAAGCAAAATATTAGTCGGCGCGAATTTTCCCAGTTTTCAAACTTGTCACAGGTAGAATGCCTTGATGATGATATTCAGACATACGTTCAACATTTGATTGCCCTGCATATTGATTTCAAAATCAGATTTGAAGATATTCTGACGGTGGAAAAACCACCATAGATCATAAATCCATTCGATGAAATGGAAGTGTAGAACGTGATATTACAAGAGGAGCTACTTGAGCTTAGCACTAATGAGGAGCAGAAGGTGAAATTTAAAAAAGGGTATCAAACATTTTGGCTGCAGGCAGAAATACCCGAAAAATATCCTGGACTGTGGAGAATTGCGAGAAAGCTTTTGATAGCGTTTCCCTCATCATACCTTGTCTAAAAAAGTTTTAGCGTCGTTACAAACCTTTTAACAAAAAATAGGAACAGATTGAATATCGAAGAACAGGGAGATTTGCGATTATTCCTAACAAAACTGAAGCCAAATATTGATAATTTGCAGTCAATCCATCAAGTACATCCCTCCCATTAAAATTATGACTATTTTGTGATTGTCATTATACTTAGAAGTTACGTTACGTTATTTATGTTTGATTTTATATAATTTTACTTTAATAAATACCACACAAGAAAATATACAATATTTATTTTTATTTTACCACTCCGAATGGTAAGAAGTGAGAATTGATTGGTTGCTTGGGCTGTAGGTAGTTGTCAAAAAAGTTTGGTTGTATGGAATCACTATTTTGATTTTTGACATCCACTCATATTCAATTAATAAAACTGACCAATCAATGATCACTTTTTTTTCTAAATCTGTTAATTCGTGACTGAAACTCAGCCGCAAAGTTCACATTTTTGCCGAGTTTTGGGAATGTGGTAGAAATGTGGTGTAGGGGGTCTACCAGAACTAGTTCACTTTTGAAAGTGGTCTATGAGAAAAAAACGTTTGGGAACCCCTGCATTAACATATTACACATTAAGCCAGTACACATGGTTAAGAAGGCACTCCATGAAACTAGTCAAGCCTCTGTATGCTAACAACCCAAGGAGACACTTCTTGTCGTATCGCCTGGTGAAACTACTTTAAAAATAGACTTGATAAGTTCTTAAAAACTTTATAGACACAAGTGCACTAACATATACGCATCAGCCAAAGAGCTGCTAGTGTTTTATAATAAATAATAAATAATATATAAATAAAAGATTATCTCACCAAATTGTTAATGCACTGTTGCAATCATTACTTTGATCTTCCTCTCTATATTTCCTCTGCACATGGGGCAACAGAACATCTCCTGCTCAGCACACTGCTGACAACAACACATATGACCACAGGGAACAAATACAACCTCACATTTCGAATCCATGCATACAACACATTCAGACTCGGCGGTTTCTGTTTGTGTGGTTACAACTCCAGTAAAAAATTGTTCTTCAAGCTCCCGTTTTGGAGGAGCACTTGGTTCTGCCATTGACATGTTTGAGTCATAGAACTGGTCCTGTGTTCTTACTCGGGCATAGTAGTTAATTGCTCTTAAAATTCCTTCTCTGTCTGAAGAGAGTGATATGCCACATTCTTTTAATTTGTCAGTGGTGATCTCTATTATATTATTGTCTGAAAACAAGAACTTTACCAGAAATGGTAGGCAGTGTATAACACCTTCTTGTAATAAGTAGTTTGCAAAGACTGGATCTAAGTTTTTGCCTACATTCAATAATGTTTTAGGGGCTGAGTCAATTAGCTTTTGATAATTCTTGAGCCAAAAATCAGTAGTTTTGTCTGTTTCATTTTCCATTTCTTTTAAAGTTTGTATTAGTTCACTTCTCCTTTTATTTTGCTGATCCAAAATGTCATCCAACAGAGTCACCAGCTGCATCCTTTGAGTCAGCAGATCATTATAATTATACACAACATGCAACTTCTTCTTTTCTTGTTCGATAACACTCAGTCTTGCCAAATGTGAAGAAATCAGAGATATTTCTTGATTTAAACTCCAACTCTTAGCATCTACTTTCTGAATCAGAGAGGCGACCAGAGCTTTCTGTACATCTAGGTCCTCCAGCAGCTGCTGTACTAAAACTTCACGAGACTGATCCTTAGCTTTCAACAATTCTTCTAGTTTCTCAACACTATGCAATTCTTGCATTAGCAGATTATATTTCAAACTATTAATACATACTTTGTAATCTTTCTTTGAATATTTAACGCAGTAGTCTTCGTCAATAAGTGTTTCCATAGCCTTTAGGACATCTGCTTTTTTAATATTATCATATTTCTGCCGAGCAATTTCCAACAATTTGTCATGCTCGGCCTGGTCATAGACAAGTTGTTGTTGAACCACCTCAGGCCTAAGGTTATCAGTTTTAATAAACTTGTTGACTAGACATACAATTTCTTTTTCCTCCTCCTGAATGGCTTTAATCAGACTTTGTCGCTCAGTCTCTTTAGCTTCTTGAACTTTGGCTATCTCAGAGTCCAACTCCAGTTGTTCTTGTAATATTGTTGATAAAAACCTTTCTCTTTGTTCTTTAGCAGCTTTATGGTATTTACTTTCCTGCTCTGTAATTGCTGCCTCTTGTTGCTCCCATGACATAGTTTTAGATTTCACAAAAGACTCTTGAAGCATACCAGGACTATGTGCAGACTCAGCATAGTGCTCCAAAGGTAACGGAGAGGTGTAATCTATGTGCATTTCATAGCACAAAAATTTCATGATTTCGACAGTACCATGAGTTGTCACTGATAATGGTGGAAAAGTGAAGTGCTGGGAATCCAACTCTAACAGGATCAGATTGGTAGCAAAGCATAACTCGGGACAAAGCTGACTAAGATCTTTGTTTTCTGTGAGATTGAGTTTGCTCAAATTCTTTAACTTTCCTAAAGAGGGAGTCAGACTTTCAAGACTATTCTTAGAAACATCCAGAAGTTGAAGATTTTGTAAGCAATGTATGCTTTCTGGTAGATATTTTAAATGGTTGTCCTGAATATGTAATTCAGTCAAATTGATAAGAAACCGGATTTCGTTTGGTAATCGCAGAAATTTGTTACTGCTAATATCCAGATATTGAATAAGATGCAGGTCCGACAGTTGACCGCCCTCTTCTAAGGAGTGCAAGTTGTTGCACTGAAGGTACAAGCGGGTCTTCCTGTATACTTTACAAATGGAGTAGACACCGGACGGCACATGATGCAACTCGCAGCCTGAGATATCGAAGTCCGGTTCGGGGGATTCTTTGGCGAGGTACAACTTCCTCTCAAGTAGAACCTTGGCGTCGCTAGCGCTGATGGACTTCCTACCAAACAACGACATTGTTGCTCGGTGGACACATGACACCGCACAACCCATAAAACTAGCGAGCCAATTATTGAATTTCCTGTTACCAGTATCACAATCGGATCACCTACGTATCCGAACTATATTTTAATAAGAACACTACAATAATAAACACTGCATAAACATTAACACAGGGATTCAATTATTACACGGTGTATAGTGTAAGAAAACATCACACAACGTAACAAATAACATTGTTATGCTATGACGAAAAACTTTGTCATTTTTCGCCCTCTTGTCACAGATTAGATTAATAATATGCATTATACTCTATGGAATAATAAAGATAATTATGTAGGTGTATGTAATGCCACTTGTTTCACTTGTTTGTCAATTTTGTCATGTTAAAATGTGCTCAAACATAGTTCAAACTATTTGGGTTGTAATTAACAAAACAATCGTATCTAAATACAAAAAAAAATTGATTTGTGTTTGAGTTGAAATTTCATAATTATGTTTCGAGGATTTTATACCTACTCAAGATTGATTGATTGTTTTTTTTGTTCGGTTACTTATCTTATCCCATATTATCTTTATGGTGGGGTCCTTACGGATACACTTCAATCCTGTGGGATCTTTTGTGTTAGTACCCCTCTTTTAGCGCTTAATCCAATGCAGCCCCCACCCCTTCTAAAGAGCGGATAGTGGAGTGCAATCGCAGTGCCTTGAAATCGTACGGTTCTGGGTATCCACAACCGAGGATTTTCATTCTTACTCCAGCGAGGGCATCACATTCACACAAAAAGTGTTTCATTGTCTCAGCCTTTTCGCCGCACATTCTACAATCTGTGTTGTCATAAAGGCCCATCTTTGCTAGGAGATGTTTAACCCCAAAGTGCCCGGTAAACACCCCCATAATGTATCGAAGTTGTCTTCTGCTGAGTCTCCAAAGTTTCTTGGTCCAGCTCTGGTCAACTCTTTCTATGAAGAGCTTTGCATGCCCTAAGCCTACCGTAGTTTTCCACTCTTTTTGGTGGTTTTCTAGGGCGTTGTTGTTCAGGGCTGGTTTTATAGTGCCCGGTGAGGGTGCCACAAATGGTTCAGGTCCGACTTATGCGCCCTTAGATCCTTCTCTTGCCAGCTCGTCCTCGGCTTCATTTCCGGGATAGCCATCGTGTCCTGGAATCCACTTCAGTTTCAGTTTATTGTGTCTACCAAGCCTGTTTATGGCTTGGATTCCATTGTAAACTAGTTTCGAGTCTACTTTAGGCGCCGTCAGAATAGGTATAGATAGTTCTCTCCTGTAGAGTACTATCAATATTCTCTTGCGTGCAGGCAATTATCGAATACAACTCCGCCTGGAAGACCGTTGCGTAGTTGCGCATACTTATACTACTGTTATAGTCTTTGGAATGAATAACCGCCCCCATACCGGAGCTCATTTTTGAATCATCCGTGTACCATATCTCGTTGTCTTCCACTGATACGAGTAGGTGCAACCCATCCTTCCATTCATCCCTTGTCGGAATGTGGATATTGAAGTTCCTAAAAATACATACCTACTTACTTGGGCTGCATTTTATCGCAGCCCATGGTTAGTATTCTGTCTGGAGCAACATTGTGTGCCATTTTAGTGTGTCTGGTTCTAGGCGCTGTGTCGTTCCATAAGCCAGTCTCTTTCAGCCTTCGCAGTGACTTGCACGCCTCAGACTGTATGGCGAAATGTAGTGGTGGGAGGTTGAGTAGGACCCCGTTCTGAACGCCCCTGTTATAGACATGCAGGCCACCCTCTGCACTTTGATTACTTACTACTAATACCTATTTATACATTATACCGTATGAGTGAGGAGATTGTAACTCCGGGACGAACGAAGCCTGAGTGAGAAGAATCAACTTTTTAGTTGTGTCTCATTTGCACACTTGCCAATGCAATAAATCATATCGTGATATTCGTGATGGTATAAAGAGCGAGGTTTGCTTTAGACTAGCAGTAAAAAATGCAATAGTTGACTGCTGTCTTATTTTAATTCTTAAGTTAGAATAAGATAGCAAAGTGGTGCTTCTTGCTCTAAAACCGAAGTTAAAGAAAGACAACAATACACTTCTATTTTTTTTATTGCTAGTGTAATTTGAGCTCAGGTCTACCAACAGTCTACCAGAGGCACGTTTTATAAAGCTACAAACAAGTAACAATTTTACATGTCTAAAACGGCAACACTGCTGAAACGGCTGGTCGTCATTGGTTGAGGTTGTGTCAAATGAAAACTTGTAACCTGTAAATTGTAATTTGTAGCTTTATAAAGTACCTAATCCCCAGAATCATGTGTGTGAACCTAGCATATCAATTTCCAGAATCTCAAAATTTTAACACAGTTCATTCAGTTCATTTAAGATAGTTTTACGTAGCATCTCAGCCGTTTTCGATGGCAACGCTATAAACACGTATGAAACTGCACAGTTCTATGGTCCGGGGTCGATACAGCAATAGTTCTGGCTCAAAAACCGTTAAAATCTAGATATATACTGAGATGCAACATTTAAGATAGTTCTACGTAGCATCTCAGCCGTTTTCGATAGCAACGCTATAAACACGTATGAAACTGCACGGTTCTATGGTCTGGAGTCGATACAGCAATAGTTCTGGTTAAAAAACCACGAAAATCTAGACTAAAGTTGAGATGTTGTAACTTTATAGATAGTTCTGCGCAGCATCTCAGCGGTTTTCAATTGCAACACTACAAATACGTATGAAACTGCACAGTTCTATGGTCTGGAGTCGATACAGCAATAGTTCTGGCTCAAAAACCACGACAATCTAGACATAGACTGAAATACTGAAACAAGCTAGATAGTTCTACGTAGCATCTCAGCTGTTTTCTATAGCAACGTTATAAAAACGTATAAAACTGCACAGTTCTATGGTCTGGGGTCGATACAGCAATAGTTCAGGCTCAAAAACCGTTAAAATCTAGATATATACTGAGATGCTGAAACATTTAAGATAGTTTTACGTAGCATCTCAGCCGTTTTCGATAGCAACGCTTTAAACACGTATGAAACTGCACAGTTCTATGGTCCGGGGTCGATACAGCAATAGTTCTGGCTCAAAAACCGTTAAAATCTAGATATATACTGAGATGCAACATTTAAGATAGTTCTACGTAGCATCTCAACCGTTTTCGATAGCAACGCTATAAACACGTATGAAACTGCACGGTTCTATGGTCTGGAGTCGATACAGCAATAGTTCTGACTCAAAACCCGTTAAAATCTAGATAAATACTGAGATGCTATTTAAGATAGTTTTACGAAGCATCTCAGCCGTTTTCGATAGCAACTCTATAAACACGTATGAAACTGCACGGTTCTATGGTCTGGAGTCGATACAGCAATAGTTCTGGCTCAAAAACCGTTAAAATCTAGATATATACTGAGATGCAACATTTCAGATAGTTCTACGTAGCATCTCAACCGTTTTCGATAGCAACGCTATAAACACGTATGAAACTGCACGGTTCTATGGTCTGGAGTCGATACAGCAATAGTTCTGACTCAAAAACCGTTACAATCTAGATATAGGTATACTGAGATGCTGAAACATTTAAGATAGTTCTACGTCGCATCTCAGCCGTTTTCGATAGCAACGCTATAAACACGTATGAAACTGCACGGTTCTATGGTCTGGAGTCGATACAGCATTAGTTCTGGCTCAAAAACCGTCAAAATCTAGATATATACCGAGATGCTGAACCATTTAAGATAGTTCTACGTAGCATCTCAGCCGTTTTCGATAGCAACGCTATAAACACGTATGAAACTGCACGGTTCTATGGTCTCGAGTAGATACAGCAATAGCTGCAGCTTCATGCGTGTTTATAGGGCTGCTATCGAAAACGGCTGAGATGCTACATAGAACTGTCTAGAATGTTTCAGTATTTCAGTCTATGTCTAGATTTTCGTGGTTTTTTAGCCAGAACTTTTGCTGTATCGACTCCAGACCATAGAACTGTGCAGTTTTATACGTATATGTGGCGTTGCAATTGAAAACTGCTGAGATGCTATGCAGAACTATCTAAAAAAATACAGCATCTCAACTTTTGTCTAGATTTTGTGTTTTTTTTAGCCAGAACTATTGCTGTATCGCCTCCAGACCATAGAACTGTGCAGTTTTATACGTTTTTATAACATTGCTATCAAAAACAGCAACACCGTGATTTGTTGTTTAGGGCTTTCCAAAGTAAATAAAAAAAAAAACTTTAATCCCTAGAGATTAATAATGAGCTTGAGTCCCGATTCGCAGAGATTTAAGTAACATTTTAAGAGCATGAGAAGTGAAAAATATTTTTAACGGTTTGTTATACAAATTAGAATTCCAAGTCATCACTAAACGCCAACTCTGATATCCGGAATCACCGTAACCATGGTAATAACAATGTTATAATAATTATTATAGAACTGTTATTACCATGGCAACGCTCATTATAGAATTATTTTCCCGCTTCGGTTACGAAATAGGTGGTATTCTGACACCATAAACGATACCAATTTTAGCGGTTTTTAATACGCGACTAGAAAAATAACTATTATGTTTGATCACGCATAACTTTTGACAGAGTTGTCTGATTTTCATCTACTTCAAAAAAATTAGGAGGTTCTCAAGTCAACCCGTATATATATATTTTTTATGTATGATCACGCATGACTTTTTCACGTCCGATCTAAAAAAATACTATTTTCGTTTGATAGAGTATACTTCCGAGGTGGTCTCATTGTCAGGGTATCCGTGAGGATTTGAAGGAACTCTCAAACATTATACATACAGTGATTTTAGTTTTTTTTTTTCATATTTTTAGTAACAAGTGGAACTGAGGATGAAGACCACTAATGGCTACCGGAACTCCTCAACGAGACCTATTTCAAGGGTGGCGAATTGGCGATTGGCGATAAGATATCTCAATTAAGATAGTTGAGCAATTGTAACGAAGAACATTTAACTGTTTAAATATGACTTTGACTTTGACTTTCCCGCGGCGTTGCTTCTTGGTCGACTATACTAACAAATAACAGTATCACTGTTAACTGAATACTAAGTAGTGAGCCTTATTGTAAGGTGGCAAGATTCACAAATGGCCATGTGTAGCACTTAATAGGGCCGTAAAAAAATCGTGTGTTCTAATAAAAAAAAAGCCCTAGGTAGTTATATTGACACGAATAAGTAAGTAGGTACCTACCTAAATAAACTATTGATCTAAGATTATTAGTTGAGCAATTTTATTTGTGATCTAAGATTATTAGGTATAATGTAGGTCTGTTCTACGCTGTGTTTACACTGAGCCGCAACTCGTTCTGCGACATAAAAGTGTGCACCAGTATAGAACGGGTAGAACAAGTTGTATTTTCTTGCTAGTCGCTCAGTGCGTCTCTATCGTTACAGACTAGAAAGAAAGGGAGACCCGAGCTACAAACAAGTCGCGGACAACATTTGCTAGCTCTCCAGGGCACCAGGTGCCTTGTTACATTATTTCACCAAAATATTTTCTTCTTTGCCGCGAATTTTCTGCCCGCATTTTATCCCAACCTTCAATTTTTCTAGTCGCATAGGTATTGTTTGTACCTTATAAATAGATCGAAATCCCCCAGACATAGAGCAGAGCACCATCGACACTATTAAATTCTGCAAATAAATAACAATAATATACTTAAATAACTTATTTAATCTTTTTAATGCTTTAAAATAAAGGTTTTAATGGAAAAGAAATACTTCTGTATGATATGACAGTCAGTTTTGTATGATCATAACACGTCGCAAATCGCATCGCGTACAAGTCTAGACGCAGCCTTCATGTTTATGTTACGGTTCACGAACTCTATCATTCCCTACGATTTGTAGAACGTATCGTACATTGTCCAATCACAAAATTTATAAACTGAGCGAGACAATGCAAGCAAATTCTAGACGTTAAGCTAATATTATGTTATCGACTAGCTATTATACACTCAGGAGCAAAAATACCGGGTCAGAGAGCGTTTTTACTACAAACGAGACTATTTCGAAGCCTTGGTTCCTCGCCTGGGGTTGTTTTGAGTGAGGTTTAATGGTGGATACTCCGAGGTTCAATAGAGGAGATCAAAAGTTCTTAAGATACCTAACTGATCGCACAATCAGTTAACACCACAGCCGGACAATTTGGGTCAGCATTTGGATTTCCTTACATTTTATTGCCATTTCAGATGTTTCTCTGAACATGCACAATTCCGGCGTTAACCGCAGATTCATTCAGTTGGGTATCCTAGGCACTCTGGAAATCCTGTATCGATGCTCGGGGTATTCATCATCAGAATTCACTAAAAGCATTCCCTGGCGAGGAACCAAGGCTTCGAAATAGCCTCTTTAGTATGAAAAACGCACTCTGACCCGTTTTTGCTTTTTACTCCTGAGTGTAGATACCACGAAACGGCCTCGACTGAGAATTACTTTATGGTTAAATTACGATTTCGTCCTTTAATGAAAAACGCGTAAGTGCTGTTAAAATTTACCAAAATTCATTTTAATTGCAACTTTCCAATTGTAATAATTTCTCATCAAACATTAAAAAAAACGATAAAAAAAAGTAGACGAAGCTTCTATTTCTGTAAGAGTAAAATATACATTGATAGGTAAGTATGTGCTACGTCGTATTGTCTCTCCAAGTAAATTATGCTCCTATTTTATTTATTTAACTTGACATTAGAAACACACATCTTGTTACTGTTAGTTCGTATCAACTGCGATCATATTCTGCTGAAGCGTCGCTGACTGAGCCTTCACCATATTTATCATCGCGGTTGTACCCGGATGAAACGTTTGACGAAGATATACCGTAGTTATCGAAATTCAAATAGCCTTCCAAAATATCTGATAAACGATCTTCTAAGTTATGTTTATCTGCATTATCGGGATTGTCTGCATTATCGGAATTGGGTGGATCAGTTACTGTCTGAACTTTTTCGTTTATGTTTTCAACCACTTCGTAAGAACTAGCTGGATTATCATATTTTGCGTTGTATTCAGATTTTTGTTTTTCAGCGGAGTCATCAGATTCAATAAAGTGAGAATCATACTTTTCTTTGGACCGGTTCTTTCCTTCACTTTCTGCATTACCTGATTTGGGGATATGAGCAACTTGTTTACTAATTATATCAACATCATGAATATAGCTATGTCTATTCGCTTGCTTCGACTTATCGTTTTGAGGCCATGATCCTGTGAAAGGTAAGTTTTCCCCAAATAACGTATAAGGTGCGTTTCTTGACTTAGAAGCTTTGTCTTCCTTATTATAAGGATTATAGTAACTACTAAAATCTTGCTTATTTTTAAAATGTTTTAATGAGGTGTATTCTGGTTTAAGAAAGTAAATACTTCTTATATCTTCTAACATTTGTTGAGGGTATATTTTCCCAAAACTTATATCAACTTCTCCTAACCTTCTCTTTTCATTTAACTGTGGCTCTGACTCCAGATCTGTTTCGCGCTTTGTTTCAGGTTTATCTTTATCTAAGGATTCTTGTTTCCTGTATTTATCTTTAAAGTGATGTATCGACTTCGGTTCATGTAGAGTTTCGATAAATTGTCGAGTAAGCTTTAAATTCGTAATCTGTTTTGGTGTTTCTTCGATTGGCCTATTAAGCCCCTTATACGATGGCGAGTAATTAAGGTATAAATCTGTTTTTGTGGTAACTGGTGGCTGAGCGCTACTTGGGTTATAAAATTTTGAATAATCAGTGTTTGGCATATATAAACCAGAATGAATTTGAAGAGGATTTTCCTCACCCTCTCTTTTATCCAAATCTTCTCTAGATTCTTTATTCTTATTCTCAACAGACTCACTAGAATTTTCAATTTCGACATTGTCACTTTGGTCGTTTCCTTGTTTTGGTGTAGGTTCACTCGCTGTAGTAGGCGTTCTTGATAGGCCATGGATTGAATAGACTGGTACATTACGCTCGTATGGTCGGAAAACAGTGGGTAATGTGTATGAATAAGTTATTTCCTTTCCAATTCCAAGTCCTTCAATAACTTTCGGTGACATGGCTTGCGGCGTTTTACTGAAATAATCAAAGACGTGGTATGATGGTGTGTCAGGCAATCTATAAGTCTCAGCTGCTGGCAGTTTAATAACCACAGTTTTACCTTGATGATATCCTATACCATGGCCTTGAAAAGGTTTGTTTTTAGGTTTTTTCTTTTTTTTGTTCACTGTTTTGTTCGGATCTGCTTCCTCGGCGTCGAAGTTGTTGGAATCAGCATCGCAGTACATTTTGTTAAGTTTGGCTGTGTCTTTGTCTGAAAGGCCAACTCTTTGCCCGATGTCCGCACCACTCTAAAAAATAATTAAATGTCTATTTCAAATACAATTATTAACATCTAGATGTATTGATGGGTGGATGGGTGAATGAAAGTGTGAATATTAAACACCATAAAAGTATACATATGAAGTAAATATAATTATATACGATACCATTTTTGGTCGAAGCAAAATATATATACACATATATATATCATATATATATTATCTTGCTTTCTCAGTCAGATTAAGAACCCATCGATAAGCAAGACGACTACGAACTACGAACATTTATGCTGGGTTTTATAAAGATCCGTTAGATCAAATTTCGTTCAGGAATGTCAAAACTTGTATGAAGTAACTAAAATTTGAACTGACATATTTACCAACGGGCTTTTATAAAACCGGGCATAAAAGGACGGCACTTACACAATCAAATTTGACATTTGTTTCGTTCGTTCTATCGATCGAAAGCTCTTGTAAAACGACCTGCGGCTCTAATCCCGGCTTTAAAAAACATATCGTCTTTGATCTGTATGGTATTGTTCTGACTTCAGTTGCCATTATTGTCAAGTAAATAAGATCAATCAAGAGGCCATTTGCAACGTCAAAAGATGGCGGATGTGTAATTTGTTTTTCACCTCAGCAGCTCAAACAAGCCGGTTTTGCTGCTTAAAAACAGTGAGCAAAATTCAATTTTGCTGCGAGCAAGAGGCAAAGTAGCCTTTAAATTATTTTTTTAAATGCCGTGAGCAGTGCTGGGGCTACTCACAACATTCGAAAAAATTCAACTTCACTTTGTTCTGTCACTTTCATTTCGATAGGAAAAAAGCGAGAGATAGAAACAACTTGATTCGAAGTTAGATTTTCAAATTCCACACATACAATCATTTTTTTATTTAAAAGAATTTATTAATTAGAAAAATAAGAGGTTTATCATGTATCTACATAATTTTGTTATCGTTTTAACAATCTTTAATTTCGTGACATAAACCGCGGGGGCAGTTTCAGAACGCATTTCAAAAATATAGACAAGGCCTATTTAGTTAGGTTTTTTTTAAAGCCACAGACTACATAAAGCTGTATAAAGTTGTGTTTGCACTACGGCATTATCAAGTTGAGTGACAGGTTTTATCTGTTTCATGTTTATTTTTTCCACTTTTTATTTTATTAGTATTTTGTAAAAATGCTTGTGATTGATGCATATGCGATCGTGTCTTTATTTAGTCGTGTATTCACCAAATGGCCACAACGGAAAACCTGCGTTGGCACTGCCAGCTTCACGCTGTGTTGTTCTCGCTGCTGAGGTGAATAGTTGTATGTCTCACACGAGACCAAAGCTTTTTACGTCTCGTATCTTTGAATCCCTCGCTACGCTCTGTATTCTAACCTAGATCGTGCGTTTCTTTTTGGGCCTACTATGTGTGGAATTTGAAAATCGAACTTCGAATCAAGTTGTTTCTATCTCTCGCTTTTTTCCTATCGAAGTGAAAGTGACAGAACAAAGTGAAGTTCAATTTTTTCGAATGTTGTGAGTAGCCCCAGCACTGCTCACGGCATTTAAAAAAAATAATTAAAAAGCTACTTTGCCTCTCGCTCGCAGCAAAATTGAATTTTGCTCACTGTTTTTAAGCAGCAAAACCTGCTTGTTTGAGCTGCTGAGGTGAAAATAACTATTAGTTTATATTTATGTGTTATGTTGTGATTTATAAGTATTTATCTAGATTGTTTTATTATTTTAACTGTGTGTCCAGAATGTTTTATGTGATTGTTATATTTCATTTGTTGTTTGTTTGCTATCTTACCATCTCTTACGGGTCCAGCTGAAAATCAGCGCTGCGGCTCCGTGCCACAGCACATGCTGAGCTGGCACTCCGTTTCGGCTATCTCATTTTAATTTTAATTAGTTATAAATAAGTTACTTTTGTTTTTGTTTTGTCAAATGCATGTGTTTTTTTTCTTTGTTTTATTTAAAAGCCGAATAAATGAATCTATCTATCTATCTATCTATCTATCTATGTGTGTTTAGGTGTTCAAAGTTCTTTTCTGTTAGTGATTTGTACTTTTAATTTAATGCCTTTGTGTTGCACAGTGATAGAAGACTTGGACTTATTTCGTGTATCCTGGCATCTTACTTCTCGTTTCAAGTGGACTCGCAGTGGTACAGAGGTTAAAACTATCTTGGCCTCTGTCAATGTAGGACCGTACAACGTTGCCCCCAATCTTCCTAGAGAAGATGGGATTGTGTTTTATTGCTATATTGGTTTATACTTATATATACTTGACACTGGCGAAATCACTTCATTGTGGAAAGGCCACATTCCCGCGGTAGTAGCTGTTCAAGTCGCCGCGGGGCAAAGAAAAAAAAAAGAAAGATCAATCAAAACGGTGACAATACGATAACAGATCAAACACGATATTGTTTTTACCGTGTTAAATAGAGGCCGTGTACCTAATGAATAAAACGGAAGAAGGATTTAAAAAAAGAAGGAATTTACACCTAATTTGTAGCACGCTGTTGTTTTAATCGAAGTTACTTTTTAAAAACGGTGATGTTACCTTCTTTGGCACTAGCGTGTCCCCGCCGTTAGACGAGAACGCCTTGCGGCTGTAGTGCAGCACGCTGTCATAGTCATAGCCCACGCCGAAGTCCGACACCGAGAACAGATTGTATTTTCGGAAATTGTGTCGGGCCGCTGGAAACAACAATTTATTACTAGTACCCTCGCTAATATAGCCTACAGAAATCGGGTCGGAATGGCAGCTAGAGGTAAAGTTAGTAGATCTTGACGAATTTCACGAACCACGTAACAGACGATTATATTAGTGTTAACAACTGTCAAAATGTATAAACTAACAGCCGATTACAACTTTGATTGCCATTTAACATCGTTTGGTGAAATTGATACTAAACGTTAATGTGTGTGGCAGATTTGTTAGATCATTTACACAATTTTTTCACATAATTTCAGGGAATATTCACATAGCTTTTGTTCATGAAGTGTTTTTCATATAGCGTTATTTAATGTTCGCGTTACGTTAATTGTTGCTAAAATTAGCAGTACATTATTTTATTATTCACTGACTACCATTAAAAAAAAATATTACAGAGTCGACTCGCTTCGTTTAAGATCCTTCGATTCTTTGTTTATTTCGTTTGTTTTGTTTTTTGTAGCGGCTTTAGTAAGTAGGTAGCTCTTAATCACGCAGGTTATGAAAATGTGTCGACCTATTTAATGACGATTCAAGCAAGACCTAGGGTAACATAACAGCTATAGTTAAAACCGAGCAAGATCGCGATAAAAACCTTTATTTTTGCCCTCTTTAATGATTTGTTTAACTTTTATTATTGGATAGAGGTATGGATAGTACTGTTTAATTTTCTTACAATCGGTAATAGCTGCATATAAATCTTTATTAGTTTCACAGCCCTTCTCACCGGATAATACTTTCAACCATCCATCTACCAAATATCCAGTATTAACAATTAACAAAAATAAAAAGACTTGACGGCCCGGCAACTAATATTCTTAACTTTTGGGGGTTATATCCGCGCTTACCTGAATAATAAATTTTCAAAGGTTTTTTTTTTGATTTGCTTTTGTTTTTGCTTCCGATACCCTATTCGTAACTGAGTCACCACTTCCATTAACCATATTGACAAAATAATAATAACTGGATCTCTCGGAATGCCCAGTTTTGTACCTTTGTATAACATTTCGTGAACTGAATCGTACAAGGAATAGGGCAAAAAAACAAATAGCAATGTACGAGTAACCGACTCTTGCCACAGATTTAACCATTTTTAGTATATTTTGTATTGCTAGGTGTGGATGTTTCACATTTACCTATTGGTTGGTTGTATCAAAATGACGTTATTTACATCTAACTATCTAATTCTAACTCTAATTTTGGGATGGGTGCAAAATTAAGCCGACATTAGGTCCCATGGAAGAAAATACGCTGCAGCTTTATTTTTTACCTATATTAAGTAGTACCTAATTGTTGCACGAATTGCAAATTTTGATTTTGAAAGTGCGCTCTTTTGAGACATCTAGCCACCTTGGTCTAGAACAATGTTTTGAGTACCTACGAACGATCTAAGATGTGGAATGAAAAACGAGAAAGTATGGATTTATTTTAAATGCGTTATTATTGTTGAATTAGGGTGGTCATCCAATACATTGCAACGTTATTAAGGATTAAATATCAAGAGTCAGAATTACGAATAGGTAATTGCTATTTTTATACAATGGAGGCGAAGGGGAGGTACACGGTAGTGTACTTTGAAGTGTATCATTAAATCGTAATTAATCTGAAACTAATTAACAGATTGAAAAGGTAAAACTATATTCTAGATCGGTAAGAAAAGGGTTTTTAAGATAAAAAAAAAGATAAAAGATGTTTATTCAGTAATTAGGCCGCACGGGCACTTTTACACGTCAAAATCTACCAGCTTTTCTTATCTTCATTACATTGACGGGGTGTCCTAACACCCCGTGTCTACATGGATTGTTACTAATGGCCCTTCTATTGACTTCGCGTGGTTGGTTAAAATGCAGCTGCTTTCTCTTCCTTTTAAAGTGCCAGTGATATTCTTGCTTAGCCTCGAGCACCTTTAGTGATTTCTTTTGACAGTTGTCGCCTAGTAAAGAAACTCGAACTTAAACCTAAATGTAGGCATTTCTAAAATACCACATGTACGTTTAGTTAGTTGATATTCAGTGAAGCGGCGTAGTGGTAGGTCGGTGACACATTGACTCCTGCTGTTTGCCTGCATGTTACTTTTCCCACGACGTTTTCTAGTACACATGCCTATCAGTGAATGGCACTGCGCAAATTCAATGCTCGTTTGTTCTATGGCGCGGGTCAAACTAATATTGATGTTCGGGATTTCTCTTTGTGTTCGATTCGGGTTGAAAGTCGAGTATGTGAATACAAATATTTACAACAATTACCTACTTACGTGAGTAGACATACACATTTATTTAATTTGTTTTATTTTCATTTCATTTATGACGATAGTAGGTATGCCTACCGGTAATAGGCAGGTACTTTATAAAATATAATAAAGTAGCCTTTTTTTGAAAAGTTCTATCTTTATGCTGATAATAGTACCTAGTTATCCACTTACATATTTCAGTAGTGTACCTACGATCTGAAATCATAAACTGTTAAAGATCGATACTTACGTTGTACGATGTTCTCCCAGACAACGTCGATGTAGTCATCTCTGTCAGGGCTGCTCTGCATGTGGTAGAAGCCGAGGGTGTGCAGGAACTCGTGAACGATGGTGCCGTGCCGGAAGCACCCGCGGCCGACCGGATGCCGGCCTGACAGGTTCAACACCTGGTAGCCGCTCTGGTAGCCCACTTGGGAGAAGCAGCCGCGGCGACTGCCCTAGAATACCATTTACATCATCGATAAAAACACAACCTAATTACCCAAACACTTCTTCGCAGTAAACCATATATAAGATGCCACGCACCTGCACCACCACGGCATCACGGTCTCCTTTTCTGTAAGGCCTGAATTTGACGCACGAGGCTCGGCTTAGGTCATCTATGCCGCTTAAGATAGCTTGCACTTGGTCACTATCTGTTGTAATATTAATAATATGAGTTGTTACGTTGCTTCAACCCAGATGCTATCGGGATACGAATAAAATAAATCAACAAATATTAATTAATTTTAGCACCCACTATAGTTATTTTGCACAAAGACTAACAAAGTAGATATG
Source organism: Acleris sparsana (assembly GCA_923062465.1). Classification (NCBI taxonomy): domain Eukaryota; kingdom Metazoa; phylum Arthropoda; class Insecta; order Lepidoptera; family Tortricidae; genus Acleris; species Acleris sparsana. Next base: position 17,688,790 of record OV281285.1, read on the forward strand.
AAAAGTTAAATGAACGCTTACTGAAATGTTCTTTTTGAATGTAAAATACGACTTCGTTATCAGGCCACCTCTTGGTGCTATCTTTAAGGCCGTTTCTGGACAGGCCCTCGGCGACATCCTGAACGATGAGCTGTCGCTGCCGATCGTTAAGGATCAGGTCTCCTTCGAACCGCCCGCTCTCTTCCCACGCGTGGTCAGAAATGGGGTCGTCGTCATCACTTTCATCAGCGGGATTTGCTGAAACAAAGTTTATTTAGTTACACAAACAACATTCGCGTTGCATCCTGGCTTAGCTTTATCTTTTTTTGTAATAAATCACTCAACTTCTTGCAGTTTTAAAATCAGTAGGTACTCACTTTTTAATGGCTGATCCAGGAGTGACTTTTCCTTCAGATAATTGCTAAAATCTTGCAACTCATCAAACGACATCGCAAAACACTGAGCTACCACGCATAGTAACACTGTACTTGTAAACCACATCATATTATTATGATATTCAAATTTATAGTGCAAAGAGCAAACACAATTCAATGATTGTAATAATAGTGCGTAAGGTCCTTTAAAATTGGCGCGCGCGTCGACTTCGAGTGCACATATTAACGGTATCGCGTAATGTCACCCTTATTAAAAAGCTGCTCACATTTGGAATGGGACTACATCAATTTTGTTTAATCCCGTTCGTCTCGCGTGATTTTTTGTATAGAACGAAACCCATCGGGGTGGGACAGGGTTTATAATAGCTCGAGAGACGACCATTTCACAAGTGGTGCTGGCCCGTAACTGCGAAGATGTTTGCGACAGACGCCGCGCAACTCACGGCGGCGGCTGCGCGCCCATAGCGCGCTGCAACACCCAGTTGCTAAACATAATCGCCTCAGATATTTTGCCACTTAATCGAACAACGATTTTTTTCATGCAACAATAACTCCAATGCACCATTTTTAAAATGGGATGAATGGTATTGTGAAAGAAAAGCAAAAGTGGTTCGTCACGGTGCTTGGAATCAACATTGAAATGACACAATTACGCGGAGAACTGTGTAATAAAGTTATAAATAAGTGGGAAATTAACCGCAGGCGATTATTGTCGCGTAAGAAAACCCAATCATAGTCACCTACAAAAATATTCGATATAGATAGATAGATAGATAGATTTATTTATTCGGCTATTAAATAAAACAAAAAAAACGTAGGTAACTTATTTATAACTAATTAAAATTAAAATGAGATAGCCGAAACGGAGTGCCAGCTCAGCATGTGCTGTGGTTAGTTGGTCAAAAGATTCTCACGGCAGCGTTTGAACCGCCTGGGCCTAGCGTGTCGCTCCAGTATTGACTATAAAATATATATGAATGATTATGGAACTTTTGAAATGGCACCAAACAAACCCCAATTTAAAAAAAAGCTTCCAAATACCTATATAATTTGAAAAAATATTCGGTTTTCTATAAAAAGATACCTATGAGTAGTTACACTCTCGATTTCTCTAAGCGATATTAATGAATGATCCGCATCCACGATTGGCAAGGGCATCCTTAACCTTCGACCATTATTACTCTCGTGGTACTTATGATTAACGTTATCACAAAATCACTAAGGGAGTGTATCACGAGACTCGAAAGCATTCTTTGACACCGGTATTCCCATGCGCTCACACATGCATTTCAACCAGCAGCACGATTTTACCTACTTATAGGTTACATTTGCGAATTGGATTTCTTATTGGAGTAGCAAAACATGCTGAGCGCTGCGACGGGAAAGAATAGAAGGATATATATTCAGTGTCAATATAAAATGGCCTTAACATTTTATAGGTAAGTACCTATAGAAATTATAGCTAAACATTGTTTTCACATCACAATATTTCATAATGATTCTTTATTGTAGGGACTCACAATGAGCGTTAAGGTCATGTCTTTAAATTACCTAATTAATCGCTTTCCCTTAGATTGAACTCTGACTCTCCGACTATGCCAAGGTCATATTGCTTTATCAATTTAATAAGTGTGATTACTTTATCCCTTTTTAACCGACTTCAAAAAAAGGAGGAGGTTCTCAATTCTTCGGGCTTTTTTTTAAATGTAAGTACGTTCCCCGATTACTCGAGGACCACTGTACCGATATGAAAAAATTCTCGTTGTTTGAATGAGTATACTTTCTAGTTGGTCCCGTTGTCGACATGTCAGGATCTGATGATGGGGTCTTGGAGAAATCAAAGGAACTCCTCAAATATTACAGGCACACCTATAGCGATCTCGGTATTTTTCACTGTTACTCGTGGATATGCTTTTGAAACTTTTACTATACGGAGAAGTGGAACTGATGATGAAGACCACATATGGCCACCGGGACCCCGGGTACCTATTGGAAGTGTGACGATAAGATATCTAGATTAAGGTAGTTGAGCGCCTATGACGAAGCAAATTTAATTGTTTGAATACGAGTATGAATTTCCCGCCGCGTTGCTTGCAGCGAGAAGTGGAACTACATCACAGCATAAATAGGCTCATTAATAAGTATAAAATGAAATAAAAGTAAAAAAAAAACAAAAACCTGCCTTCAAAAATTCAAAAACTAACTTCTTTTAAAATGGTTGGTAGGTCAGCTTAGCCAGTTGGTAGTTTTCTAAAATGAACTTATGAGGTTAAAAACTCTTTTTGCAATCCACTAAGTAACGTTAACGGAGCAAACTTAAGTAGACGGCGGAAGTGAATAGATACGGTTATAAAGTGATTGTATCAAAATAAATGAATAACGTAATTCTTCAAAATAAGAATAAGTTGCTTGTGCATCGCATCGCAATCGGAGCGTACGAAGCGGGCGCATTTGTTGCTTTGTTTTGATTTCTATGGGACCTACCAACTGCGATAGGGTGCGTCCACTGCATTCGGATTTTGCATCGGTAATACGTATCAACACCTCGGGACTTGTGTAAAATGACATGCTTTCCGCACCTGCATCAAAATGTACTATTCCATAAAACCTTTATCGCCCTAACATATGACTACGCACGTCACACTCACTGTCCAGGAATAAACAAATATCCTACTTACATTTATTTTGGTATTACATATGCAAAGTACTTCGTTGCGATTTGCGATACATTGTATAAATATCAAATAATGTAAGAATACTTTTTTAACCATGGATATACAGTATGTAAACTTACTAAAACCATCTCTTTCAACCAGTTGATAGCCTAGTTGAGTTAAGTGTTTTACCACATTTTGTGCTAGTGTGTGTCGGATATTCTTAATTTTAGCATTGCATAAAAATTATAAAATCTTACCTTTTTCAAAGTCGGTTAACCCTAAAAGTATCATCCTGTGTGTAATCATGCTATGGCAACTTAGTACATTAGAGGTGGTTCGCTTTTTTTTGTTTTTTTTTTTTAAGTATGACAAAACTAATATTGCGCTTGGATTAAGCAATAATGGACTCTTGGTCAACGGAGTAACACTTCGACGCACGCCTTATTAATTGTGTCGTTCTGTGGCGCCATCTTCATTAGGTGTCGAAAAAGTTTTAGTCCGGCTTTAAAGTCAGTGTTGCTGATGGTTTAAAAAAAACGCTCTTGAGAACGATACAAAAATGTAATGATAATGCAAAAAAAGAAATGTATTACTTTTGTTATTTTGATAAATATATATTATACGTTATGAAAATGCAAAAATATATAATTTATGACAGTTTGTATTGAATCGATATGACAACACAATAAGTTACTTGTCTGTCTTGACATTTTTTGACATTGTTCAAAGAAATTTTCTTGAATTACTTGAATTTAATTTCAGGGAGAAATATAATAACAAAAGATTTCAAATTATTGCATGATAGATGTATTTTACAGTGTGCTGCGTACCTGGGTGCAATAACCGGACCGTAGAAGGTAATTCACTACACTTTATTCGTTAAACACATCCAAAGGTATTCAGAAAAAAAATAACGGACAATTCTATTATTGGTCGTACTATTAATATCATTAATGGGAAAATGTGTCTGTCTCTCTGTCTTTTAGACTTCGCTGAACTGATTTGGATGAATACAAAGTAATACCTATTTACTTTTCATTTCCGTTTTTTTATAGTTCTATAGGGAATAGCGATCGATATACGATATGGAAGTGGATGAAGTTAAGGGCAATATTTAAGAATACATTATATGGTAATTGTGCGTGTCTGAAATACTTTCATGGTTAAACCTTCAATCGGTTTTGATGGAATTTAGCATGACCCCATTTGTTGACATTTGTTGGTGACCCCAAGAGACTACTTTAATTCCTAATCCCGTGACCGGGCAGAGAGCATCCACAGAGCGCTGCCATTGAGCTGCGTGCTTCAACTCAGGAGATATAGACCATAGCGAATAGCGATACACGTGTTCTGCAATGACGTAGTCGCAAGGAAAATCTAGATATAGCTAAACTACAGATACAATTATGAAATCATTATTATTACACTACACGGGACTTAATCGCGTTAAGGGATATATAATTAATTACTATAATTATATATCCCTTAACGCGATTAAGTCCCGTGTAGTGTAATAATAATGAATCAAAATCGTGTGAGTTTAAATCAATTATGAAATAATAGTTAACATAACCTTTTTAGTGTTTAGAAGTCAAACTACCCTTATAGTTTCGCCATGTCCGTTTGTCTGTCTGAACCTATGGAATATACAAAGATAAAATTTCGTACATAGGATACCTATACATAATATATACCGTTCGGATCCAAGGTTGTATAAAAATTGAAGGATGTTTGTCTTTCAGACACGTATGCTCGGCCATACTTCCATAATTTAGATAAAATTTGGCAGTCAATTACAACGTACTCTATTCTGTTTCGGAAAACTTGATAGTTCCCGAGGGAAAAGCGATAAACGAGTTCTATGCGAATGCAGTCGCTGGCAAAAGCTAATGCTAATGCTGTTTGTAATAAAGTAATAATTTTAAAATCATTTTTATCAATTACGTATAATTATGTTATGCGACATCGAAATAGCACTAGGTATTTATTTTACGCATTTTAATATAGGCACGTCTACTTCACTAAACTGCTTTTGATGAATACAAAGTAGGTAATCTTCATTTCCGATTAGTTCTATAGCGATATACGATATCTAGGCGGTTAATTCCTTTAAAGTTTGTCAGACCCAGGACGACGACCATTTGTGACACGTGATTTAGTTTTTTTTTTTTGGGCTAGGGAATGCACACATGGTACCTGATGGCAAGTGGGATCAGAGATATACGGTTGCATTCAAAAGACTATAATAATCTTAAGACTTCAATCCTAAACCTTTAATGTTTTACTGACCGACCAGGGTTCATTTTCTATTAACATTTTCTATCGCAAGGGATAGTTGATAAACACTTAGATCTGTTGCAGAACATTGTTTTTAATGAGAAAACCGGCCAAGTGCGAGTCGGACTCGCGCACTTAGGGTTCCGTACCACACCACCATACATCTAAATAAATGTTTTTCTTTATTCTTTATTATATTGGAGTTGATTGAATGAAAGGTAAAATGCGGTTTACGATTTATAACGTATTAAAAAAAAAACTAATTATTAGATCTCGTTCAAACCAATTTTCGGTGGAAGTTTGCATGGTAATGTACATCATATATTATTTTTACATTTATCATTCCCTTATTTTAGAAGTTACGGGGGGGGGGGACACACATATTTCCACTTTGGAAGCGTCTCTCGCGCAAACTATTCAGTTTAAAAAAATATTATATTAGAAACCTCAATATCATTTTTGAAGACCTATCCATAGATACCCCACACGTATGGGTTTGATGAAAAAAAAAAAGATTTTCAGTAAGTATGGGGAACCCTAAAAATTTATTGTTTTTTTTCTATTTTTGTATGAAAATCTTAATGCGGTTCACCGAATACATCTACTTACAAAGTTTCCATAATAATAATATAGCTCTTATAGTTACGGAATAAAGTGGCTGTGACATACGGACGGACAGACGGACGGACAGACATGACGAATCTATAAGGGTTCCGTTTTTTGCCATTTGGCTACGGAACCCTAAAAAGGAAGCAGACGAGCAAGCGTGACAGCTGATGCTAATTTGATCATCGCGATATATACTTAATCACCCGCAACACCGAGGAGATGCCGGTCTTTGAGAAAAGAGTAGGCTGGTTTTTCGAAGGCCCCAAGTCGTATTGGTTCGGAAATACAGACGCCAAGAGTTGATTCCACATTATATACATAAAATGCTTTTCTCGGTCGATCGGATTTTTTTTTAGGTTATAGGTACCTACTCCTTTCATCAGTTTTTCAGCCCCAGCTCCAGGAGAGGGACTTCAATCAGAAATTTACTTCAATCCGAAATTTAATAGCATTAATCGTGTCCCGGGATCTTCTAGTGGTAAACGTGTTCTACGCTGACGAAGTCGCGGGCAAACTCTTCATATTCATAATGGAGATACCTATTGCCATCATGATTGTAATGAAATTTTGCATAAGTAAGTTGGACCCCGAGAAAAAGACGTAGGAAAATTAATGTTGCATGGTTTCCAAGGGAACAGCGAAAAACAAGTTTCACTTAGATGAAGTATTTAGCACGCAAAGTCTTGTATAATTATAAATGAGAGAGTGTGGCTGTCTGTTTGTCTGTAACGCTCCGCTGTCACGGCTGAACCAATACTTACTTTGTTACTTTTTTTAGTAAAACTTACGGGAGGAGGGTAATGTTTTTGACCGGTATATATGTAGGTAAGTACATATGAATGTTTTGTACGCTATGCAACCGTACCTTTAAGACCAAATTTGGCTTTGCCAGTCACCTTCGCTCACACCAAGGACATACACCTAAGGATGTTTTTTTTTATCCCGGACAATAGAACAGTTCCGGAAGGAATAATGATAAACGACTTCTATGCGGACGGAGAGTTTTTATTGGATAGGTATTGCCTTGGACAAGCCATCCATAGAAGAAAATATACGACAGGGTTAGCCTAGTTGATAGTTAGTGACTAGTGACCGTGTTTCTGGCTCTCCACAGATGAAGTTGCGGGCACAAAGCTAGTTTTATATAATTCATTTACTACTTTTTGAGGCGTGTTATCAATATAATATCTTTTTTAATAAATAAACTATCAAGATTGCTCGCGAGAAGGATCCCCTGTTACCGTACTACTAGAAATAAAGAAGTTGCTTAATTTTTGAAAGGAAATGTCAATTAAATACACTTTTTGAGATGATTAGGTACAGGATTCAGGCGTAAATTGCTCTAGCGTATATTTATTGAGAATTGGCAACCCAAAAGAGAAGAGCTTAAAACACATATGTTTTTATTCCAGGCGTTTTATCCTTGAGTCCTTGTGGTGGTTACTGCTGACATTGGTTGCGGGTATTGAACGCTGGTGCCTCTGTATTTACTATTAGCGTAAAGGTGGCTGTCAAAACATAGGTAATGTTCATCCCACGTTATTTATTAATTCTGATCAGATAGAGATCTGATAGCTAAGTATATTAGAAGAAAGTAGTAAAATACCCCTATACAAATGTACACAAGACGCTTGAAGCGGGTGATATTTTTAGTCAGTGAAGTGTTTCCGCTTTGCATAATATTTTTACTCTAGGTCGAAATCCCATTTCTGACACATTGATGAATAAAACTCTAGTAATATTAGATTAGTCGCATGTTATACTTATCAGACGAAAATAATAGACAAAGTGGTATTCAGAATACAATGGAGGTACAATGGACTAGACAAGGTATAAAAATGGCTCATATCATCATACTTGTCGCATAGTTACAAATGCCCTCTGTTAAAAGAGACTTGTATATATCAAGAAAAAAAATGTGTAAGTATCTTTAATAATGATGAAAGTTAAAAATATCTATTTAGAAGACAGTTAGCGTTTGTTTGTTTGTTTGTGTTTTTGACGTCTGATTGTAACTAGGTAGGCATTCAAATCTTTAGACAGGAACATATATTTTCCTAAACGAAGACATTGACAGGTAGAGAGTAAAAATTAAAGCGCTGTAAATTGTATTTTTATCATTAGCTTGAGTCGCAATTATTCTTTCAATTTGAGATTATACCAACTGCTCAATAGGTTAAAAGGAAACTTTATGGTGAGACTGTGTGTGTTGTCTGACTGTCTGCCTGCCACAGCAGATATTGATATTAATTTAATGCTCTTGATTGGAACGTTTGACACCTTATTACACGACTGCCCAAAAACAGGAGTGGAATGCTTTCAGGGTTCATGTATGTATGTATGTAAGTATGTAAGTATGTATGTATGATTCTTTATTTCACCATAACTTCTAAACTCCTGAGCCGATTTAGATGTGTGTGGTATCGTTAGAATCCTTTCATCTTCCCGGCTGACATTAATACGACTGCCCAAAGAAGGGAGTGTAATGTTTTCAGGGTTCATGTATGTATGTATGTATGATTCTTTATTCCACCATAACTTCTAAACTCCTGAGCCGATTTAGATGTGTGTGGTATCGTTAGAATCCTTTCATCTTCCCGGCTGACATTAATACGACTGCCTTAAAAAGGGAGTGTAATGTTTTTAGGGTAAAAAGATAAAAGATAAAAGAAATTTATTCAGTAAGTAGGGTAGGCGACTCCGGCACTTTTACACGTCAACAATCTACCAGCGCTTCCCAAGAGGAGACCACTGCTGAGAAGAAACGCCGCAAGAAACTCAGCAGTCAGTCATTTTTTAAACATATTTCATATTTCATATAACAGTGGTCCTTCTTAGTCTAGCATTATATAAAGCTACAGGTATTAAATTAAATATAATATCAAACAACATGTGTAGTTCAGCAGGAAAACATGCCAAAATCCTACGGGAGAGATAGAGAGAAAAGAAAAAATAATAATATAGAATCAACTACTTATATGAGATGGTGCAAGATGACCACATAAAAGTTAGAGAGTAAGATATGTTTCCTGCATCAACGGTGCCCCCAGACAAAAAAAAGCAGGATAAAGCTTTGCATTAGAACAAATTATTTATAAGCTTTATTTTTTGACAAGGATGAAAAAGGTGTTGTTAGTATATTTCTTAATGCAGTCGAGGGAATGTTTTATACCAAGACGATGCGCTTAAAAGTCCCGCGATTACATAAAAAAAATATACTAACAACACCTGTTTTTTATTATTTAAGGTTAGGTATTCGAATCGGTTCAAAAGCTAGTTTCATGAGTTATGAATAAGATGGGACCTGATTAAAAGCTGATATAGTAATACTCACTAATTATAATACAGTTGAATAATTTCTAGGTTAACAAGAGATTCTCGGAGGCTGTGCCAGGTGCAAGGAAAAGTGTCCCAGTTTTAGAATAATTATTAACATACGACTTAACTATTCAAGGAATTGTCATGAGGAGAGGAACGGAATTTCAAGGAAATGAAAAACAAATGCGACGGGGTACATAACTTACTTACATTTATAAAATTACAATTGGCTAACTAGGTAGATTTGTAAGATTTTGGCGGAAGCTGGAAGTTTTGTTGACAACATTTGAAACAGCCAGTAAATGCATGTTAGTCCCAAATCGTTGTGACTAACGTGCATTTACTATGCTCACCGAAATGGCCGATTTTCACTGATTTCTAGAAATTTGTACTTATTTTTAAATCTCATTGGCGACTGATATTGTCACGCCTCTGATACCTATCAAATATGAGTCAATCCGTTTTCCACCCATAGGTACAGTCGCGGAATGAAAAGGATCGTCACATTAAAGTCGACTTTTGCTTGAACCAGATTAAGAAGCAGTAATGTCAACATCTCAATGTTATAATAGTAAAACCTCCCCTATTTATACTGAAACCCAGTTGTCAATTTTACAAAATGGTAACTGGGCACACAATAGCCTGTTTCAGACTAGCGTTTTTTTTAATGCGCGTATACACGTCTGTTTCGGCATACGCGCCTACAGGCGCTACCAAAAACGAGCTTATACGCGCTTATATACGCTAATCTTAAACAGCCCTCCTGTTTTGATGTGTATTAAACGTGATTGATATATTATATCATATATGAATCACCTTTGCTCTAACGTTCATAATCTGCCTTACTGGAGTGGTTTATTGACTGACAATGTCGTATTAAATCTAGGGCCGATTCTGCCGTGCTAATGATAAACATCGCAATAAAATGTGCAGTAAGAGCTAGCTGCGCCTCTATTCTAGGCGGTAAAATACAAATCGTATTTGACCTGTTATGGTTTGTTTTTAAGTCTACTGTCAATAAAATAAGAGCTATCAAAATGTTGACAATACGATAACAGATCAAAGACGATATTGTTTTTACTGTATTGAATAGAGGCCCTGATTAAGTCTGTGATGGATTAGTTTTCCATTGACTCCGGGTGGTAAGATGAAGAAGTAACATGATCAAAATCCTACTTCTAACCTCATGTTAAATAAAACTAGTAATGTTACACTAGCCGTGCGGGAAAATTATAGATAACTAGCTTCTGCCCGCGACTTCGTCTGCGTGGACTTCAGAATTTTATCTTACCAGGATGAATAAAGTTCATACTTACCGAACCGAGAACGAAAAATAAAGTTTATAATTGCACTGTATAGGGAAAATCGATAAACCAAACTCTACTGCTCACTAGTGACTAGGTTGACGCAACCCTATCATCAGGGTTATGGTTACGTAACAAAATGGTAAACAAGGAACCTTTATGGAGAGACTCCGGTATCTGACTGTCTGTTTGTCACAGCAGTTTTTAGATCGGTTTAATAACCAGCTCAGAAGCTATTTTCACCCCATTTTTATCACATACAACATGATTATTATTATTACCCTCTTTTGACTTCGCAATCTAGTACAAACATTAATAAGTGTAGGTTAGGTTCATGAGTATAGTTATGGATTAATGCGATAAGTATTGATTAAAAGCTGAGGAGCAAAAATACCGGGTCAGAGTGCGTTTTTCATACAAACGAGACTATTATAGATGTTTTTCTGAACATGCACAATGCCGGCGTTAACCGCAGATTCATTCAGTTGGGTATCCTAGGCACTCTGGAAGTCCTGTATCGATACTCGGGGCATTCATTATCAGATTTCACTAAAAGCATTCTCTGGTGAGGAACCAAGGATTCGAACTTGCCCCTTTGGTATGAAAAACGCACTCTGACCCGTTATTTTTGCTCCTGAGTGTAGTACTTAATTATAATACAGTTTTATATTTTTTAGGTGACAACAGATACTTAGAAGCTGTTGTGTTCAGAGCAAGGAAATATGTCCCAGTTATAACTAGAATACCTACTTATGTGCACAAAGATTCTGTCTCGTATTATTTGTGAGAATATCGAAACCAAATAGTACTTATGCCAATTAAAACATAAAAGATTGTCATAATCACTTGCAGTGAAGACCAGGGCGGCTAAGCATAAGTCATAATCCCTCACTACCTAGTCTGCAACGAAAGGGAATACCGAACTCAAATAACAGATGCCCGGTCATCATCAAAATCGGGGTGATTACACAAAAGATCCCCACCACACAGGACCCCACCAAGAAGATAAGATAAGACAAAATCATCAAAATCAATATTTCTAAGAATGATCCTGAAGACTATAATGTCATGTGGAGAATATTATGCAATGCAAAGATCCGCTCAATTACCTACTCGAGGAATTAATCATAAAGAAAGTAAGGGAATATCGAGAAAATGAAAAATAAATGCATAAGTTATTTACATTTCATGAAAATAAGCGTTTGCTAAGAAGATTTGTATGATTTTGGCGAGGGCAGGGATATCCCTGGAGTTCCCATAATTCTAGTTACGTATGGAACAATCGGTACATATATAAATGTCAAATAAGTTATCCCAATAGTTCCATGGAACTACACACTAGACTTAACATCTGGTTTTGATTTTATTTTAGTTTTAAATCAGTTGAGTATCTTCGGAGATGTGCTCTAACAAAAACAGGTGGACAAGACCGTTGCGTAGTTGCCCATACTTATACTACTGTTGTAGTCTGGCATGAATACCCGCCCCCGTACCGGAGCTCATTTTTGAACCATCCGTGTACCATATCGCGTTGTCTTCCTCTGATAGGTGCAACCCATCCTTCCATTCATCCCTTGTCGGAATGTGGACATTGAAGTTCCTCCGGAATACATACTTGGGCTGCATTTTATCGCAGCCCATCGTCAGTATTCTGTCTGGAGCAACATTGTGTGCTATTAAGTAGTAAGTACTTACTACTTATATTATACAGTAAAGTTTAACCCGAGTCATCAAGAGTCATTAAGGCGCATCCACCATCTGTTAGTCACTGCCTGTCAAAATTTGCGCGGGGAGTCGGATTGCCCTGAGCTCGTAGAACGAGTCGTGAGGCTCTTTGTCCCTGAAACATCGCGAATAACGCTTAGGCCGCCTGCGCGTCCACTGTTGGCTGCGCCGTCGGCGCGCACGCTGTGGCGAAGGAACTCGCCCTTGCTCCGGGTCTTGACGCGGTTGAATGTGCTTATGGTATCAGTACTTGAATGTGATTTGTTTGCGTGGCGAGCTGTGTGTCGTGAATGTCTAAGATTGTGCGAGATGATGGATGATAGGTCATCTAGTATTAATTGACTTCGGTTTTTAATTTATTATCTCTACCATTTGTTATTATTATTATTATTACTGAAGTTTTTCGGTGTATTGGTCATACTGTAATGCCGTTGAAATTAATTTGAATAAATAAATAAATAAATAAATCAAAGTCATCATTCTAATTAGGTAGGTAGGCCAATTTGTATTGAAAACTTGTCAGTTGACCCAAGTTTTTGTTTTTTTTATGCATTTAGCATGTAATTTTTAAACAAATGTACCTAATAGGTTTAAACAGAATAAGCTTAAACGTAATAAATGATTTATTCACATATTCATATGTTTACATGACATGGTAATTAGTTGGACTCTTCGAACTCTCAAAATAGGTAGTTGCGCTGCGGCCACATCAGAATCTGTGAGATTTGAAAAATATTCGTGATACAAGTACCTAGTTAGTTACTTGTTGTGCAGAATCTTTCTTTCTTTATGTTAAAAAAGGGATGCCTTTAGATATGGCCGCAGCATTAGGAAGACCCATTAAATATATGATCCTCAAAGATTATTAGTTAAAAAGCTATTAAAAACCACTTGGAAGTTAAATTGAAATTCTGTAGGTACAATAGTATTTTTTTAGAACTTGGTGATAGCAATAAACCGCTAAATGTGGGGATACCGGAACTTATAACTTTGTCGCTCTAGAGGAATCCTGTATTCAGTGGACGTCTTTCGGCTGAAATGATGAGGTTTACTTCTCACTGGTTTATATTCAAATAAGAACTGATCAGGCGGTGTGGCGTACTAATTAAAATTGAAATTTGTTTATACACGTATCAATCGTTCCGCGAATGAACGATGTGTTAAAAGATAAATTATATTGCAGGTGCGCCAATTTATTCAATAAAAACGTATCTCGTCGACTAGATTAATGTCGTCTATTTTCTTTGAAGTCCATCAGTTCTTAATGTAAAACATTGTCATCACGCCTGGTATGTTCTTTTTTGTATTACTTACTCCAAACTTTAACCCCTTTTTTATGAATCTTAACAGCGTTTAAAGCCATAATAGTTAATGTGTGCCAACAGCGCGTCTTAACTATTATTGGTCTTTAAATACCTGTTGTGGTTTTGTATGAATAAAGGGGTGGCGAATAGCTTACGTATGTGGTTATGTATACGTACATGCTTACACACACATATGCACAGTATTAGTTCCATTAACACGAACTAGATGGCAGGCACCACTTACTACAATGTTGCTATACGAACCAAAAATAACGCTGAGTTGCCAGTCTATATCCCAGTATACAATAGTAGTCTTTGTGTGTAATGTTTACATCGTCGTCCAGTGCCCATGACACGACCCGTATGTAATATTTACATCGTAACCGATTATTGAACTTGCGTTCAGTGCATTATTTGTTGATTAAAATAACTTCTTTTTTCATACCTGTTTTACGCATTTGTTAAAGTCAGTCAAATAAATAAAAAATCAGCCAAATTATTTTCAATTTATCATAAACATTATCAATCCATGCCATTTATTTTACTTCAATTTCACTGATGTCACTTTATTGTCAATAGTTTTTTTCTTAATCATTAAAACAAAAAAGTTTGGCTAGCAATCAAAAGACAAGACGACAATCAATGTGACGTTTCTTTATTACAAAGAAAACATTGTAGTTCATGATGCCGCTCATTTTTAGTGCTGCGGAGATAGTAGATATGATTCTTATTTACGGGGAGTGCAGAAATAATGGTGCGGCATCTCTTCGATTGTACGCCGAAAGATTTCCGCAGCGAAGACAGCCTACGGACTTGCGTGTAATTATAAGGGCGATTACCAGACTGCGTAACAACGAGAGAGCGGTTCCGGTTAGTACTGGTGGCCCTCGTCCTCGTATTGACGTCAGAACGGAAGAAATTATCTTAAACCATTTTGCAGAAAATCCTGGCTCCAGCACTAGAAAAGCAGGGGGGTTGTATGATATTAGTCATACAGCCGTCCACAAAATTTTAAAACGGGACCAACAGCGTCCATTTTCGGTGATCAAGGTACATGCGTTGAAACAAGATGATTTTTTACGGCGGGTCGACTATGCAAATTAGGCTTTAAGTAAGATTGCAGATGATGCTCATTTTATCAAAAAAATAATATGGACAGATGAAAGTTTGTTCACAAGAAACGCGATGGGAATCGTAGGGTTATCCACCACTGGGCACCAAAAAATCAAAACCCTCATGTCGGCCGCGAACTGGCCCATCAGACTCGTTGGTCATTAAATGTTTGGGCGGGAATAAGAGGTAACGACATCATTGGACCAAAGGGCAAAGCAAAACGGGCAAAGATACCTGGAAGTACTGAACCAGTCAGTAAGCTGCTATGTGGACAATTTACCACTGGCCCAATTGAGAGAAACATGGTACCAGCATGATGGAGCACCGCCCCATGTTGCTATTCAAGTGAGGCAAAGGCTGAACCAAATCTTCGGACGTCAGTGGATTGGCCGCTTCTCTTCGGATACTCCATGGCCGGCTCGCTCGCCGGACCTCACGCCTCTGGACTATTTTTTTGGGGTTGGGTCAAGCAGTTAGTATTGAAAAAAGAATCTAGGACGGAGGAAGAAATGAGGATGCGAATTGTACAAGCTTTCAACATAATCAAGCGACGTGCCCGGCAAAATCCAGATTTGATGCGTAGTGTTCACGAAAACAACCGCCGTCGCTTGGTTCAAATAACGGCTAATGGCGGACGCCACATTGAACTACGTCGTATTTAATCGTAAGTGTGCACATAGCTTTACTTACTTGAAATGACATTGCATTTGTTTGACACATTTGACCTTGACTTGATAACCGGGTAACAAACGTCACCATTGTAAACAAATAAAGGATGTTATAGGAACATGAATTAATTAAACTTTAATTTTCGTATTTTAATTGTAAATCTGAAAAAGCGTTGAGATTTCAATAATTTATATGCCCTTACCTTATCTATCGCCTAGACATGCCCGGGTTCAAATAAATGGTTTTAGTAAGTTTACATACTGTATTTACCAGCTGTCTATTAACTTGCAAAGTAATTATGCAAGAAATTGCACGGAAGATTTGAACCACTCCCCGGGGACCATTTGAGCTGGGTATACGTCTACATCCTACATGACATCTAATAGCAGACGTAGGGTGGCCATAGGAACTCTGGATAGAATAGTTGACGACTGTGCAAAAAAAGCACAATCGACGACAAAAGCTTGCCCTTAAAATGAAAGATTTGACAGAAACTTATTGATGTGTGTATTAAATAGGTAATCGATCATTGAAAAATGTCAGTCATGATTTATGATCTAGTCCAGATTAGTGTGTCATCAAATACTTCAACCTAAGCTTTTTTCTTCGTCCGCTTCTTGACAATACATTTTGTTCAACTTCAGGATATCGCTGTCGGACATGCCGTCCCGTTGTCCAATCCTTACGTTTTCCTGAAACACAGTGACATTATACCTACTGTTAAAGTCTGTGAGCACTTGGAAAATGCTTCGATTTGTACGTCTCTCTCACTAGCTATTAATAAGATTTTATGATAGCAAGTGAGAGACAAGTACAAATCCGAAGCACCTTCTTAGAGCTATCGCAGTAGTAGGAACCTTCCTTATGTACCGGACCGTTGACAAATTACAGTACAGAAAATAAGGTGTAGGTAGTGTTCTTGTTTTACACTTGGACGCGTAATTGACAATACAAAATCGTATGAACTCTGTAGATTCGCACCTAAGTATCTTTATACAATAATGGACTCATATTTCGCTTTTATGAACATGGTGACAAAAGCGTAAAAACTTTACCTGTAATGGTATAATAGTCCTATTTCCATTTTTTGAGAATGCGGTCTCAGGGTAGTGCATGACGCTATCAAAGTCGTAGGGTACACCAAAATCTGTCACTGTGTCGTTCGTATACTTCGCAAAATTGTGTTCGGTGCCTGGGAAAGAGAATCGGCAATGAACACTTTATATCAGCATTCTTTATCTTATAACGTGTAGTTTTTTTGTAGGGATTTTTTGCTTGGGCTGATATTGTTATACTTACCTTTAAAAATAATTATTATCCCCCCCACGCCGTGGTTTTGACGCTATCACCTCCAAAAGCCCAACAGGCACCTAATACCTATTTACTAATACGGAATTCGAGTATAACCAAATAAGGACAACCCGGAGCGCCGATCGGTGTGAATTGTGTGGTATATTTTCACTAGTTCCATTGACAGTTCCATTATTTAAAGGACTTTCAGATAATGGAACTAGTGGGATTAGACTAAATTATATATCCTTGTAGGTAATGAATTACCGGAGTGACCGAGCATCACTCGCGTTGAAACCGATTATATCCAAAATCATATTCTTTTTATCTTTACCTGGTCGTATATTTTCCCAAATTATTTTGACGTATTGATCCCTGTCGTAGGTACTCTGCATATGGTAAAAGCCCAATGTGTGAAGCATTTCATGTACCACGGTGCCGTGGCGAAAGCAGCCCTTAGCGAGATTCAGGACCTGGCTGACGTCGCCGTCGTCGTCCTGGCTGCTGAACCCTACATTCGAGTAACATCCATTTTCCGATCCCTTAAAAAGATGAGGTAGTGATTTAAAATAACTATCCATAGGTACATTACACCGGCTCTCAACCAAGCCGACAATGGCTTCTAGCACAGACAAGTTAATACAATAAGTACTTCATTAAATTTTAGCCTCATTATTTTCCGTCTCAACCATCCCGCTTCATACATATAAAACGAGACATCTGGCCTTTTGACAATTCAACCTTTAAAATATTCAGTCATCGCTAGAATAAGGATGGTCAAATAGATGAATAAGAGATTATTAATTCAAACAAATACTTAGACAAAAGTAGGAATATAAAAGATGTTATATTCCAACAGCAACGCAACGTCTCCTATATCTATATTAGTTGCGTATCTAGGGGGAGGGTTTTCCGCCCTGGCAATGTCTGAGGTTAATAACTGTATAAGTTTAGGCACTAAGACAAGTTTGGTATCATTTTTAACTAAATCGAAGATGTACAGTGGGCTGCAAAAGTGCATGGACAGTTCATAAAGATAATGCTTTGAGGTGCAAACTGACGCCTCACGCTCGTAGTGGTTCAATAAGATCGTACTAGATGGCGTTGTTGTAAAAAAACAAAATTAAAAAATATTTTATTCCTCATACTGACACCAGAGCCAAACACTTTTTCTTTATTTTATCGTTTATTATATTTTAGTATAGAGAAGATTTTAGAAGTATGAAATGTTAGTCAATTCCAAACTAAGAGGTTAAATTACCAAAAACACTTTTTCCATTGCGTGGAATCGAACCCGCGATACTCGGAGTCGTGAGTGAGAGCGGCGTTATACGCCATTGGACCATCACACATTTGAATATGAAGTCGAAATTAATAGTTTATTATGATTTGGTTATTTTCGCATTCAATGAAATAGAAACACGGTTAATATTACTATAAGGAGGGTAGACTAAAGATTTATAAATACCACACTGATTATTACAAAGACTTTGCTCGTTCGTTCGTTAGCTGCTTAATCGATTGCCTTTTTTGTGTAGATTTTACTTTCGTTAAATTTTTCTTAAAAAATGACTCCTCGTTGCAATATTGACCTGGTCAAAAGATCGCAAATAATTGCCTTGCACAGTGAAGGCAGAAATTTGTCAGAAATTGCAAGAGAAACCGGTGTGAACGTAAGTAGTAATTTATTTAAGTACTCAGATTTTTACAAAAATATTTTCTATTTCATCTTTTTTATATCTTTAATGGTTATTATAAGTTTCCGTTTTTTTTTACAGAGGAAAACTGTTGTTTTATGGGTACGGCGGTTCGAAGAGGAGGGATCTTTGCTACCCCGGCAAAGAACGGGAAGACCACTACTCATAAGCACATCCCAGCGTCAAGCCATGGTGAGGGATTATGAGGAAGACGGATTCAAACCAACAACCCACTACGCTGGTTTATTCAATACAAGTGCGGATACTATTCGCCGTGTTTTACATAGTGAGGGTCTGCATCATCGTAGGCACGCTGTCAAACCCTTGCTAACAGAAAGCCATAAAAGAGCAAGGTTAGAGTTCGCTTTGGAGTATCTAGATTTCGACCGGAGCAATGTCATCTTTACGGATGAAAAGACTTTTAAATCCAGCCAACACGGACGATTAAGCTTGTGGCGCCGAAACAATACCCGGTATAATGACAACCATGTAGTGCCCAACATGGAATCTGGTCGAATAACCGTAAATATGTGGGGATGGATGAGTGCGGCTGACCCAGGAGAACTGGTTAAACTTCCCAGTCGAGCGAACAGTGTTCATTATGTGGAAATGCTGGAGGACACCATGTTGCCCACCGTTCGCAACGTGTATCCAGAGGAGGAGTTGCCGGTGATAACGTTTGTGCAAGATAACTGCCCAATACACCGTTCACGTAGTGTGCGGGAGTGGTTTAGTCAGCACAATAATATAAGGGTTATTCCCTGGCCTTCCAGGTCACCGGATTTAAATCCTATCGAAAATTTATGGGGTATTATTGTCCAACGTTGGGATCACCAGAATGAGCGAACTCCGAACGCCTTGGAAGAACATTGTTCAAAAATTTGGGATAGTATTCGAGGTTCCAATCTGTGTCAGAATCTTATCGATTCAATGCGTTCCCGAATGCAAGCGGTAATCGAACAGAGGGGGGGTTATACTAGGTATTAAAGTTTAGTATATAGTAATACAGTGGTCAAGTGGAGATCGGGTTAACGTAAGTAATTAATACAAAAGTGACAATTATTTTCGCTTTTTTTACGTGTCTATACTATTTTATAGCAGTTAATAATTATCTTATTTTAAATATTTAAAGTCAAACAAATCACACACCATTTATACACGAAATTTCAGTTATTATCCTTATATAAGTGATCCTAACTGTATAACATAGTTAAACATAATGCATTTGACAGTTAAGGTAACCCGGTCTCTAAATATGTGTTAATAATTACTATATGTTATTGTGGTTTAATAGCTTCAATCTTCTTTCTGATTTCGGAAACGAAACTTAAGCTATTACCTCAGTAATAAAAGTTAGTAGTAGGTAGTCGTTTCATTGTTACAAAGGTAATTTGTAAAAAAAAAACTATCTAAACAGTTCACTGAATTAAAATGTTATACAAGGAATAAAGATTTTTCATTTCAAATAACAAAAGTTGTATCATTTCTTGAAACTATTATTTCAAAAGATAATACATTCGTTTATTAATTACTATGTGAAACAAGATAAATTAAAAAAGATATTGTAAGCAGAATCGATCTCCCGACCCACGGACTGACTCCGCGAAATCGAAGTGCCAACTAACTAAGCCAACGGCCCTTCTAGTTAAGTGGTGAAATTATCGATTCTAATACTAAAACGTCATATAGTTGAAGCAAACAACAATATAACTTGTTCAATTAACAACGCCATCTATGTTGTTTCTTACGAACGTGGCATCACGTGTTCACAGCATTATAGAAGTTAAGGTGTCCATGCAATTTTGCAGCTGACCGTACACTTCAATTCTGGAATAAAAATGTCATCAGTCTATAGTAAAACACAATTTCAAAAAAAATCAAAGAACGGTTATTACAGTGTAATTGACCCTGAAGATGAGGCTGAATTGGATCCAGAGACATTCGGCGAAGTACACGAGGGAACAACTAGACGACTTTAAACTTTTTTATGTAATGCATACTTTTGTAAACAAGTTATGGCGTACTTAATTCATTTTGCGATGCGAACCCATCCCTATCTATCTAGGATCGCACAATAACATTTTAATTAGAATTTTTCCATTTAAATTTTGAACACCTTCAAGTACATACATACATACATAAAATCACGCCTGTTTCCAAGAGGGGTAGGCAGAGACGACTTCTTTCCACCTGCTACGATCCTGACAAATGTCTTTCGCTTCTTCCACATTCATACTTTCATACATCGAGTCATGCACGCACGTCGGTTTCGGGTACTTAAGATTCGGCCCTTTTCCAGTATTTCTCCGATTTGATTCGAAAAAGTACGCCTAGGGCGGCCTCTTCCGACCCTTCCACCCACTTTCGCTCTGTATATCTCTTTCGTCAATCTTCTTCCATCCATACTTTCCAAATGACCGAACCATCGAAGCATGCCCTTTTCAATCTTAGTCACTACATCTTCTTTTAGTCCACATTTCTCTCTGACCTTTTCATTCCTTACTCTATCAATCAGTTTCACACCACACATACTACGCTAAGAGCGCATTTCAACTGCATTTATACGACTTTCATGCTTGTCCTGCCACACCCAACATTCACTACCATACATCAGAGTAGGGACCAGTACTCCATTGTGAACAGCCAATCGCGCTTTTTGTGAAACGCTGCTTCTGCCCACAAAGGAGTTCAGGGCCCCATTAATTTGATTTCCCGCATTCACCCTCCTCTCGACATCCTTCTCACACTTACCGTCTCTTGTAAACATACTTCCCAGGTACACAAATTCACTCACTTGCTCTAATAATTCACCATTTATATTTATCACGCACTCAGTCATCTCCTCGTCCTTCTCTATCACCATGACCTTGGTCTTGGCAACATTTATTTTCATCCCCTTTTGCTTAAATCCCTCATTCATCACTGTCACCATCTCCTGCAACTCAAGTACCGATGGAGCAAGTATAACTTGATCATCGGCATATAAGAGGCATTTGATTAGCAACTCTTGCATACGCAAACCCTTATCATACTCTTTCACATCTCGCATACAACTGTCCATGAATAGATTGAACAGCCATGGTGAGGCAACACAGCCCTGTCTAACACCTCTAGAGATATTAAACCAGGCCGAGTATGCCCCATTGATCCTGACACAGGCTCTGGAGCCCTCATAAAGGGACCTCAAAGCCTGCACCAGGTTGCTGCTCACTCCATACATAGACAGCACCGTCCATAACTCCTTTCTATCTACCCTATCATAGGCCTTTTCCAGGTCCACGAAAGCACAGAAAGCCTTTTGGTTGACAGCCAAGAACTTTTCTGTGATAGACCGTAATGAAAAGACCTGATCCGTACATCCCATTCCCTTTCGAAATCCCGCTTGTACATCCCAGATTTTGTCATTCGTAACATTCAACACCCGTTCAATTAAAATCTTTGCATATACTTTGCCGACAACACTAAGGAGGCTAATACCGCGGTAGTTTTTGCAGTCTTGCTGCGACCCCTTTCCTTTATACAGAGGGACGATAACGGCCTTGACCCAATCTTTCGGGACTCGGCCGCTACTCCAACATGCATTGAAAAGACGGTACAACAGAACAGACTACCCACCACGCCATCTCCTCTCCTTAAGTAAGTTTATAATTTTGTTCGTTTGTTAGATTAGTGTAGTTTTTCGTAAATTTGTAAGTTCCTTCTTATATTTGTGTAAAATATTAATGTATTTTTACCAAGATTCTAGTTTTTAACATTAAAATCAATTTCTTCGATTTTTAGCACCGTCAACCGTTTTTTTGTACTACACCCATACGAAACATTTTAATTTGGGATTGCATTTCTTTTTATTGAATGAATTAATAGGGCTCTCTTCTAAAGCATCTCTTTTTTTTCAACATTCCTAATTATTTATAAGTAAGTTATGGAATTGTGAAATCCTTGTGAAATAGGAAATTATAAAAACCAATTTTCTGTTATTTTATATATTTTTACTTCGGGACGGAGTCAATATGATACCATAAACGAATTCGGCATCCCCAATTTATACGAAAATAGGCCCAGTTTGGTATCCAAACTGGGCCTAGTAGCTTAACCGATGTAGATATAAACTTAAAGTTGACACCCCCCCCCCCCCCTTAAAAAAATACCGTTAGCCCCAATTTTCTTTCTTCTTTTAGGAAATCTTTGGTTCACGAAACGCCGTATTTCATCAGCTTCAACTTCCACTATATCTATACTATTAATAAAGAGAAAACCGGAATGCGCGTCACTCATCAACGCCCAGCCGAAACTACGGAAGCTGGAAACATGGAACTTTAACAGTAGGTACTTACGTATGTTATTTGACGTAAGCAAGCAATAAGACGGGATTTTTCGAAATTCAACCACTAAACGGGTGTAATGGGGGATAAAGCATTGTGTGGAAGTCCGTCATTTTTAAAGCTACGAACATGAAATTTAGCATTAAGGCTTTTTCATCACACTTGCTCGTAAATGGTGTTATTCCATGCCTGTATACAGAAGGACAATGGCCTAAATTGTTCCCGCGGGAATTATGGCGAGTTTGTCATCCCTAGGGAGTAATGACTTTCTTTTTAAAATTTGCAACTCTTTCTACATAATTTCTGACTAAGGAGGTTTAATTTTCAGCCTAAAATTAAATCGGTTTTAATTTCATCTTTAAAAATTAGCTATAGACTAACTTACATTACACAAAACCTATATGCTTCATTAAACTTCATTATTTTTATACCTATTTCAAGTTTATATCAACATTTATCATTAATTTTTAGTAATTATACATTTTTATCAAATTGGCTAAATCTGGCTCGAATCCAGGTCGAAACTAAACGCAGTATTTGTGGTCACAAAAAAAATATCGTTTCCATTTACGTTCCCGTCCGTCAAAAGTTATTTCTTTATATTTTGCAGAGTTAAAGTGTTTTCTCTTTGTTTTTTTCCTCGCAAATGTGATGAAAACCATTGTGTGTATCACAGGCAGTAAGGGGATTACTAACTCGAGTCATTAAAAGCCCTCCGCCTTCGGCGTCGGGCTTCTAACACTCTCGTTAGTAATTCCCTTCATACTACCCTTGATGCACAATGTACTATTAAATATAAGGTTGTAAATGTACCATTTTTTTTTTATTATTTCACCTCTAAATGGTCGAAATATTCATTTAAAGATCGTACAGCAGATCATTTTTAAAATTTAAAATGTACGCTCCTATTACGAATTAAAGAAATATAATTGTACCGTTTAGGGAAATTCAACCCTTAAGAGGATTATGACCAGGGATCGGATATTCGGATCGATATTTACCTAAACTTCAGCGGCGTGAATGGTATGGAGACGGACTCAGCTTTATTTTTGTAATAAAAATCCCGGGATTACTTAACTAAGTAACAACCTAACAACGCAGTTCAAACTCATATTTGAGAGTTTAAATACGCTTATTTTTTATGTATTTAATGTAATTTTCTATGGGACAATATTAAATCTAATTTACCTTTCAACTAGGGAAACATCATTATCATTACTTAGTTTATCGGAACTTGCCGTGAGTACTAGTACTTTTAAACTACTAGTACGTTTAAAATTGTTACTTCCGACGTTTCAAGGACAATATTATCCCCGTGGTCTCAAACCCCACCGCTATCTCTACTGCCGCCGTTGTCTAATACCCATTAACTAATTATGTTACTAAATTTGTGCCTTTTTATGTAATTTTGTGCGATCCCGGAGTCCCGGAGCATATTTATTAAACTGATTAAAATTAAAAAGCTGCCTCCATATTAGCCCAACATTTTCCGGGATTTTGCGAAGCTTAGGTAAATATCGATCCGAATATCCGATCCCTGATTATGACGCTAAATATCTCCATACAAAAGGCGAAAACGTTTCTCTCCCATTAAACCTCGTCAAATTGATTATCGCACGATTTTTTAATATATTGTAGATATCGTGAAAATGTACGTTTTCCTTTTCCATGAAAATATTTCTTAGAACAAAACAAATTTGTAAAACAATAAACAGAAACGTACAGACCCAGGTCTTTGTAATAATTATAACATATTCAAATATCGGCCTTGATTTAGGGTCTGAGAAACGTTTTCGCCAGGAGCTAAAACTGTATGGGTTTTTTTTGTCAGCTACGCGATTTTAGCGCCCCTTCACAATCCTCTCAGGGAATAAAAAAGGGGTTGAAAATTTGTACGGGATTCAAAGCTGCTGACACTATTAATTATGTTTTCAAAATTCAGGTTTGTATTGGTTCAATTTATTTATCCGTTTGTTTCCAACAGACGTACCTTTTCAATTTAATATTCTCCAATTACTTGTGAAAATTACATTTGCCGTAACCATTAATAAATGCTCATGGTCAAACATACAAATATGTTGGTGTTGACCTTAGGCAAGAATGTTTTTCACATGAGTAACTGTACATAATGTTGGCCTATCAAGATCAGGTAACGCAGAAAACCTATGCATTTTGAACCCATTATTCATTCATTTACTCAATAGACATAAATGGTGTTAGATAGACCTATTGTCAAAAAAGGCAGTGCTTAATAAACAGTGAATGTTCACCATTAACGTGTTGTTTTATTATTGCAAGAAAATTCATTTTGCTTAGCTAAACAATCTAGTTACAAATAAACGATAGGTCTGGGGTGGTAGCGAAGATGACCAACGCTAAAGTTTCGTTTAGCAAAATCGACAGAAAATGTATGAAGTGACATTCGATGACGCCTGTTAGTCCTGGATACATTGTGTTTCTAACTAATCAATTTGAAATTTATAAATATGATATTGGCATCATATTTTGATACGATAATAACTAGGATTAACTTTAACCTAGATTTAATATACTTAACTACACACGAGCGAAGCCGGGGCAGCCGCTGATATATTACAGTGTAGTAGTAATGCTTACTCACCTGTATCACCACTGCGTGCTCATCCTCTTTTTTTTTGGGACGAAATTTAATACACGACTTGCTCGCTATGTCGGCCATGCCTTCTTTAATCAGCTTCTCCTGATGGTCATCTATAAATAAATATCTAACAGTGACAACACTCCTAAAACCACATCCAAAATCATAGCCATCTTTTGCATCGAGAGCGAAAGATGTACCGCAAGGTAGTGGTTCTTTACCAGTATTATAATAGTAGATTGCTCAACGAGGGACTAAAACAAGCCATAATGACTAAACTACTCGAGATGTTTAGCCACGTGAGCTGAGCGAGGGTTGCTATAGTTCGAGTGTCATTATGGTTGTTTATTCTTGCGTTAAACAATCTACTTTTCACTTTGAATGCTAGGGAAAAAAACGCAATCTATACAAAATTACAATATTTATTAAAATAAAGATTCCTACAAATTTGTTCCGCGGTTCTTTTTTTCGAAAGTGACGTTTAATTGCTTGCATATTTGGCGAACAGATTCAAACTTGAAAACTATTCTTAAACATTAATAGATTCATATTCCTAATCATTTATTTTGTTTCACGAAATTAAATCATTTTTTATTTGATTGAGTGTGGCGATATTTATCCAAAAAAATGTTTTTCTTGTAAGTACCTTGTTTTTTTTCAATTCGTGATTTTACCGAACGTCTTTTATCCCATTCTTAATTTTTCTTGGACGTATATTTACCATTCGGGGTTTTTTCCAGGCGCTAATTACACCATTGTACTTAATTAGTCCGAAATAGGAAGGTAGCTTTAGGTTATTCTAGTTTTGCAGTAGGCCCGAAGGGCCAAACCACCCAGAAGTAGGAGCTCCGCGCTAGCTAGCTATTTTTTTTTACTATTTCTTTACTATTCATAAATACAGATTGGGAAATTATGATAATGGAATTATTTCTGTTGAGATAAAAGTCTTGTTGCGAATGAAATATTGCTTGCAGTAAAATTCATCGCCACGCACATCTGCTATTAGTAGTACTCGTCCAGTTAGGGTTGACGACGTCGCTCCCCGCGTCTTCCGCCAAAATGTAAAAAAAATATGGAATTACATAACATAAGACGAAGAAGATGCGTCCATCCTTGTCTTGTTTTTGCAGTTGGTAATGATCACAGCACGCAAATCGTCTAGCACCGCAGAGTTGGCTCTAATTAAAATATCCGTCCGAGGGTTTATTGTACTCGGTAAAAATGTAATGCTTTTGATATATTATCATCAGTTATCATTATCATATTATCGACGTCATGATAGCTCTTTTTTATTTCAGAGTAATGGTGGCGGAGCTAGAATAGAAGCCCAGAAACTATAATTCAGCTAATAAATAACCTTATCGTCAGAATACAATCTCTGAAATAATTGAAATCGGCCTACCTATTCGAACTTAGGCGATTAAAGACAGACGGACACACATACAACACTTTAAAAATATAACAATCCATTTTACGTCGTGATTTAATATATTTACCAACCAAAATCGTCTTCTTCTATGTGAAATACGACAGTTCGCCCTGGCCATCTTTTGGCGGCGCCTCGCAAGCCGTTGCGGGCGTCCACCGCCGAGGTCACTGCTCGCCGCTGCGACGTCGTCAGCACCATGTCTCCTTCGAAGTGCTCGCCTAGTTCGCCTGCTAAGTCTCAGTCATCTAAACTACTCATAGTCACGTAATTCATGGTCAAGCAAATAGGTAATCAATACTTATCACGTAATGTCAACCTCCTTGCAATGAGGTGGATCTCTCGTATTAATAATTTTGGTACCTTAGTACCTTAGTACTAAGTAGGAATCCTTAGACCTTTTTAGTCGTGTACGATATACTCATAATTAAAAGGAGACCTCAACCCTGTCTGTAGCTATGTAAGAGAGAAAATAAAACTATTTTATGCTTATCTTCATATACGATGTTACATGTATGTACCTAATCTACTGAGCGACAAAAATTTACTAATGTCTGGAATAGTATAATAGAGAAGCTAATCGTAGCGCAGCATGCAGCATATATTATATAATTTGTATATGTTTGACTTAAAGCTCTACTATGACAAGTATACATCTGTCCTACCTTCTCAGAAAATTTACTAATAATTCAATCTCGTGTGCTAAACTAAATCGAGAGAAAGGGATGGAGCCAATATAACTTCAAACTTCGATTTTTAAAGTAGGGTCTCAAGATCAACTGTGTGGGAACAGTTTCGTGACGCTATCGAGATAAGCGGACCAGATAGATCCTGTACTAGGGATAGAAGGCGAAAAGCAAGTTAAAGAGTGGCTCATAAGCATTGCAAAATGTGGATTCTCAGTTAAGTAGCAAGAGCTTTTGGATACCGTCCAAAAATTGTTAAAGATCATGGGACGAGGAATCTGTTCAAGGACGGTCGTCCGGAACAAGCCTGACACTTGTTTACAAGTCTGCCGACGTGATTGACCGTCTTTCGCGTTCAAAAGATTAAAGGTGTCTTCTCACTACAACGCACCACACTATAACCGGACTATGAACGTATCAGGCCCGGAAGGTAATTACTAATTATTATTATATACATATACAGTGGTGGACGTATAATTAGAAACAGTACCTACATAAATAAAACTTAGGTAAACACAGAATGAACTATCGTTATGAGTAAAAAATATATTGATTAAATCACTATTAACTATGCCAGAATATAGCCAATGAGTTAAAAACTCATAAAATAAAAGATAAAAGATAAAAGAATTTTATTCAGTAAGTAGGGCGCTCGGGCACTTTTACACGTCAAGATACTACCAGCGCTTCCCAAGAGGAGACCACTGCTGAGAAGAAACGCCGCAAGAAACTCAGCAGTCAGTCATTTTTTAAACTTATTTCATATTTCATATTACAATGGTATGTACAACTTAATCTAGCATTATATAAAGCTACAAGTATTAAATTACATATAATATCAAATAACAGTAGTTCAGCAGGAAAACATGCCAAAAATCTTACGGGAGAGAAAGATAGAAAAGAATAAAATAAAATAACTACAACTACTTATACATATATGTGTATATGAGATGGTGCAAGATGACCACATAAAAGTTTCGATATGTTTTCCTGCATCAACGGTGTCCCCCAGACAAGAAAAAGCAGGATAAAGCTTTTGCATTTGAACAAATTACTATTGACTAAGTTTCGGGTGTAGGCCATGCATTTTTGTCTGTTAGATAGCCCTCGACCCTATAATACGCTTTAGACATACGACCTTTTCAAATATTTTTTAAGTGCTGGAAAGGGTAACTTTAAAACTACTTCAGATAATTTATTATAGAAATGAATGCATTGACCAACAAATGATTTATATACTTTACGGACACGGAATTTTCGAATAGCTATTTTATTATTATTTCTAGTATTTAAATTATGTATATCTGAGTTTTTGGTGAAAGAATCTAAATTCTTAATAACATAAATAATATTCTCGTAAATAAATTGAGACGCTACAGTTAAGATATTAATTTCTTTAAAAAGTTCTCTTAAGGAGTCACGGGAATTTAAATTATAAATAGAACGAATGGCCCTTTTTTGTAACACAAATATAGTTTGTATGTCAGCTGCCTTACCCCAAACCAGAATACCATAAGACATAACACTATGAAAATAACTATAATAAACTAAGCGAGCTGTCTCAACATTAGTTAGTTGTCTAATTTTCCTAACGGCGTAAGCTGCCAAACTTAGTTTACCTGCCAGTGCAGCTATGTGGGGACTCCATTGCAAATTTTTATCTATTGTTATGCCTAGGAAAACCGCCCTATCTACCATTAGCAAACACTCGTTATTTAGAAAAATACTAGAATCTACCGGTTTAACATTAGGCAAAGCGAACCTAACACATTTAGTTTTCTTGGCATTTAGTAGCAAGTTGTTACTAATAAACCAATAATGTACTTTAACTAGAGTGGCGTTTATCCTACTGTAGTCTACGGTTTTTCTATCTACCTTGAAAATTAGTGAAGTATAATCAGCAAAAAGTACAATATCGCAAAGTTCATCTACTATTGGTGGTAAGTCATTTATGTAGACCAAAAATAAAAAAGGACCTAAAATAGAGCCTTGAGGCACACCTATTTTCACTGTAGCTCCAACAGATTGCGTTTTGTTTACAACAACTGTTTGAGTTCTATCACTTAGATAAGAAGACATAAGGCTTAAAGCTTTATTGGACAATCCATAATGTTCTAATTTTAAAATAAGGGTATAATATTGTTAAAAAATAAATCTGTTCTATCTTTAATTATTAAAAGAGTTTAAATATCATGATAGTTGAATTTCTATTACTGGCCGCTTGGACAACTAATTAGAAACAGGACCCACGGTTCGTTCCATTTTTGAAATGTAAAAAAAAACCTCTTTTTACGCTTTTCCTGTAGTTTCGGCGGCAATTAAACGTCAATTTGGAATTACGTGAATAATAAGTATTGTTAAAAATGGGTAAAAATAAGAGTTGTGACGAGTCAACTAGGCAATTAATCGTTAAATTACATTTAGATCGAAAGTGGACTTATAGAAGAATTGCTAAACATCTAGAATGTTCTGTGAAGAAAGTTTTCAACGCTATTGCTCATTATAAAACAAACGGAACTAGGTACTAAAAGTGTTGTTAGAAAATCTCGTCCAAGGAAAACGTCTTCCCGGGAAGATTTGCAAATACCTAATACGTGTAGCTAAACAAGACCCGTTTAAAGGTTCCAACGAGATTAGAAATAAAGTTTTTTCACCTGATGACCCAAGGAACATTTCCTCGAAACTGGTACGCCGTAGATTAGTGGAAGCTAAATTGTTCGGGAGGGTTTCTCGAAAGGTACCGCTTCTTTTATTTGCAAAGAAATATCTTAACTGGACCGTACGAGAATGGAAAAAAGTGTTATTCTCGGATGAAACAAAAATAAATATGGTGAATTCTGACGGCAAACGCTACGTTAGACGTTCAATAAACCATGCTTTTTATTATAAATACACGAGGAGCATAGTCAAACACGGCGGTGGTAATTTTAAAGTATGGGGATGTTTTTCTGGTTGCGGAGTTGGACCCGTCCGTAAGATTGAAGGTATAATGGATCAATTTAAATACAAAAACATCTTAGAAGAGACAATGATTCCCTATACCGACGACCATTTGCCTGTGATCTGGATCTTTCAGCACGAGAACGACCCAAAACACATGGCCCGCAGTGTTAAATCCTTTCTTAGTGAGCAACGTGTTACCATGTTAGACTGGCCTGCAAATAGTCCCGATTTAAATCCTATTGAAAATTTGTGGTACGTCGTTAAAAAAATAGTCTCCGTTAAACGTAATTCCAGTCAAAATGAACTTTACAAAGCCTTTGTTGAAGCATGGAACTCGATCCCACTCGATAAATGTATGAAATTACTTGAATCAATGCCACGTCGTTGCACAGCCGTCATTAATAACAAAGGCTATGCAACTAAATATTATTTTTTAAGAAATTTTGTAAACCAAACATTATTTTACATAAATAATTTGAAATTGTTGACGTTAACACGTTAATAGCTTTGATTTTTACCTCATTTCTTTAGTGTTTCTAATTACTTGTCCATAAAGGATGGTACTGCGAATGTCGTTTAATTGTTTGTACGTAACTAAATATCTAAATGGTAGTTGTAAACTCGGATATTTATTTGTTTTTTAATTAATTATAAGTTGTTGAACGTATTCTATGCATTTTGTTGTTTTATTTCCAAAAACAAAAGTTTTACGGCAATGTGCCTTGTATATTGCTTGTATAATGTGAAATTCGTCGCAAGTGTTTCTAATTATATGTCCACCACTGTATATGTATATACTTATATATATATATTTTCTTATCTCCTCTTTAATTTTGCATAATTTACCTATTTTCATGCATATCTCAAGCATTTTTCATGCATATTTGCATGCATATAACAAGCTTTTTATGTTGCATTATAATCCCCGATCTTTAGTAACTAATTAGTATTAAAATGTTGGTCGGTGACGGAACGGTCTAGTGGGCAATAGTCTCATAATTTTTAATACAAATAATACTTTTTTTGTCCGACACGTTCCTATTACGGTCATGGTACGATACGGTGTACGCAATTGTTTATTTTTTGTTCCGTGTCTCGACTATATTCAAGACCTATTCACACGAACACCGATTTTTTTTTTACATGTAGATGATATATATGTAAATTTTGACTCGTCCAAATTGAGCAACTCAAAGCATCCCCTGTTTTCGATTTATTCTTATAAAAAAACGTAAATTTAAGGGTAAAACTGAAATTTGACTGTAGGTACTTACTACCTACATACATACGAGTATATAAAACGATAGGTAGTATTATATGAATACTATGAATATATATATGACTTACTTATATGGCTACGTAAGTTTGTAATTTACACAAATATATAAGTGTAATAAGATTTGTCGGGCTGTTGGGTTAAGTTAGGACGAACTAAACCTTGCATACATAAATTATTTTCTAACTTTCAGAAACACTGCGGTTTTATTGTGTAGGTACTAATTGCAGAAGTTACTTAGTAGGTACGTACTAGGGTAGCAAAATATTACTTACCATCACTATGGAATTCAATAGGAAAGGCCTGATTTTTACCCTCTTGTATCGGCGCTGCATTTGTACATTTGATCAAGATAGCGCCAAAAATTAAAAGATTCATTTTCAGTTTGCTAGACTTGTGAAGACTAGTGACCGAGCGAACGCTACTCGACTAACTGCGACGTACTCCTTTTCTCAAGCCGTTTTTAAAGTCTGACTTGTGACTACCGAAGACTATCAATCACCTAATTAGATAGAAACAATCGTTAAGCATGTCTAGTTTCGAAATTAAGTGATGTTATTTCGACACCTGAGTTATCTTGTGGGGCGCCACAGTGCGTACGCCGCGGGGATCTAGCCGTAATACTTAACCCCGCTGCGTAGCCGTTGTTGTATAAATTACTGATACCTAAGTACCTACCTAGTATCGACTTTGTTCGCGAGTCAATGGCTTCAAACAGTATTTGCCCTCCAAAGGGAGTTATCATTTGATAAGTAGGCATGCCTAATGATATCCTTGACTGGAATAACAAGGATACTTCTAACAAGTGCAAGTGTGATAAATAATATAATACACTCAAGTATTTCAGCTGATAATAGATATTAACCGTGACTTAGGTACTTAACAATTTAGATAAAAATGTGTGTTGGTAGCATGTGACACTTCAGATTATACCGTGTTGAAACCTGGTTAGTGGTAGGTACCTACCTATTTCCATTGACATGTTTAGATGTTTTGCTAGTCCATGTATACAGGGTGACAGGAAATTCGCCGTATTCCTTGAAAGGGGTTATTCTACAGCTCATTTGTAATGATTCAAGTCCAGTTAACCAGGGGTCAAAACTCATTGGTTTTCGAGTTATTCGCGTTATTAGACTATTTTTAAAAATACCCTCTTTTCGACCTAAAACTAGTAATTTTGTAAAAACTTCGTCATTTAGAAATATAAAAAAATATTTTTCAAATAGCCAATGAACCACTGATTACGAAAAAAAAATATGCAAAGTTTTGCAAATAAAAGGATTTGAAGTTAGAAGTTCTAGAAATTATTTTCCAAATTTTGTGACATTTTAAAGCATAGCTAAAAAAAAAGTACGACACTTCGCGTACAAATTACAGGAATAATTTGCTTAATTCATAAGCTTTCTAAAAAGGTACAATTTATGACATTTTAATACAAAGAAAATACAATTAATAATAATAATAGCAGAACAGCTAGAAGACTTTACTTAGCGTACTTGACTCTAATGGGTTTGTTTGTGTCGTTTTAGATCTCCGAAGGCTTACTTTGTCTTCTGTTTCTTATCTTAACTTATCTTCTTGATGTAGAAGGCACAGCAGATTGCCTTTGGTGACACAAACAAAGGGTCATTAGTTTAATTAATTTA
Organism: Acleris sparsana; assembly: GCA_923062465.1. Lineage (NCBI taxonomy): Eukaryota > Metazoa > Arthropoda > Insecta > Lepidoptera > Tortricidae > Acleris > Acleris sparsana. Next base: position 17,722,043 of record OV281285.1, read on the forward strand.
ATTTGTTTGTGTTCTAATTCGTGGGGTTTTTTGCCTTCAGTTTTTATCTTAAGTCTTAAGTGATACTTTTATAAGTGATTAAGCAAGGTTAGGATAAAATGAGGAAAAAAACTGTTTCACTATCAAAAAAACTATAATCTTAAAAACTAAAATCAATTACATCACAAATTTTGCTCGAACTGTTTGCCCTGGTTTCGAATGCAAGCACGAAGCCTTTTTCGTACTTCGGTGATTGTTACTCGCCTCGAAAGCCCATCTTTCATTGTCTGGGCCACCACTACAATTTTTTGTCTTAACTCTTCTACGTTACGTATCGGTTTATCGTAGACCAACGCCTTCATGTGACCCCAGATGTAGAAGTCACATGGAGTTAAATCCGGGCTTCTGGCTGGCCAAGGGGTTGGGCTGCCTCGACCAATCCATCTTCTTGGGTAGTTCTGATCCATCCACTGTGGTACGCCCCGGTAATAGTGAGCGGGGCAGCCATCGTGTTGGTAAATCATGTTCCTTCTTGTCGCAAGCGGCACATCTTCAAGTAGCGTCGGTAGCACATCCCTCAAAAAATTTTCATATGCGATGCCGGTCAATCGTGGTGGCAGAAAGAAAGGTCCGATCAAATTGTCGTGTACGATTCCCATCCACACGTTCAAAAAAAATCTTTGCTGGTGAGCTCCTTCTCTTGATTTTTTTGGGTTTTGACCTTTGGGAGCCCAAAAGTGCAGATTGTGGTAGTTTGTTATCCCATTACGGTCGAAATTGGATTCATCTGTCCACAAAATTCTCTTCAGATACTCGGGATCTTCGATATCTGCATTAATTAACAATCTGCAAAAATCTATCCTTCTCGCTGGGTCTCCCTCTTCAATAGCGTGTACTGGAGTGTAATGATACGGGTACTACCGAGCTAAGTGCAGTGTAAACCACACCTTCCAGTGCGACATACCGAGCTGGTTAGCCACATTTCTCGTCGAAGTAGTGCCGTCTGCCTGGAAACACTGAAGGATTTCTTCTTCTTCAGCAGGATCATTTCGAGGACTTCCAGCGTCAGCTTGGCGGCGTTGAACTGATCCTCTGTCCCGAATAGAACAGTACGATGAACCAAACACACTTACGTGAGGTAAACGGCGGTTAGGGTAACGACGTTGGTATTCTCTTCTAGCTGCAGCGGCTTCTCCATCGCAGAGTCCGTAACAATAAACGATATCTGCATATTCTTCGAATTGGTAAGCAGCCATTTGAGAAAGAAGCTTAATTATCAATATCGTCATAAAGTTGAAACTAACTGATTACGTAGGTCACTCAAAAACTTTGAGGTGCTCGAAATTTGAAAATGGAAAGCACTTTATGTTTTTAAAAAGCAAAATTATTTCAAAATAGAACGTCGTAAGACATTAGCTGAATTTAAAAAAGAACGATTTCAGATGCTCTAAATTTAAAAATGGACGCACCTTAGGTTTGTAAAAAGAGAATTTATTTAAAAATAGGACACTAGCCCATAGCTGAATTAAAAAAGGAGAACTGTGTTCTAATAGTACATTATGATACAAGTGTGCTAAGTTGACCATTGTATACAAGGCGCTATTGTGTGCCAAGAAAGCCGCGTATATTATGGTCACAGGCACACGTGTTACATACGACGTTTTTCAACACACTTGCGAAAAAAAAACAAGACTCTTCATTTAGTCAAATTTTAATTAATTATTAAAACATACATACATACATACATACATATCTTCACGCCTGTCTCCCAATGGGGTAGGCAGAGATTATGGAGATTATTTATTAAAACAGTTGGTAAAATTACAATTTCTTCATTTTCTTTACTTAAAGAAGACATTTTCGTTAATATTAAACTTCACAATAATTAATCCAAACTATCTTCGTCACAGCCGTCAATTATTTACGAAAAATGGCGGCTGGCGCGTTGATTTTTTTTCTTGCCGCGATTCCGATGCGCGCGCAAGGCTAAGGCGCGAACGAGATCGGCCAACAGCCAAATTTAAAATGTAATAATTCATGTTTAAAATACAAATTGCAGATTTTTTTTAATGATTTTAATGAAATTGAGTTATTTTTTAGTAATAAAGCTGATTTCACCAATTTATTGAAATAAATATGTAGATAATGTTATTTGCCGCATAAAAACTGTATGTTGCTAAGAAAAAAAAAGGTATAACCCGACTAAATTATATCGCTTCTTCGTACTTACAACTTGGTACTAGGCTACAAATGTAAATTGTTTGGGTTAATAAACTAAAGGCACTTAGGTATGCGTAATATACTGAAAAAGCACGCGTGTTTAATATCTAGGTTTATGAGCCAAAAATCGGTGGAATAAAAAGGTCGATTTGAGCAAGTGTGTTGAAAATTCACTTTACTACAACGCTTCCCGTGTTTTTTTGGTTGAAAGGATGGAGCTTATAACCATTTCTGCTATTATTGTTAATTGTAATTTTTTAAATAAAATTAATATTAAAATGTCATAAATTGTACCTTTTTAGAAAGCTTATGAATTAAGCAAATTATTCCTGTAATTTGTACGCGAACTGTCACTTTTTTTTAAAATTATGCTTTAAAATGTTACAAAATTTGGAAAATAATTACTTGACCTTTAACTTCAAATCTTCTTATTTGCAAAATTTGGCATTATACTGGCATTTTTTTTTATTGTTCGTAATCAGTGGTTCATTGGCTATTCGACAAATGCTTTTTTTTATTTCTAAATGACGAAGTTTTTACAAAATTACTAGTTTAAGGTCGAAAGGCGGGTATTTAAAAAAAAACTAAAACGTGAATAACTCGAAAACCAATGAGTTTTGACCCCTGGTTGGCTGGACTTAAATCATTACAAATGAGCTGTAGAATAACCCCTTTCAAGGAATACGGCGAATTTCCTGTCACCTGTATTTTGAGATTTACATGTAGGTAGGTACTCTCAGCCCAATGGAAACAGACCTATAGAACCGTGTCACAGTGAAGTCAAGTCGTAGGGACGAGCGCCAAACGAATGGTTTTATAATGTCACTGAGACCCCGTTCTATGTTGGGTCATGGTTCTATTGGGCTGATGGTATGTTTAAAAAGTACAACTACTTACCTACTTATTTCAAATTTCAGCTCAACTTAGTTTCAGAGAAAGTCTTGACAAGTAGCCGTCTACAGACGAACACAAAATTAAATCTTTCATGGGTTTCGTTTATTATAATTTGGACGGAACAGTGAAAACATGACATTTTAAATCGCATGGGACCAAATGTTCTTTGTCTGAATCTTTAAGGATTTCTCTTAACGAAACTCTTTAAATCAGTGAGTAAATAACACCCATTGTTGAGTTTTTCCTAGATCTTACGTGAGGATTAGCATTTCTCCACCTTTTTGCTACTCATATTTCAGGACTAAAAAACCAGCTAATTGAGATTAGAACTCGCACACGAACGCTTCTGCGAACGAACGAACCACGAACCATTCTAGTATTGAGATCCTCTTTATTTTATTTTCTCAAACATGCTTGCAAATGTATGCGTTAATGTCACGAAATGACGACATGAAGTTTCGTGTTTATGGTTCTCTACATTACCTTCTTGGCCTAGGCTACACTAAGCCAAGAAGTAATGTATGAAAAACCTAAGAGAAAAAACATTTTTGGCCGCTGCGCTAACTTTTTAAATTTGCTTACTAGGGCGTTTCTTTAGAAATTTGTACCTCTTTTATAAAGACAAATGGTGTTATATCTCAGACAAAACTCCTGTAGCAAGTGGAAGCATATTACTAACGAGTGAGGATTGAATCTAATTAATTTATTGAATTTGAGTTACCTACTGCTAATTGGCTTTGAGAGAAAGAATTTAAATGTACGAATACTTTTTGTACCTCGGCGGAAAAGTTAACGTTTCTTAATTTTAGTCCTTAACTAGGTACAAACTTTTAAAGAAATGCCCACTAACTAAACTGACAAAGGAAAAATGACAGACCACCACTAGACTCTGTAACCATATTTTGCGACATGCGACCAAAACCGGTACTATATTTATGTGTTGTTTTGAGATTACCATCGTAATATTGCACTGTCTTGAAATTGCCATCGTAAGATTGCCACTCTTGACATTGCCATCGTAAGATTGCCATCGTAAGATGCAGTATCAAGATTGCCATCGCAAGATTGGACAGCCTTGATTGCAGTCTTCAAATTGCCATCTTAAGATTGCATCTTGAGAGTGCCATAGTAAGGCCCGTATTAATAAACTGAAGATGTTCGTCTCAAGATGCGTCAAAAATGACAGTGTTCTATGGTTTGGTGTTTACTTTGACGTATCTTGTGACGGGCCTCACAGCCAACATGAGTTTATTAATACAGCCCTAAGATTGCACAGTCTTGAGATTGCCATCGTAAGATTGCACAGTCTTGAGATTGCCATCGTAAGATTGCAGTCTTGAGATTGCCATCGTAAGATTGCAGTGTTAATGTTGCCATCGTAAGATTGCAGAGTCTTGGGATTGCCATCGTAAGATTGCAGTCTTGAGATTGCCATCGTAAGATTGCAGTAATGCACTTTTGATATATCCTCACATTGCTTGAGAAAGCACTACAATCCTCGGTCGAAACAGGGATTGAAGGATTCGTTCTATCCTCGTCAACACCAAACTCGTCCTTTAATCCGTTATCATGGCCTCTGTAGTAATGTACTATTTTTGTTATTATTTTGTGTTATTAGTTTTATGATCCATAATTTATAAAAGGATTACTGTAAGTAGGTACTTATAGGTATTATTAACATTTTGTAAATATCTATAATAATCAATGTTTGGTATAAAAACAGCGGTTTTAGGCTAAAAAATTTAATAGTATAATTAATGCATCTATTTCAACAAGCCCAAACTATAACACTATTTCATACAAACACAGTTAAAATACTCTAGGTATATACTTACACTTGAACAAAACATTAATACACTTTTTTGGGAATTGAACATAAAATAAAAACATGTAAATGTTGTAAATAAGGTGCTATTTTATTTTACAATATAATTACAAAAAAACATTAGACACGTATGTACTGTACATGCATGCAGTTAAGAATATAGTACGACTTTATGGTTAACTCAGTAAACATAATTTACAATAAAAATGTTCTTTTTAAATTTATAATATGAAAAAAACTATGCTTAAAATGAGAGTAAACATTAAGCCATAATAAAAAGTAGAACAATCGTTTTTATGCATACGTAATTGCTATAATAATATACCTACCTATCCATTTCATACATTATGGCATTTTATTAAAACATAATACTGAACTCGCTAATACAACATAAATATATGTACGCCGTTCACTATGTATGATGTGATCTACCTATAATTCTATGTTTAAATATCGACGTGGTAATAAGACTAATAAGTCACCGCACGCACCAAGAAACTCCAAAAACTGCACCGCGTAGGCCGCGCGCCGCGCTGGCCTGGGCCCGGGCCCGACCATACGAGCTAATATTACTAGCGACAATAAATACATTCTAATATTATTAGCTGGTCATGCTTCGTGCAATCGTCCTCTGGTTGCGTTATCCTATTTCGTTGACAGCTCATGCGACCACCGCTATCCGACGGTTACCTACATGTTATGAGGTCAATAATGACGTACCTACTCGTATTGTTGTATCCTAACAAATTCGGACACGAAATTACACGTCAAATATAATGAATAATTAATTAATGCAGTCTTCGATATATTTTCTGTCAGTAAATTTTACAATACATACACTAAATAAATAATATCAGACAACAAAATGGTAACATACATACGCATGTGCCGGATCAGGGAGGTTATTATGACATGCTATGCAGTTCATTTTACGGAGAGCGTAAAGGATATAGCTATAGCACTTTTTAGCTCTGTCCTTATCTCTTAGCGTTAACTGAACTGCATAGCTATCTTATAATAAATATGCAGATCATTTTACGGAGAGCGTAAAGGACATAGCTATAGCACTTATATAGCTCGGTCCTTTTCTCTTAGCGTAAACTGAACTGCATAGCTATCTCATAATAACCACTCAGGATTAACACCTTGCTGCAGTCGGGGCCTACTATTTATGACCTTAACAACACAGCTAGATGCAACAGTTCTACTATACGAATAGTGTTATCGACGCCATCTTGGTGCGTATGCACACAGTATAGAACTTCCGCTGTAGATGAAGACCGTGAGAAGCGGTTACATATTATATATACATAGGTGTTCTTCCCACTACGTCTATTTCCTAATCCTGATATAGCAATCTGATTATACTCGGATCACAACTAACATCCCAAAGTACCAAGTCAGCGTGTTTGTAAACCAATAAACCACTATATAACGTTCTAAATATTGGTCTAGTTATTGCGTGGAAACGGTGTTCCTTTCAAACTAACGCACCACGTGGTCGATCACGTTACCTAGCAACAGATAAATACTGGGGTTTATTACCGCTTACTGCTAGCATTCTCTAATATAATTGCCTACGTACCGAGGCCGTCAATACGACAGTAGCAAGTAGCACGCTACACGAGTACTATCACAATCCTGCAGCAGTTCTACAAACCATCAAAATTTATTGCTATTTCATTCTAGACTCGACCGTCTTAAGGCAAATCAAACGCCGATTACAACTATGTGTTAAAATTTACCTATTATAATTTTAAATGTGATTACAAATGTCAACATGAAATTACGTCTAAAAAAGGCGAACCTTGAGAATAACGCCAAGGATTCACACAATATACGGCTACGATGCCTCAACTGATTCTAAGCTCTTACAGAGTAAAATGACACAAACAGTGACGATAAAATACACAAGTATAGACCTCTAAAGTAGGTTATATCCATAAATCGTTGCCTCCTCCAAGGTAGCAACTAATAGGAAAAATATAAATTCTGAATATCAAAAATAAAAGTTAGCTTTGATTAAATACTTAAAAAACCATGCACAAACATACTGCATGAATAGCTTCGACTGACTGAATGATTTCAACGCATTACCTATGAAAAACTTTGGAAGAAATAACTACCTCCTTATATGTACCTACGTATCGATTATTTGGAAGTATTGTTATGCCAGTAAACATTTTAAATTATTTACTTAGCTGGAAAATATTTCCTAGAGGGGACACCATCACATCCTATTCATTTAAATGCAATATCTCACTTTCACGTACAGGTTTGTACTATAAGTGCCATTAATTCATAAAGATGTCCCGATGTTATGTTTGTATTTAATTGTACTTTATTGTATTAAGCACTATCGATCAGACCCTATCAAATATCATATACCTAACACAGAAATAGGACACTTGTTTTGTGTTTAAAATTTGGCACACGGTTCATTGATATGTCTCGGTAGGTTCATGTAAGTCGCAATTTGTGCTAGAGTCACAATTATCTCAGCATAAAATATTATAAAGTCGGCAAAAACGACGTGTCGAGGTTATTAATTAATTCATGTATGTTATATGGAAGCCCTTATTACACTTAATCTTACTGATACCTAGATACCCGGAATAATTATCTGAACTTTAAAAACAAAACGAAGTGTCCCATTTCATAACGTTTTAAGGCAAAGTTGTCCATCCGGACCGTCGCAATATATTCGCCGACAGAACTTGTGGACAAAGTAAACAATTCTTAGGGACTACGTTATTTCCTAGAAAATCATTGGCTATTAATTAATGCATAATCTTTAACTTTGAACAATTAAAGAGAGACAAACTATCAGTTGCTACAATAACTACTTCTAAAATCAATATAATCTGAAATAGTGCTGTGTTATAAGCATTATGTACAGCAGCGATAAAATGAAATTTAAATGAAATGTACTGCCGTTGGTTGGTTACCAAAATCGACCGATACATGGATGAACTAACTTGTTTGACAAAAGCTGGAGGTAGGTGATGTTTGCAATGTCGGGGAATAGCCCTGTTCGCTAGTGGGCTCCTGTCCTTTCACACTGGTGCGTATCACTCCTCAACTATTCAGTTCGAATAAAACTAGCTTTTAATAGTATAAATAACATATCTGTGACAAACTCTTGTTGCCGACTACACTTTATTTACAGTCACCATCTGCGTCTCGAGACTAAATAACGAGTGCTAACTCGGTGGGTATAAGTTGAGTATAGCGCAGATCCTGTTGCCACCTTCCCATTCCATTAGTAGATCAGCCCATTTTACACCAATATAATTAAATTATAATAATAAATGCGTAGGTACCTAAGTACTTCAAGACTTTTAGGATTTCTAGGTATCGGATAAGATTCCTGATACTTCACATATATTAAGTAAGCATTACTTACCTTAATTGTTAAGGATTATGATTATTATGAGTTTTAAGTTATGAATTTACAGGATATGAGTTTATAGCCATTGATTATAGAAAATAAGAGGATACATGTCCAGCACCCGTAGCACAGTTAATTACTATGGGTACTAACACGTATCCATAGTTAACTTGGTTAAAAGTATGTTTAGTGCCCAAAATAAGTTATTATTAGGTAATCTTTCACCATTAGAATACATTTGTAGTTTACGTTGTCCACAAGCGTGTTTGTATTAAACATAAATATATTTGTAGTATAATAATATACATGTGACATTGTAAGTGAGACTCGATTATGCCAAGCTCACACCGCGCTCAGAGCCGAGTGGTAGGTCCCGCAGTGAGCAGTGTGCGCGGCGGCGGGCGGCCCACTCGGCGCTGACCGGTGACCGAATTTACCCGATTAGCGGCACCATACAAACTTAACCTAAACTGGGCTACAGTGGCACCGACTTTCCCCAATAGCGGAATCACTGCACTACATTAAAATACTGAGAAAATCAACTACATACAAAAGTTGTTACTAATTTGGGGACAGGCCAAAAAGTAAGTGGCACTGTAATACTAATTAAAATACAATGTACTTAAATACTCCTACATCAAGAAGGGTTCTCTAATTCGATGTATTGAGAAGTTTTAACTTTTGAAGCAATATTACTTATATACCAATAGCAAATACGACAACGAGAGAAAATTCAAGGACATTATTTTTAGACACCAAGGGGTCGTTTATTAAATTTACTATGCAAGTCACATGCTGATATGTAAAAGACGACAGTAGGTGTATCCGATTCAAATACTGATAAGTGAATATTTGGCTTCAATCTATGATTAAAATGTGTTATTCCACACGAACAGCTTTGAGATTTAAAGCAAGGAAACGTACACATCGCCGTGTGGCGACCCGCGTTCCGTTAGCTTGCCCCTCGATCACAGTTGAAAATCGCACACTTACAATTACACTAAAAAAATTAGGCCTTTTTAGGACAGATAATCACAATTTATCTTAACTTACACAATTCCTTGTCGTTATTATTTTTACTCGTAGGTGCGATTAATTTTGTATTTGTTCTCTCTATTCTTTGGATTCAAATTTAACCTGAAAATGAATTTATTTATTAGTCCACATTAATTGAATAGCAGATTTGATTTAATAGGAGAAAGAACTAACACATTATTTTAACACTTTATATTTAATAGTACTGTAGTTCTACATCATTGCACCTTATTGCTTGGTTATTTTGATTTCAATTAAATGGTCTGCGGAAAATTATATCAAACCAGACGTTTTGTGAGTTGTTTAACCCAAGCAAAAACCTAGATTAATATTAATGAACTAACCGCATTGCTCAACCTTGCGCAGTTGAGCAAGGACGCCAGCTAGGCGGTAGCGGGTGCGGGCGCAGGTGCGGGGGCGGGTGCGGGCGCGGCGGCGCGGGCTCGCGGCTTGAGGCTCTCCGATATTTGCCACAGTGCTTCCTCGCTGAGCACGTCGTCGAACTCATTGAACATCGCTTGGATACGCTCGTTCTTCTTGAACTTGTACTGTCTGCTGCCGAGGGAAAAAAATGTATTACTACTACTCTCGAGCATCACTTGCATTAGAAGCATGAAAATCGGATATTTAGTAGTAGGGCTTAAAAGGGTTTTTTTGAAAAATCAAGCGTGTGTGTGTGCATGTGTGTGTGTGTGTGCATGTGTGTGTGTGTGTGTGTGCGCGTGAGTGTGTGTGTGTGTGCGCGTGAGTGTGCGCGTGTGTGCGTGTGTGCGTGTGTGCGTGTGTGCGTGTGTGCGTGTGTGCGTGTGTGTGTGTGTGTGTGTGTGTGTGTGTGTGTGTGTGTGTGTGTGTGTGTGTGTGTGTGTGTGTGTGTGTGTGTGTGTGTCAATTAAGAAAAGGTAGGAAAGTAATACACACTCTTTGTGGAATCTCTTCATGTTTTCCATGATTTGGTACTGCTGCCATCGCTTGGTGAAGTTGATGTTACCGCCGGCCAAGAGGTCGGGGTTGCCGATATGAACGAACGTCAAATCTTGGAGGACTAGACCACTGTGAAAAAATACATTCGCATACTATAAAAACTGGGCAGGAGCATGTCGGCTTACTGCAACAGTAGGTAGCTCCTGTTAGGAGCATGTCGGGTTCCGAGTTCCGACGCAGTTACGACAGTCGAGTTCATATATGTGAATACACTTTAGTACCTACCTATAGGTACAACTATATAATCTCACGTTTAAACTGCCATACATGAACTAAAGTGAATACATATTTATTAATTCGACATAAACACAAAAAATATATCGCAAAGAACAACAAGAATGAATATGAACCAATTTTCTATTTAATGTTTACTATGGTACTACAAGTATAAACCGCTAGTAAAATAATAATTCTAATTAGCCCGTCAGTAAAATTATCAAAAAAGATTGAACGCGTATTTTTTGGTTTTTCAAATCAATTGAAATAGACTAATATAACGCGCATCAAAGTTCGGGAGGGGGGGGGGCTCGTGACGTCACAACGTGGTATAAAGTGTGCCACAGCGTGACGTCACGCGAACCTTAACGCACTTTATCTTCGTAATTTTTTATCAAATAGCCAAATGAAAAAATATGTGATCAATATTTTTTGATAATGTAAATTACGGAGTGATTACATTTTTTTAGGACACTAACCTATTCTTTAATTTATTTGTCAAGAACTGTTTTAACAACAATTTAAAGGGTGGTCCAGACATAGAGGCCGCCTGTAAAAACACAAATTAAAAAAAAACTAATATAGTTATACAAAATCCGAGTTTTGTTTTGAGATCAACATTTATTTACATTAAAAATATCAAAAAATTATATTCCAACGGGACCTTGTTTTGCACATTTTAATAGTTTGGAACGGAAGCTTTTGAACAACGATTTTCCAGATTTGGCTGCGATCTGCTTGGAAATCCGCGTCCATATTCGCTTCATACTTGCAATGTTGGTCGCCGGCTTATTTAACTCGCAATATCGTTGCTTACAAAGAGCCCAAAATCTTTCCATCGGCCGAAGCTGGGGCACATTCGGTAGGTTGTCTCGTTTTGGTACAATAGAGATACCTGCCTTCTTAAGTTCATCAAGCACAGGTCCAACGTAATGTGACGTAGCGAGGTCTGGCCAAAACAAAACGGGTCTTTGTACATTTAGCTTCCGAATAAAAGGCACCAGCCGTTTCTTAATACACTCTTTCAAGTATATTTCGCCGTTTACTGTGCGGTTAGTAACGAACGGCTCGGATGTGCCCACCTTCGGAGATGGCCTGCCAGATCATATAGCGGCTCTCAAATTTCCCTGTCGGGAGTAAAGTGTCTTCGACTGGTGTTTCTTGTTCATCATCCGATAAGTAGTATTTGTCCCCCGCTACTTGAGTCGGATCTAACGGCACGTAAGTTTCGTCATCCAGAACAAAGAAAAAGTTACGCCCGCTGGGAGTACTGTCCTTGTACAGCTTAGCTGCACCTTTAATGCACCGATCTATTTGACCTGGATTATATTTAGGACTACGTCTCTTCTTTCTGCTTCTAATCCCGGCTGCTTTCTTTACTCGCCGATAAGTAGAAAGTGTCAATCCGAGCTCGCGTGACGAGACACGGTCAGATTTGCTGCGATCTTGTCTCGCCTTCTCACAACACCTTTTTCTGTAATCGAGGCGTATTTACAGACTGTTGCTGCCCAGGAAGCTGCTTGAATCCTACTTACCCATCTTCTATGTATCGCTTTAACACATTTCGGATGGTCCGGTCAGGTACTTTTTGCTGGCGGAAGTGGTACAAAGTGTCAAGACGATTTTGAGAATGGCGTTCGTAAAATTCTATTATTGACCTAGCTCGACATTCGTGCTCGATACGTTTCATTATGAGCGAATTTTTAAGATTTCAATACCGAAATGCAAACTAGGATAAATTATATTTAAGATACTTTTGACATTTGGTTCAATTGTTTATGCTTGTTGCCATAGAAACAGTTGCAACAAGCGGCCTCTATGTCTGGACCACCCTTTACATACATACATTAATTCACGACGGTTTCCTAGATGCGGTAGGCAGACAACTTCTTTAGCAACAAATCGTCGGTGTAAAGGTAAAATATACATATATGTACGTAGTGAGTTTTACCTTAACACCGACGAAATTATATGTGTAAAAATACGCAAAAATACATACATAAATACGTACCGTCACGCCTTCAGCCCAGAGTGGGGTAGGCAGAGCTACACAATTACCAACAACTCTAACAACTTGTTGTTAATTCTATAACTACATTTTGCACAAACGGGCAAAGATGCTTACCAGTGTATGTTTACCAGTAGTGACAGGTTGCAAGCCCACTGCCTAACAATACTACAAGCCTTTAATTATTTAGTCGCCTCTTCGACAGGAAGGTATGGAGTGGCACTATTCTAAGCCGGCAACCACACGGCACAATACGAAAAATATTTAATTTAATTACCAGCAGCAGCTTTAAAAGAAGTAATCGATCAATAAAATAAATTGGTTCGATTGTTTTGCAAAATGGCAATATGGCGGCACCACAGACTACTAAAGGCCTGTTGTTTGATCAGTAGTTAAACTAACTCATCGTGAAAAATCGTAAACAATGGCTAAGTCTCAAGGAAATGTGTCCCATTTTCGATTCCTCTTTCGAATTTTAATTATTAGTTGAGTTAACTACTGATCAAACAACAGGCCATTAGAGATATTACGGCGGTACTATACTACACCAATGGCGTTTGAAGAATAAAATTGACTTTCAAATTCTTATACTTTATTGTTCGAAGTATTAATTAAAAGTAATGGTCTAGCACGCTAAGCTATAAGAGTGGCCTCCACGACCGATTTGGCTATACTTTTAGTTGGAGTAATGGCAGGACTTGAGATCACTTTATGCCTAATATCAGCTTTCGATCTTCTTTTGTTTCAGATTAATTCCACGAAAATGTTAAAAATCAAGGTATTTTATACTGTTATTTTTAGCTGAACTAAGCAAATGAGGTTAACCAAATAAAATCAGAATTGAGTAGAATAGAATGGGGTTATTAATACATATTTTTAAAGACCTTCCTGTTCTTAAACTTGAATGAAAATAAAGCGAAGCCACACTTACCAAAAAAAATACGAGACAAGCCACAATTGTCAACTACTATGAAACATTTTCAAATATACTGGTGCTTCATGTCAGAAAAAATACCTTCTCATACGTATATTTACCACCCCTGTCATATCATTTCAATACAGTTGTAGTGGCAAATTAGTAGTTTCGTCTAAGGTAAGTTTGCAGAACTCAAAAAATACCCTAAAGTATTGATGTTAGTAACAATTAATATAGCAAATTTTGTAGATAAGTGTATGTAGAAACTTTTGTCAGAAGTAATCATAATAAAATCCGTATAAATATTCGAGATATGAGCCAAAATCTGAAAAATGGTACCTTCAACCCCGCCTTACACCCTCAGCACACGTTTGAAGAGTTTTAGTGTGTTTATTTACAAAACTACACGAATTATTTCCCCTGATTTTATGAATTTTCTTCAATTATGAAACACTTGTCTTCGTCAGCTTTTTTCGCGTAAGTAATAGTAACTCGTGTACGCATTACTTGATGATTTCACATTTCGTTTGATTTTAAGCGTGATTTCCGGGAATTCGTCAGGATCTTTTTTTTAGTAGTGCGCTAGAATAATATTCAATTTTGTGTAGTGGTTATATGCAGTACTGCCCACTGCCCCCCAAAATAAGGCAAAATGTTGCTTGTAAAATTGTGCCCTTGAGTACTCCTAGTGTAAATCTTCTAAGATGTTCTCTAACTTAAGAAAGATATCTAATAAAATAATAATAATTGCACAATCTTTGTACAATGTCTTGAAACAAGCTCCTCAGAGTTGAAATTACTAAATCTATTCACTTCGTATTAGTTTTCTGCACGTGTTAATAAACTGTTTGTTTAGTATTTTTGGGGCCAATTACAAGAAAATATGAACTAGATTTTAGCTCATGGCATATTTCCGTTGGTCGATGATAGTCCGTCGACTGGTAGTGGCTAACGTTGGTTCAAACACAATAACGCGGATAACTACCAACTTGTCGCAGACAGATGTTTAACCTCCAAAGTCAAATTGCAATTTATTAGGCCTGTAGAAATAGCACGCCGTCGCAGTGAAACTTACATGTAAGGTATGCAGGGCGGTTGCGTCTCTGCGAGTGCATTCCTGTAGGTGCGGAAGGAGGACGAGGAGTCTATGATGGCGCAGTGGTCGTGGAGCGCGTCGACGATGCCGCGCGGCCAGCCGAGCCGGCGAACTGGCGGCGAGTCCAGGGCAGACACCAGCGCGAGGTATGAGTTGAAGTTGTTAATCTTGCGCAGGGCCTTCATCACCTTCAGAAAACAGCGCACGTAGCGCTCGCGCTTCTGTGCCTCGTCCTGATGACGAAACGTGACGCACTGTCGGTTCATTATAATTAAACCGCTTATTCAAAAGTTGGTTAGGTATATCGATCACTAGAGACCCTCATGCCTCCAACTTAAACATACAGGGTCACTAGCGACCTCTGACATTCATGCTAATCCACTGGAAAATTATGATTAGTATGATTAAACGGATCAGTGGGCCTAGACAAGACGCATCACGGTAACGTTAGCGATTTTCGTAATGTAACTAAATGAATGACATTGAGATAAGCGGCCGACGCATTCGATCATCAGCTTACGCCAAAACTATGCATTTTATTATGCATTCTGTCTACACCTTTAATATAAGGTTTTTTATATTATTGCGTATACCACCGGCAATCCATTATATTGAACTTAACATACTAATATTAGTAGTGATCGGATATAAGTATTTATTACAGTGACATTGTTGATAGGAACCTATCAAATATATAGTATCTGTTATGTTTGAGGTGTATGAAAATCCTTTATTTAAAATTAATTATTCTGATTATACGGTGTTACCTGTTCTAATATCCGCGAGCGTGCCCAGTAGCTCATCTTGTTGAAGTGTTCGGTAAACCGAGTGAGGTTCGGGGAACTCTCTTCAGACTGTTCGCGCGGCCACGACAGCACCTCTGCGGTCGTGATGCGGACGAACAATGCCGCGTCAAGCAGAGTCATCTGCTCCGCCAACTCCGAGGGTTTAAAGTCCAGAAGAGTGTCGCGCCGGAGAGACACGCTCACGTAGGACGGAGCTTCGTACTCGTATTTATTGTTGCTCTACAGATATATTTTTTTCAATATATGATAAGACTTGAAAATTAAATTATGCATTTGGGATGTATAAACCATTCATTTTGATTATTACAATAAATTAGAAAAGTTGCAACAAACGAACAAGGAGCCGAACAATCAAAACTTACGTGTTGTTGACAATGCAATTGCTTTTGCTTGTCGACCAGAATTTGCCTCAATGCCTTAGCTATCGGCAACTCCTCGGCTTCAATAAGCCAATAAATGAACTCCATAATCTTTTGCATCAGAGATTCTTCGAGGTCCGTCATCCTAAAATGCGTTTCAGATCGTAAACATACCCCCCAAAAATCTTAAATAACAAGATACAATATCAAATTAGTTTGAAATCAACTTACGTAAGATCGCTAACGACCCTTGTAAGCAGGCTGAGAGTGGAGCGCAGCTCGTGCGGCCGCGGCTTAAAGTGGTGCGCCCTCCTCATGAGCCGCGCCACCAGGTCGGCCGGCGCCACCCACGTCCGGTACGTCGCCAGAAATGCCTCCTGGTACGCGAAGTCTGCACAGAAATGCACAGAAATGGTCTAAATGGGGGTTTTCACTAAAACATGTACCCCAATTAAGGAATGAAATTAGGGAACTTTAACTTTGTCAGTTTTGTGACGATAATTAGCCAACATTGCGGCCGCCCGCCAATGTATTGCTGATTTTCGTCACAAAACTGACTAAGTTAAAGTTCCTTAATTTTGATCCTTGATTGGGGTACACGTCTTAGTAAAAACGCCCAAATAACTCAGATCCTTACGAGTTAACCATTTCACCACGTAATATTATTTTACAGAAAACGTTGCGTACATAGGTACAGTGTTAGTACAGTCGTCTCCACAGAATTACTCTTAGAGTACGGTTATCATGTCTAGTCCGTCAGGAATATCCCATCACTACGGTGTGAAAGGAGGCGGAGTTCATTGAATTAACACGCCGATAGACTTTTTGAGTATCGCTTTAGGACCACAACAAGAAAGCTTTGAAGCAGTAAATTGATCACTACGGTAGCTAGGCGGGAAGACTGCGGACACTCGAAATGGTGGTTAGGTTACCTAGTTACAACATCGTTACAGTGCTAGTAGGGTCTTGCGCAGGACACACAAGAAGAAGAGAAGCCTACACTACAGTGGGTTAGCTTGTACAGTCGAGTTCATATATATATGTGTACACTTTAGTACCTTGTCTATTTAACTTCATGTTTAAATTGCCATAACTATATGAATTGCCACAGAGATTAAAGTGACAACATACTACAGTGTACACCTACTCGACTGTACAATGGGGCCGGTAGATCACATTTACAATAATTATTGAATTTTACGTTATACGTTTTACATTAGCCAATTTAATATAAAGTACCTGAATGGCTAGATCTTTTTATCGCCCCCGAAACTCCATGCATACTTAACTTCATAAAAATCGTTGGAGCCGTTTCCGAGATTCAGATTAAATATATATACATACATATATATATAGAAGAATTGCTTATTTAAAGTTATTAGATTACCTTCTTAATTTTATTTGTGCAAAATTGCGTTACTCTGTCTACCCCACTCTGGGATTACAGGCGTGAAGGTTTATATGGTGATGTATATTTCAACTATTTTAATAATTATTACTGTTTTGAAGTTACTGCTCTGTTTCTAAAGCCAAAATTATGTTTTTCATGGAGTATATACTAGGAATAGAACGACTACTAAGCAGTGTATCGTTTTGCATCTCTAAGTCGTAATAATTACATTAATAACGATACAATGCAACGAAGTAACAAAAAGAGATGTCATTTGGTTCATTCCTACGTTGTTAGCTATAAACTAAATGACACCACGATTCTTAAATATCAACACATTTGAAACGAATACACACTTTGGAAGCCACAAAATCACTTTTCGTTTTACTTTGAACAACTTTGATAAACAAAATATACTTTAAACTAAGGTCATATATTTCAAAAGATGGCGCAGGTAAACAAAGTTTCGAAATCGCACAACAATTTCTACTTAAAGAGAAATAGTAAAGTTAGAGTCTCACTTCCAAGTGAGTTAATTTTGGTTAAATTTCGCACCGGTAACAAAATGAAACTTCAGATGCCTCATCCCATTTACTTATTATGTGTGTATGTATGTAAAAAGTATATTATATTACATACAAAACAAAATCACAATACAATAATTACAAAGGCGAACTTATCGCAACCCTTCCAGCTAACCTTTGAATTATTCAAGGCCAGAAGGAGTTTCTTACTCATAAAACCACTAATTTCGTAAATTTGTATCATAAAATTAATATCCATAAAAGAGTGAGTAATAGGGACTCAAATGAAAAAATACACTGAAATTACATCTTCATCGGTTATTGCAACAAAATCAATTAGTATCGCAATCCTTATAATATGTAATTCGTTGCATCGTGGCTGCATCCCATTATCCCATTTAAAAAGTGAGTTTTTCCGAAAAGTGGAGAATGGGTGGCGGGTAGATAATGAATCAGTGTACCTACGCAGTATACTGATTATTTACCCGCTACATATTTTTTCTATTACCGCTTTTATTACGAAAATTATCAAAATACACGCATTTTTTAATCGGCAAATGTATATTTACTGTAAATAAAATATGCAATAAATAAATTGAATTTGACAAATATCAACAACAAAAATAATAGTGTAAGCAAAAAATAATGACCCACCCAATGACCCGTATAGGGACAGGTTTATGTGCAACATTTTGAAAATTCCCAAGAACACTTGAAGCAATAAAGCGGGAAATACTCAGAAAAGGTACTTCTAATATAATATAAATATTTACTCAGCGTCAAACCGAACAATGAATGGACCACTTACATTCGTCCGTCTCTGTAAAGTGAAAGCATGAAAGATTAAAAATAAGCGGCATTCGGGGTCGAATCAAATAAAGGTTGTTATTTTATGTTATTAAACATGTTAATGTAATGATACATTAGGGGTAATGTCATGTTTAAAAAAATATAACAATGGATTTAACTATGTTTAAAACGTTTGTTTCCGTTGTCAGTCAAGTAAATTATGTTATTGTGTTATTCGAACTATTTTTATATTACACTACGGCTAGGCTGTTGCCCGAGGCTGCTGCCCGAGCTGTTGCTCCGTCCGCGCAGAAAAATAAAACATAGGGATTGTGTAAGATTCTCATGGTCAAAGAATTTTTCAAATAGGTCCAGTTGTTTCAGAGCCTATTCAATGCAAACAAAAAAACACACAAACAAACAATCAAATATTTCCTCTTTATATGATTAAACAAAGACAATTTGATCAAAATAATGAAAAAATATTTATTTGCGTAAATACAACAAATATTACTGATTAATCCAGTACAGCGTCATCGTCTCATCGACAAATGAACCGTCAAAATCTTTCATAAGTGTGAAATAATCGCAGTACTACGTGTTTTGTAAGTGAGCCGGAGTTTTAATGATAACAAAGAACTTAAGATCGCGTTCAGCCCATGCAACTGACCTGAAATGCCCTTACAGTAAAGGTTTTGCACGTTGTTTCAACATTTATTTGTATAGAACACACTTTTAAAATATACAGCATCGTATTATCTCGTCTCATTTGTTTGGTTCTTATTTCGTCTCATTCTGTTTTCATCTTACAATTAGTCTTGTTCTTTAACTTAATAAGTTTTATTCGTTTTCGTCACGGTATTCCATGGAATCATCCGTCATTATTTTCTTTCGTTATTTGTGTTATTTACTTACATATATATATATATATATATATATATATATATATATATGTGTATACATAAAAATCGATACGTTCGGTGTTGGTCACATTGGTAGTTAATTAGTCTCTTTAATATTTGGCCTCATTCTAGAGATGAAAAACAAATAAGACTTATTTAGAACCAGACGAGTTATAGAATTTGACCAAGATAGTGACGGATAGCGAACTTAACGAATAAAGAATGATTGGCGAATATAGAGTGAGACGAATTAAGAATTTACCAAAAAAACTAATGAGACGAGATTACGATACCAAATATTCGAATTAAAATATTTTTTTAGTAAACCGTCGATAGTAAGTTATTTATTTATCATAAAAAGCCAAACGAAACGTCATTTGCCAGTTTTCTATTTACCGCTGAGTATAATGACAGTTTTACCGATTCCCCCTCACTCACTACTCATTAGTGCATTCATTACACATTTATAAAGATTGAAATAATATTAAGCGTTTGTCATTTCAAAAGGGGGAATGATTGTTCTCTAATTACCTTTGGTAGCTTTAGTAGCAAGTACTATGAGAGCGTCAGGGTGCCCCCCTCGGACCTCAGGGCCCTCCTTGTTGGGCGCTTTTAGGAGCAGGCTCGCGCTGATGTCGGTCTGGAGGATTATGTCCTCCGGGTCGGCGTCCGGGGGATTGCTGTCGATCTCTTTAGCGGCGGCTGGCGGCTCACTGCTGCTCTCGCTCCTCTGAAACCATTCATATTACATACATTATAAACTTCTTATTTGGCAGGTTATTTGTTCTTAACTATTGCTATCTATAGTATGGATATAAAGCTTGTTGGATTACAAGCTTTATATTTATTTGATCAAATTTATTTTACAGGCTTGGGAAGAGTCGCAGGACGCCATTGGAGTCTTCTGCGACTTTTCTAAAGCTTTTGATTGTGTAGATCATGGCACTTTAATTTGTAAACTTGGTTTTTATGGCATTAGAGGAAATGCATTAGATCTCATTAAGTCATATTTAACACAGAGAAATCAAAAGGTAGCGATAAATGGAGCCGTTTCGTCAGAGATAGAGATAGATATGGGCGTACCTCAAGGTTCTATTTTGGGCCCATTCCTGTTCCTTGTTTATGTAAATGATCTGCCGTATATGGTAAGCAGAAGGTCAGGCATTGTAATGTTCGCTGATGACACTTCTCTACTATTCAAGGTAAATAGGAAAGATACTGAACTCATTGAACCAAACAATACCCTCTCCATGATATCTGACTGGTTTGCTGCCAATAACTTAATGTTAAATCCAAATAAAACTAAATGTATAAAATTCTCATCAGCAAATTTATCAAATATAAACTTAGCCTCAAATATTAAACTTAATGGTGAAACCATAGACTTTGTAAAAACAACTGTTTTTCTAGGTATTACGTTAGACTCGAAATTGCAGTGGGGTTCCCACATAACTGCGTTAGCAAGTAGGTTGAGCTCCGCTGCTTTTGCAGTCAGGAGGATAAGGCAGCTTACCAATGTAGCGACGGCACGGTTGGTCTACTTCGCTTACTTTAACAGTATAATTACGTACGGTCTTATTTTGTGGGGATCGGCTGCGGATATCGGTACAGTGTTTATTTTGCAAAAAAGGGCTATTAGAGCTATTTATAACTTGGGGTCGCGTGTGTCATTGAGGGAATTCTTCAAGGAAATAGATATTCTAACACTGCCGTCGCTATATGTATTTGAAATAATCATCTTTGTTAGGAAGAATCTACATAATTTCCCAACGAACATTGATAAGCCAAAAGCAACCAGGAGCACAGGAAAGCTCAAAACCACTTTTTATAGACTGGCCAAAACTTCAAAATCATTCTTGGGAAATTGTGTAAAATTCTACAATAAAATTCCAAAAAGTATTACTGAACTTACTGACTCTAAATTTAAATCTGTCGTAAAACAAAAACTAATTTCCCGAGCATATTATAAAGTAAACGATTATATCATGGATAGGGATGTTTGGCAGTGAGTCGTCCGTCCTGCATGAGTAATCTACGCTTAAAAAAGGTGCACCTACTGTACAAAAATACCGTGATATTGTAAACTATTTATAATTATAATGTAATGATGTAAACCTTTTTATTGAAAAAAATATACCTTGCCGAGTTTCTTACGCCGGTTCTTCTCGGGGCAAAGGTTTTATTTTTCGAACCGGTGGTAATGCTTTTTGACATTCATAGGTGCATTATATTATGCCTAAATTGAAGAATAAAGAACTTTGACTTTGACTTTGACTTTGACTTTACAATAATCTATATATATAAAAATGAATTGCTGTTCGTTAGTCTCACTAAAACTCGAGAACGGCTGAACCGATTTGGCTGATTCCTTTTCGGTTGTATTCGTTATTGTCAGGGCAAGGTTTGTATGAAAGAAAAAAAAACCACCGGGAATGTCGGAAATTTGCAGCGGGCGAAGCCGCTGGCGGGTCACTAGTATTTAATTAGAAATTTTGCTCAAAACCAGGGACTGATAAAATAAAATGTTATATTCTTCAATGGTACTTTTCTAGTAATGAGAAAAAATGCAAAGGATATAATATAAGGATATGATATAATATCCAAGCTATTTCATTATGATATGACTTAATTAATAATATTAGATAGATAGATAATAATAATAGACTTGTAGGATTTAGAACTAACCTGTGATGGCACGGGCGAAGGCGTGGGCTCAAGCACGAGCGTTTCCAGTTCTTCCTCCAGTGGGAATTTCGCGGGCGTCCCGGTGCTCGCGTACGATTCATCAGAGTTCTGAAACAAGTGTCAACTGTAACACGAGACTTGAACTGTACTAACCGGTTAAGTGCTGTTCTGAAAGAACTCTTTACTTACTAAATTTCAAGTTGCCGATAAAGGTCTCTAAGCACACTCGGAAAACAATCTAAATACAGTGACTACAAATAGACTTAGGCCTATTTCTTTTCCTTAACTTCATCACCACTAGCAGAAAAGTAGCTTTGAGACTCATAGTAAACCGTTGAGAATATGCAATGTGTACACTACTCTCTTTGGTTCCACAACACACACAGTTTATAAGATAATTGAAAACACTAACCACGTTATTGAGCACAGTGTCTTCAACGGAGGTTATGCTGCTGTGCGATGACGGCCGCGGCGAAGGCGGAGGTAGAAGCTCATTGCTAGAGTTCACTTGCATCTGCAACATAAAACACATTTTATACATTCGTAGAACACCGACATATTGGGTTTCGTACGGTTAGTGCCAGATTCACAAATTCCTCTTCATATCTTTTTCCTTCCTTCTCGTTCCATAAATGCAGGGAACGCCAAATTTTTTGGGTTCTGCGGGTGTTTTTGGCGATATTAAAACATTTGAAAGTTTATAGATTTATAATCTGAGCACGAGAAGTGTACCTTGGACTTGTTCATCTTGGGCGGCAGCGCAGGCGGCTCGGGCGGCACGGGACTGGTCCTGCTAGATGTTATCAAGCTTACGCTGTCCTCGGACCCACTGAAACGACAATCACATCAAGCCTAAATAACTATCAGGAACTGGCTTAAATTTTTGTAATACATTCAACGCGACGTCAAAATTGACGACGCGCTGGCCTAGTTGGTAGTGACCCTGCCTACGAAGCTAGCGGTCCTGGGTTCAAATCCCGGTAAGGGCAGATATTTGTGTGATGAGCGCGAATATTTGTTCCTGAGTCATGGATGTTTTCTATGTATTTAAGTATACATTTCTCTATATAAGTATTTATATCGTTGTCTAGTACCCATAGTACAAGCCTAGAGCTTAGTTTGGGACCAGATCAATTGGTGTAACACTGTCCCCTGATATTTAAAAAAAAAAAAAAAAAAACAGCGCGAAACAGATGCGCATATTTACCGACGAGCGACTCTGAATAGATTACAATACTTTCAGCAAAATGAATACAAGATGAGATGTAATGTTAGCTTCAGTTTCCTTATACAGTCGACGTATAAAATATACTTTCATTGCGATTGACAGTCGTCCTCGAAAAAATCAACATTAAAGTAAAGTACAACATAGTAAAATTCGTATCTACTCTAATATTATAAAGCGGAAATATTTGTTATTTTTTATGTTTGTAACGAATAAACTCAGTACTGGACCGATGTCAAAAGTTCTTTCACCACTAGAATTTTACATTATGCCTGAATAAAATCGCAGGCATCGTAAATCGTAAAGAATCCCGTAGTTACTACGCAACTTTGCGCCTCTTCAACTACGTAATAGTACATTACTACAGAGGCCGGGACAAAAGGGGTTGCCGGCCGAAGTTATATAGACGGCCGAGCGAAGCAAGGCCGGATATAGGTCTGAGGCGGGCAACCCCATATTTCCCGCCGAAGTATGTATAGTGCTTTTCTCAAACATAATTCATTAAAATAATTAAAACAAAAATTACAATGTCAAATAGTTACTAGGAGTGCATAAACATTAAAAGTAACCTACAGTGCTCAGTACGCCCGCCCGCCGGCCCGCTGGTGGCGCGCGCGGGGTTCGCCGCATCGTGCTAACCTCCTAATTACCTCTGCGCTCCCGGTACTTCAAATAAACATGCAAACGCTTTGTTGGATGCACACGGCTTAGTAAATAAAAAAAAAACAGCTATTTAGCCTTTTCATAAACACAGCCACCATGGCCAAATTAAAAATTTAAAAAAAAATACTTCTCGGCCTAGGCCTTCAATTTCGTATGAAATTCCTTTACAGTTCTCTCGAGTTGTTCCGTCGGAAACGTGGCACTTTGAAGCCTAAAATAACTAACATAACGCCGACATTACATAGCATGTTTGAGAAAAATTCCTTAATTGCATTGCAGCTCTCTGGGATTTATAACATATTCGGGAATGAAACAGAAACTGACCAACAAAGTTTTGTGCAAGTAATCACGTTGAAGATGCACTCTTTTGATGTGCCGGTAGAACAAGGAAACAAATAAACAAACATGTTATATTAGTTACGAGTACGATGCAGGGACCAGAACCGCTTACCATTTAAAGGGTTTTCGTTAGGGTATATAATTGAGTGGTGTTTACATACCCTAACGATGCGATAAGCATATCGTCGACATACCCCAATGAAAAACTATCCCATACGATACAATTAATTCGACTAAGCGCTTACCAATTCCTTAAAAACTCGTTAGGCTTTCCCTATGTAGTGATGATTGAACGGCTTCAAGCTATTTTAATCTCTACGCGCAGTCCATACACAATATTTTTACACTACTTAGTAATTGATTGGCTATCCACACACATAGGCTTCAAACCAACCAATCACACAAATCTGCAAAACAGAGTCAACAGACAGGGAGAATGGGTAGGGTAGGTAATACTAACGTAATGCTAAGTGCTTAAATCCGAAACCCTTACGAAACTGGTAACCTCAATGGTTGTAGTTAAATAGTTCGAAGCCGTTTCTATATAATTAAAGTAAGCCTCTCGATAGGGATACTCTAACGACGGGAGAGCATATGACGTAATCAAATAAAGGGGTTTTCCGATCCATGGTAGGATGATGGCTATCATGACTGCAACCAGGATTCACACGTTCACAATGGCACATAATATATGTTACTCCGCTTGTACTTATACCTTTATATATTTGTTACACATTAATAGTTTACCTCAAAACGGTTGGACTGCCGAAGTGCTGTACAGTCAAAGACTGCGCAATAGACCGTTGCACTTGCTGATGCCTCTGGACCAGCGCGGTGCCGCTCGTGTGTTGCGCGCTAAAACACAATCGTAATGTACCATACCGCACCCACGTCAACCGTCTGCCCGGCTGGACAGATCGCACCCATGTTTCATTTATGAGACTAACGATATCGATCATATCATTGAAACTCAAACGCTCGAAATGGTAAACCACTAAACGATTTGCAAACTTAAATGCAGTCGGACCACATACGGGAGTTTTAAATAAAGGCCGTTTAAATCCCATGCAAACAGAGAATTATATAAAAAGAATAGAGCCCTCTAGATTTGCATACATACATAATATAATGTTATTTACCTGGCATAGGTGTGTATAGAATGGCGGAACATATCCGGCGGTGCAGCAGTGTTGTTCGGCGGGTGACTGCAGTTGCCAAACATCTCCATGTACGCCATTACTAGACAAAACGATTTATTAGAAACACAAAAATATCTATACGGCAAAGCTATTATAGCTGAAAGCATTCATCTTACAAATTTTGCTTACAAAATAATAACACCGATAAAATTTATTTTATCAAACAAGTATTGTTAATATTCGACCAATTTAATGAAACGATGAAATAAGCCCCGGGCTGGGTATGTATATGCAGTCGCCCAAATATGTGGTCTTTACATTTTGTCATATCTTCCTTGTAAATGAAAATATCGCTGAAGTATATACATCGACATAATCAGTCGTAACTCATCGAGCTTATTGTTTTATATCCTCCTTATACAGAATTTAACCTGGGATTGGCAGAAAACAAAATTTTTTCCGACTGTACACGCTTAGAAGCAAATCTAATTAGGTAATCTGTTCCTATAATTATCTTTAAAATTATCTCACCGTTTAAAATTCTACTAAAGGGATTTTACGAAATTATTTAATTTAGACTAATTCTGATGCTAAGAAGAAGAAGAAAAAGAAATACTATCGGCGCGAAATAAAACGGAAAATCTATCTGTTCTGTAAAGTAATCAAAAACCGGATTACTCTCGTTTTTTACAATTACTACCTCTTCACTAGCATGGTAACCCAACAAATGATAACCTTGTAACGCGATTGGTACTGTGGTACTAAGATCGTTATTCTCTAGCAATACCAGCGAGGGCCATACACTTAATGAAGCGCTAATTTGAATTCATTATCTCTCGTAGTGTCTGTCTACGTCACGCACCAAACTCCACATGAGCATCGTTAGATTCAGACTATGCTATATTAAAGACTAGCGACCCGCCCTCGCTTGGCTTCGGTTTATGGAATTATCTATAACGGCCGTACATAAAACAGAATGAATTTATACATAAAAACCTTCCATCCAAAAATATGTAACCGATGGTGAACACCGCATGAAAATACGTTCCGTAATATTTGAGATTATCGCGAACGTACAGACAGACAGAGGCGGCGGGGGAGTTTAAACAACAAAGTTTAACTTACCTCTACCATTGAACAAAGGATCAAATTCTGGATCCGCCCTTGTTTAGATACATATATTTTATTTATTTTATTACGAATAAGGCATGTAACAAAGGCATTGATGTGTAAGTCTTTGCAAGTGAACAAGTAAGCAAGCAGTAAGTGTGCTAAGTCTTAGGTCTATATGTCAGTGATGAAAGCTGTGAAAACCGCTACAAGCACGAGAGATGAGACTCCAGCTGGTCTGCAATTGGAGCATATTTATGATTTTCATGTATGAAACCAGTCAGTATAATCCGAGTCGGACTTTCGAAATTATATTGTTTTTAATTATTTCGATCTGAACTGAAAGTGTATTCATACAAAATGTAATAATCGTGTCCAACAACTAAAAGTCCCGACTCCTGACGGAAACCCGATGGAAGTGTTGATACCATTTGGAGCTATTTAGCGCTTGCATGCATTCCACTCACCGCTGTATGCGACGCTTTGAAACACTGCGGCACCGCACCGGTACAACAGATAAACATGCCGTTATAGCCCCATTTACATTGTACGCACCTAACCCTTTGATCGCTTTTGTCATGTACATAAGACAATACGGAATCTATACATGACAAACATATGATAGTAAGGAAACTATAATAAAAGACGAAAATAATAGAACTATTTTAAGTGAATTTATAGCGCTATAAATTCACAGCGAGCAACACATTACAATTGAATAACAGTAGGTCAGTGTGCACTTTAGATGAGAATGCAATATTACTTTACATGCTAATTAACATTGTAAGATTAGCTATTACTTGCTTCTTTCGTTCAGCCGCTAGATACAACTGTCAAATGCATATGACTAGAGATCAAGGGTTAGCATAACAGATTATCCTTATTTTAAATGTTAATCAGGGGCCCAAAAACATGAATCCCATAAACACAAGTGCCAGTGACAATAAATCATAGGTGCGAGTAAAGGACAAGACGGGTCATTAATACGTGAAATCAGCACCGGACATTCAAATAGTTCAGCCTAAAACATTATATTAGTGATTATATCCTATAATAACCATTTACTTGTTTCTTTTTTTTTTAAAGTTTGCGTTTAAAAAGTAATGTATTTGTAAAGCTTCCGAAGTCTGATTACTGCACAACCTTACGACTCAAAACATAAACAGAGCACATTTAACTTCTTAATTCCAATACTTAATCGATTGTATAGTGCATTACTGCACAGACCAGGAAGTAGGCCGTTGCGGGACGAGTAGAGTTAGCGTGGCCGAGGTGCAGTCGAGGCCGCGCTATATAAGAGTCCAGCAACCGCCCTTCCTGGTCGAGGCTTGTATAGTGCTCTTCTCTAACAATGCGAGGAAATTAAACAAAATTTCAGTTTTGATATAATATGTATTCAAATGTAAAATAATACGTACTGTACTTAAACTTCCCTAAGAAAAAAGTATTCCCGATTTCCGCCTTAATTTTTTTAATTCTAAACGCAAAATGTTTTAAAAAAAGTAAAACTATTTGACACTTTGGTAAATACGCTGTAAACGCGATACACCGCGTTTACCTTTTTAGTCTATGACATTTAAAAAGTAAATAAACATGGAAGAATTTTGAATTGTACGAGTGTTTGGCTGTTTGGAGTTAGTTATCATAGTCCAAATATGGTTTTAAAAAGTAAAAAACCGGGTACGTTATGAAATTTGTATACATTTTCGCGGCCGCTGCCGCTGGTAAATAATAACTTTTTTTTTTATTTTGCCTTGGCCTGGAACTCGGAACTTTGCGGGCTGATTTTACAACAGTAAGGTTAACATTTCCGAGCATGTGGGAGAAAAGGTAGTTTTCCTTTTTTTTAAACATTCTGCGTCTGAATACATATTATATCAAAACTGAAATTTTGTTTAATTTCCTCGCATTGTTAGAGAAAAGCACTATACAAGCCTCGACCAGGAAGGGCGGTTACTGGACTCGTATACAATCGTCCCGCAACGGCCTACTTCCTGGTCTGTGCAGTAGTACATTAACTATTAAATACCTCAGTAGAATAATCATGTCTTAAATTATTTATAGTTCCAACAAGACTTAATTTGTAACTGGCAGTTTACGCTACCGACATCATTGTTTTATATAATATTTATTATTTATAAAACGAATTATTATAACATATTCCAGTTTAGACGTCGAAAAGCAAACTAAATAAATAACGTGATATTTGAAATTTCTTCGTAATGAACTTAATATCAGAATGAATAACCGAGTATTTTCATATTACTTCACTCGAAATAACAAAGGTCAAGCAACTAAGTTCGGATCCGAAATCGGAACCGAAGGTATTCGTAGTAGCAAATGGTGAAAACAAAGAACGTAACACCAAACTTCATTTCATCAATCAAGGGTTATGGTTATTCTTTTCAGGTGGTGTGTATGGAGGTATGTGGGTATGTCCGTTTTGTTTTTACCTGTAGACTAAATGGCGACGGATTTAAAAATTAAATGTGTCGTTTATTATCCAGGTTGTATTGGTATTTATAAAATTAGAATATTGGCATTTTTTTAACTTTTGATGCGGAATTTCTGGTCATTTGTCGAGAGAGATCGGAAGTGTACAATTCTAAACATAACATAACTTACGCACTGTGTACTGTTTTGTCTTGTTCTGGTATTGTTTATGAGTAAGATATCTTATCTACCTAAGTAAATTGCAGGAAAGTTAATTTCATGGGACTTAATGAGTAATGACACAGATTTTGCAAGAAAGAAATAAAAAAAAGGATTTATTTATACTATTTTTATTTTCAAGTTTCAGTTATCTTTTATGTGTGTAAAGCTGCCACGTCTACCAGTTTATATAATGTCTGTGGACCTATGAGTAACCCAGATGTGGCTTGATTTAATTATTACACCGCATTACTAAAACCACAAATCTTAAATTAGTTGTTTAATGTCAATTACAGATAATTTCATTCCAAGCAAATTCACATATGTCATAAAAAGTGGATTAGAGTCTAATTGAATATTTAGAAGATTAATGAATTTTCTATACTTAGATTGAGGTTTTATTTTTAGAATTTATTCTAGGATATTATAAACTTTATGTGAAAACACGAACCTTTACGATTAAAACCCATATCAGTTGTACGTACAAGTTGGTATGAACATATAGCATTTTTAAAGCCGCCAAGGACGATTTTTAAAAATGACTTGGAGTAATATAGGTATATATTTTAAGGTGTTTAATAATGTTGGAGCGAAAATATTAAACATTTACGTTTTATAGAAACACACAAAATCGTATTATACAACCCATTTGTGAACACATTTTTCTCGGCTAATTACATTGCCGATGCCATGCTGTATGTTGCAACAGTTTAGACATTACAGGGTGACATCGAATACGTTATACAAAAACATGTTTTAAATACGTCTCCCTTATACTAAAATCCCTATACCTAGGACTCATGTTGTTAAAATAAACATTAGCAAGGACCTATTAGCAAGGATATACTAGGACTTACAATCCCATACAAAAAAATGTGACTCTTAAATAGCTCAAAATTCGGTATTAAAACTAGATGGCGCTGTTTTGTAGCCTGGAAGTGGCAAAAATTTTATTTTCACAAATACTTTCACGTGTTTTTTTTTATTTTTTAAGAACAAACGTCCAAGTGCTTTATTTTAAAACCATAATATCACTTATATACACAACTTATAAATATTATATTTTTTATTCGTCAACAACGTGAAACATGTCGTATTTAATAGATGGCACTACCTCTGGAATCACTGATTGCTCAAAGCTGCTCGCGGGTTTGCCAATTTTTGCTACATTAAATAACTAGATGGCGTTGGTGCACTGGTAAAATGTGGATAAAATTGCGTATCGCGTAATTATTGACAAATTCGATATTTTCCGCGAATAAAACAGTCACTAACGTAATTTGGCGATGTTAGATAAGTTTTGTTTGTAAGTACGTAAGAAGTTTATATTTCGTAAAATATGGATGTAATAATCAAGGGTGCAGGTAATAGTAGGTATAATCAATAATAAATGAAAACCTTGGGATTCCTCGCGTTTCCCGCTGCCGCAAATATGGGTCAGATTCAAATGTTTTTATTTTCAGGGTTCCGTAGTCCTACAAGAAACCTTTATACCTACTTACCTAGTTTCGCCATGTCCGTCCGCTGCTTAAAGCTGTAATTTTGCGTCGGTCAGTAGGTACCTTAAAGGTACTACCTTTGCAGTAGGTAGGTACGTAAACCTACCAGGACCAAATATTTTAACCCGTGCATGTTTAGACGAGAAATACGGTTGGAGTAATTAGCTTTTTGAAATAGGTGCAGAGTTGCAGACACTACTTACTTATAACTTTTAATCTATAAATAATGGTAACTTAATTATAATCTTGTAACACCCTGGTATTCATTCAGTAAGGATTTACATACAATAGTGAATAGGATGTTACTAAACCTACTACGTGGGTACGTCTAAGCTATTATTAATAAATTATATTTTTATAAGCCTTTAATATTATTACCACTGTGATGACATCAAATTGCATATTGCTATTAGGGAAGAGTATATTGTCTTAGGTACCTACCTAAGTGTTATGTTAATTAAATAAATAAATGTTATGACGATTAAACAAAATACGATTCAACGAAAAAGTTACCTTACATTGAGTTCTATTTTTACCCAAAATCTTGAGAGAATACTCTAAAGTGACATCACTGGCATCACTGCTTCTCTTTTATAACTTTATGAGGTTTGACGTTTCAATTTTCATTTCAACTCGCGTAGGAACTAAACTTTCTTTTAATATTTTTAAACTAAAATATAATTGCGGCACTATTTGGGTTCCGAAAATAAACTATAAATAATAACGGACTTTGAAATATATTTCATTTGTAAGTATTATGTTAGTACAAATAACAGTTTAAAAATAGTGAATTGAGCCGGAACGGAACGTAGTAATACAACATCGCACCTAACGCCATCTATTCACTTTTTACTGTATCAATTGAAATGTCGTTGACCACTCGATGGCTCGCTTGCGGGTATAGATATTGTAAAATTACGACTTTTGAATGAATTGGTACTCTTAGCGCCATCTAGCCACTTAGAAAGATACTAACTAACGGAGTACGGTCATCGAAATATAATAAGTATGGAAGAGTAATCGACGCTCAAAATCTGCCCCACTGACTTAGTGCCGACGGGGGTGGAGCTATTAATGAGTGCCGAACTGTCTATCAGTCGACTTTCTGACGTAGTGTCAAACAGTTGTTTACAAACACAAAAGAAAAAAACGATATTAAAGATTACCGAATTTAAATGATGCTGCAACCATGCCAAGTTGCATTGTAAATTGGTGCAGGACCCACACAGATACAAAACAAAGCGATATTTATTTTCATTAGTAAGTTATTGAATTTTTAATATTACCATACCAAAATGTCATGGCCGATGTTATGCAATATATCTTTGAAAAATGTGAATTACAAGCAACTACTTCGAATGAATAGGAAATTAAATTTTATGTCATCTTTACTATCGTTAGTTTATGTACATAATAAAAAAAACGTAATATGATCTTTTTAAGTTTTCCAAAAAATGAAGAACGCCGTCTGGCTTGGGTGCAGTTCGTCGCGAATTGCGAAACGAGAATTGGATGCCTAGCAAACATTGCAGGATTTGCAGCATCCATTTTGATGAATCGGATTATGTCATCTCAAAAACTGGAAAAGTTAGCTCTTAGCTATCTCTGACTGTAGAATAGAAACAGTGCCAAATGGATTATTTGTGATGTTTTCGTCTTACTACTCGTTTAATTTTTGTCATGTTTTTTCGGCAGCATCAAATAGGCTGTCCCATCCAAAGCGACTATATATAGGTATTATACTGTCACGTATCTTTATGCCTATAAGAATAAAAAAGGGGTTACAATATATTTGGCACTTTAGATGCTAAAGACTATTTGACGCTGACTACTCTTACAACATAATATCTTCTGATATACTATTTTACAACTTTATAATAGTGTAACATAAGTATGTTAAATGATTCAAGTGGAACAATCAGTAAGTTTGTCAAAACACAACTATAAAAAAATATTAATAAAATTCATTATTCAATTACTGTGTTGTTTTTGTATTAAACCATCCACGTCAAATGTTGAAAGACATGGCCGCGTTCAAATAACCCTTATGAAAAAAATAATTGACAAATGGAAATCTTCTGTCAGAGAGCTTGTAACCAATTGCAGATTTTTGTCTTTCAAACGGTATAAAACCTTACTGAAATTACTGTCTACTCAAACGTTATATCAGCATCTGACATAAATGACTTCATACCTTAACCCAATTAATATTTAGTTGATTATTGAAACCACTCGATACATAAGATCTTTTCATTTCAAAAAGTGGGCGTTTTGGAGCGGATTTGACAGTCGTTTTTGTTAGACGTTACTCTTCCATACTTATTATATTTCGATGAGTACGGTGCGTAGTATGAAGATTGTAAGTCCTAGTATACAGTGTGTGGCCCAAAACCGGGGCGAAAAAATTAAATGGGGATTCTTTAGAACATTTTAATTAACTATCACAAGAATCTAATATTACAAAGTCTATAATTTTGGAGAAAAGAGCCTACAAAGTTAAAAATCGTAGGTAATGTATTTTCCCGTCGCGATATCGTCGCTTGGTCACTTGGTACGCGGTTTATCTGAGTACAGGGTGCCATTAACAACACGCGGTAGATTTAGTGGTGTTTGCATTACATTGAATTTGCGAATAAGTTTGTTAGAAAAAAATTGAAAGTTAAGTTTTGATTTTAATTAGGTAAGACCATTATAATATAATTAACGGTGATCTATAGAGCCCCTGTTTTTAATATTATCCCCGGTTTTGGGCCACACACTGTATATGGTCCTTGACATTAGTAAACAAAAATGCTTCAGTTAGTCCTAAACGTTTCGGTTGAATGTGATGTTTATGTATTACCATTATGTTTACAGTAAAAAGTTATTATTTAATCAACCCGATCGTCTTTGATTATTTTTGAAGTTAGTTGTCTTATTATGAACATACTTATTTAAAAGATTCATCGTAAGTTTAAGTAAAACAATAATGCCCCGTGGTCATGTCTATCCGTACACGCCTGTCTAGCGAACGGATGTGATAACGTTATATTTTACCTCTAAGAGTACAGTAAAGTGCAGACGCAAATACTGTTTCACGAACGTTATCCGGACTGTCCAACCCCTACTCGTGCATTAATAAACCGAACTGTCCAAAATTTAAGGGCATTTGGACAGTTCTCAGACCCAGTGCTTGCCCAAGATAGAAGCCGGTGGCCACGGCAAACGGAGGCGTTTCGGACACATGTCTTTCGGTATTAGTCGCCACCATGAAGCGAGCACAAGAGCCAATACACAATATTGCATATTTGGTACGAGACATTGTGCCAGCCAGCCCCCGAAGTTTTCAGGTTTGTCGTTGGGCGCTATAACCTAAATCTAAATTTTTATGGTCTGACGGAGCAACGTTTACAAGAGTAGGCTTGTTGATAGTTCATAAAGAACACTTGTGGTGTGAAGTAAACCTGGTTTCCTCGGTTTTCGGTTAATGTATGGGCGGGTATTCTGAATAATCATCTAATAGGAACGCATTTAAATAGACCAAAGTATGAAGATATCATGAGAAACATATTACCAATACTATTACAAGAGGTACCACAAGAAAACATAGATAATTTGTAATATTAACAAGATGGAGCTCCCGCACATTTTTCACTAGGTGTTCGAAATTTTCTGAAGTGTTCAGGTGATTAAGTACTTTTGCATTTTCCCGATTAAACAATAAATTAACTTATTTAAAATTTACATTGCTTATTATTCAATTTAATGTATCAGAGTACTACACTCAGAAGTAGTGTGACTCAGTTGTGTCTATTGTAATTCTAATGATCACAGTTAAATAACATTTATAAACTTGACCTTGAGGTCATAGGTATGACACCGGATTCTTGAATGAATTATAGTACTGTGACGATACTTCGACTTTCTTTAAAACTTTAATTACTTGAAAATAAGGAAAAATTAAACGAGGCCAACCTTTACAAATGAGAGTGTACTAAATTCTCCGTCATTAACTGAGCCCAAAACCCTGTATATTGAATAGGCAGATACTATTAAAAATTACATTTCATTATAAGATTGTATCACATGCTATGTTCTACATTCAAGTAGTACCTAGGAAATTGCTTTTTTACTTCTCATGTTCGTAAAGTCCTTCTTTATACTGGGTATAGGCTGTGCATTTTATGCACTAGTGCAAAAAGTGTTGTCGTCATCTAGACTAAGACAGTTAAGCCCTACAGCCAGACAGACGAGGTGACTGCATTAAATAAACTTGTTAGTTGCATACATTTACTTTAATTTATTTGCCTTCTATGTTGCATCTAACAAAAAGACAAATTAACCCTATTAAAAACAACCATTATTAACTAAACATTACAAAATCAATCGTTTTGGACTATTAATTAGAAAGTGGTTTTCTTTGCAAAACTTGTGGTGTTACGGAATTTAGTGAGGAGGAAATAATGCTCACACCATACAGAACTAATAGAAAAAATGCAAAAGAACTTATTAAACAGACATTGCCGCCTAAATGCAAGAAATAATATTTTAAAGCGGATCAATATTTCGAAGTCTGGAGAAGCGGCAAACAAGTCAATACGTTCTCATTCGTGCAAGTTTTATTTCCTCGTAATGGAAGTGAAAAGTCGAGTGTATAACTCGGTCTAAAAACCCATTTTATCCTCGACTTAATTATCCAACCTCGCCTACCGGCTCGGATAGATACCTTAACTCTTGGATATAATGTTTGTTTTATGGCCTTGTTGTACAATCTACTATTTAATTTTATACGTTAGTGTTTAAAAGTGTTTTCTCTTTCAAAAACTAAGACCCTTCAGCTCTATAGGCAGTACTTCATAGAAACATATCATTATTTTAATTTAACTTTGTTTTATTTGCTTTTCGTGCTTTGGATAACTAGTTAATAACTATTAATTAAAAATAAGTGTGACTAGCTAGAGATATTACACAATGAACTCCTTCAACCCATACGTTATGTAACAAATAATATATCATAAATATGGCAAATAACAGGGTCTGGTCTTCGTTATACGAGTATAATCTACTAATTTCAGGAACACGACTAGATTTATCGTTCAGTTTTACTTGAAAACCTTCTCATAGCCGGAATCTACGAGTTTTTGAATCATATTAAATTATTTTTACTAGGTTGACGAAGTAATTATAAAAAGCTTCTATCTCGATTTCACTAAAGTGTATATTACTGAAATGTCAAAATTATTTATGGTACATTATGTAGAAAAATGTACGTGTTTTTCAGTTCTGACGTTATGATTAATTTAATAGTAATGGTTCATCACCTAATTATCCAAGATTTGTCAAATGATTGAACAATAAAATAATTCACATTCAAAAGTATTGTCAGCACCGGCTCCCTTATATTCTACCACGATTACTCGTACCTACCCCTACAATATGACGACGTTGCCAAAAGATCTTTTAATAAGTTGTTTTTTATTAATATTTAGTAAACGATAACACGTAGGTCAATGATCATCGAAATGATAACTAGTTAAAGATAAATCAGGAAAATATAACTAGTATCCAGATAAGTCTGTAGATGCGGTTACAGTCCAGGCAGCTCAGTTTGTGCTGTATGAAAAATCTACAATAAATATGACATCAGGAATTGTTTTTTTAGCTTATTACTTCTGTTGATAGAAGTAACATATTTGAGCCTTTTGAGGTCGAAACTTTAGGACCGTGGGTACCAGGAGCACACCGTATTTTTAAAGATTTATCAAAGCGCTTGATCGACACAACTCGTGACCAAAATGCTGACCTGCGTCGCTATTGACTTACGCGCTCGCAATCACAATCGGCTTCAAAGTGGAACAATTGTTTTCAGTTTGTTTGCAGACAAGCCTTCGATTTTCATAATAAAAACGATTGCAATTACGATTTTCTTAGGCAAGAGCCCCTCTGTAATTGGCACCAAGATTAAGCACTGCCATTCAACGTGGCGATGCTGCCAGTATTTTGGGAATAATGCCGACGGGTAGCGGTTTGTTAGATTAGTGTACCTAGTCGGTTACTAAGTTCTGTTACTGAGATTAATTACAAATAAAAAAATAAAAAAAAGCAGTTTTGCATAAACCTGTATATTAATCAAAACTTTGATTTATATAGAATCATAATAAAAATAATGTATTCTAAACTATTGCAATTATTTGATGTACGAGCTTGAAGTATTCCCATTTCGGACGATAAAATCATAGTTAAAATCACGCACGACTATGATACTGATAACGGCCCCAACTTTTGTTAGAGTTCCTGTAGGGGGTTCAAATTTGCGTGACATATTGAACAGACTACTAGCTTTAAATTCTGATACGAATGTATTCAAAGCAACTAAGGATCCGCTTGGACACCGGTCAATCTTGATGACCAGGGAGCGAAACTTTGATGCCGGTGACGTCATTATGACGCAAATTGACATATAGGGTGTTTTTATAAAATATACATGACATTAAAATAGTGACATAGATGATACATTATTATGATACGTCTATCTTTTAATAATACCTAACTTACTTTCTCGGTAAAATCGTATCCATCCTTCTCAAGAAGACTCTGAAGAAGTTTCAGTACTTAGGTGATGATTCAATATGATGGCAGTTCTCTCCATTGCAATGTCTCGTAATAAATTTGGAACCGAATGACTTTTATCCATCCTTAATGACTAGTGACTATATTGCTATTAATTTTTATTTATAGACTAAAGTTTTTCTTCTGTACAACTGCCAGTGATATAGCCTAAAGTAAGACTTAGGTAAAAAGAGGTTCTCTTCATTTATTATATTTCGATTCAAAATTGACAATCAAAATCTGCTCTGAACTACGAGGAGTCATTTTTTCATCTTTAACAACCAAAAAAGGATACGTCTTCAAATACGGATGCATAGATTCCATGGCGACTATGGCCAAGCGATGCCTGTAATGTGCTCGTTATAACAATTCGCAGTTCTTAAATTCACGAATAAAAAATACTATTTAAACGGATTTACATTATTATTGTCTCCGACAATTTTCTGATTAAAATGACAAAGACAGTTAGGTGTCAGTTTTTTTAAGTACTGGCCGTCTCAAGTGTCAATAAAATATCCGTAAACTAAAGAGGCCAATAAGTTGTTAGTGATTATCTGTAATGTAGATAAAAACACTCTGTATGAAGCTTGACGTCATACGGCTGTTACCGGCATCAAAGTTTCGCTCCCTGTTGATGACTCATTAAATCGACTTTAAGATTTCACATGATTTTTCAGAAATACGAAAACACACCAAATCTCTTGCTTCATAAGTTGGAATTAAGTAATGTTGAGAAATATAATTTTGGTCTCTACACATATATAGAGATAGGATTTTTATAATATTATACAAAAAAGTTCTTTGGTAAACAAAGACTAACTTTTAAGCGATTTCAAAAAATGAAATTTACAGAAAAGTCATGCGTAATTTCATCGATGCCGGCTGCGAATGTTAAAAGATCGTATCGGGAATTGCGGAAACTAAGAAAAATGATTAATTGTTTTTCAAAAAGTATATTAATTAAGCTTTTAATTTTTATACATATTGAAATTAAAAAATAAACAATAGTTAGTTTTATTTGCATCAACCTTAGTAACAGAACTTAGTAACCAACTAGGTAGGTTTAAGTTTGTAAGTTCGTTTGTTTGTTAGATTCGTGTAGTTTTAATTAAGTTTGTAAGTTGTTACGTTTTATACAAATAAACTTATCCTATATTATCTAAAAAAAGGTCATAACCTTCTGTTATAAATAGAATAAATGAACATAAAGCTATCCCAAAATTGTAGTTATAAAAAAAAGCTTAATTTAAAGTTTATGTTGTTCTCGATTATTCAGATACATTACGACATGGGAGATTGTTTTGATATTATGTTTTCAGTCAAATACTTATATTATTTTCAGGTTACCCCTAAATTGAGTCGTGTTTTATGACGTAAAATATCTCCAAAAGTTGTTTTCGAGGATGAGCTTAGTGCTGACTTTCATATAAAAGTCGGTAATTTGCGTTGCATTGATAACATATTGGTGTACTTGTATTCCATTTCACTGCCTTTTAAACTAGTCCTACGGTAATTATGTGGCTGCATTAGTTTCATAAAAAGGATCTGCATACGTATTGAATTATAATTTAATCTTGGAAATCTTTAATACCTCACCGCACCGCACGTTACGCCTCTGAGCGTTTGAGTTCAAATTTCGAAGACAGTCATGTTTATTAATTGGTAATTTACTAAAATGTCATAATTTGTTTTTTTTAATACTAGGTTGTACAGAATGATAAAATTTGATTAATGTTAGGTTTCGTGGACCTCTTTATTTCTAAGACCTATTGTTTCTTCGAAAGAGTTTACCTTTTTTATTAATCCTATCGATTAGTATAGTAAAATAGTAAGTATCAATCATGCATTTTTAGTTGGTTCGATTCCCAGCTCAGGTAAACTTAAAAAAACTATGAATGTCATCTTAAAAATGTTTCCTTTAAGTAAATCGAGCTATGTCAAGGATTTGGAGCAGGTACGGTCGGCCAAGCAAGCGGTCTACCAGTTTTGACAAAAGTTACTGTAAGATCTAATTATCGCTAAGGTTAACACTTGTCACAGTCATAGTATTGCAAGGGAAAATCGAACTTGTTGTATCATGAGTATCATGACGTGCAAATGAACTTCAACCGTAGGGTGGTAGACCACATTTTTTGCCGACCGTAGTACCCCTTAATGGCCCATTAATTGTTTTCACCATGTATGTATGCATATAACGCATATACAGGATGTTAGGTATATAGTGGATAATCCTTGAACTACGGATAGACGGCACTTAGGACGTTATGAAAAAGCTAAAATAGGTTGAGTAAAAGTCGCACGGCATTTTTGAAAATTGACACCCTTACTCGAATTTTTGGTCATGGTTAGTGTACGAAGATATTTTTTTTAATTTTCTTTTTAGCTTAATAATGTTTAATAGTGGTGCTATCAGATAAACATTGCCAATATGGCGTCACTACCGTCCTTTAATAAATAAATAAATCGCAAACTTGAATTTTGCATCATCGATCGAACATTTACCAAACTTTGAGCAATTTGAGTTTTGCGCAATTGAGTCGATTATTTCATATTAAATTTGTGCTCTAGAATTCCAGATAGAGTACCTAATGATGACAAACTTTTCTTTGCTAAAATAAGAATACTGGCCTCTAATTTTGTGAAGCATTTTATTTAAAACGATTTACGTTCTGGGCAAAGCATTACAACCTTTTTGTTTCAATAATAACAATACTGGCCACTAAAATTGTAAATGCCATTTATTCGAAATTTAAAACACTCGATCGCTTTTTGTTTTCTCAGCATTTTATGTCAAACTTTGGTGTCACTGCATAATGTGAATTGATCGTTGACGTATTTTTTTATTTAAATAAAACAATATTTAGTGTTTTTTAAAACTCTATTAAATGGGCATGTTTTTAAGCTAATGGGCTACCTTGTGGTAGTGTATTTTTTTTTCACTGCAACAGCTCAAAGTTTGGTAAATGTTCGATCGATGATGCAAAATTCAAGTTTGCGTTTTTTTTTTATTAAAGCACGGTAGTGACGCCATATTGGTAATGTTTATCTGATAGCACCACTATTAAACATTATTAAGCTAAAAAGAAAATTAAAAAAAATATCTTCGTACACTAACCATGACCAAAAAGTCGAGTAAGGGTGTCAATTTTCAAAAAAACCAAAAATCCAAAAAATCTTGAAAACCGTGCGACTTTTACTAAACCTATTTTAGCTTTTTCATAACGTCCTAAGTGCCCTCTATCCGTAGTTCAAGGATTATCCACTATATACCTAGCACCCTGTATGTTATTTAATGTTCCCTACAGACATATTACAGGCCTATGTCCAGCAGTGGACGTCTTTCGGCTGACATGACAGACATATTTAATCATCCACTTGAAGAGCATGCCGCATGAAAGATTACACGGTCTGCAAACAAATAAATTATAACTATATAGCAGACCACCATTACCGATTACCAAGCCCAAACATGAAGAATACCTACGAGAAATGAACCTTCATAGGCCCGCTTGCACGTAAATGTTAACCCTAGATTAACAGGTTAATTCGTTAAAAATGAGTCCTCATATGAAGGTTACATTTGTGAATATTTTAAACCTGGGGTTAACCCAGGGTTAAATTTAGGTGCAAGCGGGCCTTAGTAGACTTGAAGTTTAGATAGGTCGTTTCGGTGGTCATGTTGTATTTAAGTGTAGCATGTGAGGAGTAGGTTCTGGTGCTCTGATAGGCAAGACGATAGGAATAAATGGGTACTGACTATGTTTTTTTTTGAGCGGCAGCGGCGGCGGCCTGGGCGGGTGGTGGTCAGCCAGCGTGTGCGGCCGCGCCTCGCCATGGAGCGAACACACAGGACTTTGTCTGGAATGAGACACACACGTTAACACTTGAGTGATTATTAATAGTAACGTATGCGGAGTGAAATCTGGACAAAGTTTGAACCACTGTTTCAACTATAAAATTTCTTAAAAAAGTACAAAAGTGTGTTGTCTTTTGTTTACCGACTGATCTTAAAATAATTACCACAAATTTCATGGACGTGAGATTTTTTTAATAATTATTATAAAATGCGTCGCGAAAGTGATGTTAATTTCTTCGATACACATCCCCTATGGTCGAATGCGAAGGTCGTGGAGCATTACACACAAAGGTTTAGATCCAAAGCACAGTTTATTGTATTTTAGCGTCGTATTCATTCAGAAAAACGAATATAAGAAAGGCCGGTTCTGAAAGACTATCCAGTTTAAGCCAGTCTACTGAGAGGAGTCGTTTTAAGAAAATGACTGCCAGCCGTATCGCAAAAACATATAGATAGCTCGGAAGAAATCGAAATGCAACGGCAAATTCATTTAAAACTACCTTAAAAACATGGATATTGAAAAACAATCAAGAAAAATGAAGAAATATAAATATAAATAGAAACATTGAAGGTGGTCAGTTGGTCATGATCTGCAATAATTACGAATCGCCAAGAATAAAAAACCGGCCAGGTGCAAGTTGAACTCGCGTGGAAAGGGTTCCGTAGTTCCGTATTATTATACATATTTTTACGGTGCTTGTTAAATTAATACAACATATGACATTTGAAATCCTTACTAGCGCCATCTAGTGGTGTTTTAGTGAACAATTTTCCGTAAGTACGTATTAAATTGAGTTTACTACTTTATTTTCAGTTGATAGAATTCTTATAGGTTTTCGTGTAATATACAAGCAATTAACTATTTTCAACACACTTGCTCAAAAAGACCTTTTTATTCCACCGATTTTTGGCTCATAAACCTAGATATTAAACACGCGTGATTTTTCAGTATATTACGCACAAGTGCCTTTAGTTTAACTAACCCAAACAATTTACATTTGTAGCCTAGTACCAAGTTGTAAGTACGAAGAAGAAGCGATATAATTTAGTCGGGTTATACCTTTTTTTTTTCTTAGCAACAAACAGTTTTTATGCGGCAAATAACATTATCTACGTATTTATTTCAATAAATTGGTGAAATCAGCTTTATTACTAAAAAATAACTCGATTTCATTAAAATCATTTAATTTTTTCTGTAATTTGTATTTTAAACATGAATTATTACATTTTAAATTTGGCTGTTGGCCGATCTCGTTCGCGCCTTAGCCTTGCGCGCGCATCGGTATCGCGGCAAGAAAAAAAAACAACGCGCCAGCCGCCATTTTTCGTAAATAATTGACGGCTGTGACGAAGATAGTTTGGATTAATTATTGTGAAGTTTAATATTAACGAAAATGTAATTTCACCAACTGTTTTAATAATTAATTAAAATTTGACTAATTGAAGTCTTGTTTTTTTTCGCAAGTGTGTTGAAAAACGTCGTATGTAACACGTGTGCCTGTGACCATAAATATACGCCGCTTTCTTGCGCACAATAGCGCCTTGTATACAATGGTCAACTTAGCACACTTGTATCATAATGTACTATTGCGTATTTTAGGCTCTTTAGT
This sequence comes from Acleris sparsana, assembly GCA_923062465.1. NCBI lineage: Eukaryota > Metazoa > Arthropoda > Insecta > Lepidoptera > Tortricidae > Acleris > Acleris sparsana. Next base: position 17,764,740 of record OV281285.1, read on the forward strand.
TTCGGAGATCAGGGGGGGAATAATGAATTTTCGTCTTGTTTCATGAATAAAATCAAAACTATTTATTTTACAATAAAAACAAAAATATATTTGAAATCCTCATAACGAGTCCTTTTATTTAATATACTGGGTGGTACTCGATAAACTTTACATATTGAAAGGGATGAAAATTAAGGTTAATTTATCGAAAAACAAAAAAAAATACTTTGCACAGTGTGTTTAGTCAGCAATTTACATTTGTGTACCAAATTTCCAACTCATTCGGTCCAGTAGTTTTGGAGCAAATTGACTGTGACAGACGGACAGACAGACAGACGCACGAGTGATCCTATAAGGGTTCCGTTTTTTTTTAACGGAACTCAAAAAAAGAACAAGGTTATCGAGGTGGGATTGCAGAGTGTAATGAAATGATGTTTCTTACGCGTTTAATATGACGTTTTTCAACACACTTGCTAGGAAAATAACACACAATTTCATGTCTTATATGCGCACTTGTTTTATTATACACTCAGGAGCAAAAATACCGGCTCAGAGTGCGTTTTTCATACAAACGAGACTATTTCGAAGCCTTGGTTCCTCGCCAGCGGTTGTTTTCAGTGAGGTTTAATGATGGATACTCCGAGGTTCAATAGAGGAGGTCAAAAGTTCTTAAGATACCTAACTGATCGCACAATCAGTTTACACCACAGCGGGAGAGTTTGGGTCAACATTTGGATTTCCTTACATTTTATGGCCGTTTTAGATGTTTTTTCTGAACAGGTACTATTCCGGCGTTGGCCGCAGATTCATTCAGTTGGGTACCCTAGGCACTCTGGAAGTCCTGTATGAGAGTTTGGGTCAACATTTGGATTTCCTTACATTTTATGGCCGTTTTAGATGTTTTTTCTGAACAGGTACTATTCCGGCGTTGGCCGCAGATTCATTCAGTTGGGTACCCTAGGCACTCTGGAAGTCCTGTATGAGAGTTTGGGCCAACATTTGGATTTCCTTACATTTTATGGCCGTTTTAGATGTTTTTTCTGAACAGGTACTATTCCGGCGTTGGCCGCAGATTTATTCAGTTGGGTACCCTAGGCACTCTGGAAGTCCTGTATGAGAGTTTGGGTCAACATTTGGATTTCCTTACATTTTATGGCCGTTTTAGATGTATTTTCTGAACAGGTACTATTCCGGCGTTGGCCGCAGATTCATTCAGTTGGGTACCCTAGGCACTCTGGAAGTCCTGTATGAGAGTTTGGGTCAACATTTGGATTTCCTTACATTTTATGGCCGTTTTAGATGTTTTTTCTGAACAGGTACTATTCCGGCGTTGGCCGCAGATTTATTCAGTTGGGTACCCTAGGCACTCTGGAAGTCCTGTATGAGAGTTTGGGTCAACATTTGGATTTCCTTACATTTTATGGCCGTTTTAGATGTTTTTTCTGAACAGGTACTATTCCGGCGTTGGCCGCAGATTCATTCAGTTGGGTACCCTAGGCACTATGGAAGTCCTGTATGAGAGTTTGGGTCAACATTTGGATTTCCTTACATTTTATGGCCGTTTTAGATGTTTTCTGAACAGGTACTATTCCGGCGTTGGCCGCAGATTCATTCAGTTGGGTACCCTAGGCACTCTGGAAGTCCTGTATGAGAGTTTGGGTCAACATTTGGATTTCCTTACATTTTATGGCCGTTTTAGATGTTTTTCTGAACAGGTACTATTCCGGCGTTGGCCGCAGATTCATTCAGTTGGGTAGCCTAGGCACTCTGGAAGTCCTGTATGAGAGTTTGGGTCAACATTTGGATTTCCTTACATTTTATGGCCTTTTAGATGTTTTTCTGAACAGGCACTATTCCGGCGTTAACCGCAGATTCATTCAGTTGGGTACCCTAGGCACTCTGGAAGTCCTGTATCGATGCTCGGGGTATTCATCATCAGATTTCACTAAAAGCATCCCCTGGCGAGGAACCAAGGCTTCAAATTGCCTCTTTAGTATAAAAAACGCACTCTGACCCGGTATTTTTGCTCCTGAGTGTAATACATTTTGAAGAATCTAGCCGGAATACCATAGAGAAATACAGAACAGAATTTGATCATTCCTACTGGCTTATTTACCTAACCACATAGATATACCAAATAATAGACGCCGCGTCCCATACATTATTCTCTTCGAAAATTATCCTGGGGCGACCGAAGTTTATATAAAATCGTTGTCAAAATAAAACATTCTAATTTAAACGGTATGCCATTAACGCAATGCTTAATTTTGATTGAAACAAATTATCATGTTATGTGGCTTCGACTAAAGGATTTTGTTTTGTGCCAATGTCACCGCGAACAGAGTACAAATGGAGTAGCTTTACACTTAATACTATTTCTGTTTTGACGTCACAGGTGGTTTAATATAAACAGCAACTCGACGTTTCTTTTTTATTATTTAAGATAATATATATAATGTTGTGCGCTCGAAACCATTTTTTTTTTGTTACCAACCTAAAAACCGTCTATAAAAGCCCTAATAGGTACTTAAAAAACTTATATCGACTGACTTATGTCGGTGGCAAGAATCATGTGGCATTGCTATTGTGTAAGTATACCCACTAGAAAACTGTTTTTTTTGTTATAAGAAAATAGCTTTTTAGTGATATTTCTAATTTTATTTTGTGATTCAATACAGCACATCAGCTTTACACACGCACACAACCTTATAGTATAATAATAATTTTCCATCGGCCTTAAAATTTCGCGGCCCAAGATGCAGGGCCGTTCATCATTAAAAAGTTCTCCCGGTACTTCACCACCTACATAGAAAAATAATGATAAATAAAAGTAGCTTCATATTCATAATATAGATATCTCATCACTGCCCGTTAAACCATTACGATTAAAGATTTTCGGTGAACATTTTTGGTCACCGAAAATCATCAACCTCAGTTTCTCTTCACCGAGAGGTGTTTTTAGAATGCAAATCCTTAATATCTTACAAGAAATAACAAAATCGCGGTATGTGTGCGTATAACTTTTGAGGGGTTTCTCTGATTCGTAATGGATCATTAGATTCTGACTGGAAAAAAGGGTGGTCAAAAAATAAAGTATGTCAAATCATTCCTCCACATAGCTTATTTTTGTATACGATATTTTTTTTACTTGTGTCGAATTTATACTTGTTAAGTGGTCGTTTACTGGTAGCCCAAATCTTTTACTTCGACCCAAAAGGATCTCACTTATCCGGGTCTAGAAAACTTCTCCTGCCGTTAACTCGCGACAATTAAATTCCATATAGCACATTGAAATGGATCACCAGGAAATGTACAAATGCATATTAAATTTGCTGAACTGACTGCAAAAAATATTAAGTGTTTATTAGTAGGTACTCCATAGATGCACTGTTCTGCAACAACAAATTATTGACAATTGTTGGTCGGAAACTAAAATAAATTATTTTACTACTAATACTTAGTTATTTATTCTTTAATTTTACGAATGGACATTTACTTACCAAAAGTATGAAATTACGTCCTAAAGATTTTTGTTACAGTGATTATTTTTCCAGTTTCTGTAAATGCACTGTGGTATTGTGACACGTGTCACTGTTGGCGTAGATGACAACGTACTAAATTCAAGTAAGCTCCCAATTTAAATTGAGTAGATAATCGCTGGGCCGGGTTTTGTTCTCTGACCCGTTCGTTATCCGGTTGTATTGTTGATCGAAGCCTAAACATAAGATATCAGACATTTCACCAAATAATAACCCTAAAATGGTTCTTTTATGAAGAAAATTTAAAAAAGTCAAAAGTTTTTCTTGAGATTAAGTACTAATTCGAGTGATATTTGACGTAACGTTCTTTTATACCAATTTGTAGAAGTTTCCTGAACCATAAGACGTAAGTGGGTATTTTTGGTGTGCCGTAATTATAGTTTTCAACACACTTGCTCAAAACGACCTTTTTATTCCACCGATTTTTGGCTCATAAACCTAGATATTAAACACGCGTGCTTTTTCAGTATATTACGCACAAGTGCCTTTAGTTTATTAACCCAAACAATTTACATTTGTAGCCTAGTACCAAGTTGTAAGTACGAAGAAGAAGCGATATAATTTAGTCGGGTCGGGTTATACCTTTTTTTTTCTTAGCAACAAACAGTTTTTATGCGGCAAATAACATTATCTACATATTTATTTCAATAAATTGGTGAAATCAGCTTTATTACTAAAAAATAACTCAATTTCATTAAAATCATTTTACCAACTGTTTTAATAATTAATTAAAATTTGACTAAATGAAGAGTCTTGTTTTTTTTTCGCAAGTGTGTTGAAAAACGCCGTATGTAACACGTGTGCCTGTGACCATAATATACGCGGCTTTCTTGTGGCGCACTCGCTTCGCTCGTGCGCACACAATAGCGCCTTGTATACAATGGTCAACTTAGCACACTTGTATCATAATGTACTATTATGTGACTGTTACATAATAAAAGGCATTAAAATACGAGTGCGTGTTTCACATGAGTGTTTTTATGCCTAATAATGTACAGTTACATACACTGCTTTATCTACACGCATATCATATCCATAAAATCTTGGTAACTTTTTTCGTACACTTCATACAAGTATAAGTATTAGTAGTTCTTCATATAAGTAGTATTTTATAACATTCGTTGCTCAGTCGCGAATATCAGGACATTATAAACAACATAACAAACTATTTTTGGCGACATGACAAACAAATGGCGGTAAATTAAAACATTTCTCCTTTTTTTAAGCACGTCATGATGTTACGTAACCGTAGTATTTTTTTAACTTAGAGACAAACAAGAGTCAGCCTCTACTATCATTTCGTCCGATATCAAGTAACATGCGAGATTAGTCAAAAATCTATGCATATGATTTCGATTAAAATGTCATATCGCCTGATATCAGAATTGAGGTCAATTAAAATTGCTATGATGTTCAGAGAGGTTCGAAATTTGTACGTAATAATAAAATCGAACTTTGGTTGTCAAAGTAATCCCATTTGTAAAAACGTTAGGTAGTTGCCCCCGTTCAGACGTGATGGCAAAATGACGGGACCAACGACAGGCCCGTCATAAATGCCAGCCCACACATTCAGCCGCCGCTGATGTTGGAATCTGCCCTGCCGTGAAGCGTGTGGATTCTCGCGAGCCCAAACGTGATCGTTATGCGCATTTGAAAGTCCTGACCTCGTGAAAGTTGCCTCATCCGTCCACATAACATAGTTTACGAAATTAGGGTTCTCCTCTAACTGCCTCAGATACCACTCGCAGAAGTTCCTCCTGGGAGCAAGATCAGAGGGTATCAGCTCCTGTGTACGGCGATAATGATAAGGGTGACGGTTGTCGTCACGAAGAATTCGCCAAACTGCAACATGGTTCATACCGAATCTTGTTCCGGCTCGTCTCGTACTCGTGGTTGGCTCTTCTTCAAAATGCTCTAACACTAACTCAGCCTGTCTGGCATCGACTGTGCTTGGACGTCCACTTCCAGAAGGCCGATGAAAGGAGCCTATGGTATGTAGGCGTCTTGACATGTTGAGAAAACACTGGTACGAAGGTAGCCGTCGCTGTTCAGCGGGTGGTCTTCCATCGATAAATCGTTGCCGATACAGTTCGCGAGCACCATTTAAATTGCTATCTTCATGGCCTACGCATAACATCATATCGTCATATTCTGAGTTAGAAAACATCTTCATTTTGGAAAACAATATGGAAAACCACGGAACAATTGTAGAATATCGATAAGAAGTTTTGAAATTGACAGCATATTTTTTATTCCGTCTTGACGTTTTTTAAAGCCACTACTTTAAGCATAATGACATCGTAGTATTGAACCTTTGTGGATGAAAAACAGAAAAACCATTAAAGTTGACAATTATTAAAATTGGTAGGTTCCCTGACATGACAGCTTACTAGGGTTGACAATATTTTTGGCTTTGATAATTTATTATATTTTTTACGGGGTATTTTGTAACACGTTGTATAATGCTAGACTAAGTAGCACCATTGTAATATGAAATATGTTTAAAAAATGACTGACTACAGAGTTTCTTGCGGCGTTTCTTCTCAGCAGTGCTCTTCTCTTGGGAAGCGCTGGTAGATTCTTAACGTGTTAAAATGCCCGTGCGGCCTACTTTCTGAATAAATTTCTTTTATTTTTTTGATTTTTTTAAATACCTATTTAATGATACTGCACTTGTTTTAGTTCGTGGACTTGTTTTTTTTTTCCTTTTTACTATATTGTGTCTGGTTGCCGTCATAATGAAATTTGGTTACTGTCATTTCTATTGACATATGAATCAAGAAAATCGGTCCACGCGATTAGTTTCTAGAGCGCCACAAAACACACAAACATACATATATACATACATATATAGGCTGATAGGACACATTACTCTCCTTTGCGTCGCGCCGTCGGGTAAAAACAATAACGTGAGTAAACCTTCAGGCTCGCGATCGCCGCTAGCGCGGCCTTTCTCAGTCGGCTAACAACGCGCTTCTTCCCCCGTGGACGCCAAGCCGCCAGAGAGACGACTCACGCGACCCATCGCGAATGCTACCGCAACTCCTCCTACCCAACTCTCTCATGTATAATTATGAACTCGTATACGTGTGTATCTTTTGTCTGTGAAGATACGATGTCCTTCGAAAGTTGACTCCGATCTTTACAGTAATTAAGTTATTCCGGAAGCCCATTTCTCCAAATTATCGAATATTGTAAAAATCGATAAGCGACAATTAATGAACTAGGTATAAAACTGGTTGCAATGGTTAACGCAGAGAATATAATTATAGTAGGTAATTTCCATAACACGACGATGCGATATTGTTTCGAAACAAAAGGAACGCGCAATAGTGAAATAGAATTAGTCGCAGTGACTGACTATTCTAATAGCTTTGATGTGAAATCGTTGCATTGAACAAAACACCTCTCATTGGAAATTACTATGGCTTTAGTATTTGGGTTAGATTATAAGTTACTTCAGTAAAGAAAGAGCTCTGCTCTTAAATTAATCGAGAGAGCGAAGTAAGTTTTCTTGGTTTCCAAACACGTGAAACCAGTGCCTAAGGAATTGGGATATCCAAAAAAGTTAACTCCTAGTTTTTATGTTTTTTTTTTTCGATCAAATAGACTAATTGAAGACGAATAAGTATTTTAATGTATTTTAATCTTTAAGTAAAATGGCGTTATGACGTCACTACAAAATTGGTTGGTTTGAGACATGCTTTAAAACGTTTAACGATAACTCTTTTTTTGCCTGGCAGCATTGTGCGTTTTTGTCAGATCACGTCAAGTTTGACAATTTCGCCCACAGACTAGCCTACGTGCGGAAGGTCCAAAACGAATTTATATTATCATCATTCAATTTTTAAAGTATCAATTGTCATGTATACATACAGCAAAAAAATTGTGATCTTAATAAGCATTAAAATAAACAGATAAAATAAGACTAAATTCGATATACATTACTTGTATATTACTGCATTTCGGACTCATATTATATGCCATACTATGGTTGATCACTGATTATATACAACTTACCACAAAGATCGTGACGTCGTCACTACATTAGAGATCAAATCGTGTCTAATGAAAAAAATAAAAATAACTATTTAATACTAATTTTGTACAATAATCGAATACCGGGGAATGTTTCTACAACCCTTATTCTCGAAATGGTTTTTGAATCACCATATATTTTAAAATTATGGGTTAACCCAATTATAGTATAAACCAGCTGCTGTTATTATATTCTGTCACGACTCAAGAGCACAGTTTGTTTATGTATGCTACCGTTGTTGCAGCGCACGAACAAGCGCGAGGGGGCGGAACGACTGTAATAATTATTGTTCTGAACCAGTGATAAAGAAAAGGTGTTCAACGCGCGTGTTTTTAATTAATGGTAGTCTCGCATGCCCTGTTAATAACGACGAAAACATATTGTTAATCATTTGCCTTGAAAAATTGGCATAAGTGGAGGAAATACCAGTTATTGATAGATTAACTGAAGTTACAGTATAAGTGGTGGTTAAATGTTCCGACTTTTACATACATGTAATGTTATTCGTGTTTAATAGTGTAATGGTTCAGGTTCCTATTACCGTTACGGACAAATAGTCGAACACCGCAGACGTACAGTACAGCCAGCAACGGGCGTTATGATTTTTTATTTTTTAATCGAAAAAAATGTTTGTTTTAATGTAGAGAATTCAGTTCTATCTGGGAATTGTATATAGGAAAAGTCTACGAACTCTTTCAAGTCCTAATAAGATTTTACTCGTTTACTGTATGTATCGCTGGCTTCTTAATACCTTAACAACTTGTGCGCAGGGCAGTGATTGTAACTAACACATCCCTACGCGACCAAGTTTATTAAGTCAGTAATTATTTTCAGTAAGGGTAACCGTAACACTCATTGTCAGTTCCTGCACAAAATGGGCATAGTGCGAACTTGCTGGCGCTGAACTTTTAAGAGGCGAGGTTAAGTTGTGCAATCACCTGATTTCCACAGTGGGGAAACTCTGCTGGACGTCGGCGCGCGCGCTGCGCCGCGTCTTGACGGGCAGCTCCGGCGGCGTCTCGCCCTCGTCTGAAGTGATGCTCGGCAGCCTGCCACACCAACACACCTTATTACTTGACCAAATACACCACCAATACCGAACGCAAAGCTGGAGGCAAATAAAATGTTCAATGCCGAATCAATTACAATTACATGCTTAGCTCGTCTTACCCTAAACCAGATTGTTAATTTATATACGTAGCGGCGTCAAGGCGGAAAACCATACAAACCAAAGGTGTTATTTTTATTAGAAAGCTTCACAACGATGCTAGTATGCCAACTGCGTAAGTAATGAGGTCTGAGAGAAGTCACTCACGTTGTGCTTACAGATTGGTGCGTAGTTACATTTGTCATATTGATAACATTCATGAAGCTCTCAAAACTTTGTCGCGTGCCCATCATTTCGTTCAAATACACTGTACTGTCAAAATTACTGCAAAAACAATAACACAGAAAGCTTGAAACAGATAACACAAAGAAAGAAAATAATAAGAAAGAAAACAAATAAAACATCACAAAATAATCAGCGTTAAATAACCTGTCCGTATGAGTTGAGAAGTGGTGTGAAGCGAATGTTGAAGTAAAACTGTGTTCTGTTGAAATTTCGGCGTGGCCCACCGAGACGAAACCTGACTCATTCGAGAAACTGTTGGATACAAAACAAAAAAAGGTCTATGTCATCTTTGTCACCCAATCAATCATTGAACATTACTAATAAATAAGACAGACCAAAAAGATGGCGTTTTTTGTGGGTTAGGGGTGCTGTGTGCTTAACTAGACATATTCTAGCAGGGTTTACCGGGTTTTTTATGAAAAACGAGTGATCGATATTCATACTGGTGGACGTACCGATTGTGGTTAGCGTGTGAGTGGACGTGGACGCTGTTCGCGTGGGACTCGTGCGACTCCAGAGACGCTCGCATCTCGCCGGCGCTGTTGCAGCTGCAAATGCCTGAAAAAGGTATGTTCGAGTTAAATAGAGATTATTATGTTTGTGCGCACACTATACGGGTCTAGCGTTTTTAAGTTACGACGGCTCGCCCCGGCTTTTAAATTGACGTTGCGGGAGTCAATGCACGTAAAATTAAGAAGTGAGACGGAACTTCGTGGATTGGAAAAACTACACTTGTGTGACCCCTTTCCTTTAAAGTAATCAAATAATTACAAACGCCGTTGAGTAGAGTACACATGTAAGTCATTTTAGTTTAGCTTCACAATATAGTTAGGCACGTCCGAAGTGGTAATTATTTCTAAAGCCATGCATACATCATCATGTTTAATCGTCTTTAAAATAACTAGTGGAATACGAATGGTCAAGTAATTTTTGAGAAATTAAGATAAAATCTATGAAACAATTTTAAATATGTCGCACCTACTAAATTAAGAACAAGTGAAAAAAAACCGGGCAAGAGCATGTCTGACCACGCTCAGTGTAGCGTTCTCAAGCCGTTACTACATCAAGACTATCTCAAAAAACCGCAAGTATTAACTAAAAAATCTCTATTTTATCGTCTATATTAGTAGGTACAAACACTTTAGTCGCCTTTATCTCAGGCACCGACCAAATCTAGATAGTCGTGATATTTTTTCTTAACAATTCCTTATATGTGCTTTCATTTATGATAAAAAAAAATTTTCGTATTGTATTCTTGGCTGAACTAGACTTAACTGTGACAAAAATGAGCACTTTAAATCTTAATATTTCACAAAAGGATCCCGTAATCGAAAAATTGTTTTAATAAACACGCTATATTTATGTATGACCTATCCAACGACACCCCACACCAAGAGAAAAAAAACGAACAAGTGCGAGTGGGGTCCCGTACAACTTTGTAGGTACATATTATAAATAGTTCAGGAATGGAAAAATACATCATAAAAAAAAACAAAATCTCTTTAAGCTTATGCCAATGAAGCCCTTTCATACGATACTCAACATGACACGGTTAACTCGATTCAAAAATTGGACCGCCATTCGTTGCATAAATCCCCTGTTATTGTTGTAATTTCATTAAAATGTATTGTTTTCTGAGTTTTCCCTATACTTGCTTGTAGTATAAGAAGGTATTAAATGCCAAATTTCATAGTTCTATGCTGTGATCATTCTAAGATGATGACAGTTCATATAAACACGGATTACAGTTATTTGTACAACTTTACATTACTATATTGGTACAAACCTAGCGACGCCGTCCAGGAAGAGCGTAGCCGTGTTTGCATAGAGAATCGGCCCTTTTACCAAATGTTAACTGTATTTTTTTTTTTAAAGAACTCTCATGACAAATATTATTTACTGTAAGTTTGAGCTTTCTATCTTTGTTATTTTCTGAGATTGTATATATTTTTTTAATTTTCATATTATCCATTTTTTTCTACATTGGCTTATGCGATTCACTTGAACTTTTGGGACAATAATATACATGTAATAACTCACATATTCTAGAAATAATATCTAATAGTGCCGAAAAAAATCTTGGCGAAAAGTAGATAACAAAACTTCAGTAATTTTTTTCTCGCTTTTTAGAAAAGCGACACCTACAGTTCTTTGTCATGTGATTGCCTATATAAAGGCCTGCAACATATATTTATTTCAAAATAATCCAGTTGGTACTTCATACTAGAAAATGGAAAAATAAAGGATACTATCCATACCGCAAACGAGATACACAGTAAATAGGTGAAGGACAGATAATTTAGTCGCAAACCTATTTATTATTAACAATGTTGGTACTGGCAGATTGCATTCTTAAAGAGTATTATATAAGATGTCAATGTCATGTTTTAATTGTTTATTACTTAGATACTAAAGAAAACGATATGTTCACAATCAACTATAATCTATTTACATAAAACTATGCTAAACTAAACTAAACTATGCATACAAACAAATCAGCACCACACACGCTGCAAAAAATATCATCCATATGTCTTTGGTATGGATTTCCCCAAAAAGAATATTCTTGCCCACACGTTTGGCATTTTGTTATGGGTTCCACTTCTTCATCATTCAGATTTATATCCTAATCCGGAATCACATCGAAAAATAACGCAACTGACATGGCACGTGGTAATCCGAGCGCCCAAATCTTTGTTTTTATGTTTTGAATCTGAAAAAAGAATATTTATAAGATACATATACGTAGGTATAGTACTACATTACAGACTACATTATATGGACAGACGTACGCTAATCAACCACGGTGTGTCGTCATCAAATTCAATAGTCATAAAGTCAGGCAAAGATTTCAATATTGCGGCAAATGCCATTGAAGCCAGAGATTTTGGTTGGTAATACATTTTTCAGGGACAAAATCACAGATGACGCACTGCACTACTTATTTTTCTTCTGAGCAATTGACGGCTAATTCGTCTTTTGTCAAATATACATATTTTTTTAACTAAATGGTTTTTTAAAAATACCAACCAGTCTTCGTCGCTATCGGAATTAATAATGACATTAAATCCGTTTTTGAATAAAGTCATTAACTTTTCAGGTGGACGTGGAATCTTGGACAAAAATCGCCCGTGGGATAAATAATATACAACAGCTGCTACGTGCGAGCAACAGCCAACCGTACGCAGTTCATTCGCACATTCACAATAATATTGTACGATACTGTTTACTTCATTATTGCTTGGGATATACTGAATGAAGCACCTATACACTTTTCTAGAAAAATGGCGGGACGGAACTTGTACTTTCAATATATTTGAATTTTCTTTCACGTATTGCATTTTTAAAGTCTTGTCTTCATTTAGCATCTCAGCTAAGTAGGAAACTACCTGTCCCAGTTGGTACGTTCCAGTGTAAAGTTGTTTTAAGTCAGTCTCGGACAGTTCAGGAAAATCTAAAATTGAGTCCGAATCTATGCTTTCGAAAGGAAGTCTCTTACGAAGCCAACCTTTTTCTTCGACTTGCAATGCCTATGCATTTTCTTCATTATTTTTCAAATTCATCCTTTCTAATATTTCTCCAGTCATAGTTTCGTCTGATATTAATCTTTTACCGAATGCATTCAAAAGATAGGAAGATATCCTATAATAACTCTTTATTTTTGGAATCATTTTATTATCTAAAACATTTGAAAGAATTTGTTTTTTCTTTTAACATGCCGTGTACAGTCTCTACAACCCATCGTACTTTGGTAACACGCCTGGGATTCGTTTGCTTCTTGCGATGTCAGTTGTTTCCGTTTGCCCTTTAGTGAAGGCATAAAAACCCGATAACCTTTTGACTAGGTAGGTAAGCAACGACATCACGGAATCCCCTGTCGAGAACAAACACATCTCCCTCTTTCAATAGACTAGATAAACCATTTGGTTCGTCTATAACTGTACGCATGATTTCTGCATCATTAATGTTTGCTAAATACGGGCCAAGCATGTCAACAACAAAACCGTCAGTAGTGCAAACCGTGAATGGTTTACACAATGGTGTTTTCTTCTGTCCAGAAAAAGATTTTCGCTGGTATTCATTATTGCTACTTTTTTCGTGCCGAGCATAGGTACCATCGCAAATAAGTACGAGGCAACTGTCTGCATTCAGGAGCTTTTTAGCTATTTCTGTGGTATGATTTTCAATGAGGTATTCCCTAGTGTATGCATTTGATCCAAATTGAAGTGGCAAAATGTCCTTTTCAAATGAGTGTATAATACAAGCTGAATAGTCCGATATAGCTTGTTCTCTTTCGAGACCCAGAAGTGTGCTAGTCAGTTTATTCGACGCTCCTGTTCGTAGCTTTGTTAAAAATGCTACAAGTGCCTGCAACACAGACCGTTGAGAATTATTATGCATTGATATCAACATATTTTTTACAGAAATAATATGTTCCCACGTTAAACCAGTCAAAATAAGGATCTGTTTCTCTGGAATAGATTGATCGTCGATCGCATCAAATACTGAGGCTTTACATTTAATGCTCATGTGTTCGAACAATTCTATCACTTCAGTCTCTTTAAGTGAACACTTGCTTGAGTGAATTCTGAGGGAACGCAAATCATCTTCATAAATACGATCTTTAATTATATGAGAAGAGCAACACCTATTCTTGCCTGGAATGTAAATCATAGTTTTTTCAAACGCATTCAGTCTGGCTTTTTTAGATATAATTTTCAAGTCTGACTTATTTCCGCAAATAAAACAGTACCCATGTGTAGGAACGGTCCGTTGAATTGCCAACTCAACATAATCTTCATGAGCGTCAGTACTTGTTGAATGCGTAGGTACAACAAAAGTGGTGTCATCCATTGATGAAATAGATGAACTAGATATGCGATCCAAGCTTATACTTGTATTTGGCTCAAGTAGCACTGGCGTGTTACTGTTACGTACACGATATGCTTTCGTTCGGCATCTAGGACAGATGACATCGCCGATACAAAACGTCTGTGTCGGCGATAAAAACTGCGAATATAACGTCAGGTCTTCTGCTGTAATTACTTTCCTTTTCCCTCTAGTTTTATTTAAGTTTATAGCACAATTAGCACAATTCCTAGTAGGTGTCACTTTTGGCGTCATGGTATTATTGGTATCAATTATTTAAAGTCCGTAAATTACTACTATTGCTGCAACACAATGATAAGAAATCTAATTGAAACCGCATTAAATGCTTTCATAACAGCTAATTGACATTAACATTGACATCTTATATAATACTCTTAAGAATGCAATCTGCTAGTACCAACATTGTTAATAATAAATAGGTTTGCGACTAAATTATCTGTCCTTCACCTATTTACTGTGTATCTCGTTTGCGGTATGGATAGTATCCTTTATTTTTCCATTTTCTAGTATGAAGTACCAACTGGATTATTTTGAAATAAATATATGTTGCAGGCCTTTATATAGGCAATCACATGACAAAGAACTGTAAGGTGTCGCTTTTCTAAAAAGCGAGAAAAAAAAATACTGAAGTATTGTTATCTACTTCTCGCCAAGATTTTTTTCGGCACTATTAGATATTATTTCTAGAATATATGAGTTATTACATGTATATTATTGTCCCAAACGTTCAAGTGAATCGCATAAGCCAATGTTGAAAAAAATGGATATTATGAAAATTAAAAAAATATATATATCTCAGAAAATAACAAAGATAGAAAGCTCAAACTTACAGTAAATAATATTTGTCATGAGAGCTCTTTAAAAAAAATACAGTTAACATTTGGTAAAAGGGCCGATTCTCTATGCAAACACGGCTACGCTCTTTAAATAATTATTTGCATATTTATACCTGGCTAGCGAGTATAGTAAGTGATTGAAATTACGAAATACTGCTGTCACAGAGAGTTCTCAGAGTATAGGTCAACGGAAAATACTTCCTTGAGAGTGTCGAAATATACGTTTTTTGCGGCATTAACGGCCGTATCTTTTATTGCGTTAACTTATTAAACAGCTTTAAGGGACTATAGACTTGGGTATATGGTTTTAATTTCAACTAGGTACCTCCACGCGTTCCCGAGATAAAGGGTCTTGACAAAAAGATGCACAGATGGACGGACGGATGGACGGACGGACGGACGGACGGACGGACGGACGGACGGACGGGCGGACGGACGGACGGGCGGACAACAAGGTGATCTTATAAGGGTTCAGTTTTAGAGGTACGGACCCCTTAAAAAATACATTCCCACATGGACATGGCGAAACTATAAGAGTTCTTAGTTTGACTAAGGAACCCTAAAAACCTAAATCTCTCAATATAGTTGAAGAAATCACTGAAATAAAAGTTTCGACTTTATAGTTATAGAACAGAGATATGACATGAAGAATGGAACCTCACATCTTATACACCGTGTTTTTTTTTATTTACGATAACTTCGGCATATTACTAGGTATATCCATAGAAAGTAATTGGTAGACTAGATTTTTAAATATTGTAAAAAAAAAATTTTTTTCAGTTTAGAACAAAATAATGAAATCTTTTATCTTTGGTCATTCTAAATGGGCCTTTAGAGTTAACTAATAATCAGTGTCAAATACGTCTATGTTGGCGTGACATACACACACACAAGTAAAGATAACACTTGACAGGTACAATATTGTCACTTTAGATTGACGCGTATACAAACCTAACAATTGGAAACTCTTTACTCATAAGTATTAAAAGAAAATTGTTGTTGTCAATTAAGAGCCTTTTACACTAGTTTAACGTGATTAACTGATTAAATTTAAAAATTAAATATCTTTAAAACCGTTAGACTTATCATTTGTCTGTCTTCGGGAAATTAACTTTGTTTGACCTAAAGAACGTTCCCTTAAAGTTATCGTAAATCAAAAAAAACACGGTGTATATGACGATTTATTAACCCACTGTTTTAGGGGCCATTAGACCTCGAAATACACTTGGCGTCAAAAATATCGCCCCTCCGCGAAAATCAGATTCAAGCTAATCTAGACCTTAGCGAAATTATGTTACATAATTAATATTAGTATCAATTAAAAGCACGTTTAATGTGTTTTCAATTAATAATGTTTAATTTAAACAAAACGTAATGGCTTGTGAATCAGAGCGTTTCGAAAAAAAAGTGCACAAATACTCGTTTGAAGGGTCGCGAGTGTAGATGATGGGAGCAGGCGCGGATCGGTAAGTACTGTGATAAGTTAAAACAACAAAAGCTCGGATAGCGGTGCGCTTAAAGTACGTGGACATGCGTGCTTTCCGTCGCGGTCAGAGGGCAACTGGCGGGGATGCTACGCACACATATGCACGCGCTCGTGCGCAACCTTTTATTGGTATAGATATTACAGGAATGAGCAGTGGGGGAGCAAACAAGGTAAGCTTTTCATATTAACTAATTATATATAAATTCTAAACATTATTAATTCTTTTTTTTTTTTCAGATGCAGAGCGTCGTGTCCTCTACACTCTCCCCCCCATTGTCTACTCGGGACAATCATCAGCCGCTGTGGGGAGCAAGGCCACGCGCGTTACAGGTCTGGTCAGTTTTCCGGTCCTCGTCTTTACGTCGACAATGCGTATGCGACCGTCGGCGCCGGGGTAGACGTTCTCTATACGTCCTTTAGGCCAAGTGTTTCGTGGCATATTTGGGTCTACTATGAAGACCACATCGCCTTCTTTCAGTTGGTGTCCTTCCTGAAACCACTTTTGACGTGGAAGAAGAGCTGGCAGAACCTCTCGCACCCAGCGTCGCCAAAACATATCGGTGAGTCTTTCAGTGATTCTCCACAATTTTCGTCCATAGAAATCGTTGTCGTCAAACTTTCCCGGAACAGGTAGGTTAGAAGAGGTCCCGATGAGAAAATGGTTCGGTGTTAAACTTTCAGGGTACTCGTGGTCTACGGAGACATGGCTCAGTGGGCGGCTGTTAACTATATTCTCCACCTCGGCCAGTAATGTGATGAGTACTTCTTCGCGAGGGGGCCTTTCTTTTAGGACAACTCTCAACGCTGTTTTGACGCTTCTAATCAATCTTTCCCACGCTCCTCCCATGTGGGGACTAGCGGGCGATATGAAATGCCACTCCAATCCGCGGTTAATTAATTCATCTTTCACACTAGATTGGTTGATTGCTTCGAAAGACCTCCTGAGTTCTGCGTCAGCACCTCGAAAATTGGTGCCATTGTCGGAGTACATTTTATACGGCCATCCACGTCGCGCCGCCATGCGCCTCAAGGCCATTATAAAGGAATCAGCTGATAGCGTCGGCACCACTTCGATATGTATGGCGCGTATAGTTAGACAGGTAAATAATACTCCGTACAGTTTTCCTCGGCGCCGGGCAATAGATATTTCCATTGGGCCAAACAGATCAACACCACAATGGGTAAATGGTCTCTTATGGTGCGCTAATCGTGCCTCCGGTAAGTCTCCTAGTCGCGGATTGCTAGGTATTGTTTTTCTTATACGACAGTATAAACATTTCGCGGCGACTGCTCGTACTGTGGGTCGTAAATTTACCAGCCAATATTTCTGACGTATGTCATTAACTACTGTTTCGTTACAGCTGTGCGCGGTCCTCTCGTGATAATATTTGACTATTAATCGTGCAATATAATCACGTCCATCCAGAATTACAGGCCGTTTCACACTTGAACTCACATTCGTAGTTGCTTCTATTCTCCCCCCGACGCACAGCAATCCATATTCGTTCCAGACTGGCGTCAATTTTCGTAGTCGGCTATCATACGAAATGGATTTATTGTTTTTCAAAAGGGCCAGTTCTCCAGGGAATGATCGCACTTGTGAGCAGCGTAATAACTGATGTTCAGCGCGCTTCATTAATTCTAAAGTAAGTTTAGCTTTGCGCGACGTTTTACATTTTTCTATAAATAGAAACACGTTTGCCATGCATCGACACAAGCGAAGCCAGGAGGAAAACTTAGTTGTTTCCGGCACAGGTAAGTCTTTGACGCTGTTTTCACAAACAATATTAACTTGCAACATCTCATCATTGTATTCTTCTATATTTTCAGGGTCCATCGGCGGCCACCCTTCGCGCGGCAAGTGTAAAAAATGCGGACCTCGCAGCCACTCCCCGTCGATACTCAATTTATAGGTATTAATTTTTGTAGCCTTATCGGCGATATTTAACTTTGTAGGTACATAGTTCCACTCTTTGGTCCGAGTTAATTCGTCGATTTCCCCCAATCTGTTTGCAACAAACACTTTATAGTTCCGCGTGTTATTTTTTATTTGGTGCAATACTATTTGCGAGTCCGTCCAAAAGTATCTTTTGTTTACAACTAATCGGTTCTCACGCGTAATCGTGTCAGCGAGGCGGCAAGCAATAACCGCTGCTTGCAATTCCAGTTTCGGTATAGTTATATATTTATTTACGGGAGCGGCTCGTGATTTGCAGGCGATGAATGACACTCTGACTTGTTTGTTTACAAATTCCTTTCGATAATACGCGACCGCAGCAAATGCAGCCGGGGAAGCGTCACAAAAAACGTGCAAATCTATAGTTGTCTCGTTTTGGCTAGCGCTTCCGCCAGATGCCTTCTCGGCGCTCTCTTTCTCACACAGTCTTAATGAGGTGAAATGACATCTTGGTACTCGTAAGTCTTGCAAGGCATTTAATTCTAATATCCAGTCTTGGAAAACTTTATTTTCGTTTTGTGATATCTCGTCGTCCCACTTAATATCGCTTTTCCAGGTTCTTTGTAGCAATATTTTTGCTTTCACCGTGAATGGAGCAAGAAAACCAAAAACATCGAATATGGACATGTAAATGCGTAAGAGTTCTCTTTTCGTAGGTATTCTTTGGAGTTCCAAAATTTCTTTAGGTATACGCTTAAGTGACAGGTCGAACCCAAACGAATCACTGGCGGGAAACCATAACAATCCGAGTGTCCTCTCTGGTAACTCGTCGCCTGCGGTTTTGATCCTTATCGCCTTATCACTTAAGGTCTCTTTTGACATGGCGGTTAATACTTGTTGATTATTACTAGTCCAATTTCTCATTTCAAATCCGCCCTGTTGATGAATGTAGGTCACGGATTTGATCATTTTTATTGCGGTTTCGCTGTCCTCCACGCTCTCGATGTAGTCGTCCATATAATGTGACTGTATGACGGCTTCAGTGGCTTCAGGCATTTCGTCTCTAAACCTAGTCGCGTTCTTGTTTTTTATATGCTGCGCAATGAAGGGCGAGCAGTTGGCACCGAATATTAATGAGTTCATTACGCAGGTCTTTATCTTCCCATTTGAATCTTCGCGCCACAAAAAACGTAGGGCGTGCTGGTCTTCTCTGTTTATTTGGATACGAAGAAACATGTCTCTGATGTCTCCCATGATAGCGACAGGCCTTTCTCGAAATCGTAGTAAGATACCTAAAAGTGATTGAAGTAGGTCAGGCCCTTGCAGCAAAAAATCGTTCAGGGAGCTGCCGGCGACATTAGCAGCAGCGTCGAACACCAATCTGAGCTTGTTTTTATTTGGGTTATCTACTCCGAAATGTGGCAGGTACCACACACGTCCTCCAGGTATCGAAATCTCGCTATCAGTTAACTCACGAGCGTAACCGTTCTCAAACAGATGATTTATGCGGTCTCGGTATCTTGCTGCGTAATTATTGTCTAAATTCATTCTTCGTTCCACGGCAAGAAATCTCCTTAAAGCGATTGAGTAGGAATCTGGCATTCGTAATTCATTCTTCCAGGGTAGGCTCACTTCCCATCGACCATTACAAAGTTGTGCAGATCGGTCCACAATATTGATTGCGCGAATCTCGTCTTTATTTACACGGGGTTTAGAGTTCACCCCAATTGCTTCTATAGCAAACGAGCGGCGAACTAATTCATGTAGTTCCGTATCTACTTTGTCACTGTGTGTTTCGCATAATTGTTGCAACGATGAGTACTGTGCCGTGTGTGCGCCGGCGCATGTGCGCGTCTTGTCTGGAATGCAGTCGAAGAGCGGAGCGGGGGCGCGGGGGGGACCGCTGATAAGACTAATCGGCGGCCCGCGCGGCTCGTACAGCGTTGTAGTTAATGCATGTTCAGTGGTTAGAAGTAGGCTGCGCGCGGTGGCGGGTACAATCCCGTGCACGCACCACCCCAAAGGTGTCAGGGTGGCGCACGGTTCGTTGAAGTTGCGATGAATAGTCTTCAAGGTCATCATTAAATGGAAGTTGTCCTGTCCAATCAATATTTTGGGCTTTATATCACTACAGGTTACATAGTTTTTTAGGTTTCGTAAATGTTCAAAGTCTTCTAGGTTCACTTTAGATAACTTTTGTGCTGGTAAATCTAGTTCATTTATCTTGCGCGCACGCATTTCGTACATTTGATTTCTTGTATTAGAAAGTTTAAAGTTCACTATTTCACTGTGACACACGATGTCGGAGTTCCACGCGCCTCTCATTCGTAACGTTTCAGGCTGACCTTGTAGGTTAATACTGTTCGCGAGATCAGCTGACACCAAAGACACTGTGGCACCGTCGTCGAGCAAGGCGTGCGTGGAAATTGCACCATTAGGGCCGTGTATGTTCACACACACCGTTTTTAACATAACACTTGTGTCATTACGGGTCGCAATAGTATTTGTTACTGTTTCACTATTGGAAGAAGGTTCGTTTTCGTTTACTGTAGTCAACTGGGGAACACTTCTAGGGGTTTCATACGCGGGGTTGCTGCTGGATGGCGAAGCAGGTTTATGGGGCCAGTGCAGTAAGCGGTGGTGGGGTAGGCCGCACTCATCGATGTCGCACGGCGCTGCTGGACAGGTTTCTATCCCGTGCCCCGATAACAAACACTTATGACACATTTTGTTTATTTTAATGAATCGCCACCTATCTTTGCGGAGCGCGCGCTTAAATTTTATGCAGTTAGAAATAAGGTGAACATGTGTGCGACAAAATTTGCACTTCGCGTCGCTATTATTGTTGTTCAGAACTGCGTGCGAATGAATTCTGCGCTCTTCGGTTCTTTTAAATGTTCTGTTCTCAGTCTGCGTGTTAATGTGGCTTATCCCAGCTGCGGCTACCTTTGTTGCTTCTTTGTGTAGAAATTCGGAGAAAATTTGTAGTTTAGCCTTGTTATTGTCGGTATTCTCGTATATGTAATCCGCCCATTTATTAAGAAGTGTAGTTGGGCACTTCGACAATACAGTATTAAGCAAGTCGGGACTTCTTAAATAATCATTCTGATTTATCGATTGAGTAGCTGCGACGTAGTTCTTCACTTTAACTGCGAAATTCACTATTTCAGAGTGATAACTCTGTGACAGGGCAGGTAATTTTTTAAATTGAGAAGCTATCTTGAATATAATAATTTCAGGTCGTCCAAAACGTAGTTCTAGTGCTTCAAAAATAGTAGTTGGTGTAGTGTCGCTTATGAGTAGCGACGAAACTGCTTCCTTTGCTTCACCACGAAGACATCGGTTGAGTCTAGCGACGTTCTCCCTGTCACTGTAATTACATAATTTTGTTGACTCTTCGTAGCTCCTTTTAAATTGCAGCCATTCAAGTGGTTCGCCGGAGAACGACGGTAAATCCTTAGACGTAGCTAGTCTTGACAGTAAATTAGTGTTAGCACTTTGTGTCACGGAAGCGAGGTTGGTGATAGCGTGCGACAACTGCCACAACGGTTCCGGAGCAGATTGGGTAACTGGTGCCGAAGCCGGTTCGTGAACTTGCAGGTTAGCGGTAGGATCATGTATACTCTTTTCTAGCCACTGTTCCACCTTTTGAGAGGTTCCCGGAGTCGAATGGTCGTCGCTGCAGCGAGACTTCCTTGAGGACCGGTCATCGAGCTCGGCGAGGTCAGCTGCCAACTTCTTGTCAATCAGATCCTTTTCGATTTTGGCCTTGGCCATGGCTGCCTCCAGTTCCAATCGTTTCCTTTGTGCCTCTATTGATGACCCAGAACTCTTCTTCGACGAACCTGGAACGCGTTCGTGGATCTCAGTTTTTACACTACCCTCTTTCCCTTTTACACTACCCTCTTTTCCTGAAGGTAAATTAGTATCCATTGTCTGGATTTCTAAATCTGTGAGTTTTCTGACCGGGCATGTTTGCGTTGAAAACACTTCCACACGATCGTCCATGGTTTGTTTCAGCTGTTCACGTAAGTGAGCGCGTTCACTGCGCGATTTATTTGTGCGCGGCGGCGGCGGCGGTGTGCTGAACATTCCGACGTTCGCTGTTTTTATGTTCGCAGTTCCTTTATGATCCTGGCTCGATGGACCAAATGTAGATGATGGGAGCAGGCGCGGATCGGTAAGTACTGTGATAAGTTAAAACAACAAAAGCTCGGATAGCGGTGCGCTTAAAGTACGTGGACATGCGTGCTTTCCGTCGCGGTCAGAGGGCAACTGGCGGGGATGCTACGCACACATATGCACGCGCTCGTGCGCAACCTTTTATTGGTATAGATATTACAGGAATGAGCAGTGGGGGAGCAAACAAGGTAAGCTTTTCATATTAACTAATTATATATAAATTCTAAACATTATTAATTCTTTTTTTTTTTTCAGATGCAGAGCGTCGTGTCCTCTACAGCGAGTTCTACCCGTTTCCAGGGGTATAAAATGCCTGTACAAGGTCAAATGTCAATCATTCACTATCCAGACGTCGAAGCAAGAAAACAACCCTCGAACATGGAGACCACTGCTGCTGAATCAGCTCAAGTGGTTGCACTACTGCAAGCAGGAGTTCGGCAGTGTGATGTCGCTCGGCAACTCAATTTAAGCCGTTATGCTGTCCGCCGAGTATTTCAGCGGTTCCAGGAGACTGGGGGCTACATCAGAAGACATGGGCCTGGTCGGCGACGCTGCACATCCGAAAGAGATGATCGCTTCATCGTGACATCATCTCTACCCAATCGCTTCGCTAGTCCTGTTGAGGTGCAACAACGCCTCAGAGAAGCTCGGACAACATCAGTTAGCATCTCTACGGTTAGAAGAAGACTGCGGGAGAAGGATATCGTGGCTCACAGGGCTGCTACAGGCCCAATGTTGACCGCACAGCATCGCAGAGATCGCTTGCAATTTGCCCGCGACCACGTCGATTGGACGTTTGAGCAATGGAGGCAGGTTCTCTTTACCGATGAGACGAGAGTCTGTCTTTATTGGAACGACAGGCGGGCCAGAGTCTACAGAAGGTCGGGCTCAAGCCTGTATTGAAGAGACAGTGGGCTACGGAGGTGGCTCTTGCATGTTCTGGGGGGGCATGTCTATAGACGGCAAAACCGACCTTGTCTGCGTCTCCAGGACTGGAGGCACTCGCGGCCAAGGGTCCCTGAATGCTCGCCGATACATTGCCGAGATCCTGGAAGAGCATGTGACGCCATATGCGGGTTACGTCGGCTCTGGGTTCACATTAATGCACGACAACGCTCGCTCCCACACTGCATTAATTGTTCGGGATTATCTGGAGGAGGTCGGGATTCCCGTTTTGCCGTGGCCAGCCAGGAGTCCTGACTTAAACCCGATTGAACACCTTTGGGACGAGCTGAAGCGACGGGTTCGGTCACGAGATGCCGCCCCTACCACCCTGCAAGATCTTCAGGACGCAGTCATCGAAGAATGGGGCAACATTCCACAAGAGGACATCGTAAAGTTGGTGCGATCAATGAAAGACCGTTTAGAGGCAGTGATAAGGGCAAGGGGGGGTAACACTAGGTTTTAAGTTAATTTTAGGCACTTTTTGTAAAAAAATGTTATCCATTTATTGTTGTTGAATAAACATTTTTCAACTGTTCGCAATGTCATTTCCTTTAATTTTTGACCCCAAGGAAATAGTACATTATTGCCTAGGCACGGAAGTAGGCAATTGCGGGGCGAGGATTGGTTTAAACGGACGAGCTTGCGAGTCCGTTTAAAAATACGAGGCCCGCAATTGCCGTTCCTGCCGAGGCATATATAGTGCTTTTCTCAAAAATCGCAAGAATAAAATTATGTTGGAGTAAAGTACTTTATTAAGGAAAGAAATACCACACAATCTATACAGACAATATATTACCTACTCTTTACCGTCTTTTGTTTATGACAAGGAGAAACGCAAGCTTTTTTTTTAAAACTACTCAAGCTATTCGAGATACAGATAAAAAAGTTATATTCCGAACAAAATTTGGATGTAATAAGACTTGTGCCCTCATTTTATTAAGGCCGTTTTCACTTTTTAAAAAGTTAGATACTAGATGGTAATGAAATTTGTATGCAACATTGCGTGCTTGTGTAGCGAGCACGCAATGTTTTTTTTTTTTAATTTGAGATCTGTCAGTAAACTATGTACTTCGCATCCCAATATATAGATAGTAATGTCAACTTTTCCTGTCATTTTTGAGAAAAATCCTTTTTTTTTTTAATT
Organism: Acleris sparsana; assembly: GCA_923062465.1. Classification (NCBI taxonomy): domain Eukaryota; kingdom Metazoa; phylum Arthropoda; class Insecta; order Lepidoptera; family Tortricidae; genus Acleris; species Acleris sparsana. The sequence continues at coordinate 17,789,070 of OV281285.1, forward strand.
TTCCTAAAAAAACACTTTATTACCTTTCAAATGATACCTAACAATCATATTGTTGTCCTTGATCAAATAGGGTTTAAAGTCGGTTGAATTTATTTTCCGAGGAGGGGCGATATTTTTGACGCCGAGTGTATACTTTTGCATATTAAAGTTAAATCAATATTAATAGTAGATTGTACAAAAAGGGCATAAAACAAACCATTATATCCAACCCTTATGGTATTCATCCGAGCCGGGAGGCGAGGAAAATGGTTTTTAAGCCCGAGTTCACTCTGCTTTCCACTTCGATACCGAGGAAATAAAATAGTGATGTAAAAAAGCTTACATGAATGAGAATGTATTCATTTGTTTGCCGCTTTCCCAGACTTTGAAATTTTAATACGTTTTAAAATGTAATTTCTTGGATTTAGGCGGCAATGTCTGTTCAATAACTTATTTCGCATTTTTTTTTCCATTAGTGTTAGGTTAGGTGTGAGCATTATTTCCTCCTCACTCTCTCTCTCTGGAGCGCTCTGTCAAGTTAATTAACGAAGACCTTAATCGCATTGTCAGATGGGCAAAGGCTAACAACTTGGTTTTAAACCCAACAAAATCAAAGTTCTTAGTACTTGGAACTAAATTTCAGCGTAACAAGGCAATTGACTATGATCCCACATTGACGATCAATGGTAAAAATATTGACAGGGTAGAATCTGCGAAAAATCTGGGACTCCTGATTGACGGAGAAATGCGTTATATTGATCACATTAACACTAAGATAAGAAATGCTTTCTATAGGCTTAAGGTGTTATATGACATTAGAGACTATCTAACCGAGAAGGTGAGGTTAATGTTGGTGGAAGCGCTGGTCTTATCATTATTCAATTACTGCGACACTGTCTATGGACCTCGCTTGTACGCTAAGACTTCACAGGCTATTCAACGGGTTCAGAATGCCTGCGCTCGCTTTTGTTTTACAGTACCTAGGCGCTCACACATTACACCTTTCCTAAATGCAAAGAGCATTTTAAAGATGGCAGCGAGAAGAGAATTGCACATGGCTACTTTAATGCATAATGTCGTGTATAATAAAAAACCAGAGTACCTTTACCAAAAAATAACTTGGATGAAAGATATGCATTGTTGGAATACATGTAGCCAAGTAGATAATAAGGTCTTTATTCCGTATCATAGAACAGTTGGTTTTAGAGGTAGTTTCAAGTTCTCGGCATCAAAAATTTGGAATGATCTCCCGCCTCCTTTACGAAAAAAAATGTCCCAGTCAACTTTTAAATGCAAATTGCGTATTTTACTGTTAAACAAGCAGAAAAATTTAGAAACTACATAAAAATAAAACTCGTTTCAGTGGTGTTTTTATCAAAGAGTTTCCTGCTGTTCCTACATGTATTTTGTTTTAAATAACTTCATTCTTTTTTTTTTGATTTTAATTATTTTGTCTACCTAAACTGTATAAATAAATTGTATGCTATCTGATCTACCTGCTAAATTTGTGTTAAGCTAGACTGAGTGCGAAATAGGGGCAGACTGAAAACCAGCGCTGCGAAGACTCGAGCACTCGCCCGCGCTCGCAGCACATGCTGAGTCTGTGCCTTTTGTCACACCTTTTTTTTATGTATAAAATTTTGTTATTTAGTATTTTACTGGTTTTTTGGGTGACAATAAATACTTCTTATTCTTATTCTTATTCTTATTCTCACTAAATTCCGTAACACCACAAGTTTTGCAAAGAAAACAAATACCCAATTAATAGTCCAAAACTATAGACAAAAACCACTATTCCGCCATTGTATTTCGTTTTAATTTAGTGCATGACATTTTTATTTAATATTTTATTTTATTTTATTATATTCGGAAAGCTTACTGCCTACTACAAATTGATCGACCACACTTATATCTAACAGCAAATTACAAGCACACATTCACTTAAAGAATAACATGCAGTCTCGAATTAAATAAGTAAACAATAAAAAATTTACTTCTAAAAAATCAGAACAAACCATAACTACAACAACAACAGTCATGAGTACAGATACTGAAAAAACAAGCAGATAATAAAAAAAAAACAAATAATACAATGATGCAAAAATAAAGATGCGAAAACGCTATTTAGATGTAGTACTATACAGATATTATTTTATTTTTATGTTAGGTCAAACGCAATACTGCCAAATCATTCGTTTATTTTGTAATGTTTTTAATAATACTGCCGTCCTAAGCCAATAGGCAGTATGTCAGATAAAACTCCCGTAGCAACATTAACCTGATATTATAACTAACCGAATAGAATTAAAACTGCTTTGGCTGTTGAATTTGGGATACTGCTTATTGGCTTAGGAGGGCAGAATAATGCTTGTATTTAAGTTTTACATTTCTTTTTTGTTAGATACAACATAGAAGGCAAATAGATTAAAGTAAATGTATTCAAATAACAAGTTTATTAAATGCAGGCACCTCGTCAGTCTGGCTGTAGGGCTTAATTGTTTTAGTCTAGATGACAACAACACTTTATGCACTAGAGCATAAAATGCGATTTTATGCAGCCTATACCCAGCAACTTTACGAGCATGAGAAGTGAAATAGTAGATTGTACAACAAGTGCATAAAACGAGCCATTTTACCCAAGATGTGCATATAGCCACACGAGCCGGAACGGCGAGTGTGGATAGTCACGTCGAGGGTAAAATGGGTTTTATGCTCGAATTTTACACTCTGCTTTTCACTTCGATTGCAAGGAAATAAAACAAGAAGCACATACTGAGATAGTTTTTCTTCGATTTAGGCGGCAATATCTTCTCAATTACATCTTTCGCACTTCTTTCCATTCGAGTCTCAGGCGAAATCATTATTTGATCGTCACTATCACTACTCGAGGACATTGTTTAACTACTTATTGAATTTTCAAACGCGACACAACAAAATTTTCTAGTTTCTAGTTTTGTTTAACGAAAAATTTGCTTCGCGCCTCACTATTTTTCTTAAACTTTATTTTTATTTTTGACTATGTGACGTTTGACTATGGTCTGTGCCTTAATGCCAAGTTATTATAAATATTTGCGTTATATTTTTTTACTTAAATGCACGCCCGTATTATTCGTAAATTTGTATTTAGATAGTTATATATATGTCGTAATTAAATTAAGAAATAGCCTAAATGTCATAAAAACAAATGAATTAAAATATGGTGTATTGTGTATGTGGCTGTAAGGCCTGATTACCTTCTTAACTTTTTTTTTTTAATTTTTGACTATGTGACGTATGACAGGTTTGACTCTGGTCTGATGCTTAATGCCAAGTTATTATAAATATTTGCGTTGTATTTACCGTAAATGCACGCCGTAGGTATTATTCGTAAATTTGTATTTAGATAGTTATACAAATGTAGTAATTAAATTAAGATGTAACCAAAATCTCATAAAAATATATCAATTAAATGAAGGTGTATTGTGTGAAGGCTGTAAGGCCTGATTGCCTTAGTCTTAAAAGAAGAAATCACTTTATGCACTAGTGCATAAAATGCGATTTTATGCAGCCTATACCCAGCATAAAGAAGGACTTTACGAGCATGAGAAGTGAAAAGTATTGTTTTCGTTCTTTTTGATTGCAACTTAGTAGTTTTATTTTTTGGATGAACGTTTATACGTATTTAGTCCTTCTTAAGGGTTCCGTGTCATTGGGTTCCTTGGCTGTCCGTCTGTCTGTCACGCTCATATCACTTTTTCTCCGAAACTATCAGAATGCCAAAGCTGAAATTTAGGACACATAAAGTATAGAAATATATACCGCGCACAGAACCAAAACTTGAGTAAAAAAAGTAAATTGGACAAGCACCAAGTGTAGAAAATATCTTCAACTAATTTAAAAGTAAAACATATAGTTACTTCGTTGATTTTTGAGTTACCAATAATTACAATAAATACATTGAAATAGAAAATTAGCTCAAATATCTTCGCGTACCTACAAACAGGACGCTAATCGTAATCTAAAATCATACCAATACATATTTGTAATAAAAATACATACAAACATTCGCACTGTCGTGGTTGTAGTGAAATAAGAATAAAATCGCTATTCGAAAATTCCGCGTCCGTAAAGTATATAAATCATTTGTTGGTCAATGCATTCATTTGTATAATAAATTACCTGACGTAGTTTTATAGTTTCCCTTCCCAGCACTTCAAAATTACTTGAAAAAGTCGTTAATGTCTTAAGCGCATTTTATAGGGTCGAGGATTATCTTACAGACAAATGCATGACCTAAACCCGAAACTTAGTCAATAATCATTTATTCAAATCTTGTCTTGGAAACACCGTTGATGTAGGAAAACATATCGAAACTTTTATGTGGTCGTCTTGCATCGTCTTATTATATACACATAAGTAGGTTTTTTTTTTTTCCTTTTCTCCCTCTCCTTCTATCTAAGATGTCTCCCTTGTACTTAAACCCCTAGCTAGGTCTCATGTTGTTAAAATGATCATTAGTATTATTTTTTTATGTTTCAATTATTCCTAAACTTTTCGGTTTAATGTGGTCACCTTACCTTAATGTTTACAGTAAAAAGTTCTTATGTTATTAACCCGATCGTCTATGATTATCTGACAGATAATTTATGAAGAAAACTCATTTTGTTTAATTTTGACGTTAGTTGTCTTGTTATGAACAACAACAAATATTCACAAATATTTACAAGATTCATCGTAAGTTTGTGTAAAATAATAAAATGCCTCGTGGTCATGCCTATCCGTACACGCCTGTCCATCGAACGGATATGGTAGCGTTCTATTTTACCTCTCAGAGTACAGTGCAGACGCACACACTCTTTCACGAACGTTATCCGGACTGTCCAACCCCTACTCGTGCATTAATAAACCGAACTCTTAGAATAATAACACATAGAATGATAGTTTCCTACAGCCAACCCGTCAAGTGTCGCACAAAATGGATTCATGTGGGCGTAATCAACGCGTACTAACACACGACAACACGCACACAAGTAAACAAATAATGTTGCTAGCGGATTACATTTCCCCCTAAACTAGGGGATTTTTTCATATAATCATTTTTGTTAAATTCGATCATTTTTTGTAGTTACTTAGTAATAATACAAACGTTTATTAACACTTATGTAATAAGAAAATGTTTTGTCTCTTTCTAATTCGCATAAAATATCATATTTTAAGTAGGTAGTTTTTAAATGTTCTAAGGTACTTTTTTGGCCGGTGGTTTTTTGGCGGGCTAAAATCACATGCCGCCGCGATTTTTATTATGTCTGTGTCATTAAAATGTACAGAACATATTTTTGTCCTCCTAGACGGCTTCCACCAGCTTTCATTTCGATTAAGCCTAATTTTTTCAATCCAACGTGCGGCAATAATCGGATTAGAAGGAAATCATGAACGAGTAAAACAAGTAATTCAATTCGTATCACAGAATATCACAAAATAGAACAAGTACTTACTATAACAATTTAGGGGGAAAAATTTCGTTATAATGGCAACATTTTCATGTAATGTCGTTAGAAAATAATTTAATATTTTAGTGAATGTTTTACGTAAAACAACAAGTCAAAACATATTACTTACACGTGGAATGTTATTTTATAGTGTTTATTTTCTTGGTCTGAAGTGTTGTGGCACCCATTAACAATACAAATCGTCATAATCAATAAAAATCCGGGAGCTGTTGACGCTGTGTGACGGGATTGCGACTGACAGGCGGCGATCGCCGAGTACACCAGAATGGTGTAGTTTAAGTCTGACGGTTTTGGTGCGCGGACTAGGTTTCTATGTGTTATTATTCTAAGACCGAACTGTCCAAAATTTAAGGGAATATGGTCAGTTCTTAGTCCCAGTGCATGCCCAAGATAGAAGCCGACGGCCACGGCATTCAGAGGCGTTTCGGACACAAATCTTTCGGTATTTTAGTCGCCACCCTGAAGCGAGCACAAGAGACGCATCTGTAAGATTTGGCACGAGCCAATTTTTTATTTGGAAGCTAATAAATGCCGCAGGCTTACATCCCTTTCATTTTCAAAAGGTACAAGATATCGTGCTAGCCGACTACCGCCGAAGAGTTCAGTTTTGTCGTTGGTTGCTACAAAACCTACATCTAAATATTTTATGGTCTGACGAAGCAACGTTTACAAGAGTAGGCTTGTTTAACGTTCATAATGAACACTTGAGGTGTGAAGCAAACCCTCATGCAACTCGCAGAGACTCCTTACAGACTCGGTTTTCGGTTAATGTTTTGGCGGGTATTCTGAATAATCATCTAATAGGACCGCATTTTATTGATGGAAATTTAAATGGACCAAAGTATGAAGACTTCTTGAGAAACATATTACCAATACTAATACAAGAGGTACCACAAGAAAACGTAGATAATTTGTACTTTCAACAAGATGGGGGCTCCCGCACATTTTTCACTGCGTGTTCGAAGTTACTTGGATGAAGAGTTCCCCGAACGATGGATAGGTCGGAATGGCCCAATCGCATGGGCCCCACGCAGCCCGGATCTTACTCCGCTTGATTTTTTTTTGTGGGGCGACTTAAAAAGACGAGTCTACGCACGAGAAACCAATACCTTTGAGGAGCTTCGCCAAAAAATAATAGAGGCTTTTAATTCCGTAAAAGCCAATGAGTATGTTCTCGGCAGACTTAGGGACAACCTTAGACGACGGGCGGAGTTATGTGTACAGGAAGGCGGTGGTCATATTGAACACATGCTAAAATACGTGTGATTAAGTACTTTTGCATTTACTCGTACAATAAATTTACTTATTTAAAATTGACGCCGCGTATTATTTAATTTAACGTATCAGAGTACGGTCGGCCTTAAGTAGCTGAACACTTTGGTGTTTTGTCACTTTAACGTCATGTTTGAGCCGCTGTACTAATCTGTCAAAGGCGTTAAAGCGAAAAGGTACAAAACGTGCAGCGACTTATACGGCTGACTGTACTACACTTAGCAGTAGGTACTCAAGAGCCTGGTTGTGTCTCTTTTAATGATAACAGTTAGTATGAGATTGATAGCTGATAACATTGATAACATTCGTAAAGTTGAGTAGTACATACATGACACTCGATTATTGAATGTACGGTGACCATATTTCCAGATTTTTATTATTTTTATTGTTTGAAAATAAGCAAACATTAAACAAGGCTAACCTTAACAAATGAGTGTATTAAATTCTCAGTTATTAACTGAGCCCGAATCGTTAATTTTGTATTACGTCTTAGATGTCACCCTGTATATATTATATTTTAGTTTTATATAGGTTTACTAGACTAAAGTAGTAACCATTGAAATATGTTTAAAAAATGACTGACTGTGGAGTTTCTTGCGGCGTTTCTTCTCAGCACTTGGGAAGCGCTGGTAGATTCTTGACGTGTAGAAGTGCGGCCTACTTACTGAATAAATTTCTTTTGTCTTTTTGTATGCTTTAGTAACAATACACGAGTAGACCTTGGATATAGTAGGTCTCTTGAGGAAAAGTATTTCCGCGGTAAACCCGTGCCATTTTATACATAAATCCTTATCAGTGTAGCACTTGTAAACTGTAAGAATACTTGCGCGGGTTACTTGTCACTAAACATGCTAAATTAATATCTGAAATAAAAAAATATAATCGTACTGACGTGGTGCACACACTTAACTGGGTATTTTTTGATGCAGAATGAAAAATAAACATTGTTTTTTTATACAACCACTATTAATTTACCCCCTTACTAATAAACTTTGAGTAACGGTGGTATAGATATACAATGTTTTGTCCTTATCTGTCAAATTCAAATGTCACAATGACCCCACCACCACCGTTACTCAAAGTTTATTAGTAAGGGTTAGAATGTAAGCATATTTATTGAACACTATTCACAAAGAAGAACACTTGCCCTGTCGTAGCATATCAACTTTCCACTCTCTCAATCTCTCAAGGGTCAGCTGGAAGAGCTCTTAAAGTGGTTTGTGTATCGTCTTTACTATGGTATCCTTTTTATATATACAAATAAGAAAGTAATAAGCTAACGAGTATACACGGCGGCGCAAGTAAATGTTCGCTGGTTTTCACTGCCAAGCTGAGCTGTTGTGAAGTACTTACTTTATTTGCAACTAATTTAAGTGTACAAACTAATATGAATTACAGATTCTGTGGTTAATTTCCGGAATCGGAGTAGTGATAGGGAATCATTTTAAAGTATCATTAATAAGTAGCATTTTTTATTCGACAAAACACGTTCGCATGGTCAGTTAGATTGCAGTTTAGGATAATCTCTTAGCTTTTAGCACATATTAAACGCCGAATAATATGGACAATCATAGTCATCATTAGTTTATCTCGCTTGTAGCATTAATATATCAAGTAAATTATATAGGTAAAGTGTGATGCATTTTTTTTAACATTTCATTAACATCATTATCGGCCGCACTCACAGTCAATCACGACTCAGTCTTTCTTCAGTGAGGATATAGGATATACGTATAAGATTGAAGAAGGAACGAGTTATTTATGACTCTCTGAGTCTGAGTACGGCGGTATGTGTATATTTAATAATTACTGTATCAGTAATAAAAAATGCCTTTGGCCTTTCATTACTCATAATGACCGCCAAATTCCAAGATGTATGTTTTTGGAGAGACATTAGCAACACGATTATAAGCAAAAACATATACTACCATTTTAATTTCTCGTATAGGACCATTCACACGAGCGGCCAGAATGGATTAGATAGATTAATGAAAGTGTGTAAAGTAAATAAAGGATTGCTTTTGAAATTTGAAGTACGTTCAAGAGGACGCCACTCACACTTCTCAGAAGCTCTTGTGAATCGATCTATATTAATATAACGAAATAAAACTTTTTTATATGACATTAACAAAACCAATGCATTTGTCAGTCAATTAATAACCTTGTATGAAAAGTAATGAAAGCAAAACGGTGTGGTTTTCATCCGCTAAACTTAGCATAGCAATTAAATTCAAAAACCATTGCTGCAGCACTGCAGTGGTTGAATCATAAATAATACATCGCAATTTTAGACATATTACTGACATATGGCACAGCTTCAGCTTAATCTATTGGCTAGGCAGGCAGTAATGGCTGTCACGCACTGGCGGCTGGGGCCAAATCTCGTGTTGGTTCCTTTGCTATTACAGTTTAAGTGCAATATACCAAAATTATTATGCGCCAGTATATTCAACTGTTTATTGCAGAAAAAAACTAAATCTGCTTCATGAAAATCTTCGCACTACATAATGAACGGAAAAAAATCTGTTTTTTTTTGCAGTGTATTGATTAAGTAGCAGAGTGAAAAATGTGCCTAGCCAGGCTAAAATATTGCCAATCGTTGGCACTATGGGGTACACCAACGTCTAAAATAGGAAACATCAGATCTATCAGACATTTTTAACCCCCGACACTTAGTTGTTACAGCCATAAATGGGTAAATTAACTTTTCGACCTATTTTGGCTAAAGTAAGCAAATGGAAATCTCACAATGAAAGATACGGGCAAAGGATATTTCAAGCACACTTTAGCATTTATGAATAAGAAAGTAAATGTTTAGAAAACAATGAACTGACTCCAAATTATTAAAGAGTTCCATTGACTTCGCTTAGATGACCGAATCTTGACATAATTATAACCGTATGAAAAAATAATGATAAATTATGAATTGACGGCAAATCGAGTAACACACACAAAAAAGGCTATATGACAACCTCCTCCTTTTTTGACGTCGGTTAAAAAGAGAGACCTGTTTTTAATTTTAATGTTCTACGCGAATTTCATCGCTAGGGGCCCGAACGGGTAAAGCGATTTTCTTATGATTTCTTTTATTTATATTTAAATCAATCAAGATCACCTTGTATGGGACACCCAATGCATGTCGCGTCGGGAGTTTATGTTGTTTTGGTTTATAGTTATATTTGTTAGATATTGCATGCTAGAGACATGGCCTTAGGTTGTGTCAGTTGTGTGGTAGTGACTGACCGACTATGTCCGAAGAGGGCGGCGTGGCGAACACTCGTTCGTGGCTGTTTTCGTGCGCGTGTCGCTCCTCGTCGTTGGAAATGTTCAACATCGAGTCCAAGGAACCGCTGCTGTGGGACTGGAGGGACAGTCTGAGGAAAGTGGTAAGAATTCGAGTTAAATCCCTTGGTCCTGAGGTGTAGTAAACCTACTAGCAGGAAAAAAAAACCCATACACCAGCTTATGTCGGCTTTTGTAACCGTTAAATTATATTTTCATTTTAACGACGACACTCAGAATCGACTAATGACGATTAAGGGCCTGTTGTTTGAACAGTAGTTAAACTAACTAATCGTTAAAAGTCGTAACTAATGGCTAAATCTCAAGGGAATATGTCATGTTTTTGATTCCTTTTTCGAATTTTGACAATTATACTGCCTGGCCGATATGACGCTAATCCCGACACATGGCACAACCGGGAACACCTTAAAGTTCACAAACTATGCCAATCGAAATAATAAAAATGAATTTGCCGACAAATAATTTGTTAGCAAAAAAATCGAGGAAAGTATACAAGAAAAGTTAGCGATTGTTTATTTTGTCATTATACTCATTATCATTTTAACCTTGTAGAAAAAGTTATGTATGCAACGGCACCTAATTAGCTTTTAATTAGAGGGCTCGCGCTCTGACCTCGGCACTCGTACCTTAAGAAGCTTCATTATCTGCCAGTTACATAAATCGCTGCTTAAATACAAAAGCGCCACAAATCAAAAACAAATATAGTTTGATTTAAAACTGAAAGTATATAGCATTCCGATTTCAAATGCCACACAGACACATTTTGTTTTGCGTCGCTTTTGTATTAAAGCAACGAAATAACAATTCCTTCACAAACAACAAATAAGTTAACAATCGTTTTTCTGCTGTCAACGTAATCAATGTTTAGAAACTCTATGATTGTGCAATGTGTGAGGATTGACTTGCCATCGGCCGGTCACTTGTAGTTGTTAACTACTGATCAAAAAACGGGCCCGAAGTCGTGAAAAAGGAACGAGTTGATTGTCTTTAAAATTTCTCTGAGTAGCAATTTCTCTGCAAAATTTCTCTGTGTTACAGAGGTTGTGTTGGTTGGAATTTATTATCAAATAAAAAGTATAAAATTATCATCGCAACTACATTTTACTATATATTACTACATAAAACAAATACAAAAACGGGGTATAAAATTTAGAATACTGTAAAAGTTATAGTTTTAAGGGTTCCGTACCTCAAAAGGAAAAAACGGCACGCATAGTATAAATTTGTTGTTCGTCCGTCTGTCTGCCAAGACCCTTTACTAAGACTAAAGTCACTTAACTCATATACTAAGTCTAGTCCCTTGAATTAGTTAAAAATAAAGGCAAATTAAACAAAATTTATAGGGTGTTATACGTTGACTTGGAGCTATGAAATCAGGCAAATAATATCGTCTTATACTACAAGTATAGGGTAAAATCTGAAGCCTGATTTTTAATTAAATCACATAAAGCGGTCCAAATTTCAAATTGAGTTAACCGTGTCATGTGGGGTATCGTATGAAAGGGCTTCATTGGCACAAGCTTAAACAGATTTACGTATGACGTATAGTTTTCGTTTTATGACGAAGAATAAAAAAAGTTCCTAAAAATTTGTAGGGAACCCTCGGTGGACAAGTCGGACTCGTACTTGTTGTTTTTTTTTTACATAATTAATCAACTATTTATTTTACCACGACAAAATACGTAGTTTACTTGTGGCATCATTAATTTATATCTAAAACCGAATGAATAAATCGGACTAACGAAGTGAATATCGATAATCGGGAAACCATGCGTGTGCATTGTACTGCAACAGTAAATTTCAACTGTGTAGCTATCACGGTTCATGAAATACAGCCTGGTGACAGATAGACGGACAGCGGAGTCTTAGTAATTGGGTACCGTTTTTACCCTTTGGGTACGGACCCTAAAAAGAAGATGTACTGAGCCTTTATTCCACTGGGTAGAACCATATTGCCTTTGCCATTGTTATCTTATTGTTAACGTTACGATAAGTCTTTTCTACTGACAGTAATTTCGGCAGAGTTAAAAACAATACAATAACATATACTCGTAGAAGGCAATATGGTTTTTACTCAGTAGATTAGAAGCCTCGAAGTGTGAACCCACCGCTTTGTTAGTATTAGCGTAAAAAACTTTCTGCGACAATAATCAATCGAAAATAGTATTGAAGTAGTTTACCTGTCAATGGACTGTGCTATAAGGGAGTTGTCATTCGCCGAGCGACGCTTGGGCGGCAAAGGTGGGGCCAACTCGATTTTCCTGTAACAGATCAACTCTCACTTAACTATTCACTGTACCGGCAATAGAAAGTTGTAGAGAACTGCATAAATGAACATTTACTCGGTCGTTTGGTATTGAACAACAAACTTGCTAACAGTTAGTAAATTACTACTACTACTCCGTACAGTCAAGTGTATAAACAAATAAGAGGTTCAGACATAGTGAATAAGCCTTTCCCAACGTCAAACTCGGAACACGACTACTTCCGAATGATGCCAACGTGTCTATGAATTATTGTAATATTAAGTGACGTGTCTTTATTAAATAATTAAAGTACTTTAGTTAAATGTGTGAAATGTCAAATCACGAGTTTGAATTATATCACAATGACATGTTTAAAACACCGCGATCAAATTATATAGAGAATATTTTTTTGTTTTTTATTATTATATTATTAGGCACGGTACAAAAGTAAATATATAACAATAGATGTAGGTATACCACAAGAAATATTCTTAAACTAGAGGACGCCCGCGAATTCGTACGCGTAGAAGAAAATGACAGTGTTATACGGTTTAGCGTTTATTTTGACGTATCTTGTGACGGGCCTCACAGTCAAGATGAGTTTATTAATACCGCCCTAAGTATATCGATTATTAATCTCGATGCGACCTTCCACCACGTGGCCTGGGTGGATACTGAGTCTGACTGCAGTATCATGACAAATAAGAACTTATTTTTTTGAGATAATACGATGGGAATGGATTTTTCACTATAGCTGCACAAGTACATCGTCGTGAGGTAGATTGGTGAACGATAAACGATTTTGAAGACCCCTCGAATTTACAAGTTCATTAAATGTGACAGTCCACGGATAAAAGTACTTTATGGTCGGTATGGAGTTACGGGCAATCAAAATAGATTATTGCCCTAAGAATTATAGTTACGGCGATATGATTTTTTGAAAAATGTATTGTAAATGTGCAAAGTTTAGGAAACTGACTGTTTAAGTTTAGGTCTCTAAAAAACTATGTTACTGATGTAAGATACATAGTGGACTAGGAAATCTGTTTAATTGGGCTTCTGTCCATCAATATATATACCGGAAATCTTAGAATTGCAAATCGAATCTTGTACAATCGGACAATTAAATATGACTGCCGATTTATTTCAAGGAAATGGTGTTGTGTTATATTTTCTAAATTTTAGCTGTAGATAGTCAAGATTTTTAACAAGTTATTAACAAAATATAAACAAGAAAAACGAAAATTAGTAGTCAGAATTCTTTTATTTTATTTTCATGCAAAATCACAAACATAATATAATTAATTAAGTTCTAATATAACAATAAACATATATTTTTTGCATAAATCAACAAAATCTACCATTAACATCAAATATAACTATTAACTTCGTTATCAATCATTAATCCTAACTTTTTAAGTCACTTAAAGTTACATCACAATGATAGTCTTCGTTCCATACATTTATGAAAAGGTACCTTATGGAAACATGTCAATGCAAATTAGATAAATTATGATAATTTACATCCTAGAAACCCTTTTCATTCATGTTTACTTTTATTAAATTTTTATACAAAATTATGATCAGTTCTTTTTCGTTATCTACTTTAAAACTAAAATTTGATCTTATCTAAAGAAAAGGTGCCTTATGGCAGAGTTTCGTAATTTTAGCGATCTGCTTGCTCTAAACGCCTTTTTTTACAGAAAAATACACGACCGCGAACTTGGTTTCTGTGACCCTCTTCACCACAATATGAGCATGTAGGCTTTTTGCGTTTTGTGATTGGCAACCACTGGTACCAGGCTGAGGCTGACTAGGTAGTAATTCGCGAAGACTTTCTAAGGGATCATTATCTTTAGGTACTGCTAGCTGGGGAGTTGGGCAAAGTATGTCTTGGGATTCAGGTGGTACGAATTGCCTATTTTTTTCAAATAGATACTTTTGTCTCTAGTAGGAGAGGCCTTGTGGTTGAATAACTTCAGGCATTTCATCATTCAACTTATAATCGCCATAAGGTACCTTTTCTACTAAACTTGAGAACCATAATTAAGTGACTTTAAACTCATTTATACGGAAAATAAAAACAGGTAAAGAATTCTTGCATGTTATATTTCTTGATAAGCTAATAAAAATATAAACAGCATTTTTACCCATTTCTACGAAACATTTAAATATCTCCGAAACTAAAAGCCGCCATAACGCCGTAACGCCGTAACGCCGCCGTGGACTGTCACAAATATATGCAGTTCTGGATGAAACGAAAAGATTCTTGGAATGTTTTCGGCAGGCTCCACAGAACCACGAACTTTACTGAAGGTAGACATCGTGCTATAAATGGAATGTATAAAACAAGACCTGCAACAATCGTGCAATTACTGGAAAAATTGAAAATAGATGCTGTTCCTTTTTTTGCTGTTCGTACTATCCAGGACAAAAACATTACGTCAGCAAAATTGAGGATCAAAACTCAAATTGAAAACGACTCTTTCATTCGGCAAGTGCAAGTGCAGCTGATAGATGGCGAAGTCAACCTTCCTATGTATCTAGAAAAACTTCGTGTTAATTTAATAAATAAACTTTTTTAAACATTAAATTGTAGGTCCCTATCAACCAAATAATTTTATTTAATAGAACAAACGATAAAAAAAAACTCACTAGTTCAGTCACTAAAATGAAACCAGGTGAAAAAGCATACTGTATTTACAACTGAACTAACGTTCAAAAATATCTCACTTGTCCAGTCAACTGAACTGGACAACTGAACTAATGGGAATAGAGGGATCCGATCAGCTTCTACTCTTCTTGGCGTAGGTACACTTAAACGAATACACATAATTCCAAGCATATAGTCTAGATCAAAAATGTCCTGAATGCATGTAATTATTTTCCAATTACTCAATAAAACCCATTTAGTATTATATATATCGACAGTTTACTGTTTTTCACAGTCATTCGGTTAATAACATGTATGTAACAAATTTATTGTCATTAATAAACTTGGAGTAACCGTGGAGTAGCTAACAATAAGCCATGCTTTCGTGTCATTGTGTCATTTTAATTCGACAGATAAGGACAAAGTATGGCTTAGCTACTTCACGGTTATTCCACGTCTATTAATAAGAGCAATTGTGATAAACTTTAATACTTGTTCAAAAGTCCATAATACGGCTCCACTTCAACCCCCCAACCATAGAGGCAAATCCAATTTAATATTTCCGGAGGGATAAAAAATGGTGTTTAATGTAAGTAGACTAAAGTCGCGGGCATAGACGGTGTGAAAATGATACTTTAAAAACTGATCAAGGAGTCATTCACAGATAGATATAAATCTTCTGTTAATGCACCATTTATATATTAACCGGCCAGGTACGCCTCGGACTCGCACATGAACGGATTCCGTGCCAACATACAATATTAAGTTTGAGCAAAAAATAAAGCCAAATTTTTTTTTGTACGGGACCCCCATCAGTTTTTTAATTATAGCGGCTATTAGTTCAATTGACTACGTATTACGGTTCAAGATATACAGCTACTGGGTATAGTCAAAAAAATCACATTTCTTATATAGTCACATAGGGTTTCATATATATATATATATATATTATATTTAAAATTTAAGCTAGTCTTTAAAAGGTATTTTGTTTTGCGGTTACCAAGCATATTATCTTATGTACGGAACCCTCGGTGCGCGAGTCCGACTCGCACTTGGCCGGTTTTTTTATTATTACCTACCACATCAAACTGAACTCAACGCAAGTCCATAATCTGACACTTACCGGTTGGGGCGAGCTGGCTTGGGCGGCGGCGAGTCAGGCGCGTCGAGCACCGACTCAGAGGAGTGCGAAGCTCGTACCACCGTCGCCTCGGAGCCAGAGTCCCCCGTGAGCAACGAGCGCTCTTTTGGTGTCAGCGGAATATCTATGAAGGAAAACCAAGAGTTTCTAAATGTCACATTTTAAACCGCATACTTCTTTGACGGATATGTAATGTTTAGTATAAAAACAAATGATCTAATTTTCATTTTACATAATACAAATTGCATAATTTCGATCTCTGTAATAAACCAACGATATAATAATCAGGATGCTAAAACGAAATTTATAATTTCAAAAACTTTAAGGCTTTCATTACTATTAATGTGGTCACAGTTCTAACGTAACCTAACCTAACCTAGTTAGAAAACATTGACTAAAAATGCGTAATAACAAGAAAGTTATAGTTATACTAAATGAGTGTTATATTATCCGATCGTATGCCTGTTAAAATTATTACGCTAAGTGGAATAAGCAATATCGTGAATTAAATACCAGTTTTCATTATTTTGTATTTATAATGGTTTAATATTTTATTGGAAGGATTTGCAGAGTTAGTATCCGGAGCGGAATCTCTTACAAACCCCGTCTGAGTCTTTGCGAACGTGTGGGTAAGCATGCACAAATGAAATCGCAATGAGTTTGCAAACTCAATCTAAAAATAACATTCCTCAATTTACATGTAACTAAGAGACGAATGCCACATACCGGGTAAAGAGTTCCGCTGGGTGGAAGCGCGTTGTGAGACGAGCGCCGGTCGTGGAGAAAGCGCCGGGCGTGTCATATGCTGCTGGGCTAGAGCCGCCACTTCTTCGACCGCCGAGGTGACTCCTATAACCACAGAACTGACGTGCTCCGGGGACAGAGCCGCCGCTGACGGGTCGAGCTCCTCGTTACTCGCGTTAGCCCGCAAGCTAACCGCCGCGATCTCGTCGCAAAGCTGAATCAGCATCGCCAAAGCGTCGCATAAGCGCTTCACAGCACTCATCAACGACGGCGACCGACCCGTATACGGTTTTATTGCTGCAAATACGGATAAACATTAAACGTTTAACGTACTACGAGTGAGCCTATGCGCGTCATAAGTAAGCTTCCGTTTCTAGGGTTCCGTAGTCAAACTGGGAACCCTTATAGTTTTGCCATGTCCGTCCGTCCGTTCGTCCGTCGGCACCCTAGCTCAGAGATTCTTAGTATTAGAAAGCTCTAATTAGTCATGAATATACATGTTAGCCACAGCAACAGCGTGGTACTATAAAATATTGGAAAAAATTTTTTTTTCCTTGTGCTTCCCCTCTACCCGTAATGTGGGTATGTATTTATTTTTCTCGTCTACCCCATAGTGTGGGGTGTCGTTGGATAGGTCTTTCAAAAATATTGCGGGTTAGTACAAACAATTTTTCGATTTGTTAGAGTCAAGTGTGTGTGCCCGCCACTACCTAAACTACAAATACTAAAAATCTAAAAAATATGTTAAATGAAAGCACACACAAAAAGAAAATTTATCACGACTAAGTAGACATCATTGGTTCTTGAGTTACAAACGATTTAAATGTTTATACCTACCGAAAACTTATTTGCGGTGTTGGTAAACTGACCGCGACCCAAGTCGATGTATGGGGATAAGTTTTCCAACGGCAAAATTAAGTTAGTCGCGAGGTCTAATTAGATTGAAGTAACGACGTAGGAACCCAACACTGAGTGTGGTCCGACTTGCTCTTGCCCGGTTTTAAGTATTAAACAGAGGTTTTTAACTTGGGACGCCCCTAAGGGAAGCGTGTACTTAAACTGTTGTAGGCCGTCAGTAAAAATATTGGATTTAAATAAAGACAATTAATTTGAATACATTTAAAAATATATTTATTTAGTAGGTAGGTACCTACTGAATAAGTAATCGGTACTCTTTGACTACCATAGCAGGCGTCGCGCGGCTCGTAGATACGTAGATATGGGGCGTAGATATTTTTCGAAAACCACGTGGAGAACGATGTTATAAAAATAAGTGTGGGCGCGCCCCTCGACTCGCTGACGGAATCTCTGTACAGAGACTTCATCCGCGTAGAAGTCTTTTATCGCTATTCCTTCAGCAACTAACCAATTCTTCAGGTCAAACTACAGGTCAAAAGGTCATTCTCCAGGGTTCAAAGTCGGGGGTTTGGATTTCATTAAAACCGGTTGGAAAGCGTAACAAACATACAAAAAAAAAACAGAGTTCAGATATTTGTAAGGTATGGATGGCAACGCAACGCTATACAATGTTTGGCAACAATATAAGATATCTAGGTACTCGTAAAAACCTTCAGACCCTTCAGTAAGTATCATTAGGGCCGCATACAGCAAGAACAAAATATAAATAACTATTAAAAATATTTTACACCACGAGTACGCCTTGACCACAAGTTATTTCTTTGTAAAGGGCCGTAATGGCAGGGGTCAAAATTAATTATTACTTTTAGAGTTTCGTTCCCAAAAGGTGCCAACGGGACCCTATTACTATGCCTCCGCCGTCCGTCCGTTCGTCTGTTAATCCGTTTATTTCTCACTAAAAATATCTAATCATGAACTACATATGTTATTTGATATTATATTTAATTTAATACTTGTAGCTTAATATAATGCTAGACTAAGTAGCACCATTGTAATATGAAATATGTTTAAAAAATGACTGACTGCTGAGTTTCTTGCGGCGTTTCTTCTCAGCAGTGGTCAGTGGTCTTGGGAAGCGCTTGTAGATTCTTGACGTGTAAAAGTGCCCGAGCGGCCTACTTACTGGATAAATTTCTTGTATCTTTTATCTTTTTAATCAGGTATGCTATTGCCGATATAACAACAGATGCAAAATAAATAAATCAAATAAAAATTAAAGAGGATACGAGAATGGTCCGGAACCGTTCGCACTTGCACTTGTCAGATTTTAATCCTGATTGTTTTATTGGTGACGTCTGTAATCTCTATATACGGGTTGTAATCGTAAGATAGATAAGAAGCAGCGAAAACATTTAATTTTACCTTTATGAATGTTAGCGATAGATTCGAAAACAATGGTGCCGTTATCAGGAAGCATTTCCAATTTTCTCTTTGTAATGACATCGGAAAAATGTTTAAGACCGAACGTAACCTGCAATCAGAGCATTAAAAACATCAATTGAAGTATCAACCCAATTGATTTGAAAAGAACAAAAAAGTTTAGACTAATAACGGACCTCTTTGACTAGCCGTTCCAGTTCTTTGGCAGGCGTGACTTCCCCCTCCTCGGTCGTGGATGTTTTCGCAGCCATATTGCGAATTTTGGGACTAAGCGGTGAGTGCGACCTGAAAACAATAAACAAAAAACATTACGAGGAAATTCTGACTACTTATAGAACAAATCGTATTGACTTTGCGCTGAGGTGGTAAGCGAGCTGTGAAAAGATTTAGCTTGCTATAAAATATTATAGTTTAAATAACATTTTATTGATAAAACAAATGCCACCCTATTTATTCAAGTCAGTCCTATAGTGCCTACAGTATTTTGTTTTACCTTTGCTTAAAAAGTACATTGAAAAACTGTCAAAAATATATATACCATAAACGAGACGATGATTTGAACTTTCAAGTTATTTTAGAGATTTTGAGAAGCACATAACTCGTTTTATATTTATAATAAATGAGTAATAAAAAATAAACGCAACCCATACTTTTTATACGAATAGATTATTTATATTCAAATATTTCTGTAAAGTTTAACAGATAGAAAACAGGCTAGCAATCATTCTATAGGCAGACAGACTTATACACACGCACATTTCCTCTTATATTGGTTTATACCGACATTTTATCAATTAATGCCACACAGCAACGCAACGTTCAGCGATGCTGAGTTTAAAGTAGTTTAGGAAGTTCAACACATAAAACAAGTCTGAGCACCACACATTAATGTTTCCCAAGTTGACCATAAATTGAGTAATTTATGATTACAAATAAATAAGTAACAATTAATTTGTAACTCGCCGGAATGCGTTACGAAAGAAGTTGCTTTACATGCTAGCTATCCCACCACAGTAGGTACCTATATCGGAGCGGACTTATTCGATATTCAAGAAGGAGGTCCCCTCCCGCCCACCTTACTTTGCTAAATGCTTGCTCAAACAAAAACTCGACGCTAAAAATAAACATGGCAATCAATGTACTTGGTAAAACCATATTGCTATTGGCATGTATCGTGTTTTTATAAACCGACCGCCATTACTGTCATGTAAATGAGAGTTATCATAACGTTGACAATACCGTATCACTTAAGAGCAATATTATTTCACCGAGTAGAATAGAGTCGCTGAATTGACGTTCATTGTGTATCTCATTGACTACGAGTAATTAGCCACGATATTCCTAACCAGCAACATGATACTTATTATAATTCGCACCGTGTCCCATTGTTAACGAGCCTCCGATGAAGTTTGTTCGTACGCTTGTTGAGCCAGTGACCTACCGGTGAGCGTACAGAGTTCGACATTTATGAACTCAATAAACTACCGTAAAGAACCACTTGATCACACTTTTAACGATGCCGAAATGTTTACACAGAAACTAGGTCCGCCGCTAAACAGTTATACTAAAAAATCGCGCCCGACCACTACAAAATAAACAAAAAGCGATTTAGTTATGGTCTCCGCGCACTGACATTAAAATGTAATCACTCTGCAGGGGCCCCACTAAACTAATGAGATTTCAGCGGACAATATTACTAACGAGTGTGACACTAGCTACTTGTGACTCACAACCGGCGTTTAGTGAAATGCCCTCACAATATCGATGCGATAGCGCCGGTCCGAACGATGACAACGTGTATTGTATTGCTAACTTTACGCAATGCCGTACAAAGGTTAGCAGCTGTTCGATTTATACTTTTATACAATTCTCGATAAACCACCGAAGCCTAACGCTTACGCGTTGCGTTACGCCATGCTCTCACCGGAGCGGCACGGATAAAACTGTTAAAATGAGCGACACTTTCTTATAATGTTGTCAGTTGAAGATAGCGGAGTTATGTATGTAAATTTATCAATTCAGATAAGAATAATACAGTTTTAAGATATCATCGTAATGTACACAACTCATCAGATAATGATCCTTCACTATATGAGTTCGGGGGAAGGAAATGTTTTATAAATCAGAAAACATGTTATGAGGATATTTGCAGACATAATTCAATATTAGTGTCAAGTTTACCCAAGTTGCAATGAGTAATAATAAATCACAACGAGTATGTAGATATTGTATTTAAACCATATAAAATCAAACTCACAACAATTGAATAGTCAACAATTAAATTTCAAGTTATGTTCTGGCCAACACCGCAGGAACCTTTTTGTAATTCCGTAGTCAACAAGAATCACTTAGTTTCGTCATGGCTATCTTTTTCATCCGTCTGTCCGCGGTTTAAATCAGAAACACTTGGTACTAAAAGTTGAAAATATATTCATAAAAAATTAATCGGAAACCTCCTAGATATTATATTTTTTTAAATTAGTAGTGATAAAATCTGAAATGCATCTGAAATGAAGCCGCATATAACGAGCTTGAAAGAAAAACTATCACGACTAGGTACACTTGGTTGGTCCCTGAGGTACAGGCGGCTAAAAATAATCTTAGACAGCACCAAGGAGCATTAAATAGATAACTATTCAATTCGTAAAAACCCCCAATATAATGGCGAGCAGTCGCGAGGCGTTCGTACAAGCCGATTATTTACGGCTTTACCAAAAATTCCTATGCATAGAGTAGGTATACAAACAAAACGTAAAACCGACACACGCCATACACCTTTTTTTGCTCCGGCTTGTCTATTTATTTACGTGACGCTTCGCCACTGATGGCGAGCCATTCTTTCAGAGCTAAGAACCAAACCGAATCAATTGATTACATTTTCACTAGGGGGACTTCGTCACTGATTTCAAGTACGTATTATCTAAAACCCCCGACAAATTCGGAATCAAATCTCATAACTTAAAACGGCTTAACGATTTTTTATCAAACAAAGCTACGAACACTCTCGATTAAGTCACCTTTCTACCAAAAAACTAAATCAAACTCGATTCATCCGTTTAGGAGCTACGAAGGCACAGACAGATACACTCGTCAAACTTATAACACCCCTCTTTTTATGCTGGATGTAAAACAAAATTCATAGGTGGCTGTTTGAGATATTTTTTGTTTCTTCAACGGCTTTGGAACACACTGTCGGATCACCCGACATGCTCCTTAACGGTTTTTTTACATTTAGCGTTGTTTATTATTTATTAAATTATTGTTATATCCAATATTTATTATTTTGAGTCGTATAAATACACTCAGGAGCAAAAATACCGGGTCAGAGTGCGTTTTTCATACAAACGAGACTATTTCGAAGCCTTGGTTCCTCGCCAGGAAATGCTTTTAGTCAAATCTGATGATGAATACCCCGAGCGTCGATACAGGACTTCCAGAGTGCCAAGGATACCCAACTGAATGAATCTCCGGTTAACGCCGGAATTGTACATGTTCAGAAAAACATCTAAAATGGCAATATAATGTAAGGAAATCCAAGTGCTGACCCTAACTCTCCCGCTGTGGTGTTAACTGATTGTGCGATCAGTTAGGTATCTTAAGAACTTTTGACCTCCTCTATTGAACCTCGGAGTTTCCACCATTACACCTCACTCAAAACAACCCCAGGCGAGGAACCAAGGCTTCGAAATAGTCTCGTTTGTTTGAAAAACGCACTCTGACCCGGTATTTTTGCTCCTGAGTGTATATTATTAATTAAAGTCAGCAGTATTTTTGGTTTCACAGAAAAGCAAAAAACAACATCCATATGACGACAATTGTTTAATAGTACATTATGATACAAGTGTGCTAAGTTGACCATTGTATACAAGGCGCTATTGTGTGCGCACGAGCGGAAGCGAGTGCGCCACAAGAAAGCCGCGTATATTATGGTCACAGGCACACGTGTTACATACGACGTTTTTCAACAAACTTGCGAAAAAGAAACAAGACTCTTCATTTAGTCAAATTTTAATTAATTATTAAAACAGTTGGTAAAATTACAATTTCTTCATTTTCTTTACTTAAAGAAGACATTTTCGTTAATATTAAACTTCACAATAATTAATCCAAACTATCTTCGTCACAGCCGTCAATTATTTACGAAAAATGGCGGCTGGCGCGTTGTTTTTTTTTCTTGCCGCGATACCGATGCGCGCGCAAGGCTAAGGCGCGAACGAGATCGGCCAACAGCCAAATTTAAAATGTAATAATTCATGTTTAAAATACAAATTACAGAAAAAATTAAATGATTTTAATGAAATTGAGTTATTTTTTAGTAATAAAGCTGATTTCACCAATTTATTGAAATAAATATGTATGTCGAAGCGTGCGCAGCGACATCTAGTAGAAATCATTAGAACTATGAAATGTCAAAGCAGGATGCTTGGTGTAGTCGTCGTGGAGGTTGGCAACACTGTTTATAAATTACTGTGTAACGTTTTTGAAGGTAACACTTCCGCTGGGTCTGTTAGGTTGGCCATCTGGCGGAAACGGTTGGTACCCCTGACATTTGATCAGGCTTCCGGAGGCGGCTAAACGTCATTCTGATTTGAGACACGAAAGAGGTACAACGGTTAGCCATCTTCCACGGCGAATTCACCGACATTTTATAATCCATTCCCATCTGGCTTGTTGCCATCTATTTTGAATTACATTTAATTGTGAGTGGTAAATAAAAGTGTGTACTATACGAATTTCGTGTTATTTCGGAGTTTCACCAGCCATCCGACATGGAGAGGCCTTTTGGTACCGGCCTACCTGACGACCCTCCGTTATCAGAAGCGGGATCAGAACGCGACGTCCCACAACGTGATTTACGAGATTCAATTGATGAAAAATGGCGTCTGCTGCTAGAACAGCAGAATCGCAATTTTCTTACACTCATCGAAGCTATGAAGAATCCATCTACATCCAGTGACCTGCGACTGCCTGAATTTGATCCTGATAGGCAAGAAGTGAATGCGCATGCCTGGCTAACTACCGCAGACATGTGTCTTACCGAGAAGCAGCTGCATGGCGCATCCCTCATGATCGCCTTGAGCCGAGCCTTAAAGGGGCAGGCAAGCACGTGGCTTTCTACGATATCCTATCCGGGAATGACATGGCGCGAGTTCAAGGACCTTTTTCAAGCAAGGTACGATTGCCCGGAGACTACAGCTTCTTTTTTAATTAATTTGCATGGTGGAAAACCTAACGAAAATGAGGCCCTCTCTGCATACGCAGCTGCATTAATGACATCGATCATGTCGAAATGGAAGGGACTAAGTGCCGAAGAGATCGCCGTGTCTACCGTGCTAGCACACATCTCTCAGTTCGATTCCCGTGTGCAGCGGCTAGCTTTTACTACTGACATTAAGACCCGTAGTCATCTGCAGCTAGAATTGCAAGCTGTCTCTTTCTCTAAAAGAAAAATACCAGCCAGCGACAGAGAAGGACCTGAAAGAAAGAAAAACCGGCCTAACACGCCCTTGAAGTGTTTCGATTGCGGAAGGTCGGGACACAAGTCATTTC
This sequence comes from Acleris sparsana, assembly GCA_923062465.1. Taxonomy (NCBI): domain Eukaryota; kingdom Metazoa; phylum Arthropoda; class Insecta; order Lepidoptera; family Tortricidae; genus Acleris; species Acleris sparsana. The sequence continues at coordinate 17,813,745 of OV281285.1, forward strand.
AATGTTACAACCGACGTGATTTGAAGCCTGATGACAGAAATGTGACAAGAAGACACTTCAGCGGTCCTAGTACCGGTAATCAACGTGCGCGAAGTCCTGTTATCAGCAAACCTGCGATGAAGAATTCAGTGACCTGTTTCAACTGTCGAGAACTGGGCCACTACGCTTCCAGCTGCCCGGACCCGAAGAAGAAGGAGCGGAGCAACGCCGGAGGCGCGCCTGTAGAAAAGCGTGTCGACTTGTGCATCATAAATGCACCTACTGGATTGTTGAGGCATGCAGGTGAGCAGTTTTTGTTTCATTACGATTCTGGGGCCGAGGTTTTCATTAATTAAATAATCTGTTTCTAAAAGGTTTAGCGGTAAACGTATGTACAACACTGTGGTAATGACTGGGATAGGCCAGACTTCTGTGTTCTCTACTGAACAGATATTGACTGTCGTAGAGATTGACAACATAATGCTTGAACTTCAGTTTCATATTTTGCCAGACCATTGTCTAAGCCACGATGTTTTGATAGGCCGCGAAATATTGACTCTTGGTTGAGTGTAAATATGACTTCTGAAAGTCTGAGTTTTGCTAAAAATAAAATTGTAGAGCTGTGTGACGTGACAGAGACTGTTGATTTGAGCACTGTTGACACTGACGTACCCAATGACAAGCGCACGGAGTTGATGAACATTTTAAAATCTTTCGAGACTTCTTTTATTGTCGGTGTACCCACCTCATGCGCTAGTACTGAGCCTATGCAAATTCGACTCAGAGACCCTCACAAGACTGTTAACCGGCGACCATATAGACTAAGTACCATTCGTAAGTAAACGTAATTCGTAAGTAAGTACCATTCGTACGAGCTGGAGACTCTTGCGGTTGTCAATGCAATAAGGCATTTCAAGCATTATTTACACGGCCGCAAATTTACCGTAGTTACAGACTGTAGTTCCCTTCAGTCAACACGCAAAAAGCTAGACCTTGCTCCTCGTGTTCACCGCTGGTGGGCTTTTCTTCAAAGCTTTAACTTTGAAATTATCCATCGTGAAGGAAAGCGCATGACTCACGCAGATTTCTTTTCCCGAAACCCGTTGCCTGAAGTCTCTGTAAATTCCAAAGTTGTCCAAAAGGTAGAACCCAAATATATTAACATCGCTGAACTTACTGTAAATTGGCTTATGGCTGAACAGCAACGCGATGGTGAGCTTCGGCAGCTCATGACAGAGTTTAATGAAGGCAAACTTGCCGACCACATTGCTAAGACGTACGAATTGAGGAAGGGTGTACTTCATCGTAAGATTCAGCGTCATGGCAAGACTCGCTCCCTACCCATCATACCTCGTTCTTTGCGGTGGTCTGTGATTAGCAACGTTCATGATAGTTTAGTACACTTAGGATGGGAAAAAACGTTGGAAAAAGTATACGAGCTCTACTGGTTCGAAAATTTGTCCAAGTACGTGAGGAAGTTTGTCGAGCATTGTGTTACCTGCAAGGTGTCTAAATCTCACTCAGGCAAGGTACAAGTCGAGATGTATCCAATTCCCAAAGTGGCAATCCCATGGCACACAGTTCACATCGACGCGACAGGGAAACTTAGCGGAAAAAGTGACAATAAGGAGTACGTTTTTGTGTTAATAGACGCATTTACGAAGTTTGTTTTTCTCCACCATACTCTACGCATAGATACTGCGAGTAGTATCAGTGCTCTCAAAGCTAGTGTTTGTCTGTTTGGTGCACCAAACCGAGTTATTGCAGATCAAGGTAGATGCTTTGCGAGTAGGGATTTTAAGGATTACTGTGACTCTGTCAATATCAAACTTCATCTTATTGCAACAGGTAGGTAGCTCTAGAGCAAACGGCCAGGTAGAGCGTGTGATGAACACTTTGAAAAACATGTTCACGGCTGTAGAGACCAGTAATCGGTCATGGCAGGATGCTCTGCCTGACGTTCAACTTGCTTTGAACTGTTCTCAAAACAGAGTGACTAAGTCAAGTCCATTAGAACTCCTTATTGGTAAAGTTGCTAGGCCCCTAGAGATCATGTTAGCTGACGATACCGAGCCTGAAGTAAACCTAGATCAAGTCAGGAGTTTAGCAGTAGAGAATATAGAAAAAGGTGCGACCTACGACAAGACCCGATTTGACAGCACAAAAGCGAAAGTGACCCCGTTTTCCATTGGCGACTTTGTGTTGTTACAGAACGAAGAGAGGAACCAGACCAAGTTAGATCCGAAATATAGAGGACCCTTTAGAGTTATTGAGGTATTAGAAGGAGACCGCTACATGCTCAAAGCTTTAAATTCTAACCGGACTTACAAATACGCGCATGACAGACTTAGGAGTATGCCTGACCAAGTTGATGACATGGAAATTACCGATAGTGACTGATTAAACTAATAAGTAGAGAGGTAGATTATAGTTTCGTTAAACAATACTCATCACCAGTAGAGCTTGCTGCGATAATACAGGGCTGTAAAAATAATTTTTAGTTGGATAAAGATTTGAGATTTGAGGGTAACCGGATGGAGGTTACTGTGTATGTGGCAGTCACCGGACGATGGTGACTGGTGGCATTCGGATGGAGAATGTCGTGTGTGTTGTGGTGGCATTCGGATGGAGAATGTCATATGTGTTGTGGTGGCATTCGGATGGAGAATGTCACGCGTTGTTGTGGTGGCATTCGGATGGACAATGTCATGTGTGTTGTGGTGGCATTCGGATGGAGAATGTCACGCGTTGTTGAGCACGACCGGATGGAGGTCGCTGTAGTGTTTGTGGTATTTTAGGAAGTCACGAATGTAAATAAAGCTATTATTTGTTTTGAGCCTTGAGATTTTTGATTTAACTTGATTTTACAAATGCTGTGATGATTTGAGTATTGTTTGGCGATTAAATTTATTTGTGAAACCACTTTATCCGAAGGATTGTAAATTTGAATAAAGGTAAATGGGTTTTAATAGATTGTAAAATTCGAGATGGTAACTATAAAATTTTATATGCGAGGAATCTTTCAATCTCGTATGATTTCTAACAGTAATGGTCAGGTTGGCCGAGAGAACATTTTACTTTGCGGAACTATTTCGTTTCTTGCAGGTAAGATGGTAACTATAAAATTTTATATGCGAGGAATCTTTCAATCTCGTATGATTTCTAACAGTAATGGTCAGGTTGGCCGAGAGAACATTTTACTTTGCGGAACTATTTCGTTTCTTGCAGGTATGCCACACGAGGACGTGTGAAATGTCATGATGGCCGTGTCGAAGCGTGCGCAGCGACATCTAGTAGAAATCATTAGAACTATGAAATGTCAAAGCAGGATGCTTGGTGTAGTCGTCGTGGAGGTTGGCAACACTGTTTATAAATTACTGTGTAACGTTTTTGAAGGTAACACTTCCGCTGGGTCTGTTAGGTTGGCCATCTGGCGGAAACGGTTGGTACCCCTGACATTTGATCAGGCTTCCGGAGGCGGCTAAACGTCATTCTGATTTGAGACACGAAAGAGGTACAACGGTTAGCCATCTTCCACGGCGAATTCACCGACATTTTATAATCCATTCCCATCTGGCTTGTTGCCATCTATTTTGAATTACATTTAATTGTGAGTGGTAAATAAAAGTGTGTACTATACGAATTTCGTGTTATTTCGGAGTTTCACCAGCCATCCGACATGGAGAGGCCTTTTGGTACCGGCCTACCTGACGACCCTCCGTTATGTAGATAATGTTATTTGCCGCATAAAAACTGTTTGTTGCTAAGAAAAAAAAAGGTATAACCCGACTAAATTATATCGCTTCTTCTTCGTACTTACAACTTGGTACTAGGCTACAAATGTAAATTGTTTGGGTTAATAAAGTAAAGGCACTTGTGCGTAATATACTGAAAAAGCACGCGTGTTTAATATCTAGGTTTATGAGCCAAAAATCGGTGGAATAAAAAGGTCGTTTTGAGCAAGTGTGTTGAAAAACCTTTTAAAACAACTAAATAGTGAAGAAATTAAAATTATCTTATTATTATTAAGAAATTTTCCTGTATTTGGTCCTGTGTAGGCTGTCAGCAGGGTGATCCGCTTGGACCCGTTATTTTTAGTTTCGCCATCCACCCAATCATTAGCAATCTTATTTCTGACTTAAATATCTGGTATTTAGATGACGGCACTTTAGGGGGAAAAGCCTCTTCAGTTTTAGGGGACCTTCGCACACTTAAAGACCGCTTTTCTGACATAGGTCTTTCTTTAAATTTCAATAAGTGTGAGTTATTCGTTTCAGATAGGCTCTCAGTGGACGCTCGCGATGATATAATCCACAACTTTAATACACTTTCGCCTAATATCACCGTTTTGACCAAGGAAACTTTTTCTCTGCTTGGGGCCCCTATTTTCGAAGATGCAATCCCCCATACTATAAATTCTAAATTAAAAAACTTTCATGATTCATCAGATTTACTGTACAAAATCTCGCCTCATATCGACGACCGTAATCTAAATTGACGTAACGGACAAATGGCTACTTTTCAGGAGAGCCAAAAAACTGTATTTTTTTTCTTTTAAAATTCATAATTTTGTTGTTTGTTAACGTATCATGTAACTAAAATTAGCCAATTATTTATTTTTCCTCACTCTTTAAGTACAAATAACTCAATTTATCATTTAACGCTTAGTTACGGAGATAGCATGTCCCTTACGTCAAAAAATAATTTAAAATGTCCGATAAACCCTTCTTTAGTATTAGACTTCGGGGTAAATTTGACGTATCAAGAACTAAATTAAGAGAAATTAAAAATAATAGGATGTAACTCCATTTAAACTGATCTATTACATGGTGTAAAAGGTACATGGAATTTATCATTTGTTGAAATAATACACGAAATCATAAATGTAATTGTGTTATTTAGTAGAGAATTGAACAATTTAAAAGATAAATTATGGCATAGGTACATAAAAGCGAGAACAAAATAATTATAATAATTAACATAATTGTACAGAGGACGCCCAAGACTTCGTACGCGTAGAATTAGTTTCCCGCTACTCCCCCCCTACTTTAACCCCTTAGAGAGTGAATTTCCAAAAATCCTTTCTTAGTGCTCACTTACATCATTAAACAAACCCCTTGTATTGAATTTCAAGTTTCCATGGTACAGTAGTTTTGGCTCTGCGTTGATATATAAGTCAGTGAGTGAATATACTGGGTAAATATTCGTTGTGATAACGCTTTGGGAACTTGTTTTGTATACTAAAAGACTCGCAAAATAAACACAAACCCGGTTATTACGTGCCACCGAAAATGAAATATTTTATTAAAAACTAACTTCTACCCGCAATTTCATCTGCGTAGATTTTGATTATTAATTTCGGGATTATGTTCTAATCCAGAACCTAACCTATGTGTGCCAAGTTTCATCTCAATCAGTTTAGAGTGTTTGAAGCGTGATTGAGTAACAAACATCCTAACACAATGACACTTTCTCATTCATAATATGAGTAATATAAGATATATACTGCAATAACTTGTCTTATGCTCGCAGTAATTTATCGCTTCGAGCTACGAGTGATTTTGTATGGAGTAATATAGTATATCTCTTCTCATTCATTTTCCAAAAGTACTTGAAGCTTGCGTCTTTACAAACATACGTGAAGAACAGAACTGAGCATCACAGCACTCAGCTAAAACCAGCAGCAACATCTTAAGTCCCAGATAGACGGACGAGTAAGTAGGCGTACTGAAAGCTCGACGACCTTTTTCGCCCGCGCTTACCGGCGTAAGGTCGCCAAGCCATAAGTACGACGTACTAACTCGCACGTCTATTTGGGACTTTACTGTAAACATGGTCATAGTGATATCTCTTTTACCCGAAAGCAATTTAAAATGCTTGCGAGTAATTCAGCTATATCAACGAACACTGCGTCTGTCATCTAATGAAAGAGATAACGCTAACATCTATGGAAATAGTTCAAATTAGGCAGTTATGTTTTAACGTAAGGGCCGGTAGTTTATTGCTTATAGTAGTGAAAAATTACGTATATGCCATGAACACATATTTGTAACAATGACAGATGGGCGTAAGGTCTGTATTGTCTTACATCTGCAAAAGCAAAACTGCGTATCGCAGAAATGTTTGCTAACAGAATTGTCCCTTACGACTCAGGTAAATGAAGAAGATGATAGTTACATCTATTTGTGATTTAATCAAATGTATTGTGTAGATACTTTTTGAGACCGTAAAATGGTGTATCGGCCTTTTACTTATTTGATGGCTCCTTACGACGTTAGGTGAATTGCGAAGACGACAGTTACACCACGATGGATTTGAATATTATTTCTTTATGTTTGATACGTCAATTTTTTTTCAAAAACTGCGTCGAAGTAACCGTTTTTTAAGGGTGTAAGGGGCATGTTTTTTCAAGCTATCGAGATGTAACCTATACCATTCGAAAGAGAAAAAAAAACTGAATACAACTGCATTCATAACTCATTTTCGCTCTTTTGTCCCTTACGCCAATTTAGATTACGGTCGTCGATATTGCCATTTTTATATTACGATTATGCCTCTTTTCCCCTAAATTTCTGTACATTCTTCGATGTAGCCCAGTATGGAAATTTCCTCATCTGTCAGACTCGATTGATAATATTTTAAAATTGACATGTAGCAAAATTTTGAACATCTTACACTCACCTAACAGTTGGTCTCAAGCAACCCTCCCGGTAAAGTACGGTGGGCTTGGCATTCGGGCTACTAGCGACTTGGCACTGCCAGCTTTCCTCTCATCGATCCACAGCACAATCACCCTCATCAGTGAGATTCTTAACTTTTCTAACCCCACTGATGTTCAGGTGTCGTGCTTGTCCGATGCAGTGGATGCTTGGTGCCTCCGCCTCGGTCTTAAAGTCTGCGAGCCACATCCTTGTTGCCGATGTGAAAATGCAGTCGACGAGCTAGGACGCCACGGTCTATGTTGTCAATCCAGTGCTGGTCGAGTTTATAGACATGCGTCGATAAATGATTTGATCCGTCGGGCTCTTAGTACAATTTCATTTCCAGCTTCGCTTGAGCCCACTGGCCTGTCTACCTCAGATGGAAAGAGACCCGACGGATGCACTTTAATACCGTGGCATCTTGGTCGTCCCTTGGCGTGGGACGTCACTTGTGTTGATACGCTAGCACCGTCTCACGTCCAAGGTTCTTCTCGCAAGCCAGGGACCGCCGCAGACCTCGCCCAAACCATCAAGTGCCGCAAATATGCTTTTTTAAAGCCAAATTACGAATTTGCTGCACTTGCTATGGAAACGTTTGGTCCGTGGTAGATATGAGCGCCGATGGCCAAATGCACGGCGGCGGCGCGAGCTGAAATCTTTCACGGCGGCGGCGGCGTTTCGGCGGCGCGGCCTTGAGGGCCTTAGATTTTTGGAAGGGATTGATTTGTTAATAAAACTTGAAGAAAACCATATTATTGGTTGCTTTAAGTATATTATTTATTTAAGAACTCAACATTTATATGTATTTAAATCACAGCGCCTAATAAGCCTATTAATAGAAACAATTAGTAGCTAGCTAGCATTTACGATGTAATACCTATCACGTTTACAAAAATAATCATTCCAGTATTTTTTTACTCAAATATTATCTTTCATCCATTTTACGTTTACGCCGCGCAGTAAACACACATTAATTCGACGAAATACTTGACACGACTGAGCAAGCGAACGCGTGATACGCGGGTAGGTAGGTGGTGCGAGCAGGAAAGCAAGTTGTTAACGTCTCGCGACGGCGCGCCGCTTGCTCTTCTCAGCGGCGGCGCGTCGACGCGATCTCACGGCGACGACGGCGCGCCGGCGCGGCGCTCATATCTAGTCCGTGGTCATCTGACACAAAAAAAATTATTAAAGAAGTGTCAGACAAATTAATAGGTGTCTCTGGCGACCACAGGCAAGGCTCCTTTTTTGCCCAAAGACTGAGCATCGCAGTGCAACGGGGTAACGCTGCGAGTGTCCTCGGCACGATGCCGCAAGTGGGGGTAATGAAGGGATTTATATTATAGGTTAGTTGTGTTATATTTTATTATTATTGAACTTGTTTTTTTATTTAAAAGTATTTATTGAATAAAGAAATAAACATGATGTTAAAACTTGATTAGGTATATTTGAAGGTGTAAATTTATGAACTTGAATCACAGCCCGAGAGCAAACGTGTATCTCGGAGGCAAGACTGGAGACTACTATAAATATCACAAGAGTAGAAAACTCACCCCTTTCATACCTGACGTCATGCCGTGTTGGATAAATACCTCAGAGAATCCGGCGCTACACATTGTCAAAATAATAAGACTCGATTTCTAGCAAAAGCGCTCATTTGTGGGCACCGGGAGAAACACGTTAGGAAAGCGTATATCTGTATATTTGATATGAAACGAAAGGTAGACTAGTGACATTAAATATAAGACCGCGATTAATTTTACTTACAATTTTGTTTGAGCACAATATAAATTTGCAACATTAGCCGTTCAGAAACTCAGCACGTTTGAAGGTTTATAATGAACAACGCACTTAGACAGGTAAAACAACATTAATATTAAAATGAGTCATACAGATGTTAGTTCGTTAAAGTTGGGGAAAAAATAACATTTAAACTAAAATGACCATTACGAGTAAAAGCCAGTTTGGTTTTTTTTATGATAATGAGAACACACGAGCACTCAGGCCACCTGAGGGTAAGTCGGATGTGAGACCCATAGACATTTGAAATCTCAAGGCTACAATCTCAAAACAGCAATCCTAAGTCCAAATGCGTTGCCAACCCTGAGGACTGAGATGGAATGCCTCTATGCTAGTAATTTCACCGGTTATCTTATCCCCACACTGGAACACAGCAATGCGAATACATGTCGGCGGGTTAATGGATAAGATGGTGGTAGCGACTCGGACGGTCCCTGCACAAAGTCCTACCACCACTAGCTTAGAATTCCGCAGAATGAATAAAGGTTCAGCAGAAAAGGGCGGCTTACTGTATGTAAACATTGTAAACATGGAACATTCCGAGTGACATTATGGTTGGCCAACTCTTTCTTTTTTATTAGTTAAGAAATTTGTAATAAACATTTTCCTTAAGGCTGATTTCACGAACGCACTACTGCAACGCGACATTAGAGATTGTATACTATAGATTCAACCGCATTTTCTATATCAAATAAACCTAATTTTATAATTATCCGTCACAGTACAAGAACATTATCTGCATGGGTATTATTTTCTGACTACCTGGAGTTTTCATTTTTTTACAATACTTGGGGATTGTTTTCTCGTAAACAAATTACACGTTTGTGACCTATTAGATATGCTCTGCCTAAACTTATTGATCTTATTCGACCACGGGTTTTTTTGGCATTGTTCTTTGACGCTTGTATATGTACAGGGCGATGTCTAGTGATGTGCCGTTGCCAATTTCCTAAATTCCCGGAATACGGCCATCCTCAATATTGCCGGCAACATGGCAAGTATTCGGAAATATTGCCAAGGCCTTTTTAACGATTACAACTACGAACAATATTCCCGGCAAAAACGGCAATATTTCTAGCTGTCTATGACATTATTTAAAAGTTAAGTTATTTATGTCCTATTATCACTTTTTTATAATTATTCATATAAAAAATCTGTAACGCTAGCTTGAATTATATCATCTTAATAAGAGATTAATTTGAAAAAAACAAGAGCAACTGTTGAGTTTCTTGTGGCGCTTCTTCTCATAGAGTCAGACATGTGAAAGTGCCTACAGGGCCTACTTGCCCAACAAAGATTACTTATTTTCATTTATTTCATTTCCACATTAGATAGATGGAAACGATAGAAGAAGAACGAATCAATAAAAGTAAAATTATAATGTTTTTCGCAGCCAACAAAGCACCATCTACACTTAAACTCGTAGAAAAAGTACAGTGCAATAGCTCATAAAACAGCCTTAGGGTTTGCATACATTGTTATGAATTATCATAGTCTAAACGACTTTACCTGAACCCAAAATATTTTTAAGGCACTGTGAGCAACAGTTTAAATAAGCTGTTATAATCTTATTATAATACTCAAGAAAAGCGATAGCCTCTTCTCTCAGTTTTCATTATTAATTATATGTGGCGTTATATAAAATACTACACTACATCAAGTTTTAGTGAGTAACGTTTTGAAGACATTGTTTCATTGTTTGCGTACCGTATCGCCGAGGCTAGATGGGGCGGGTGATGCTGCTGTGCCGGCGAGCGCATATTGGAGATGCGCTCGAGCAGGTCGTCCTTGAAGGATCGTGCGCGCCGTGCGAGCTTGTTGGCGCCGCGCAGCGACCCGCGGTGCCCCGACCCCGCCTCGCCGCACGAATCGCCCTCTGCAATCGTCACCAACTATTTAATCTAAAAAAAAACAAATAGCCCCACCGTATCGTAGTACCCATTTACTCGACAGGGTACCTAATCCTCTGGTCAAAATTACAACACTTCTAAACACCACAAACTATGGCACTGTTTAGGATATCTATACTGGACCGCAAAACTAACAATAAGTATCACACTTTAATATAACAATATGTTCTTTTAAAGTGTGATACTTAGTTTTGCGGTCCAGTGTAAGTATATGGTTTGTTTTTACGTATTACCTGTTTATACGTACAAAGCAAGGCCAACCATTTATGGCTAAGTGATCATGACGCATGTTAGGTACATGTTGCTCATTGTCGTACAGTTAAAGAATTCAATTTGTGACCCACCTTAGTTCTAAAGTCAATCTGACATTCTACAGCAATATGGTTGAGTTTCCTATCAATTACAAATGACTTGGCATCTCTAATGACAATGACATCTTCAAGCAGATTTTCTTTGAATTGAGTAACAAATTAACGTCTGTGACCATACCTATGTTGGTATCTGCGCCAAGTTTGCCATTCTTAGCAGGAATGTGTAATTAACAGTATACAATGAGAAGCCTAAAAACAGATTACAGAATAATATTAAAAGCTTATTAATGCTCTACTTAAACGTTGACTAATTATAATGATTAATTTAATTTAATTTTAATTTTATAAGTTCCGTATTAGTACTTAGTTATTTTGGTTTATTGTTAGGTACCTTCTTGCAAAAAACTGCTTCAACGATAATCAATGACTTAAGCCCACAAATCTCTGGCCGTACCAAAAACGAATGCTGGTAGAGTTAGCTTATAATAAAAAGGGCATACGTCATGTACAACATATACTAGACGTATACCATTTTTCACATGAACTTTGGAAAACTTGTTTTCCTTTTCACTAGGGCCACAGAAATATGTCACAAGCACTCCTGAGTTACGTGGGTTCTTAAACAGCTAACTGCATAGCAAGAATAGTAATTAAAGCATTGCACTGTGTAGTAAACATAAGTTTATCAGTAGCGGTGACGCGCCAGTTTATAAATACACTGGAAGGCGACAGCAGGACACGCGCGAAGCTGCTGCGAGTGACGACTGAGTGGACAGTCGATACAGTGCGGCGGACTGTGGTGGGTCACCGACTGTCGGTCGCTGGCGGTCTGCATACCCGCGTGCGCCGGCATCGCACACATAAATTATGACTAACTAACAAACTTCCATTTAGTATGCAGGTTCGCGGGCACCTGACCGTTGCCCACTAATCGTCCCTTTGCATTTACGCACGACGCTAGATGTCCTTAATCATCCCACGCCTGCAGAGTCCACTCGCACACAAATATGGTTACAAACTTAAAACACAAAAGTAACCATATCATTCTCTATCTCTTACCACCTAAGCAAAAAAAAAGACATTAATCAGGTTACATTAATATTGTTTTCATGATGCCGGCTTGGATATATTTTATGGATGACACTATGGTAAACGCAATAGCAGGTTCGAATGGATCGGTCGTCAGGTTTCGGAAATTAAAACAACCGCTTTAAATTACTTGACTTAGGTAGGAATACACTACATTGTGACTTCACTATGTATGCATGTAAAAATTAGCTTAACTAACCGAAATGTGGCATCAAGGAAAATTAAAATCGTTGGTAAGGTTCTTGGGAATAAATTATACCTACTTCGTCATCATTTCCACTACATTGAATAATCAAAAACATATATTTTAATGTGAAAACAATCTTGGCAACCTTTATAAGGAAATAAAATCGCTACCCTTGCAAAACTTATCATCTGTCCGCGGTCTAACTCAGAGATACATTACAACCACGCCGACACAGTTGTAAAATAAAATCTAGAATAGAAAGAAAAAAACCTCTCATACCTGTACCTACTCCCATTTTTAGGGTTCCGTAGCTAAATGGCAAAAAACGGAACCCTTATAGATTCGTCATGTCTGTCCGTCCGTCTGTCCGTTCGTATGTCACAGCCACTTTATTCCGTAACTATAAGAGCTATATTATGGAAACTTTGTAAGTAGATGTATTCGGTGAACCGCATTAAGATTTTCATACAAAGATAGAAAAAAAACAATAAATTTTTGGGGTTCCCCATACTTAAAACTGAAAAACAATTAATTTTTTTTCATCAAACCCATACGTGTGGGGTATCTATGGATAGGTCTTCAAAAATGATATTGAGGTTTCTAATAAAAAAAAATCTAAACTGAATAGTTTGCGCTAGAGACGCTTCCAAAGTGGAAAAATGTGTGCCCCCCCCCCGTAACTTCTAAAATAAGGGAATGATAAATGTAAAAATAATATATGATGTACATTACCATGCAAACTTCCACCGAAAATTGGTTTGAACGAGATCTAATAATTAGTTTGTTTTTAATACGTTATAAATCGTAAACCGCATTTTACCTTTCATTCAATCAACTCCAATATAATAAAGAATAAAGAAAAACATTTATTTAGATGTATAGTGGTACGGAACCCTACGTGCGCGAGTCCGACTCGCACTTGGCCGGTTTTTTACATTATAACAACGAGTGAGGTATCATTGGATAGGTCCAAAATGAAGCACTGTTATATGTCACGGGCTCGATATTGAATTCTTAGCAAATGAGGGACTCCAAATTTATCTCCCGAATTAAAACGGAGTCCTGGGTGCAGTGAGAGATTCAGGCTCGCCCAAGACGAAAACAGCTTTATCCCAAAGGAGAATACTCTACTTTTCTCACCTTTTGCGTGACGATAAAAAGCAAGGCTACTTATTAGAAACAACATCAAATCTCAAATCACTTAAGCTTTCGTCACTCGACATTTTTATTCAAACTATAATCTTTCAACTTCAACTTTGCTAATACTGCAGCGTTTTGCAACACTCGCGGGTTTTCTTTTATTTTCTTTGTTTTTCATACATGGCTTGTAGTGACCAGTTCGATTTTCAAATAAGTTTAGACACCTACAACAAAGGTTTCTATGGAATAATTTTTCATACGATTTCAAATATCATTATTAACCAGCGGGTTATTATGACTTGCTTTAACTGAGGTTTGCATGATATGTAATTGGGCTATTTCGAGAATGTGGTGTAAAAAAAATACTTGTACTAATTTAATATTTTTTTTGTATTTGGGTAACCGTTATTAAGATATTGAACTCGAAAGGTATAATTTTTGCTGGAGTTACGTACGTACCGTCATAAATGTCATTATATTGAAAATTAGTTACGAATGAGTCTAAAAATAATCATTAATATATTTCTTTGTATTTTAGATAAGTAGGTACTTAACAAATTAGTTGAAATCCAAATTAATTGCATAAATATATTGAGAAGGTACTCAAAATGGAGAAAAAATATAAACTTACCTTTTAAGTTTAACTTTTATTATAAAGCGTTGAAATTCCCTGCATCCCACTGGTTACGACATTTATAACGCCGGAAATGCCATACAATCAATATTTAATTTAAAAAATCGTACGACCGTACCTGGACGACCGAGCTTTGGTCTGCATTTTTTTTTGAAAGTTTTTAGAAATGAAACCTAGCTAGATCAATTTATCGCCCCCGAAACCCCCTGCATACAAAATTTCATGAAAATCGTGGGAGCCGTTTCCGCGATACTATTAATAAAGAGAGAACCGGAATGCGCGTCACTCGTCAACACCCAGCCGAAACTACTTAAGCTAGAAACATGAAACTTTAACAGTACATATTTTTTGACGTAAGTAAGTAATAAGAATGGAATTTTCGAAATTCAACCCCTAAAGGGGTGAAATAGGGGATAAAACATTGTATGGCTTTCCATCACTTTTAAAGCTACGAACATGAAATTTGGCTTTATGAGGCTGTAAATGTTACATTTCATTTTTTTTTTTTATCTTTATAGTGGAATAAAGTTTGTAAGGGAGATACTTACGTAATTTCTGAAGTAAATTATTTAAAAATTAAAATATAGGCTCCTGGTACAAATTAAAGAAATATAATTTTACCGTTTATGGGAATAGGTCTGGGGACCACCCCACCCAAAATAACCAACGTTTAACTTTCGTTTAACGAAATCGACCGAAAATGTATGGAGTGACATTCGACGACCCCTGTTAGTCCTGGATACAATTTGTTATTAATCTACTTATTTCCAATGTATAATTTTGATGACAAATTATCATATTTTGATATGATGATAACTAGGATTAACTTTATCCTAGAATGAATATACTGAACCACATCCGAGCGAAGCCGGGGCGGGCCGCTATATGTATATACAAGAATTGCTCGTTTAAAGGTGTTATAGACAGATTATAGATAGATAGTACATTAATGCCTAGGCAGGGAAGTAGGCAATTGGGATTTTTCATATTTTTACAATTACTCTAATTCGAAAATCATTTCGAGGAATAGGGTTTTAAAGCCGTTCTGCATTATGAAGTTTTAGAAATATTTATTTATTTTGGAGATTTCGACAAAAGTATATTTAACCTTTGTTTGACTTTCGTTTTCGACTTGAAGGCCTCGTAGGTGTTTCTTACGGGTTAGGCGAAAACCGCTTTAAATTGTATGTTCTAAAACACTATTACAATCACTTTTTATGTTTACATATCATTTAATTGTTGTAATTTATTAGAAAATGTCACCCAAAATTTAAAATAATCATGTCGTCCATAAATGTCAGCTAAATAAATAAAGATATTATAAGAAAACTATTGGGTGAAATACAAAATTAATGAAAACAGTCTCTTAAAATTACCTATTCTTTCGAATTACAATGTAAATACCGTGAGTTATTTTTGTTGTTCTATCCCAATTGCGGCCGAGTAGTGGTTTAAACGGACGAGCTTGCGACTTGCCAGTCCGTTCAAAAATATGAAGTCCGCAATTGCCGTTCCTGCCAAGGCAAATATAGTGCTTTTCTCAAAAATCACAAGAAAACAATTGTGTTGGAGTAAGTCTTCATTTCTTGAACTGATTTTTTGAAATTCATAGAAAACCGAAACTTCACGTGAAAAAACCATCACTCTTTACCGCCTATTTGTTCATCACAAGGAGAACCGCAAGCTTTTTAAAATAAACAACATAAGCTATTCCGGATACAGATAAAAAAGTTTTATCGAATATAATAAATATAATAATATATAGTTTAAGACTTGTACCCTCATTTTATTATGGTCCTTTCCACTTCATAAAATGTTACAATCTATATAGTAATGAAATTTGTATGCAACATTGCGGCCTTGTGTACCGACCAACAATGTTTTTTTTAATTTGAGATCTGGCAGTAAGCTATGTACTTCGCGTCTCAATATGTAGATAATAGTACATTGTGTTGTACATCAAGGGCGGTAAGAAGAGGATTGCTAACGAGAGACTATTAGAAGCCCGACGCCGGAGGCGGAGGGCTTTTAATGACTCGAGTTTGCAATCTCCTTAATGCCCATGATACACACAATGATTTTCATCACATTAGCGAGAAAATAAAAAACAAAATTAAACGAACTCTATTCGCTAAGCTAAAAGAGTTTGACAACTTTTTTTTAGTCTTCCACAGATATTGCTTAGAATTGCTTTTTTTTTAAACTTGACAAATACAGGCCATTCTGCTAGATAGTACAAATTTTCAAAATGAAATTTAATAAAATAATTGCGAATGTCTCTGAAATAATTAATTAAAATAAAAAATAATAATTTATCTGTTATTTAAAATGCACAACGATAAAACAATTATAATGTGCCCTGATAATCCCGAATCAACTTTTGCGTCGGAAGGAAAAATAGTGAAAGAAGGATCGATTATAAAAATTCTACTTATTTTTTTTTTCGATACATAATCGAGTATAGAAATCCATGAAAAAGCCCAGAATGGACGGCCTAAGGGTTCTTCAAATAAGAAATTGGAAAAGAACATAGTCTGTGCCAATTGAAATTGGCAAAGATTATTCTTCGATAATCACGTACTTTTATAGATCCAGTAATGATTAATACACGTGATCTTTACTTTCACATTAAGTTTAAGATTAAATAACTATATTAATTTTAATTTAGGGTCTTGGACTCAATTCGTTTCGGTGGACTTGGTATTCGATGCTCTTCTAGCGTGGCACTGCCGGCTTTCCTGTCCTCCGCTTATGGTTCGTTGTCTCTCGTCAGTATTATTTTAAATCTCCCACAGATACTTGACGTTGAGATTGCGAACCTGGTGGAGGCCAGGGATACTTGGTGTGAGTCTTGTCCCGGAGTGGATATGCCAGTCAGGCATATCCTAAGAGCATGGGATACACCTCGCCTCGAATCAATTCATGCATCTCTTGTACAAAATAGTCCGGACGATTTAGATCGCGCCCGTCTCCTCGCTGTCTCAGCAGGCGAATCAGGCCACTGGCTTCACGCTCTTCCTTCCCGTAATATAGGCACAGTCTTGGACCCAAGCTGCTTGCGAATTGCAGTAAGCTTACGGCTTGGAGCTAGAATCTGTGACCCTCATACTTGTACGTGCGGGAAGGAAGTGAGTGAGCTGGGACGACATGGCCTTTCATGTTTTAGAAGTGCTGGCCGTTTGTACCGCCACGGCACAATTAATGATCTGATCCGTCGTTCGCTTGCCACTGTCTCTGTGCCTGCTGTCCTGGAACCAGCAGGTTTGCATAGAGACGATGGCAAGCGACCAGACGGAGCTACATTGGTGCCGCGGAAACTAGGTAGGGCACTGGCGTGGGACGCGACGTGTGTTGATACATTCGCCCTTTCACACGTCCAGTCAACCCGTAATCGGGCCGGTGCAGCAGCTGAACAGGCCCAAACGATCAAGCGCCGCAAATATTCATCATTATTAAATAATTACGAATTTGTGGCGCTTGCGGTGGAAACAATGGGACCTTGGTCAGCTGACATGAAAAGTTTTATTAAGGCCCTGTCATCCCGGCTCATCGACACCTCCGGAGACCCTAGAGCTGGCGCTTACCTTTCCCAAAGGATTGGACTAGCCATCCAGAGAGGTAATGCAGCCAGTGTCTTAGGGACCATGCCGCGAGCGGACCTCCTAGAGGGGGTGTTCTTTTTATAGTGGTGTTTATGTTTAATTTTTAATATTTGAGTAGCTTAGTTTTATTTTATTTTATTTTAAATAAGTTTAGTATTAACTTTAACTTTTAAATGTAAAGTCCGTATTTACTATAAACTATACGATAATTAAAATGAAAACACGATTTATGAATATTTGAGGTAAAAAAAAACGCCGAGGTATTAAACCATAATATGGTAATATGTACTGTAAATGGGCACAATTCAATATATCGACGGCGTAGTACTATAAACTCCTAAACTGACATTTTGACGATTTTTAGGTTTTTATTGGGCTACATGTGTTTTTTAAAAATTAAAAGATTATTTTAAAGATTTAATTAAAATTAATAAAAAAAAGGATTAAAAGAAAAAAAAACTCACGCCACCAAAAAAAGGTCACTCCTAGCAGATCCGCCCGTGGCATGTATTCCTATGCTATGATACTGGCTGCATTACCTCTCTGTATAGCTAGCCCAATCCTTTGAGAAAGGTAAGTTATCAATGTTTAACAAATACACGACATTTCATTTAATAAGCAGTGTTTAAAACACAAGTCCGATAGTTTGCCTCTTCGGCTTTACAGTTAAAGCAACAACGGGCACAATGGTGCAGGTGTTACCGCGTCTATTACGGCTGTTATACAATATCAAGAATTTACTAAATGGATGCGTTTGTGTTGGTAAGCATTTTTAAATAACAAAGTGCTCTGCCGAGTGATACTTTGAAATATAAATGTAACGTATCTATTAACAGTAATAACAATGATATCTATTTATGTTCAACTTTCAAGTTCGCTATACGACAATGAAACACGCTATCATGTTACGCAGGTTTAAAAATAGTAATAGTCAGGTTTAAACGGGCTCATGTGTCAGTTTTGATGAAAAAGTGTCGTCGCATTGCCAACCACATACAACAATCTTAAACAAAACTTGTTTAAACAGCTTCAAGTTGAGTGACCAAGGACTACCAAGTCATGTCGTATTAGTAAGTAAAATCTGGTCAAGTGCAAATCGAGCAAATACGTTATATTTGTTTGAAATATTAGAAACCTAAGAAATACGAAGACAACAAGAGGGTAAAAGATAAAGATTTTAATCGTCATGCTACACTTCAGTCAACCTCAGTACTTTTTGTACTGTGACAGACTGAGATAGCAAGACACGTTCGTACGATTCCGTGAAAATACGAAGGAAAACAATTATGCACTACATCTGAATATTCTGAATCTACCACTCTTTCAAGTAGGTACCTAAACCGAACCCTAGCTCCAATTTCTGTATCATTTGCGTTTTTGTCAACATACAATTTGATCGACCTGGGGGCTTTTTAATCGAAAGTAAGATAAAACTGTGATAGCGTATTTTTGAATAACGAGCAATAGGTAATTTTATAAAAACGAGTGGTCCACACCTTTCCTTTAAAATAGAATTTCTTTTAATATCTGCCAAATAATTAACACAAAACGTCATCGTCGTGGTTACAGGTCATGGTCTTCGTTCAAAACAAACCTCAAATATTATAGACAAAGAACCATAGCAGACTAAGCGTTTCATTTATTAGTTTTAAATAGTAAAAGTTTTTGGTAAACAGTGTTAAAAACGCTGAAAGTGCACATAAATAATAATATTGTTGCCACAATTACTAGGTAGGTTAACCTATAGGTACTTCTAATTATGTCGATGCTTTTTTATATGTTTAAAACATAAATGAGAAAAAACCGGTATTCATCGACTTTCTTAATGAAATCAAACACCAGCTTTCGAGTGAGGACTTGTCAAAATACGTGATAAAGGGTTTATGCGAAAAAAGTGTTAGTTTGTATCTTTTTTTTTAAATCGTATGTGGTATAGCATTTTTCATCTTTAGTACTCTCTGTAATAAATGTTTTTTAATGTTTCATGTGAAAAATATCATTTAAAGAATGAACATTTTCCATATTACGTACGTTGTATTAGATAAATAGTTTAAAAGAACTGCCAAAAACTGTAAACAAGTTGTAATACGATACTGAATAAGTTAAATACCTAGACTTTTTAAGCATGATCATACCATGTAATGTTTTGCGAGACGCTAGGTCGTTGCTAATTTTCCGATAAACCCCGACGCCCGGCGCCGCCGTGCCGCGAGAGGAGCGCCGGTGCATGGGCCGCCGCCGAGCATCAGCTACGGAATAGAAATTTCTACTATCGCCCTTACGCGTTTCGGGTAAGGGCTCCTCAGATGGAGAAACGTAATGCTTTAAATTTTCCTCCGCCACTAAGTTTTGAAGACTTGTTCCATTTCTAATGACTTTTCCCTTCTCACCATTAGTCCTCGTCCGACTTAATGTCAGATTGTCAAAACTTTTGCAAGGTGTGAGCGGCAGGATATTATTGTTTCGCACATCATAATATTTATTTGAGTCAAAGCAACTGAATCGGGGACATGGGTCGACTATTATTTCAACATTTCCCGCATGGTCGCTCTGGTATGCACTTTGAACTGAAGGTAATTCTGGTTTAAATCGACTGCCTCGCTGTTTAATATTCCTGATATTACGTTTAATAACTGATGTTCCCCTTTCTTCCAGAACATGCAAAACATCGCTGGATTCCAAAAATCCTATTGGACTCACTCCATTTTTATAAACTCTATAGCTCCGTTTATTTCTTCTCTGGTTTTGATTGTCATCGTAAATAAAGCTTTCATCATAATGTGGCATTTTAATTCATTCGATTAACACTTTTTCTTAGTTTCGGTAACAACTTGACGCAAAAGTTATTCCATCAACTTTCAAGAAAATTTATTCATTTGAAAATATATGTATATTACTCTCACGACTGGTTCAAATCCAGTTATTCGCCATAATGTGTGCACATATTAACATAGCAGCTTGTGATTTCTACCAAACTCGGTGCTTATTAGATACAGATGAAAGCTGGTCCTCTAGAATAATTTATAAATCAACATGTTCATATTTTATAAACATAATTAACATAAACTTTTATTTGATTCTTCTACCAACAGCAGCACTTTTATTTCCATGTTTACGTTATCGTAGGTAAAGTTTATGTTTTGAACGTATCATTCAGAGCCAGAAATAGAGAATATGTACAATTAGATCATTATTTATTTACGGAGCTTTGCGCAGACCGTCTCGTGCGCATCACACGCCTCCACACAGACTACTGTGCTGTCCAGCTTTGACAACCTTGACACTACAATTCGGACAACTGTAAATCACCCTGGCCGAATTTAGACACTCGCGCCAGTTACAATTATGAGAGTAATATATGAAGGGCTGCTTGTTAACAACATGTAAATCCTGTTCACTCTGATTAAAATAAAAAATCAAAGGAAAGTAACAAAATCCATTCTTGTAAAATATTCACACTAAGGGAAACGTACATCGGCATTTATGACTTTCTCTATGCGACAGGCGCTGATTTCGGACATCAACTTCGATTCTTAGTCATACGCCGTTTACTGCTTCTTACACAACAGCACCTTATGTGATTAAATGTATGCTGTATGTGTAGAATCCGTATGAAGGCAGGTCCACAATAAGTAACACTTTGCGTTTTCACTTGTAACAATTTTGATATATTCAATTAACACGTCTAAATCATTGGTAAGTAGGTACGGCTGGAGGGCAGGCGCGCAGGGAAAAAGAATAATCTAAAATGAGCGTTTTTACGACACGATCTTGTATACAAGAAAGCAACAAGGTTGGTCGTGCGCATCCGAGCACACTATTGACACCGGCCGTCGATCGGGCGCGGGCTGATGGGGGCAGCGCAGTAATGTTTCCGCGCGAGAGCCAAACGGTGCGGCCAGCGGCGGCGAGGGCGCGGCGTCACTGCGCCGCGTCCAACTCGACCGGTGCTGCTGTCGCACCGCAGCTCCGACAGTGAAAGTGTTGCGTCCGCCGCTCATCTCTGTACTCCCAACACAACTAGTAGGTACCTACCTGCCCGTTACCGGATACATCTCATGCCCTCGCAAATGATCTATGTATGCAACCATGAATAACTGTTACATCACCGAGTATTTTCCTACTTAAGAGTACAAGTAGGTACATACATAAAACAATCCTGTACCTAATCAAATCACATTCAGATTTCAGACACAAACAAACTTTAGGCATACGGATAGCCAAACTGACATACAGTTAGCCGGACAACACAAATTGTAAAATGTAAAAAGCCCGAGAAAGAGATTTTGTAATTTGGATAGACCAAAAAAGAGGACTGCATTTTTGGGAACAACCAGAACCAATCAAATTGGTGGCGTAAATAAACAAAATCACGACGAATTTAGGATACTTCAACCTAGCCATAACTCCATAAGTAACGCCAACGCCCCGTGAACCTGCCGATACTTGTAGTGTTTTATATCTAAGAAATAAGAACTATCTAAAAAGTATTAGTATAACATCCCGGAAAAAAAAACGCAAATCAGTGTGGTAATTTTTACGGATAATCGCAAAACCAAACACACCTACATATGAGGTCAAACACAGAACTTCCTACTTTTTGAAATCGGTAAAAATTCAAATACCTATACATATGTATAATAATATTATATGAACAGGATTGAGGAAATTTCAATAAGGGATTGGGTTATCCCAATTAGAGCATGAATACCGGTTTTCGATAATATCGAAAAACCGGAATATCGGACCATAATTTCGATATTGGCAAAACCGATATTGAATTCTTACAATACCGGTATTTCGATAATTTCGATATTAAAACCTCCAGAAGAAATTAATTTTCAAAGAGTAGAGTATTGCAGTCTCAACTCAACACTCGCAAATGTCACAATACTTTTCTCATGTAGTTAATGTTTTTATTTACTTTAAATTACATACAATATTACAATTTATAAAGATAAAGAACAATTATTTTTTTTGTTTAAAGATCTCAAATGCTGTGATTAATAATAATACTTTGTTTTAGTTTTATATACTTACTTAACGAGAATGTTTAGTTCTTTAGTATTTTTTTATTTGATTTTGGAAGAATATTAAGTTTAAATGATAATAGTACCTACATATAAAGTACATTATTGAGTTGAGAGTGATTATTTCTTATTTTATTGCTTAATAAATGTTGATTTTTACATATCCTGCCTGTTGTTTCATTTCTAACAATTTAAAATCTAACTTGCGCCTCTTACAGGTGCCGGAAAGATGTTGGTAATGGGAAAATCGATATTTTACTATTTAAATAACGAATATCGAAAAATTATCGAAATACCGGAAAACCGGTATTTGAATTTCCGATATCGAAAAAATACTGGTATTAGAAAAAACCTCCGATATTAGATGCTCTAATCCCAATCCCTTATTGAAATTTTTAAGTCTAAACAAACCAACATGAAACTTGCCTGTCACATAATAGCCCCGGGAATTTGGACAAAAAATTAGGCCAACCTCGCACTAATTAAATACAGATTTTTTTCATTAAATATGTTGAGTATAGATAAGAGACTGTATTAAATTGTATCCCGCGAAAACTTCACCCCCATGCATACGTATTTTTTAAAGAGTTTACGTTTATCAATTTAACTTGGTAGAAAAAAATAACAGGCTTGTTAGTAAGGAGTTTTTGTGGAAGAGACAAAGTTTTACCAGTAGGTAGGTTAAGAAATGAAACATTTGTCGTCGGCGCAACAATGCTTTTTTTTGAAAAATCTTATAACTTGACATTGTACGTTAAGCAAAAATACTAACTAATTTCTCGAAATTAAACATATTACGTGTTATTTAATATTTTAATATAGTAATACAAACGAATTGCATTAATGTGTTTAAATTTCTTGTAAATAAGTAAGATACCCTATTAATGAAAGTCACACTAAATTCGCCTTTGTTAATTTTTTGACTAAACGGGTATTTAAAATAACTTTTAATATTAGTTTGCTTTATTCCAATTTGTTCAAGTATTTTTTTTATGTACCTAAAAAAATGGTTTTGTTTTTTACTTAAAGTACAATTTAAAACAAAAACACAAAAAAAGAAAAACCTTGGAAATTTTGTTTAATTCAGCAAAAATATATAGGTTCTACCAATTCTTTAGATACAGTAACTAAAGTTATCCTGTTCACTATTACGTCTCACAACAACGCGTTTTTATTACTTTTATATTGTTCCGGTCATAGAAAGTGTTTAGATTTTCGATATTGATTGGAGAGCTAAGTATAAAAACATGATTCAAGAAAAAACCGCTATTAAGATTTTTTGCAAGGTTCTAATCTAAAAGCCCCACAGTATCATGTAATTTACACACAGATACCTACATAAATGAATACTGCTAACGAAGTAGACGTCATTAGTATGCTTTTTGTAATTTGGTTATGGTAATTACCCCGTACCATACCCCAATCAATATGCTAGTATTAACTTCTATTTTATTGTAAGTACGTAGGTATTTCGCAGTTTTTACGCGTTACCAGAGTTAGCGTAAACGTCGCTGAGGGTTCGTTTTCGGTGGCAAAGTGAGTCGGTATCTCAAATAGTGATTTACATTTACTACCTATACTTACCTACAATCTTCAAGTCATCATCATCATCAATCATTTGCGTAACAACATTTTACGCCTTCGTTTTTTCAATGTTTTAACTTACTTCAAAAAAACCGGCCAAGTGCGAGTCGGACTCGCGCACGTAGGGTTCCGTACCACTATACATCTAAATAAATGTTTTTCTTTATTCTTTATTATATTGGAATTGATTGCATGAAAGGTAAAATGCGGTTTACGATTTATAATTTATAACGTAAAAAACTAATTATTAGATCTCGTTCAAACCAATTTTCGGTGGAAGTTTGCATGGTAATGTACATCATATATTATTTTTACATTTATCATTCCCTTATTTTAGAAGTAACGGGGGGGGACACATATTTTTCCACTTTGGAAGCGTCTCTCGCGCAAACTATTCAGTTTAGAATAAAAATATATTAGAAACCTCAATATCATTTTTGAAGACCTATCCATAAATACACCACACCACCCGGGTTTGATGAAAAAAAAAAGTTGAGTTTCAGTTCTAAGTATGGGGAACCCCAAAAATTTATTGTTTTTTTTCTATTTTTGTATGAAAATCTTAATGCGGTTCACCGAATACATCTACTTACAAAGTTTCCATAGTATAGCTCTTATAGTTACGGAATAAAGTGGCTGTGACATACGGACGGACGGACAGACATGACGAATCTATAAGGGTTCCGTTTTTTGCCACTTGGCTACGGAACCCTAAAAAGGACGAGGTTTTGTGTGCCACTGTATTTTTTTGTTTATTTTATGTATCACCGATTTCTAGGTCAATTTTAGCCGATTTCAAAAAATATTTTTTTGTTTGATAGAGTAAAAGGTTGCGGTTAAACCTTGCGAAGTGTTCCCATTGTCACCAAATATGAGTCTGATAAGGGGATTTGAGAGGAATTTTGGGGACTCCACAAATATTATAGGCACACATATAGCGATTTTAGTATTTTTAGTAAGTCCATTATTTTCATTCAGAAAGCATGATTTGGTGAAGTAGACCTGATGATGAAGACCACAGATGGCCACCTGAACTCCTTAACGGTACCCATTTCAACGGTGGCGATAAGTTATCCATATTTAGATGGTTGGTTAAAAAGTTACTCGTTTAAATATATCTATGACTTTCCCGTGGCATTGAAAGAAAAGAAAAAACATTTATTTGTGACATACATATAAACCACACGCAACAAAATACTGACATGGTCAAAATACCGAAATTACGAAATGGTTCCAACTCAGCTTTATGCTGGCCATAAACCCAGCGCTGGTCTTCCGTTGGAACTATCATTGCTTGCGGTGCGGCGAGTTTAATATGTCTTCAAATTTTATATCAACTTATAAGTGGAACTACATAAGTACATAACAAGTTATTATGATCACTAAAAAAGTACATATCGTATTTTAATAAAATAAACGCTTAAAAAAACAAAAAACCGCCAGCAAAAACGCAAAAATAACTATTTTTTTAAATAATAGGTAATACCTACATAGGTCAGTCAGTCCAACCGAAGTCGGGGACTCGCTATATTTTATAAACCTACCTAGGTTTACAGACCCATGGATAATTTGCTCGAATTTAAGACCGTCTACACAAACTTGCGCTAATTTTTCTTTTTTTTTCGGTTTTTAATAAATTAATTTTTAACACTCTTTGCAGATAATGTATTAGCTATAAGTAATTAATTTAATGATGTGATAGTGTGATAAATAAAATAGTCATAAAAAACTAGCGCGAATCCATAAACTAGCCTCCTATTAACTATTTATTAACGAGTTGAACTCAGTGATACTTAACTTTATTGAACCGCGAAACGTTCTAACGAGGACGGCTCCCCGACCCTGTTTACAACGGAAGTCGTTCCTTAGTGAAGATTTTCGGTACGGTAGTATGATTGTCGATTAAAACGTTATATCTAAATCGAGTTTCTAATTGCTGTTGAACAAAACCTTTTTTCCGTCTACTTATGAATGGCAACACCACCGCACGCGGAGCGTCGCCGGCCACCGGCCCGGCCACGCTCCGAACAACTCACTTTTCAATAACTGGACCTGATCTTGATATCTAGACTAACGGGATTACTTGTACATTAAACCCTTCTACCTACTCAACAGAGCTATTCGTACGGTGCAACCAATGACCTTAGTTAAGAGGACTGGTTATTTTATATTTATTATTCCACCTGTGAACATTGGTGGTCAATGAACTATTTTCCTCTTAATCTAACAAGATCTATGTAAATGACTACCAAATAAATAAATTAATAAACATTTCGGGTTATTTCCATCTGTTACCACCACGCACAATTGCTGGCTTATTTATTACAGATGAATAAAGATTAAAGTGGCAACAAAAAAACGCTGGGTGGTAACTGGTAAGAATAACCAAATCTTTGATAAAGTGCCTTATAAAAATTATAAATGAGAAAAGACATGAGTGCAACAGAACCAATATTAAAGATATTAAAAAAATCTATCATCTTTTGGCTGGTAGATACCCAGCAGTTAAGTTTTTGGGTTGCCTTTAGTAATTATTGCATTAACGTCCTCAGGATTAATCTAAATAATCAATACGACTTATCAGAACGGATATTATTATTTCAATATTTAAACGAGTAGAGTTATTATTATTTTAAGTATAATTTCGATGTTATCGTCAGAAAATGATTAAAACCACGTTATTTCGTGCTGACGGGGTTTACTCACTATTGCGGCGCTGCTCCACCTCATCACGACTAGCGCCTCTATGCAATACGTAACTGTACCTAATGATGAGATGACGACGTTCTGCAAGGAAAATAATCGAGAAAACACAAGCAGCAATTACTTTGCAGTTCACTATGTTAAAAACTCCGGCTCTGACTATAAACAGTCGCGTACGCATATAATTAAAACACCGGGAAAGAGCATGTCAGATCATGGTCAGTGTAGGGGGTTCGACAACGTTTGATATCAATTCACTTTAAAAACGTTCATAACATTACCAAACATTTGATAAAACATCAAAAACTCTACCTTAATTTCGCTTAGTATAACGTTTATTATATTATTATATGTTACGAGATAATATATTTTAATGTTATACGTTTCTTTTATTACCTATATACTAACTGAAAGTTGTATCAAATGAAATTATACAAAGTAGGTAGGTTTATATATTATAAATAGAAATAGATATTTTGTTGTTATACGTTCTATTACTTACCCATTTGGTGCCGTCTTAGATGATTTTTACTAGGTAAGGTATAAACAATTAAGTCGACTGTATCTCAGGAACCAATCAAGTCTACAAGTGGTGTCCTTTTAAATTCAATGGTAATTGGATGGCCCGGTATTCTTTTTTTGTAAATTTTCTAAAAATCGTTAGCTAGATCGTTTTATCACCCCCGAAACCTCCAGCTTAATTTTGTAAAATTTCATGAAAATCGTTGGAGCCGTTTCCAAGATTCAGATTATACATGCCAGAGGATGCATCAAGATTATTATATCGTTGGTTTATTATAGAGTTCGAAATTATGCAATTCGCGTTATGTAAAATGAAAATTAGACCATTTGTTTTTATACTAAACATGACACACCACACACCCCTGCAAGAAGTACTAAACTCGACTCGTGTAAACATGGGAACGTATTATATAGTAAATAACGAAGTTTAAAACTAGGGAATGCAAACCGGTTAACCGGTTAACCGAAAAACCGAATAACCGAAACTTTTTGATCTCGGTTAAAAACCGGTTTTTTATAACTTTCCCCGGTTATTAACCGAATTGGAACTTGCCCTTAAAAGACTGTAAATTGCCTCAATTAGATACCCCAGAATATTCTTCAGACTATAAAATGACGAATACTTATAGCGTGGAAAGGAAACGTATTCTTATTTTGTAAAAAACAAAAATACATACTCGATTTTTTCGTGTAGCGAATAGCAAGAAGTTTTATTTATTTAATTTCTTCATTAACGTGCTGAACTAATGATACAATACACGAGCTACATGAAAAATTTACATTGCTGGAGCTAATTTATATAGTACTTATTCCCTATACTAATTGAACAGCTTTAAACATTAACCACCCCCACTCCGTTTTAGTAATGCCGCGGCCGCGTTAAAAAAAAAGGGCAGAAAGGGTTTGTTTGTGGCTGGGCTGGGTAAACCCCATTGTTTTAGTTTGCTACACTAAAGAACCAATATTTTAGTTACAAATTTGTTAAACTTTTAAAATTTAAAATTGTATTTTTTAATAAGTATAATTTAAGTTTTATAATTTAATTCGTCACTTGTTGATTTGTTTTGAAGTTTATAAAGATGATGAGAAGAATCATATGCTTTTTATTTATTCGCTTAAACATTTCTAAATATATTATAAATATATAAACATAAATAACCGTATGTATAATTAGTTTAGTACAGAGTTAATCATTTAAATACCTATTTACATCTAAAAAAATACGCCGTTTACACCAAAAGTAACCAAGAATAGTAAAATTATCATGTAATTCTTCGATTTCAAATAGTTTGCAAAAAACCGGTTAATCACCGGTTAACCGGTTTTGAATCCGTCGAGGCGGTTATTAACCGGTTTTTTATTTTCACCGGTTTTTGCATTCCCAGTTTAAAACACAATTCAAAATTCAATTTCTCTGTCTTGTTCTTTTTGTATCTATGTGGTGTAATTCAGTATTGTTGCGAATAAATGTCTCTATATCTTTATCTTTATCTTTAAAAGACCGAATTTCATAAGAGCGAAACACCGAATATTAAAATGTCGAATGATTATTTTACCGAAAGTACGTGTGACCGAAGATTAATATACCTACATTTGATGCCGGCTGTAAACACTCGTCGAAACCTTCTCGGCGAGAGTCTCGAGCCGAATCTGTCAACCCCGATTCTACGTGGCCTTGTCTGCCCTACCCATAGAGTGTATATATGAAAAACAAAAGGCGTGGAGGGAGGGCAACCCTCGCCCGCTGCAAGAAAGCGCAGGTAACAGGCGAGGTAAGATGCCGTGCCTTCTTATGCAAGGGCGAATGGGTTGCACTTCCCGCAGCTCCGGAGCAGACAGGTAGGTATTTCTGATGTAGACATATTAATTTTCGGGATTGTAGTCTTCTGGATTATAGTTTTCGGGATTAGTCTTCGGGATTTCCGGCTTTCGGTAAAACTTTTGGGATTATAGTCTTCGTGATTAAATTCTTCGGGTTTTCAGGCATTCAGTCAAACGAACTGACGGGATTTTTAACTTTCGATAAAATAATCATTCGACATTTTAATATTCGGCCTTTCGCTCATAGGCCTTATGAAATTCTGAAGGTCTATTGAACTTCAGTATTATAATACGTGCCCATGTTTACACGTGTCGTGTTTAGTACTCCTTGCAGGGGTGTGTAATGTGTAGTATAAAAACAAATGATCTAATTTACATTTTACATAACAAGAATTGCATAATTTCGCACTCGAAACGACGATAACGATATTATAATCACGATGCATAAAACAAAATGCATAATTTCCAAAATAATAATGTTCAGAAATTAAAAAATAATTATTTCTAACCGCTTTTACTATTATAAATGTGGTCAACAGTTCTAACCTTACCTAATCTAATTAGAATAAAATGGACTAAAAATGCATAATAACAAGAAAATTATAGTTATACTAAATGAGTGTTATGTTATTCGATCGCATGCCAGATACAATTGCAATTGGTTTTTATGCTAAACGTTCATTAATATCTAAATAATTCATATTTAATTATCGGTCCTTGTGAGTGGTATAAATATCCATATTATACATATAAATTTAGTAAATGTAGGTCATGTTTTTTAATTATGTTCATTTAATATGTAAATATTGTGTCGTAAGGCGATCATATGGCGGGATTTAGGTATTTGTGTTATAATAACATTAGTTGCCGAACACTATTCGCAAATTCAATTTGGCTGTCTACCAAATTGGTAGTAAACAGGAAGGCAACGCGTTGAAGGCTTTCGATCGTCTTAACGGCTAGAACCTTACCACGCTTAGTACGACTGAAGGTCGAAAAACTTTCAATAACAATCATTCGGCTATAATAATTGACCCTAATCGGCGTATAGCAATTCACGTTCACGTTTCTCACATACGAGTATACGATCCTAATTCAGGTTCTTAACTTAAAATGGGTTTTGAATAGCTTTAAAGGTACCTGAGTGAAATCGTAACCCAAATAAGGCCGCTGCTTCTGAAGGCAGTAGGTACGATGCGGATAGAAGGCCCAGTCATACTGTGCTACTTAAACACAGAAAGGGGTACACCGGTACAATCTACATGTTCTTACACTATTATGGCTACGCTTCTTAAGGATATGTGGGTGTGTTTAGTATAGGGATAATTTCGCGGCTTTTAGTTTACGAGTTCTGTATGCACTTTTATGAAAATGGGATCTTAGTATGGTCACGAAGCTTATAGTACAGTCAACAGCATAAATAAGTAATCATTTATGTACCTTGTCACTTTAACGTCATGTTTGTAATGTCATACAAAATTGTGAAACGATGGAAAGCGACAAGGTACATAAATGACCACTTATTTACGCCGTTTACTGTACCTACATACGTAACCATACGTACGCATATACGCATAAGTTTTAAAACCGTGAAACTAATCTTACATCATAATATTGAATGTACACCCAGAACAAAAAAATCCGGTCAAGTGCTCGGACTCGCGTACCTAGTATTTTTGTTTTAATCATAAAAAGCTAGTTTAAATTATTAGCATAAAAAACTAATAATTTAGACTTCCCTAAATTGTACGAGGAGCGTTCAATAAAAATTGAGAATGAGATGCAAACTCTTTCAATATTAGGAAATTAAATACTGGCCGGCAAAGATAATCTATCTAGCTGATTGCTATGAAAAAAAAACTGTTTTTTGTGTTAAATAAATACGGTAATTTCTTTGTAATATCTTTGCAATGCTATTGAGTACGTTAGCGAAAATGCAGAAAATTGAACCGCGCGCCGTTATCAAATACTTGTGTTTGAATTTTTTTTTACAGACCAATTCAATTTAGATTTGCAGGACCCTTTAGGGTCTAATGCTCCTCCGTATTCGACACTCGCACGTTGGTGCGCCGAATTTAGACATGGAAAAACATCGACCATGGACGACCCCCGCTCGGGGGCCTCGGGGGCCTCGGGGGCCCCGACGGGCCCATCTGCCGGTAAGGTCATGGACTCTGTTTTTTGGGATGGTAAAGGGGTAGTAATGATTGAATATATCGAGCATGGAGCCACTATTACGGGCACTTTATATGCCAAACAAATAGCAACATTGCGCA
This sequence comes from Acleris sparsana, assembly GCA_923062465.1. Lineage (NCBI taxonomy): Eukaryota > Metazoa > Arthropoda > Insecta > Lepidoptera > Tortricidae > Acleris > Acleris sparsana. The sequence continues at coordinate 17,845,031 of OV281285.1, forward strand.
ATATGATCCGCCAAAAACGGCGAGGTAAACTCTCGAAATTGGTGCTGTTCCACCAGGACAATGCCCCGGCACACAAGTCCGCCGTTGCAATGGCTGCAATTCGTGATGCTGGGTTCGATATCCTTAAGCATCCTCCGTATTCACCAGATCTCGCCCCCAGTGATTTCTACTTATTTCCGAGATAGAAAGAATACCTGAGAGGCTAGAAATTTAAAGACGACGACGCGGTAGTCGCTTCAGTACAAGATTTTTTAAGTACTCAAGATAAAACAATTGAATTTTAAGTTTAGAAAAAAGAGATATTAAGCTAGAAGGTGACTATGTCGAAACATAAAATGACATTTAATAAAAGTTGTTTATAACATACTCATTCTCACTTTTAATTGAACGCCCCTCGTAAGTATTGCGCCGTAAGTATTGTAGCGAAATAAAAACCCAGTCAAGTGCGAGTCGGAAACGCTCACCGATTAATAAAGATTTTTAAAGTTTTTGTAAGTGATAACTTCTTATGGGAGGCCAAAACGCTTCGCCTGACCGCGACCTATGTCGATGTATGGGGATAACAGTGTTCCAACGGCATAGCTACGTTTGTCGCGAGGTCTAATTTGTTTGTAGTAACGGCTTCGGAATCCCACACTGAGCATGGTCCTACATGCTCTTGACCGGGTTTTATTTGTTCGTTTTTAGGTAAATCAAAAAGGACGCCTCGGAAAATTATAATAATAAATTGATTTGAAATTTGCAGATTAAGCCCTTTCATATGACATACACCGGATTTAAATAAATTAATTAATGAATAAGTATTTAAATAATTAAACCAATAAATAGAAGATAAAGGTACGACTGCCTTTTGCAAGAAATGTAAAATCCATATGTCACGAAAAAAGTTGTCGATAAACTCAATCGACATTTAATGAATCACTAGCACTGGTACATTTTTGTCCCCGTCAATCTGGTGTTTGCATATATGACACCCCGTTTGCAACAATCAAATCACTTTAATTTTTCAGCACCCCAATTAGCAAGCAAGTAGCAAGTTAAAGACTGTGTACGATAAAATCTGGCCATTAGTAATCATATCAAACTTTTTTTATTGCGAACTATTATGATTGTGCGTTTGTTTGTCGTTGCCATAGGAACTGTTCTAATTATTCCAACTAGTATTTGTAGTTATTGTTTCATAATTATCAAGATGTCCACCAAAGAAGAAGTTATACGTAACAAAATCGTTTCCGAGCACATTCTGAAACAGCATTTGTCACATCGCAAGCTCGCAAAAAAATTAAACGCAGCTAAATCGACCGTATCTAGCGTGTTAAAACGCTTTGAGGAACATCTGACGACTGAACGGAAGCCAGGCAGCGGGAAAAATAGGTGCCTCGATAGGACAAGTAAGGATAAAAAGATCGTGGAGGCGTTTAAGAAGAATCCAAACCTGTCTGTTCGTGGTGTCGCTAAAAAAGTAAAGATGTCGGCATCCTATGTCCAAAAAGCAAAAACTAGGGCTGGCTTAAAGACTTTCAAAGTACAAATATCACCAAACCGTCGGGAAAAACAAAACGAGTCAGCAAAAACTAGAGCTCGCAAATTATATGAACAAATTTTGACGAAACACAGTTGCATCATAATGGACGACGAAACCTATGTTGTGGCTGACTACAAACAGTTGCCCGGCCAGGAGTTCTATACGACATCGGATAAAGCAAGTGTTCCCGAGAAATATAAGAAAAAAAGAAGTGTAAATTCCCTAAAAAAATTTTTAGCTTGGCAAGCATTGTGCACGTGCGGTCGAAAAAGTCAAAGTTTCATTACTACCGGGACTGTAAACCAAGATAAAGAGTGTCTTCAAAAACGGCTATTACCATTTATACGGAGCCATACTGAGCCTGTAGCATTTTGGCCAGATCTTGCCTCTTGTCACTATGCCAGAACAGCCATGGCATGGTATGAAGACAATAGGGTGGTGGTAGTGCCAAAATTGATGAACCCACCAAACTGCCCCGAACTTCGGCCAATCGAGACATATTGGGCTCTCGTGAAGCGAAAGCTAAAAAATACGAACAAGGAAGCAAAAGACATCGACGATTTCAAGAAACAGTGGCGTTTGGCTGCCAAATCGATCTCGCAGACTACTGTACATAAACTTATGAAAGGTGTAAAAAGTAAAGTCAGAAAATTCAGTAGGAAACCAATAGAAACTTAAAATATGTACTATTATGTAGTGTATAATATAGTAGTTATATATCTTATATTAAAATAAAATAAATATTTTAAAAAAAACGGTTTTTTTTTTCAGATACCTATATAAATAGTTTAATGTGGCCAAATTTTATCGTACACAGTCTTTATACAACGGTGCCAAATTTCAAGTTGATAGCTTCTATAGTTTCAGAGAAAAACTGCTGTGACATAACACCGGTACGGACCTCGGTGATTATAGATTACTTATTTTAGATAAACTGTTACTTGAGAGACTATGGTAACAAAAGTTTAGTCAGGGCCGCCCGCCCGGTGTATTCTAAATGGAAAAACCATATCGTCTTTGACCTGTTATCGTATTGTCAACTTTATGACAGTAATGGCGGCCGAGTTAAAAAGTAATTCCGGAACGGTCAGATACGATATCGTTTTTACCGCCTAGAATAGAGGCCCAGGTCGTGAAGCCGTGGCTTAGATACGATTCCATATACTTTTATGGAAAAATAGTAAATGACCTGCAGAGGCCGTGAAGTAAGGGATTCAAGGACGAGTTTGGGGTAAAGGGCCGAGTCGCAGACGAGGCCGGATAGAACGAGTCCTTCAATCCCTGTTCCGGGCGAGGATTGTATAGTGATTTTATCAAGCAATGTGAGGAAGTAATAATCATCATTACTGCAATCTTACGATGGCAATCAAAAGAATGCAATATTACGATGGCAATCTCAAAAGTGCACATAAATTAAAATATGACCGATTTATTTTATTAATGTCGCAAAATATGGTTACAGGGTTAGCATGTAATTTTTGGCTTGGTTTGTCGGGTTGGCAGAATGTATTTTTTTTCTTTGTCAGTTTAGGTAGTAAGTAAAATAAAAAGTGAGAGTAGCGGCCAATAATGTTTTTTCTTAGGTTATTCATACATTACTAGTCCTAGGCCATACATTACTTCTTGGCCTAGGCCTGGAGCCATGGAGCCATAAATAAGAAACTTAATGTCTTGATTTCGTGACATTAACGCAAACATTTCCGAGCATGTTTGAGAAAAATATTTTGAATCGCTTATTTCTGAGACAATTGACCATTATTTATTATTAATTATCCTTACCTTATTAGCAACAATAGAAAATAGAACAGGAACAATGATAGGACACCTGCTACGACACGACCATTTCGTTAAAAACATCATAGAAGGAAACAGAGGCAGACGAAGACCAAAAAGAAATTACTTTGAGCAAGGTTAAGGTTGGGTCTCGTAACAGAAAGTCAAGCAGTTGACGGAGCGGGGCCAAGCGGTTGCCGATAACTCCACCGAAAAGATCATGGCTCTTAAATAGAGATTATCTATTTTGGTTCCGATCACTATGTAACTACGTAATAGAAGTGCGTTTTTTACGATGACAAACTTTAAATGCAATTTTACCGACCCTTATATTTTAAACATCTCAAGTTAAAAAAATTGACGTAGAGTCATGATTATTTTGTGTGTCAAACCTTTAGAATATTTAGGTAGGGAAAGGATTTGATGTCTAAATCAGCAACCACAAAAAATGGCGCGGTTTGTCCTGCGATGATTAATGACAGCCGCCGAATTTTCCTAGCCTGTTTTTGTGTCCCACTGCTGGGCAAAGGCCTCCCCTCGTTTTCGCCATTCGTCTCTATCCAGAGCGCACTCCTGCCAATCCCGCGCAAACGACTCAAGGTCATCTCGCCATCTCCTTCTTTTTAATTATTATTATTTAATTTTATTAAGGTTATGATCAAGCAGGGATCATCGGGAGGAAAATCAACATCATGAAAACAACCTAAAGTAATTAAAGAACGGTTGTCAGCTTAGTTTGATACTGATAATGAATATATTCAAGTTTTTTGATTATTTAATTAATTTGAGTTAAACCATCACTATTTCATCCAAGATAATTAGTCAGGTATTGGCCGTTTTACCATATAGGTACCTACTATGTCAATGTGCATATGAATTGACAGCTATTCCAATCTCAAACTAATCGCATGTATAATATACATGTTAGAGCTGTCTCTTTAGATCCCGACTATACGGATTATAGTAATATGTCCGCATAGACGCACGCATATATAAAAAATCAAAACTATCAAGCCCATACATTTAATTTTTTATGTTAATATTTATTTCGTTTCAAACTGTATTTTTTCAATATTTAACTATGGATGGATCATATTAATACATATTTTTAATAGTGACCTAAACGATATAGTTCCTATTTATGTATTTTTTAACAAATATCTACGTACCCGATTGAGATGTCTTTGGCGCAAGGCGTCTATGGAAAGGTTGAGGCCGGCAAACACTTGTTGTTCTACCGCTTGGTTGCGCAAACACATTGCAGGTGAGCTCGGGGAACGCAAACGCAATCTTAAGATAAGTTAAGTTAGTGGCATTGATAAGAAATGTTCCCAAAAAGCAACTAAACAGCTCGGTACAAATAGGATAAAGGGTATAGCCGGGTAAGCATGGCGAAACTGCCCTTAGCGAAAAAAATAATTTCCTTTTACTGGGTTATTAACCTTTACATATGTAGTGCTTTCACCAAAATTTAAGCCTCAAATCCTTCAGGTTTAAAAAAAAAACCGCATAAAAAGAAATAACATTTTTATTTTATTTTACCCAAAGTACTAATCCGATTTCTTTGTAATTTGGATATGTTGTATATACAATTAAGGTCGCTTTCTAAAAAAAAAATTAATGAATTATTTCTTGAAAAAATAGAAAAAAATTGAGTTAACAATTTTCAAAAAAATAAAAAAAATACGTGCGAAATTGCGACAATTTCCAAATTTACATATTTTATGTAGAATTTAATAATGTATAACATATAAATTTTTTAATAACTAAAATCGGGATTAACAGTGTGAAAAACTTGAATTTGTACCATCCCATACATTATTTTCAAACAAAATAACTTCTACGTATTACACTATGAAGTTATATTTCCAACGCATTTTGAATTTGGAACGAGACTTATTTTGCTGACAAGGAAAGGTACCCAACTGTCCGGCTCCGATTTTGTTGATTTTGATATATGTTAGAGAGTAGTTCAAAATAACAGACACGTATTTCTTTTAGCGGCCCAATCTCAACCTGTTGGGAGAAATTGACCTCCAAAGTACTGAAAAGTGACTAAACCCAGAGGGTACCTTTCCTTGTCAGTAAAATAAGTCTCGTTCCAAATTCAAAATGCGTTGGAAATATAATTTCATAGTGTAATACGTAGAAGTTATTTTGTTTGAAAATAATGTATGGGATGGTACAAATTCAAGTTTTTCACACTGTTAATCCCAATTTTAGTTATTAAAAAATTTATATGTTATACATTATTAAATTCTACATAAAATATATAAATTTGGAAATGGTCGCAATCTCGCACGTATTTTTTTTATTTTTTTGGAAATTGTTAACTCGATTTTTTTCTATTTTTTCAAGAGATAATTCATTAATATTTTTTTTAGAAAGCGACCTTAATTGTATATACAACATATCCAAATTACAAAGAAATCGGATTAGTACTTTGGGTAAAATAAAATAAAAATGTTATTTCTTTTTATGCGGTTTTTTTTTAAACCTGAAGGATTTGAGGCTTAAATTTTGGTGAAAGCACTACATATGTAAAGGTTAATAAGCCAGTAAAAGGAAATTATTTTTTTCGCTAAGGGCAGTTTCGCCATGCTTACCCGGCTATACCCTTTACTAGTCTGCTTATATTATAAGCAGTAATGTTGGACAGTATTTTCATGGTTATCGCTATTATCGCTTATACGTTAGTCACATTTGCAATCGCAAATAACAAATTATTTGTCACTCGGGTCGTGTAAGACAGAACAACTAAGATCGCCTTAACTATTAATTAATAAAACAAAAACCCGCCTTCATAAATGTAAAACATGACTTCTTATAAAATATATGTAGGTAGGTCAGTCCAGCTGTATTCGGCTTTTGGTTTTAAATATTGTACGACGCCGACTTTAGTTGGACTTTCCCACCTACCATTTTAAAAGAAGTTATTTTTTGCAAATTTGAAGGCGGGTTTTGTTGTTTTTTAGGGTTTATTTTATTTTATACTTTTTAGTGATCCTATTTATGCTGTTATGCCTTTTCAATTAATGAGAAACTTGGAAAACTTCAAGATCGCCGCAAGCAGCGCCACGGGAAAGTCATAGTTATATTTAAATAATTAAATGTGCTTCGTCATAGTCGCTCAACTACCTTAATCCAGATATCTTATGGCCACCCTTTAAATAGGTACCGTTAAGGAGGTCCGGTGGCCATCTGTGATCTTCATCATCAGTTCCACTTCACCATATAGTACTTTTCAAAAGCAAATGCACGAGTAACAGTGAAAAATACCGAAATCGCTATAGGTGTGCCTATAATATTTGAGGAGTTCCCTTGATTTCTCCAAGATCCCATCATCAGATCCTGACATGTTGAAAATGAGCGTTGCCGTAGTAATGACAGTTCTATAATAATAATTATAGTATTGTTATTACCGTGCTTACGGTTAGTGATGTGCCCGGGAATATTCCCGCTTATGGGAAACATAGGAGAATTTTGATTTTTTTTATGTATACTTTGTTGTATTTTCGGGCATTACGTACAAAACGAAGTACACAGTCGATAGTTACATAGCATGTAGTATAAAGTCATCTCTCAACTTAAATTCTCAATATTCTCGAGAATATTCTCAATATTCTCGAAAATATTCTCAAAGATTCTAGAGAATTTTCTATTGTTCCCGTGAATGAAAGAAGGGGAAAAGAGATAGCAGATCTGTTAAGAGAAAGAGATGCAAATATTTAATGGCTAAACATGTAGCTAATGCAACCAAATGTTTTATATTAAATTAATTTAAATATCTGTCACTTGTTACCTATATTTAAACTATATTTTATGTAATAGTGGTTTTTATGTACTACTAAAACATCAATCTGTTTAATTCATATGAAAAACAAGATATCAACTTAAATTGTGTTAAAAAATACTTGCAATATTATGAAAAAGTTTTACACAGTAACACAATATTTACACATCATTTTATGGCGATAAGCCATCCACTAAACTGTAATTCTATGGAACTTGCTAACTATGTAAACAAGCCGCCATACTAAAATTGACATTAGATGTCAATTTCAATATATTGTTTGTTTACATAGTTAGCAAGTTCCATAGAATTACAGTTTACAATTATTTTCTTTTAAGATTTAATAAACTTCATTTACTATTTTCAACGTTCTCCGATTTGGGGAATATTCTCGGAAATATAGGAAATTTCGTTGAATATTCTCTACGGGAACATTCTCGGAAACGGGAATATTCCCGCGGCACATCACTACTTACGGTCAGTCCGGATGTCATTCTTGGTACTCTAGGCGTCTAGTGAACACTCGACATCCTTATTTATAAATAAAGCTTTAATAATGTTTTAATAACAAATTGAAATGACTTAGGTTTAAAAAAAGAGACTAATAATGTGTTAACCTGACACTAGTACAAACTTCATAAGAATTCTAAGATATTAAATGGCTCGAAGAGAACGATATGTCGACCTCATCTACCTATTTTTTAATAGTACAAAATATGTAAATTTATATAGGTTATATGTTGAAAATAACGACTGTAAAACCCGTTGCGTGGTTTAGGAGTAAACCTATAGGTACAGACAGACGGACAGACGGACAGAAGCAGGAAACGATTCATGCTATTTAAAGATTACGAGAATAGTTATCGCAATATTAGGCACGGCCTCTGTCATAATTCCATTATCCGGCCCGGCCAGAAGCTGAGCAGTAAGAGCGACAAATGATAAATGAGTGAGTGATATAGATAGCCTGTTACTAGCTCTGGTACGGCGCCGTGTAAGGGCTGTTTATTGCATACCTTTCACTTTCGTTAGTCAAGCGAGACGATCGACAGATATGCCCTGATTCGACGGCAGAACAGACTCGAGGTAATATACCTCAAAAGCCATTACGATCCATCACGATTTGCTAACGAAAAGATTGAAGCACTCAAACATACATTTGCATTAAAACGTTATGCGAATAGCAACCAGTAATAAAGGAAACATGCAACACCAAAGCGAGTGGACACTCGTAAGCTCGTAACGGGTCTCTGTCGTTTTATTAAATCATTTTGTTTCGAGCTGTATGTACCCGGATTTTAAAGCAACGAGCTAAGACAATATGAAAAGTACTGTAATGTGAGGTATTTAGAATTATTTAAATTTATTTATGTCCGGGTCTTTTTGAAACACACTTGTATTGTTAAATGACTGACTTTGCAGTTCTCACACGAAAATAAACCACTTGAGTTTAACCGTTCAGCCCTAGAGACCACAATTTCATTAACTTAACCATTAATTAAACAATAAACATACATCATTATTTTTATTACCGTACGAAGATCTCTTTGATAAGTCATGCATCGCTCGTTATAATCAACCTGGGCTATTCTACTCGTTAAAACCATATTCCTATTGAAAGGTCATCGTTTTGTCAAAGTAATGATAGATAGCTCTTATTAACTTGACAGTAATGGCGGCAGAGTTAAAAACAATACTATAACATGATCAAAGCAATACAGTTCCGCGTAAGAATAGAGTACCAGTTTTAACATCAGTAGCGGCGCATCGAAATGCGACACCCACGCCCCTATAAGCAGCATACATAATCTAAAGGAAATAGAAACTGCGCTGCACGTAGCGTGCTAGCAATGCAGGTGCAGAACCGTTAGACTGCCCCGGCAGAACAGATATAGGATATTAGTATAACACAGCCTAGCATTAAGCATCGATAGATAACCATGTCTCTGGTGCTTTACATGTATTTTATTATTTAAAAGTTAACCAGTAACTATAACTAATATATAAGTCATGTTACCTATAACGTAGCTTTGCTTTTTATGTTTTCTTTTCGGATAAAAAACAGATAAATATTGAACATGATTTACCGGCCATGTTCCTCTAGACATTTAATTCTTTCGGCATGTTGAACACAAATATATTTTTTGTAACGCGGTTTACCCTTCCATGGGCATTGAATCTTATTGACAAACCGAGATGGATCTGAGCTTATCCGACCAAAAACGATATCGTATATTTATTCATTAACCTGTATTAAGTTTGACATAGGTATGTATGTTTGTCTATTTAAAATGTAATTAAGAATCGCTTAGTAAAAACCCGGTTGACTGCAGTTTTAGCATTGCAAAATTTAATAACACAAAATGATTGCTGCACTTGTAATAGAGCTGTGTGTCGATTGTGATTGGTCAGCCGCAGCACCAGCGAGTGAAGCGCGACGAGAGAACGACGGCCGCGATCACGTTTGGAGGCGTCACCGTGACCGCTGCACGCTTCTCTGTTCTACACCGACCACATTTGTCCCGTAATGTTTGTTGCGCCTATCTTGCTTGTTGCATACGTGACTACTATTTTTTGAGTAAAATAATTTCCAATCTATGTATACATAGAATAATATTATTAAGAATATAAAACAAAAAATTCCCTATGCTGAAATATTCGCATTTTAGTATCATCATTCATCATTAATCATTAAATACCTAAATAAATAAATATCCGGAAACAATTTCACACTAATTAACCTTGTCCCAAAGTAAGCTTTAGGCCTGTACTATGGGTACTATACAAAGATAAACTTACTTGTTTCGATGCTTGTAACTTAAATTCTATCAACTATCGGACATGAAAAACGACGTTTGCTTCCGTTTAAAATGAAGTTATCTGGTTTGTAAATGTTTCAAAACACAGTTTGCCTGAATGTGAATTACAATATTAAGTACGATAAATAATTTCTGTCATAACGATTGCAATATTAAATTCCATTTCAATAATATTTTGTCCTAAATTGATGATGTAACATAATTCAACCTAATAGGCTATTGTCGTATTACCTTTTTCAACACACTTGCTCAAAACGACCTTTTTATTCCACCGATTTTTGGCTCATAAACCTAGATATTAAACACGCGTGCTTTTTCAGTATATTACGCACAAGTGCCTTTAGTTTATTAACCCAAACAATTTACATTTGTAGCCTAGTACCAAGTTGTAAGTACGAAGAAGAAGCGATATAATTTAGTTTTTCTTAGCAACAAACAGTTTTTATGCGGCAAATAACATTATCTACATATTTATTTCAATAAATTGGTGAAATCAGCTTTATTACTCAAAAATAACTCAATTTCATTAAAATCATTTAAATTTTTCTGTAATTTGTATTTTAAACATGAATTATTACATTTTAAATTTGGCTGTTGGCCGATCTCGTTCGCGCCTTAACCTTGCGCGCGCAGCGGTATCGCGGCAAGAAAAAAAAACAACGCGCCAGCCGCCATTTTTCGTAAATAATTGACGGCTGTGACGAAGATAGTTTGGATTAATTATTGTGAAGTTTAATATTAACGAAAATGTCTTCTTTAAGTAAAGAAAATGAAGAAAACTTATTATTAACTCCGCCGGAAATAATTGTTCATCGCCGACATTCACCCAAGACAATGAAATAATTAACAACATTACACAAACCGTAATGCCAAATAAAACTGTTCAGTACCGTTTTGAAAATTGTAATTTTACCAACTGTTTTAATAATTAATTAAAATTTGACTAAATGAAGTCTTGTTTTTTTTCGCAAGTGTGTTGAAAAACGTCGTATGTAACACGTGTGCCTGTGACCATAATATACGCGGCTTTCTTGTGGCGCACTCGCTTCCGCTCGTGCGCACACAATAGCGCCTTGTGTACAATGGTCAACTTAGCACACTTGTATCATAATGTACTATTATCGTAGTGTCGTAGCATTTGACATTTCAGGCAAACTGTCTTTTAACTTCATTTTGAACGGAAGCTAGTCGTTTATTAATTTCAATATTTTGGTAGAATTCAGTCTTTGACTCACTCAACAATAACTTCGCTGCTATAATCAATAATCTCAATTGTGATATCATATTTAACCGAGTTCAAAAAAAGAAGGAGGTTCTCAATTCGTCGGGATATTGTGATGTTCTCCGATTATTCGAAGACTACTGAAGCGATTTGATACTTTTTTTCGTTGTTTCAATGGGTATTCTTTCTAGTTGATCCCATTGTCAAGATGTCAGGATCTGATGATCGGATCTTAGAGAAATCAAGGGAACTCCTCAAATATTATAGGCACACCCATAGCGATTTTGGTATTTTTCACTGTTACTCGTGCATTTGCTTTTGAAAAGTTTTATATGGTGAAGTGGAACTGATGATGAAGACCACAGATGGCCACCGGAACTCCTTAATGGTACCTATTTGAAGGGTGGCGATAAGATATCTCAATTAAGGTAGTTGAGCGACTATGACGAAGCACATTTAATTGTTTAAATATAACTATTCTTTCCCTTGGCGTTGCTTGCGGCGAGCTTGAAATGTTCCAAGTTTCTCATTAATTAAGAAGTGGGACTACATAAAAGCATATCCAATCATTACTTTGCACTAATGTCAGTAAATGTAATATAAACTTTGAATTCAGCCCTGTAAATTCAGATTCAATAGTAAAGATATTTAAATCGCTTAGTTTAAAAAAGACTGAAGATTTGTGGGGCACATCAGTTAAAGTGCTCTTTCATATCATAGATGTAATTGCACCCCATCTAGCATTAATTTACAATAATTGCATATCAGAGGGGATCTTTCCAGATCTCATGAAATATAGTAAAGTCATACCTCTTTTTAAATCAGGCGAGATGAGTGATATAACGAACTTCCGTCCCATTTCCATACTACCAGTTTTAAGTAAAGTCTTTGAGAAACTAATGCTGAAGGATATGTTAGGTCACTTTAACAGAAATAAACTACTTAGCAATAACCAGTTTGGCTTTACAAGAAGTCGATCAACAATTGATGCGGCATCGGTACTCATTAAATATATATATAACAGTTGGGAAACATCTTGCGACGCAATAGGAATATTTTGTGATCTTTCTAAAGCTTTTGATTGCGTGGAACATATGACCCTTATTTTAAAATTAGAACATTATGGATTGTCCAATAAAGCTTTAAGCCTTATGTCTTCTTATCTAAGTGATAGAACTCAAACAGTTGTTGTAAACAAAACGCAATCTGTTGGAGCTACAGTGAAAATAGGTGTGCCTCAAGGCTCTATTTTAGGTCCTTTTTTATTTTTGGTTTACATAAATGACTTACCACCAATAGTAGATGAACTTTGCGATATTGTACTTTTTGCTGATGATACTTCACTAATTTTCAAGGTAGATAGAAAAACCGTAGACTACAGTAGGATAAACGCCACTCTAGTTAAAGTACATAATTGGTTTATTAGTAACAACTTGCTACTAAATGCCAAGAAAACTAAATGTGTTAGGTTCGCTTTGCCTAATGTTAAACCGGTAGATTCTAGTATTTTTCTAAATAACGAGTGTTTGCTAATGGTAGATAGGGCGGTTTTCCTAGGCATAACAATAGATAAAAATTTGCAATGGAGTCCCCACATAGCTGCACTGGCAGGTAAACTAAGTTCGGCAGCTTACGCCGTTAGGAAAATTAGACAACTAACTAATGTTGAGACAGCTCGCTTAGTTTATTATAGTTATTTTCATAGTGTTATGTCTTATGGTATTCTGGTTTGGGGTAAGGCAGCTGACATACAAACTATATTTGTGTTACAAAAAAGGGCCATTCGTTCTATTTATAATTTAAATTCCCGTGACTCATTAAGAGAACTTTTTAAAGAAATTAATATCTTAACTGTAGCGTCTCAATTTATTTACGAGAATATTATTTATGTTATTAAGAATTTAGATTCGTTCACCAAAAACTCAGATATACATAATTTAAATACTAGAAATAAAAATAAAATAGCTATTCGAAAATTCCGTGTCCGTAAAGTATATAAATCATTTGTTGGTCAATGCATTCATTTCTATAATAAATTACCTGAAGTAGTTTTAAAGTTACCCTTTCCAGCACTTAAAAAATATTTGAAAAGGTCGTTAATGTCTAAAGCGTATTATAGGGTCGAGGACTATCTAACAGACAAAAATGCATGGCCTACACCCGAAACTTAGTCAATAGTAATTTGTTCAAATGCAAAGGCTTTATCCTGCTTTTTCTTGTCTGGGGGACACCGTTGATGCAGGAAAACATATCGAAACTTTTATGTGGTCATCTTGCACCATCTCATATACACATATATAAGTAGGTAGTTGTAGTTATTTTATTTTATTCTTTTCTATCCTTCTCTCCCGTAAGATTTTTGGCATGTTTTCCTGCTGAACTACTGTTATTTGATATTATATTTAATTTAATACTTGTAGCTTTATATAATGCTAGATTAAGTTGTACATACCATTGTAATATGCAATATGAAATAAGTTTAAAAAATGACTGACTGCTGAGTTTCTTGCGGCGTTTCTTCTCAGCAGTGGTCTCCTCTTGGGAAGCGCTGGTAGTATCTTGACGTGTAAAAGTGCCCGAGCGGCCTACTTACTAAATAAATTTCTTTTATCTTTTATCTTTTTTAAATAGGATCACTAAAACGTATAAAAAAAAGAAAAGCCTTCAAAGTGCAAAAAAGAATTTCTTATAAAATGGTAGGTAGGTCAGTCCAACTGAAGTCGGCATCCTACAATACTTAAACCCAAAGCCGAAGACATTTGGATTTTGGACTGACCAACTACCATTTTATAAGAAGTTATTCTTTACATTTTTCAAGGTGGGTTTTGTTTTTTTTATACGTTATTTTCGAATCTCCATTTACCGGGCATATTTTTAAGAAAGCAGGGCTACATGTTTTGATACTTTTTTTTTACACCGTGCCATATCAAACACCGGAAGAAAAAGATTCCTAAGCTTTAAATTTGGCTCGAAACATCTGCTAATTATTTATAAATTTCGTAAAAGGGCCTTATTGCAAATTAAATCAGATTTCTTTCACAGCAAACGAAACTCAAAAAATCTAACAGTCCTGGCATTTCCAATATTTTGAAAAGTTGAGATATCTCGTTTTCCGTGCCACTTTTACTAAACTTGCTTTATCATATTTTTGACACTCCCGAGCTGTGCTTTCCAGCCCTGTAAGGTAGGCCACTATATCCCGGACACCCTGTATATTGCATTTGAGGTGTTACCGTATTGACAACGTTTTGATAGGTCTTACTAATTTAAACAATGGCAGTTAATAGCAATACGATAATAGGGCAAAGGCAATAAGGTTTTGGGCCTCTATTCTAGGCGGTAAAATCCAAATCGTATTTGACCAGCACCTCTATTCTAGACGTTAAAAAATTATCGTATTTGATCTATTACGGAATCGGAGGCCCTCGTCGCATGTCGCATGTTAGAATTGTTCCAATCAGAGAAGAGAACGATTAAACATTTGAAAACAAATCTATTAGTTGATAAAGCCAACGTAACCTTGGATTTGTATTAGGATGCCTTTACAACATCCATGAAAAGAAATCTTCGGGGCTTCTTTCTGTTAAGCAAAGGCGTTTTTAGGGTTCCGTAGTCAAACTAGGCACCCTTATAGTTTCGCCATATCCGTCCGTCCGTCCGTCCGCAGCCGAGCTCCGAGACTCAATACTAGAAGCTGTAATTTGGCATGAGTGAGTATACTTGTACATATTAGTCGCGCCAACAAAGAGGTAAAATAAAATCTTGATTTTATTTTATTTTATTGTACCTCCCCTACCTACACATAACGCGGGGATGTATTTTTTTTCTCGTCTTCCCCATAGATTGGGGTGTCGTTGGAGATAGGTCTTTCAAAATTATTGCGGGTTTGTGAAAACATTTTTTGGATCCGTTTGAGAAATATTAAGCTTTAAAGCGCTAATTTTAGTTAGAGTCAAGTTGGGAAGTAACCAACTGCTGTGTGTTATAAATTACAATCTCGGAATGCAATTATATATTTCTTCTTATGGTTTAAGCATGTAAAATTAAGCTCGCCTTTGTAAATTTTATTTAATAAAGCTAAATTGACCAAATTATTTATCTATTCTATTTATATTTATTATTTATTAAACTAAAATTTTGTGATCCTTCGTCCACTAGGGTCCATTGATAGAATCCATTAAAGGGTCAAGTGGACTTTTTGTAGGTACATTCAATTCCATTAATGGAGTAGAATGGGCTTTATTGTAAACTTAAATCCATTTGGATTCGTTTACACTTTTTAATACTCTAGAATCCATCAATGGATACTGTTGCACTCTTAATTACACTTCGATACATCAATGGATTTTATTAAACTTTGAATACACTTGATTTCATGAATTGATGGATACTAGTGGACATTTAGTGTCCGTTGATAGATCCCGGTATATAAAAAGTTCAATAGAATCCATCAATGGATCTTTGTAGACTTCATAGTATATTTAAATCCATTGATGGATCCTAGCGTATTAAAAAGTGTAAACCACTCCAAACGGATTTAAGTGCACATTAAAGCCCACTCTACTCCATTATTGGATTTGGATGTACAAAAACTCCACTTGACCCCTTTAATAGATCCTATCAATGGACCCTAGTGGAGGAAGGGATTTGTGAGTGTCTGCATGTTTGTTACTCGTTCAGGCCGAAATGTGATATAAAAGGATGTTTTTTTCATACTGGACCGCGAGATCCTTACTTGGTTCTGCGGTCCAGTGTAATTTACCTTTATGAATTTTAATTGTTATACTTGTTACTAACTGCCTCAATACTTATATTTATACATTTTATTATATGTATTGTAGTAAGCCTTACGTACGCTATTAGTAACTCTACTCAACTTATTGTATTTGTACGTTTGTAGGTCACACTAAGCGGATCATTCTATGTGGAACGGAACGGACGGAACTAAAGTAAAGTGGGCACGCCGGATGTTGTGCTCGGTCCGCGCGGGTCAGGCTGCCCATTAATGTCGAATGCACTACTGGCGTTCGATTTGTCTGCCAACGCATCTACCGCATCTGATATAATTATGAATTATGCTATCATAATCATACGGTATTTTGGTCTGAGGAAAAGCTGCTGACATAAAGACTATATTCGTGTTACAAAAAAGAGCCATTCGTTCTATATATAACCTGAACTCCGTGATTCCTTAAGATTACTATTTAAAGAGATTAGTATCTTGACAGTAGCGTCACAATTTATTTATGAGAATATTATTTGTCATTAAAAATCAAGACTCTTTTGTTAATAATTGAGATATATAACTTGACTACAAGAAATAAAAATACTATTAAAACATTTAGCGTCCGTAAGGTTTATAAATCATTTGTAGATCAATGCAGTCATTTCTATAATAAATTACCTGGTGCAGTTTTAAAGTTACCCTTTCCAGCACTTAAAACTTACCTGAAGAAGTCGTTGATGTCTTAAGCTTACTATAAGGTCGAGGACTATCTAACAGATAAAAATGCTTGGCCTAAACTAAACTAAACACCTAAATAACTTAATACTAAATTAGTCATAAAAGAAAAATGTAAACATTGTATATTGTCTAGGGGACACGGTTTCTGTAGGAGAATGTATCGAAACTTTGAATGTCTTGCACTGTCATAGGTAAGTATAATTTTAATACATATATTTTTTATTTCTACTACTTATTAGTCCCTATGAGCATTCTGAGTTTTGACGCATTTTCGTGCTCAATCTACGCTTGATTTTTTTATTTTATGTTAGATTCATTGTTTTATATAATGTTAGGTTAAGCTTTATAATTGTATAATATCATAAGTAGTATTTAAAAAACCACTGACCGTTGAGTATCTTGCTGTGTTTCTTCTCAGCAGTGGTCTCTTGCGAAGCGCTGGTAGATTTTTGACGTGTAAAAGTGCCCGTGCGGCCTACTTACTGAATAAACCTCATTTATCTTTTTTTTTAACCCGGGAACCCGTTGTTCCCCATAATTGTTTTGGGCATAATTTACTTTGTTGACATATTAATAGGTAATCAATCACTGGTAGTTATATTTTTTATATCGCTGGAACCGTACACATTTCAGAGTTCCATTCATATCTTACGTGTAGAGAAGGGTAGTTTAGGTTAGGATTGATTTATAAGTCCAGGAAAATAAACAGTTTCTTAAAAATACGTTATGATCTGAGATAATTATGGCACACAATATAATGTAGACTCCATTAAACCATAACGTACTACCTACCTACCTACCCACTCACGTGCTTTATGCAACCATAGTTACCAGTGACAGCCATTATTTGCTTATAAATAAGGTCGATCAACTTTGCAAACGCAATCAAGTGGAGAACTAAATACGTCATTGTGTTAAATAAAGCATATTCAAGCGGTGCAAATGTCAGTGAACATGTTAAACATTTTTAGATTCAGATCTGTTTACCTGCGCGACGTAAGTGACATGTCTAATCAAGCATACTAATTCATGTCGTGTGTAAAATATGTAAATGTAGGATGAAAATAACAAGAGAATACTGTCGTAAAAATAACGTCATAGATAGACAACAATTCACTGGTTCCACCTACTTAAAATATTGAAATTAGTGGTTGACTGGTAGAGAATGCCTCAAGGCATTAAGTAAGTCCGCCATGTGTACTAACATTGTGTGTTGTGCAATAAAGTTTAAATAAATAAATAAGTAAATTGAAACAACAAGATTGATTTTAAATAACATCAAGTATCTAGGTAGCGGAAACATTTCGTCACCTACTATAAATGTTTTTTTATTTCATATTCAAACGAATTATTGTTCGATTGCAATTAGTCCTTACATACTGTCAAGATACCTACTGTGAAATATAATCCAGGGCCTCTATTCCCGACGATAAAAACAATATCGTTTCTGATCTGTTATCGTATTGTCAACGTTTTGATAGCTCTTATTTTCGTGACAGTAATGGCGGCTGACGTCAAAACAATACCATAACCATACCATATTATTTTAACATTTTGTATTAATGTTTTGTTGACGATATCAATGTAATTTCGTATTTTTGGACATGCAATGCAATCTATATTGTAACATTACATTGATAAATAATTAAACTAAACTAAACTAAACTAAACTAACAGGTCAAAGACGATATGTTTTTTACCGTCGGAAATACAGGCCCAGTAAATCTGTATGAATTTAGAGTTCAACACGCAGTCAACGCGGTCTCCCTGCCTACACTGAAAACCATCAGGGAATCATTTTTAGAATGTATTCTCATATTAAATTCATTTGGCTACAAAAAGTCTGTACGTGTACACCACCATAAGGCCGACTGTACTAGTGAGATCACCCAACTCCCGCGACATGCTCGCGACAAAAAATGTTTAGAGTTTAACGTTTCCTAAATGCACCTCCAGACGTAAACAAAAACCGGGCAAGAGCTTGACTGACCCATGCTCAGTGTAGGGTTCCGAAGAAATTACTACCCAATAACTATCTAAGACAACATACCACAATGATATAATTCTCTATTTAAAGAAATTAATTATTTTTATTTCGCCTGTACATCAGGAACCAATCAAGTCCACTCAATCGTGATGTCGTGAACATTTTTCTGAAAAATTCGTTACACTCACCTACGGTAGAACAAGGGCACAATATACTATACGAGGGCTGTTCCGAAAATTTCTAGCTACTCAAAAAAATGAAAGATATCTTTATTATTTATTTACAGTTTTTCGAAAGTATTCGCCTGCAGCTTCGATGCAATTTTGCATTCTTCGAAACCAACTTTTGAAACAAAAAAAAATCGATCTTGCGGAAGGTCGAAAAATACACGATTAAATTCATTGACTGCATCATTGGAGTCGTTAAAGGTTTTCTTTATTGTGGGAAACAGGAAAAAGTCGCACGGGGCGAGATCTGGGCTATATGGTGGGTGAGGCAATAGTTGTACACCGGAAATGTCCAAAAATTCGAGGGTCCGAGCAGGAGTGTGAGTGGGGCGTTATACTGGTGAAAAAGACTGCCGCGGGTACCGCTCTTCGGACGATCCTCGCCGAGCTGTTCGAAGGCTTGAGGTAAGCACACTTCGGTATACCATTGACTAGCGACAGTTCTTCAGTCTTCTAGAGGAATAACTGCCACAGGACCACTACGTCGATCATTTTTTTGTTGACCGTCCTACCTCGAACAACTTTCGTAGGTAAGCCATCTTCCTCGAACACCCATTGCGTCGATTGTTGCTTGGTAAGTGGGTCGTAGCTATATATCCACGATTCATCACTCGTCAGGATGCTCGACACCTGTTGTGATTTGCCGTGGTCAAATTTTTCGAGCATATATTTGCACCAATCTACCCACCGAGCTTTTTGATCTTCAGTGAGCAAATGCGGTATCCATCGTGAACAAGCTTTCCGTACTTTTAGGTGACCGTTCAAAATATTTGAAACTGCTTGTGATCCAATCTTCAGTTCATCTTGTATCTCCCTATGTGTAATATTTCTGTTTTCTTTAATAAGCCACTCCACTTTGATGACATTCTCGTGAGTCACTGCAGTCGGCGCCCTCCCCGGTCTAGCTTCATCTTTGACGGACTCCCTGCCTCGTTTAAACTCACGGAACCAAAAGGAAATGGTGGCTAATGAAGGAGCAGATTCTCCAAAAGCTGTGTTTTCATGTGACTCTTAAACGTTAAACCTCTTTTGTAGTCGTAATAAATCATCACACGAAATTCCTCTCTTGTAACGTTCATGTTGAAATCGAAACAATGTATGACACATATTTTTAAAATCATTTTTTTAATGTCTTTGAAAATATTTATAATTATTTTCGGCCAGTGTTTTGAAGGCAATAAAAAAAGGTTTTAATAGGTAGTATAAAAAGTATACTTTTGATAATAGGTTCGGGACAGCTAGAAACTTTCAGAACGGCCCTTATATGATTATAGGGGCAATGCCCTTGTCCTACCCAAGGTGCGTATATCCTATCATTTTAGATACATTTTCAGATTTTTAGGGTAGACAAGAAAAAAAATAACATTCCCACGTAAAGTATAGACGGGGATGCTCCACATTTTTTTAAAGATTTTGTTTTACCACTTTTTCGTCGTGACTAATAAGAGTAATATGTAAACACGTGCCAAATAACAGCTTTCTAGACAAGTCTCTGGGCCAAGCTGCGGAAGGAAGGACGCATGGTGAAACTATAAAGCACAATTCACACAGCGGGCGGGAGTGGGTTGGGCGCCGAGCATGTCGTTTTCATCGCGGGACCGCGCGGGTCATCGTATTCACACATAGCGCCGAACCGCGGCGCGTCGCCGAAACGTAGCGCGTTGCCGAATCGCGACGGGCCACCTGGCGGGCTTCGGGCGGGTGAGAATGCAAATCGAAGAATGCGTGTATTTACGACCATGTGTTCCTAAACCATTTATGATCTGACCAGATTGTGATGAAATTTCGGTAGGGTGTTCTAAGGGCGCACCGCGAGGGTTTCTGTCCCAAATAATACATGTGTACTTTTTTACTTTACGTGGCATTGCTACGCAATCCGGATACAGCTATACTCGAAAATCTTATTTAAAGACCAAAATCTGAAAGTTCCCATCTTGATTATTTCGTTATTTTAACATTATTTCATAAAAACATGAATGGGAACTCGTGTAATTAGTAATATTAGGGTACGATGTTTTTTTTTTTTTTTTTGATATTTCGACATGACTATATTTAACCTTAGATAATATTATTTAGCTAAAACGAATACAACATGGTGTTATAAAAACATTCAAAGAAATTAAAAAAATACGATTTATTGATATAAATACCTACACTTAAACCAAAATGCAGTAGCTACAGCGAATGTGCGTCGGTTGAGGTTAGGATTTTGGTCTTTAATTAGATTTTTGAGTATAGTCTATAGATAGATAGATCTTTGTTTTGTGGCATATGTCATTTGTGTTGCCACTATGATTTCGCCAATGTCAGGTTTAAAGAAGGCACACGTTGTAACGGACAGTGAAACATTTTTAAGAGTTGATAAAATATAAACAATGTTCGGTTTCATAAACTAACAAACAAAACAAATATTTACATGTTTACAACTTAATTCTATTTTTATGAATTTAACTAACTAAATGTTTAATGAGAGGACTATTTATAAGAGTTAAAAAGTTTTTCATATTTACAGAACGAGGAAATTCCAAAGGGATTATGTCGTAAAGTGAACAGGGTAACATAGGACACGAAAAGAAAATGGTTCTCTATTGGATGGCATAAAATTATTTGTAATAATAGTGTTACGCATAATTACTTTTAGCCGAAATAATGATGTGCATAATCATCTTTACGCATATATTATTACGCATAACATTAAAAAGCATAAATACAGTAAGCATAATTGTCATCAAGACTAACGTCAAATAGCATAATTGCAAAAAGTCATAATAATGAATTGGCATTATTACAAAATGCATAAAAGTATTGTCCTAAAAAAATATGTAGGAACTAAAACGAGGTCGACGGACGTCCGCTTCGCGGACCTCCTATTCTGCGTTGCTTGAGCGCTTCGCGCCTGGATATCATACTAACATAACCTAACCTAATGTACCTAACGTGACCTAATTTATAAAATCATTTAGAAAGTGTTTTATTCATTTAGAAACCTAATATTATGGTTAAAGATATGACAAATAATTATTAGCCCAAACAATAATAATGCATAATGTGTATTAGTCAAATACAAATTAGTCCAACTAAAATTATTCTAATAGCGTAATATGCTAAAAAAGGAGTATGCTAAAGTATTTTTATGCGTCAGTACTATTATGCCAATACAAATTATGCGAAAACAATTATGCGAAACAATATTAGTCTAAAACACATTATGCGATCCAAGGGGATCCCAAAGAAAATATGATCAGGGGAGCCTTCGTCCAAACCGCACTCACAGAGAGAGCTATCCTTGATCCTGATCTTAGCTAAGTGGACTGGGGTACAAGCATGACCAAACCGAAGGCGACAAAGGGTGGTGGTCACAAATCTATCAGCATGACGATAACGGAAAAACCAACGCTTAATTGGGATATTTGGTTGGATAGACGCATAATGACGACCTTTCTGAATACTGGAAGAGGACCAGATGTCATTCCAGGACTTTGCTAGCGATGGCTTTTAGCCATGGAAACTAAGTCGAAAGAATATTTTTTGTAATGTACAAGAGTGCCAGACTGAGTCGCCTCCTTCGCACACGAGTCAGCCATTTCGTTACCAGCAATACCGGAATGGCTTGGGATCCATGCTAAAACTACATTTATATTTTTATTAAAACACGCATAAAGAGCTTCCTTGATTTTATAAATAACAGGGGACGTTGATGACTGCATAAACAAATTTAAAGTGATAAGCTTGCAGGCAGCTGAGGGAGCCAAGAGAAAATTAGTGAATTATTTAAAGAGTGAGATTCTACATATAATACGGCCTCTAAAACAGCAATAGCCTCACCAGTGAAGAGCAATGAAATGGGGGGTAATTTGTAGTTCAAAATTATGCTAAACTTTGGAATCCAGACAGCAGAACCGACACAACCATCTTCAGATAGTTTCGAGGTATCAGAGAACAAACATAACCAGTCCTGCCACCTCTGTGCTAACTGCCTATTAAAGCACCTGTCAACAGAACCAGTTTTTTAGTCAATACCAAAATTAATAATTTGTGGATTAAACACAAGAACTTCAAAGTCAATCAGAAACAAAGGGTTCAAAGGGAACTACGATAAAGGGCAAGCCAAGACTTCTGTTGAAACTTTTCAATAATGGAGGAATTACTTTATGAGACCAATACCGTGAAGTGAAAACAATATCTGAAAGACTTTGTAATTTTAAAAGCAAAGGGGAATATTGCGAAATTTTATTAAAAAAAACCGGTCACAAAGGTATTGTCTTCGAAGGAAAAGAGGAGGATCCACTCATTCTACTTGAAGAGCGTTGATGGGAGTGGATTTCATAGCCCCACAAATTATACGTAAACACTTACTTTGGATTTTGTCAAGTAGAGACAACGCCATTTTATAGCAAGGTTCTAGTAGAAATGACGCGTAGTCGAAATTACTACGAACAATAGAATTATAAACAAGTTTCAAAGTGTAAGGATGAGACCCCCACCAAACGCCAGCGAGAGCGCGCAGAACGTTAACGCCCTTTTCACATTTATCAGCTACGTAAGACAAATGAGCTACGCCAGTCAATTTTGAGTAAAGAAACACCCCTAAAAATTTAACGTTATCAAAAACCGGGATAGCCTGGCCATCAAACTTTATTTCTACTGCAAGGGTGGATCTCTTCCTAGAGAACACCACTACACTACTTTTGGCAGCAGACAAAGACAGCCCGGGATCATTGAGCCAGAGGGATAAATATTCTAAAGCGGAATTCAGTCGCGAACAAGCTACTGACACAGAAGTGGATGGGACATATAAAGCAATATCATCAGCGTACTGTAGTATACTGCAAAAAGAATCAACTGATTCCTGCAAACCTATGGTATAAATGCTATAGAGAATGGGACTTAGGACAGAACCTTGGGGTAACCATTTGAAAAGGTGTCTGGGAGGGATAGAGCAGCCTAGTAAACGAATTACGAATGACCTATCCATAAAAAGATTACCTATAAAGTTAACTATTTTCACAGGAATACCCAGGTGGATCATTTTCTGCACAAGGGTAGGGAGGAGAACACTGTCATATGCAGCCGAAATATCTAGGAAAACATATTTGATATTTTAAAAAAAACAAAAGGCAGTGAGCGATCGCGCGAACAAGATGTGCCAGGCAGAAATGTTTTGGATATGTTAGGTTAGAAGGCTAGCCTTCGACGTCAGGTCTATTTTTTATAAGCTTAAAAAATCTTGGTTGCTTGACTATTTACATGCGTTAGTCTTAGTAAGTAAGAGATGCGAAGCGCTGCGTCCCGTGACATAAGTCGACTAAACGCATCCTATGAGCAAGGACGTGTTTCCCTGTAACACATCCCAGCCTCGAATGGATGTCTAAACGAATATTTAGTCCCATTATTACTAGCTACTGCAACTGAATAAGCTTTTCAATGGGTCTTTCAATCCAAGATATTATGTGCAATAAGTAAGTTTATGCTGCAATAATAGTAGTTATGTCTAAACGAATTGGATACGAGGGCCACACCTAAATGATCGGGAATTGAGTACTTGGGATTGAGTCAGCATAAAACCTTTTTTGTTACGTGAGTACTGGCCACTTGGAATCGTAATGACATTACAACATTTAAAAAAAAGGGTTGGTTTTTTTGTCATGCCAGTTCCAATTTGACAAGTTGATAGACAAAATGGAGCTCACGCGTGAAAATTTCTGAGCCATAATTTATCACAAGTTTTGTCGAGGGTTATCTCAATATGAATGTCTCGGTGAGCTTCTTTCCATATATAATGTGGAAGCACCAAGCCAAACGACAATTTTTCGCTGGTATTAGGAGTTTCGACGAGGTCGTGCCTCTCGCAGTACCGTACCTTCTATACCCGGCCCGGCGAACCTTGATCCCTATGACATTGACAGTTATTCCTACGACACAACCTTGTAGTGGCGTCACCGTTATATTAGAATCGAATATGAGGCTTCTAAAAATGACATTTATTAATTTTAGGTAGATTTATGCCATTACAATGATATTCCGTTGGAATTATAACAATTCTTAACATTTACGAGAAATTATCTCAATCAGACTTTACGTTTACGTCCTGCAAAAGTTACTTCGTTTGGAAAATATCGACAAGTGCGTAAAGTATCGATAAACAAATGTCGATAATGGAAACGAGTGTACATAAATTATATGAAATTGTTTTTATTTCACTCAAACTTATAATTATTTCTGGGGACACCAGTATTTGTTTTATTTAAGATTAGGTTTTATTAGTATCAGTTGATGTTGTGTGATGTTGATGTGTGAATAGTGTGAATAGATAGACGATTGTATACCCAAGAAAATTAAAAAAATAACTATAGGACAAAACCAAATTAAACAAAAGATGTTCAGTGATCATTTATTCATATTTTAATCTGAATCTGATAATGACATTAGGGCTTATCCAAACACATTAAATGGATATATCCTATTTCATAGTTACGCGTCGAGAGCAAAAGAGATAGTAATAGACGAAGTTCGAATAACGGACTTCAAAGTAGAGCTTTGAGATTCAAGTTACAACGTGGCTGAATGCAAGTCGCGCCTTTGCCTGTAAAAAAGTTAAGTTACATCGACACGACCCATCACTAACATGAACTGTCATAGGGATCAAGGTTCGCCGGGCCGGGTATAGTGGTCGACCAAAAGCAGCAGTAACGCCTGAAAACGTAAAGGCTGTGCAAAAAACTTCAAGATGATCGACATGTGACATACGAGCCGATTCGGGCTTTCATAGGCAGTGGAATGACTGCAATTCAAAATATTTTGCATAATGAGTTGAGGGTCAGTAAGTTAATTTCCCGCTGGGTACGCCATAATTTGTTTAAGAGCAGAAAGCGGCTCGTGTTGAGTGGTGTCGGTCTACTCTGAAACGCTTCAATGGAGGGAAGTCAAAAGCGGTTTATAACATCGTCTCAGGTGACGAATCATGGATTTATTCTCATGAACCTGAAAGAAAACATCAATCGGCAGTTTGGGTCTTCGAAGGTGAGGTATAGCCAACGAAAGTAGTGCGTTCCCGTAGCGTATCGAAGAAATTGGTCGCTTCGTTTGTTTCCAAAAAATGGCATGTGGCCACAATTCCGTTACAGGATCACAGAACGGTTACAGCCGACCTCGGTTTGTTTGCCAGAAATGATGATTGAAGTCCGTAGAGGTCATGCTACACGCCGAATCATCTTGCACCACGATAATGCGAGCTCTCATGCCGCTTGCAAAACAGAAGAGTTTTTGAACCAAGAAAATGTAGAGTTAATGTCTCATTCTCCGTATAGTCCCGACTTGAGCCTTAAGGATTTTATTACATTCCCAAAAATTAAAGATTCGTTACGTGGTCAGCTATTTCAAGATCCAGAAGCGGCAGTAGAAGCGTATAAATCGGCAATTTTGGAATTCTCCACTTCAGAGTGGAATTACTGTTTTAATAACTGGTTCGAAAGAATGCAAAAGTGCATTGATTGCAAAGGAATTCTCCTTAGAAAAACAATGAAATAGTATTTAGGTATAACGTACTTGTAGTTTTTTTAAATTCCCGATCTTTTCGGTATGCCCCTCGTGAAGTAGATTCAAACACTGGTTACATTTTATATCTACACATGTATCATTCATAAGTTGACAATGACCGACAATACAAAAATTAATTTTACTATAATGTTTTTGTAATTTGCTGGTGGCCCTAACAATAATGTTCTTATTATGATATCAAATATGAAAAGTTGCGTCATGACTTTAAAATTTGGAACATCTTCCAAAAATAATTGTAATAAATTTTTATTATTAAAATTTAAGTACTGATTGAAATTGAAATTTTGTCAATACAAACCATCAGCACGGTAGGTTTTTTAGTATTAATCACCCGAAATTGGATCTCAAATTACATAAAAACATAGGGTCGTTATAAGGTTGTCTATGGCTTCAAAATCATTCATATTCATGAGTATGACACAGGTTTGCTTTCCTGCCATTTTTTGGTTGTGCCGCTTTTTTTGTTTTGAAATATTTTATCAAGTATTATAATTAGTATAATTCATTAGCTTAGCATTAGCACCTGTAGATACAGGTAGCACTGGTAGCAATTTAGGTGATTTGTCTTCAGCTTCTGAACCCATATTTGAGTACTTTTGTTTGTAGATAAAATAATACTTGCAACTCTGCATATCTACTCGAAAATCTACTCCTAACCTCACCCGGCGCACATTCGCTGTCATTACTGCATTTTAGTTTAAGTGTAGGTATTTTTATCAATATGTATAGTTACACAAGTTCTCATTCATATTTTTATGAAATAATGTTAAAATAACTAAATAATCAAGATGGGAACTGTCAGATTTTGGTCAAATTAAAGACCAAACAGTTCCGTGACAGTTCCTATTGTGATTATTTTTTCACCTGTATTTACTGATAATTAGGCCTTATAATTAGGCTTTAAAATACTTGTCTGATCCTACTATGAAACGAGCCAAAGGTGAGAAGACCAAACTCATGATTTAAGATGTCTAGTCACATAAACAACTATTATTTAGGTACCATTTTGGGTATGTACCTTAGAACACTGGCTGGAAAAAAAGTATTGTTAGCGCAACAGTACTTACGAGGGCCGGTCCAAAAAAAGTTAGTCAACGGCGTACTATTAATCCGATTGATTTCATTTTATTACAGATTAAAGGCAAATTTCATTACAAACTCTTTTGTATAATTTCACTGGCCAGTAACATTCAGTTATTTTTTTAATAAATTAGAAAAAAAACATGTCCTGTTACTTTTTATTCGCAACAATGGAGGTAACGCGGGAAGCATTTCGTGCTATGATATATTACGATTATAAACGAGGGCTAACTTACAAGGATTCTCATGAAAATTTAACCAGTGCTTTTGGGGCATTATCCCCATCTCTTGCCACTGTCAGTTACTGGTTCCGTGAATTTAAGCGTGGGCGGAGCGACGTCAATGATGATCCTAGACCGGGGCGACCGCCAACGGCAGTCACTCCAGAAAACGTCATCAGGATGGAGTGGCTTATCAAGGAATCTCGAAATATTACCAAGCGTGAGATTCAGAACGAACTGAAGGTTGGATCCCAGGCAGTTTCAACCATTTTGCATGACCACCTTAAAGTTCGGAAGGTTGCGTCTCGATGGATACCACATTCTCTCACACAGGAGCAAAAAGATAGACGTGTCGATTGATGCAAATTTATGCTAAATAAATTCGAAGGAGGCAATTCACAACAAGTGACCTACATTGTGACATCCGATGAATCTTGGATATACGGCTACGACCCATTTACAAAACAGCAATCGACAGTATGGATCTTTGAAGAAGATGATTTACCCACTAAAGTAGTTCGCGGCCGAAGCGTCAACAAAAAAAAGCGGCCAAGTGCGAGTCGGACTCGCGCACGTAGGGTTCCGTACCACTATACATCTAAATAAATGTTTTTCTTTATTCTTTATTATATTGGAGTTGTTTGAATGAAAGGTAAAATGCGGTTTACGATTAATAACGTATTAAAAAAAAACTAATTATTAGATCTCGTTCAAACCAATTTTCGGTGGAAGTTTGCATAGTAATGTACATCATATATTATTTTTACATTTATCATTCCCTTATTTTAGAAGTTACCGGGGGGGGGACACACATTTTTCCACTTTGGAAGCGTCTCTCGCGCAAACTATTCAGTTTAGAAAAAATATATATTAGAAACCTCAATATCATTTTTGAAGACCTATCCATAGATACCCCACACGCATGGGTTTGATAAAAAAAAAATTGAGTTTCAGTTCTAAGTATGGGGAACCCCAAAAATTTATTGTTTTTTTTCTATTTTTGTATGAAAATCTTAAAGCGGTTCACCGAATACATCTACTTACAAAGTTTCCATAGTATAGCTCTTATAGTTACGGAATAAAGTGGCTGTGACATACGGACGGACAGACGGACGGACAGACATGACGAATCTATAAGGGTTCCGTTTTTTGCCATTTGGCTACGGAACCCTAAAAATGGTTGCTGTTTTTTTTCGACGAAGTGGGCCTGTAGCCGTAATTCCACTAGAAGATCGGAAAACGGTTACCAGCCAATGGTATAGCGAAGTTTGTTTGCCACAAGCATTCCAGGAGCTGAGCGTCAGTCGTCCAAGTAGTGGAACCCAGGGCATCATTTTTCATCAAGATAACGCTCCTGCTCCAGAACTCCGGCTACCAGAACCATAGATTTTTTGAACAAATCAGGAGTGCAACTGCTACCACACCCTCCCTATAGCCCTGACCTGACTCCGTGTGATCCTTTCCTTTGTGATCCTTTTTTTTATTCCCCACGGTAAAAAAATCATTACGTGGACGAAAATTTTCGACGGCGGATGAAGCAGTGGATGAATTCAGGCGACTTTTTTTTGACCTTCCGCAAGAACGGTTTTTTTCCTGTTTTGAAAGTTGGTTTAGTCGAATGCATAAGTGCATAGATTTGGGGTATTTGTTAGGTAACCTCCTCGAGTGCGGCGGGATTGGCAGTCCATTAGGATCCGTCCGGATGGAACGCGAATCCCAAACCGCCGGTATACCCTGGGCAACAGTCAGTGACTCCCCAAGGGGTCTTACTGGTTGTTGGCTAAGAACCTTCCCAACCACCGGAGTTCTGTCCGAAGAGGCTTCACCAGCGACCTTGTAGCAACCGCAACAAAAAGGACTGGTAGGTCATGACCTGTGGGCGTGTCAGACCGGCCTCTTCCTCGTGGAGAGTGCAGAGCCCACCTACGTGATAGTGCCGTGCGTAGTTGAGCGTCGTAGGAGGGGATAATGGAGTCCTGGGGGGTTGAGCCTACCACAGATCGGGTTGTAGTTATCTTGTGGAGGCAACACGCCCTCTTTGGTCCGGCATTCCCGAAAATCGACAGCCTCAGGAACTAGCCAGCCTGAGGTATCCGGCAAAGGCGCCCCTTAAGGGTGGTCGGCGAGGGTTACGGGGTCATGAGGTGCGCAGCCGGCGGAGCGCGAATTCTACGGCGAGTACGGGTCAAAACCTCGGCCCGACAACCGTAGTCCTTCTCGCACCGCGCGGGCTCGCTGCATCGCGGACCCTGGACCCTATATTCTCCGCGGTAGGTCCTGGTGCTCGAATGAGCATCCCCATCTGCGGGCTCCCAGGAGGGTGGGACGCCGAGGAGAACGAAACATATATTCTCAACCAATATGGATAAGAAGAGTATTGCTAACCAACCCCAAAACACTAATCAACAGCAGGCCGCTGCTTCTAACGAAGCGCCCCGCAACAAACAAGCCAGCCCCCAACCCGGTCCCTCGCAGACCGGTGAACAGCAGTGGGTGCAGGTTACCTCACGAAAGCGCAACCCATCAGACAGGCGCAAAAAAGATAAACGCGCGACAAAGCGTGCAGCACACTTTGCCCAGGCAGGCTCGGAGAGGAGGCAACCTCCCGCCGCAAGGCAGGAGGAAGCCAAAGGGTCGGCAACGACCCCCGTCGCCACAGTAGGAGCAAAGCAGACGGACCGCCTCGGCGAAAGCCAAGGTGGGACGAAGCTGAGCGCCGAAAAGGCACTCCGTCCCAGCCAAGGGGCGAAGAACAAGGCCGTGACATCCCAGACGGCGAAAAGAAAGCGCGGCGGAAGGGGCAAGAAAGGGAAATCCGAGCCACAGGGTAGTGGCCAGAAAGTACCTAAGCGCCCTCGCCCCGACGACACACAATCCCCGTTAAGCAGCAATGCGAAACGGACCAAGGCCTCCACCAGTCTGGTGAAACCGGCCGTCACCTACGCTGACACTGTGGTCCTGAACGACCTATTTGTCGCGGTGATGGCGGAACCCTTCACCGACCTAACACCTGTCCAGGTGGAGGGCATCAAGGGCACACTGGAGACCAGCATCGAGGACATTGCTGATGCCCCAGGCGCCTCCAACACCGTTCCGTACTGGCCCTCCTTTCGGGGCAAGCCCTTTCACAGTGAGGGTGTGCTGAAGCTGCAGTGCGAGGACGTCAAGGACGTAGAGTGGCTTAAGGACACCGTAGCCAATTTCACGTCACCAATTCCCGGGACCAGGCTGGTGGTAAAGCGGCAAACGGACATCCCCAAACGGGTGAAGTCCGCTGTCCTGTTACCGACTTGTGCTGACGAGCCTAAGATGATTCAACGCATCTTGGCTGGTCAGAACAAGTGGTATCAGGTTAGCAGGTGGTCGCTTTACAATATCGAGCGCCATGAGGGTAATCCTTCGGGTACCTTTCTGGTGCTGGGTATTCCAGCGGACCAGATTCCCGGGATCTTAGCGAGGGGGCGGAGACTCTGCTACAAGCTGGGTAACGCCTACATCCGTTTCTTCGGGAGCTCGGGAAAGCTGCAGGATATGCCGCCGGACCCTGCTGAGACTGCGACTGCACCCAGAGTCACCAGCGACTCCTCCGCTGAAAAGCAGAGTGAGTATGCTAGCACTGACCAGGGAGCAGGCGCGTCTACGTCTGTGGTAAGCAGGCCGAACTCCGCCGCAAGGCAGAGAGAAGCTGGCGAACCAAAGGTCACCCAACACTCTTCCGCCGAAAGGCAGAAGCAGGATGGGCTGTCAGCTCGCTCGCAGACTACTTCCAACGGAGATGCCGATTTCGGCGATCTGGAGGAGGATGTCGCGCAGCTGATGGACCAGGACGTCCCGCTGGGAACGGACGAGGAAGTAAGCAGCCCCATTCGCTCCTCCTCCCCTCTCTAACGTCGTCCAAGCCAACCTCCAGCATAAACAAGCCGCGGCGGCTACCCTGCGCAGAATGCTGGAGGTAAACAACAAGACCGTCGCCCTTATCCAGGAGCCGTGGATAAGGAAGGACAGGATATGCGGTCTAAACAACATCGGAGGTAAGATTCTACTCGATACCACCGTAACTAATCCACGCACATGTATTTATGTACCAAAATCTATCAATGCAGTTTTAATGAATGAGTTCTGTTCCAGAGATCTGACTACGATCAGACTCCAAAACAACTGCCCTAGCATCCCGGAGGTCATAGTAGCGTCAGCCTACCTGGCGGGCGATGCGGACATACCGACGGTTGAGCTGGCAAATCTCATCAGGCACTGCGAAAACAACAAGCTTGAGCTGATCATCTCGGCGGACGCAAACGCGCACCACACCCTGTGGGGCAGCGGATCTTCCAATAAACGAGGTGAGGAACTAGTTGAATTTTTATTTTCTACCAATCTCAGGCTTATAAACAGGGGGTCAGAACCAACTTTTGTCACCTCCAGATTCCAAACTATAATCGACATCACACTTGCTACGGAAAGAGTATCGGAGGTTATCTCCGACTGGCATGTGTCGAAAGACCTGTCATGCTCCGACCATAGATGGGTAAGATACAAACTAAACGTGGACTCCAAACAGCCAGAACTTTGGCGAAATCCCAGACGGACCGACCGCACAAAGTTCAACAGACTGATATCTGCAAACCTGGCTCCTGACACAATCCCGACAGGGTACAAAGAGCCTGCAGACATAGAGACACACGTAAATAAACTGACGGAAACACTATTAGACTCGTTTACGAAAACCTGTCCATCTACAACGCCCTCGACGAAAACCACCAATCGCAATGGCTGGTGGGGACCTGAACTCGAGAAAATGCGATGTAAACTACGCAAGCTGTTTAACAGAGCGAGCAACACAAGGAAGGCAACAGACTGGGACGCCTACAAGCGGACCCAGCTACAGTACAAAAAACGGATCCGTGAGAGGAAACGTGACTGCTGGAGAACCTTCTGTACCAACATCGAATCAAACACTCAGGCGGCCAGGATAAAAACCATCTTATCCAGCGAACCGAATAGGAACCTAGGCTCACTGAAAAAACCAGACAACAACTACACAACAACTAATTCTGAGATGTGTGAGCTGTTGCTTGACACACACTTCCCAGGGTGTACAGTTACGGAGGACTCCACATGGGAAGACATAACCTGGCAGACCTTTGGACAACCAACTGTCGAGGCCATCAATACTGCCCAAAGAATAGTAACACTAGAAAAAGTGGTTTGGGCAATCAACAGCTTCTCGACGTTTAAAGCGGCAGGCCTAGATGGCATATTTCCTGGACTTTTACAATGGTGCCAAGACACAGTGGCACCTCACCTAGTCCTGATATATCAGGCATGTCTCTGGCACCGCTATGTCCCCACAAAATGGAGAGAAGTTAAAGTGGTATTTATACCCAAACCAGGTAAGAGTGATTATACGCAGCCTAAATCATATAGACCAATAAGCCTTACGTCATTCCTACTGAAAACCCTGGAACGACTCTGTGACCGGGATCTCAGAGACGGGACTCTGGCGCATTATCCTCTCCACCATCAACAGCACGCCTATTGTTCAGGTAAATCAACCGAATCAGCACTACACAGTGTCATTTCGCCCATAGAAAATGCACTATCAACACAATCATCAGCTCTTGTGACCTTCATCGACATCGAGGGGGCTTTCGACAAGACGCAATTCAACAGCATAAGCCAAGCCCTACTTAGCCATGGCGCCGATGCAGCCGTTTCCGGATGGATCGACAACATGCTAAGACAAAGGGCGGTACGGGTAACAGTCAACGGCACCACACGAGCCGTTGTATCGAGAGGCTGTCCACAAGGAGGTGTCGTCTCACCACTCCTGTGGAACCTCGTGGTGGATGACCTAATCCGTTCACTAAACGAGGCAGGCTTCTACACTGTAGGCTATGCAGACGATGTAGCTATCCTCGTAAGGGGAAAGTTTGAGTCAGTCCTATGCGATCTTATGCAAGGGGCTCTCAAAATCGTCGAACGATGGTGCTCCGAACATGGTTTGTCAGTAAATCCATCAAAAACCGAACTAGTACTGTTCACAAAGAAACGGGTTATAAATAACCTACGCTTACCGAAACTCTTTGGCACGACTTTGACCCTTTCAAAAGAGGTCAAGTATTTAGGGGTCATCCTAGATGACAAACTGCTATGGAACAAACACTTAGAAAACAAACTAGAAAAGGCCTGTGTCATATTCTGGCAGTGTAAAAGGTTACTTGGCAGAACCTGGGGTATACACCCAAGAATTGCCATGTGGCTATACACGGCTGTGATCAGGCCTATTATCACCTATGGTGCTGTGGTCTGGTGGCCCAGAACTAAACTGACCACAGCCAAAAATAAACTGCAACAATTTCAGAGACTAGCTTGCGTAGCTATTACAGGTTGCATGAAAACTACACCCACAGCGGCGCTGGAGATACTGTTGGGCCTACCGCCCCTTAACCTCTTCATCCAACAGGAGGCGGCGGTAGCAGCCATCAGACTGAAATCTCTCAACCTCTGGGGAGCAACAAGCGGGACTCATACCGAAATCCTTCAGGAAGCAATCACATATCAACCTCTGATAGGTGCTCCTAATGACAAGGTACCCAAACAACACAACTTCAACAAAAGCTACACCATCCAGCTTGCTGAAGAACCCACTGACCAGTCCAGTATATACGAACTACGCATATATACGGACGGATCAAAGACAAAAAAGGGAACAGGTACAGGAGTGTACTCACCTGAAATCAACATTAATATATCAACAGCCTTAGGCGAATACAGTTCCATCTACCAATGTGAATGTACTGCCATACTACAGGCTGCCGAGGCAGTGGCTAAGCGGGGTATCAAAGACCAAAAGATACGAATTATTTCCGACAGCGCTGCAGTACTACGAGCTCTAGACAACAAAATAATACAATCCGGGCTCATACTAGAGTGCCACTCAGCATTGGAAGTGATAGGTCTAAACAACCAACTCACGATACAATGGATAAAGGGGCACAGTGGATCTCTAGGTAACGATGCGGCTGACCAGCTGGCCAGGAGAGGATCGGATCGCCCAGCGATCGGTCCCGCTCCAATGCTTCCCTTAGCATTCAGCCAGCTTAGGTCATGGTTACGTCACAGAACACTCGAACAACATGCTAATCAATGGGCAAATACCAGTACATGTAGGCAATCTAGGGAAACCGTGCCACACCCGGACGCGCGTCTAACAAAGCGTCTCCTATCATTAGATAGACAGGCCCTACGAATAATTGTAGGAAACATTACTGGACATTGCTCGCTTAACAAACATTTGTATGTTCTAGGTATGACCGACAGCCCCCTATGCAGGGGATGCCTATCGGCCGACGAAACAGCCCCCCACGTAATCCTGGAATGCGTAGGTGTAGCCGCTCAACGGACTGAAATCCTCAAGTCACCGAGGTCACTCCGAGAAGCCTGTGGAGATACCAGGAGGATCCTGCGCTTCTGGTCGGAGTTAGGCTGGCTAGATCACTAGCCGGTACCACGCACAATGGCCCGACATACACGGGCTAAGTGCGGAAAAAGGAGTCCATCACCATAACCATAACCATAACCATAAGTGCATAGATGTAGCAGGGGAATACTTTGAAAAGTTGTAAGTAAAGTTTTATTATATTCCTTATATTTTTTGTTTAACTAAAAATTTTTGGACCAGCCCTCGTACAATTAATAAATATATTCTATGATAATCTTCATACTTTAAGAACATACACATATAGATAATAGATTTTCAAAGTCTATTGTTGCTAAATTTTGTGACAGTTTTTTAATGTAATATTTGACAGTATCTGTCATTATTTTTCACCTAATTTTCATGTTATCGGATCAAACCTATAAAAATATGTATAGTGGTAAAGTATTAAACAGTAGCTGCCGATATCTTCAAAGTAATTAGCTAAAGGATGCGTGTTTTATTTATGTCATATAATGTGACGTTTTTTTTAAGCTTCAGAGCTTCATTGTACTGAAATAAGTATTTTCATTTATCTGCACTCTACCATTGACAATGTCATTTCATGCATTAATTTGAAAACATCATGTGCTCAATCGTATTCTGATTGAGGTTTGATAATATTTAGTGAAATTAATATCAACAAATGGATGTAGTTAAACAAAAATGAATCGAAGTTGAGTTAAGTTTGCCATGATGCTCCTTAGGGTCTAGACTATCCATCAGCAAAAAGGATCAGGAAAAATACTGCAGCAAGTTATTCTAAATTCACACAGGAGATCCACATCTATCACAGGGTTATATTTTAAATCAGAAAAAAGAATCAAAGCTCTTGGATTGTTAGAAATAACTGTCTTTTCATAGAACCTTGCAATTGTAAAGTGTGCAAGTGTGTTGCTTTGTAAAGTGTGCAAAACAAAGACTCAACCAGTTTCGATTGTTTTTAACAAATTATATTTACATGCCTTGGTTGCGTGTAAAACAGATCCACTACACTTAAGTCCCAATATCTCGCAAAGTAATGAAAAACTATTATTATAATCAATACATAAAGAAATTTTTTTTATCCATAGTATAAATTTGTGTAAAATCAGTCTATCATTGTTTAAATACTCCTTCAACTTCAAACTGCAATTACTCGAGTGCAAGTCACGGTTTAACTATGTCCAAATATACGCTACACAGAATCACCATCCCTAGCATGTTGGATGGAGGGGTGAATATTTGGGCGTTTCAACCGCCGTCATTGTTGTCTTCAATATATTGACGAAAACAATGATAATTACCAGTAACTTTTGATGTCAAAGTCAACGGACCCGGGGGTAGTATTAATTCCATTTAAAATCATAAGACAATTAAAACGTTTATCTTGAATAATATGCGAAGACAATAATGACGGCGGTTAAAACGCCGAATAATCACCCGGAGCCAAGTAAACCCAATTCAGCATCACCCACCCGAGATAGACAGTGCGTCAGATTTGACTTGTAAGAAGTTTTCACTTAAAACAACTTACTACTATTATAATTTATAAAGGCAAAAGTTTAGATGGATGGACGATTTTTGCTGAATCACACCAGAACAGCTGAATGCATCTGGATAAAATTTGGCCCAGCGATAGATAATAGTCTAAAATAGCACATAACATAACATACTTTTTGTCACAAAAATTTGTCATTTTTCGGTGGAATACAGATAAACATATAATGTACTGTTTACTGTAATGAATAATGATTATCGTAATGTCCGAATGGTTGCATCCATAATAAAAATGACTAACTTTGTCTGACAATGACTATATTTGTATTTTCCAGTTTTTAAACTAGGGTTGATATGTGAAAATTAAGCATAAAATTGACGCAAATTAAGACTCAGATACTAATTAATTTTATTTCTGAATATCCTGCTTGGGATAATGTGAAAGTGATACAGACCTACGTAAGTTAATCTCTTATTTGACAAGATGACAACTCTACGATTGTGTGTGAAGATATATTGGTATTGAATTAAATAGTATCCGTTAAGGATTATCAAAGTGAGAAATGATTTATTTAATCAAAAAATATAGGTAGCATAAGGTGTAATTGCAAATCACAAAAAATAACAACTTAAAACTCAGCATATCTACCTAGTGGTGTTTCATTTAACTTAAAAAGGGATACTAACATGTTAAGCAAACGAATAGTAGTCAACAAAGTTAATAAAGTAAACAAGAGTAGTTTATAATTGCATTCCAATTTCAAAGAACGAAGAGAAGTACCTGCAACCTGAATGTCACGCATAACTTACCTTGTCCGCATTTCTCAGTCTTTGGGGTGGAAGTCATTTCAGTTCACGTTTCAGTCCACTATGGCATGATATCACTTTATACAATATTCCTATAGAGTGTTGAATATATAATAAATCACAAGAATATCAATAAACTAGACGGACCGACCGGCAGCCATGTTTAGGAAACAATTTGCATATTTTGTTAAATTCTGTTTAAGAGCTAGAGTCGCCATCTTTTGATTCTGTTGAAAAACCTAAGTTATGTATGTATATTATGTAGAGTCAATTCATGTTGGTAGGCAATAGATGGCGTGCTGAATACCAACAAATCTTTGACTACCGTAAAACGGGGTGACTATTGTAGAAACGATTTTCAACTTCCGACGCATATTTAGCAATTGATCCTAATGGTTAAAGAAATAAGTTAGTTTTATATACGTGACTTTTAATAATTTCTCCACGATTATTCAGTACAATAAACGTTATTTCCACAAAATTAAAGTAAAAATTTTAAAAATTCACATATTTTCCATATCTGTGAAACGGGGTTAGTAATGTTAGTATACACGACATATGGGGTGAATAGAGAAATCAATAAGAGTTGTCACCTATTGTAAAATTAAACTAGTATGTACTCTTGTTTTAGGTCGGTACTTAGTTACTTTATCAAACCATTAATAGAATATTATATTTAGTTTGTTTTTTGTTTTGTCATTAGTAAAAAAGGAAAAATACAAGAAAAGAAGGAAACAGTTAAAAGAAAACAAAAGAAGAACCAAAGGAAAACCCAAAATGTAAGTTTTCTCACACACAAAAAGTTCAAAAGGATAAAGAAAACTGGTTATCACAGAAAATAGGAAGAGACATTACTTAAGTTAAATATTTTGAAAATATAACGAAGTTAGTATTAACAAGCCTAGAGCATTCAATTCTATTAACCCCGCATTCGTTATTTTTCACCCCGTATCTAATCACCCCATATAGCGTATTTATAATTATAGTCACCCGTATGTCGTGTCTATTCACCTCGTTTTCAAGTCAAAACGTGAACGAGTTCATCATTATCATGTCAGCCGAAAGACGACAACTGCTGGACATAGGCCTCCCCCAAGGCTTTCCACTCAGACCGGTCTTGTGCTTTTCGTATCCACCGCGATCCCGTGATCCTGACGAGGTCGTCACTCACGAGTAAAGAGTTAATTGCAGTGTAAATGACCCCGAGTGAGACTCTCAAAATGAGGCTGAATCTTTGACTACAGAAATTTATGTACCTTAATACCTTATAATTTATGTACCTTTCGTAAACAAGTTATGGCGTGGTTGATTCATTTGATATTATTAAGTTAAATTTCCTTTGATATTATGGAGCGAATCGGCCTAAAACAGAATGTAAACCATTGCTTTTATTTTTTTACATCATTATCATGTTTGCAAAGCCATCCATATCATTCTACGGTCGCAAAATAACGTTTCAATTAGAAATCTTTATTTCAAATTAATGTTAGCACCGTCAACAGTTTTTTTTATCTACCTACTCCCATATGAAACATTTTAATTTGATATCACATATTTTTTTAGTGAACGAATAATAGGGCTCTAAACAGCATCTCTTTTTTTTCAATATTCATAATTGTTTATAACTAATGGATTTTTTCCTTGTGAAATAGGAAATTAGAAAAACAAGTTTTCTTATTTTATATACATATTTTTACTTCTGAACGGTGAACGGTATGATCTAAGGGTATGATACGTTACGTTAGTATCTCTTAGTTGTCTGTGGATACCATAAACGAATTCGGCATCCCCAATTTATACGAAAACCATCAAAAATTTACATCAAAAATCTTGGTAGCTTTACTTCTAAAAGTCATCCTTGGGTCCTAAGGACCAATCCTGCCAAAGGAAATCTTTGGTTCACGAAACGCTGTATTTCATCTGCTGCACAACCGTGCCCGTCAGGCCCGATGGTGGTGGTGGAAGAATCATCATGCTGCCACATAACACAGATTACTCCTTCGCTTATATTGTTTCGTTCAGATATCGTGGCTTGCTTCTAGAACCTAATGTGTATAATATATATATATATATTTATTACACAAACGAAATTCTAAAATCCACTAGGATTTTTGGGAAAAACAGTAGCGCTGTAGACACATCCCAAAACCAGTAAATTTGCTCTGAGATCTGGCAACACTGCAAAGAATGAACGGACGTCGACTGAAGGACCTAGCATCCATGGTAAAAAAAAATAAAAAAATGACGGACTTTATGTCTACGCATTACCAAGCACGCACGATGCACGATTTAACTGACGTACGTCAGGCCTACGCACCATCCAGATCCAGCCGCACGTCGTGCGAGAAGTAGTGGGGGGGCTCAATGGACGAACATTCGATCGTGCAAGTCCATCACGGTAATAATAATTAATCGTGTTGCGTCGTGCATTGTGCTCGGTTGTCCTTCCAAGTTAGCGGTCTTTACGTGGTTTACGAACTTTGTATCTTTTGATGATGATGATGGTGCTGATGATGTTGATGATGATGATGATGATGATGATGATGATGATGATGATGATGATGATGTTGATGATGTTGATGATGATGATGATGATGAAGATGAAGATGATGAGAATGGTGGTAATGATGATGGACCCGACTGTGTATAATGGCTCCCTTCAAGATGGCCTATCATTGGCCAGACAGACAGCACCGTCGCGGGCGCGCAGCGCGATATCTTCATACAAACCGCTACGCAGCCGGTTTGACCACGCTAGCGTTTTGTATGGAAATATCGCGCTGCGCGCCTGGGACAGGTGCTGCCTGTCCGGGTCTTTACTCCGCCCTTGACGCTGGGTCCCTCATAAATTGATGAGCTATCGTGCAAAAGGCCCTTGGGAAATGGTTAATTAGACAACGATCAAATTTGGCAGGATGCCGCGCCTACTGATGCTATGGACTGACAGTCAATGACTACTTTAAGGTATACTAATGTTATCTGTGGCCTATCGAGCGAGGCCGAAGTTTAACCGAAGTAGGTACAGCAAGTAAACGAAGGAAAGCAAGAGCAAAGCAAGGCAAGGCAAATCAGGCAATGAGGTGAACTTGCGCAACGAGAATATTTTTACCTCACCAGAGTCTAAATTTGTGCTGAATTTGCATTATCTAGGAAAATAGTGTTAACTGGTATTTATCGTATTTTGTGGACATTTCATTAAATGAACGTTTTGTATTGATTTTGTCGGTAAGTCTACGTCACAAGACTGAAACCTAATCGATACTCTGTACCTATTAACTATTATTGATTTTAACGTTGTAAATGTTTTTTTTCGTTTTAACTATCCAAACATTTCAATTATCTGGTAGAAAAATTCATTGAAGATCAGTGACCGAGCAAAGCTGTCATGGCGGACCCGCTCAGTTTGCTTCGACAATATAATGTAAATAAAAAGGATATAATTGAAAGGGATAGTCAAATAATTTTTGGCGAGTTTTCTTGGCCAAAGAATGTCAAGACTAATTATCTGATGTGGGGGTAAGTTGTCCTAAGCTACTAAATGAAAAATTCACTGGTACCTACTGTGCGTTGGTGCAGTGTTTATTTTTTTTTTGCAATAAAACTATTTTTCAGGCCCGGGAAAGAAGGCAGCATCAAAGAATATTATACACTGGAATGCTTACTTTTTATTCTTAAAAACATTCACCTGACACATCCAGTATATGTCAGACAGGCTGCTGTAAGTGTTTTTGTTATTTCATTATATATTTTGGTGAATTGTTCAACTGTACATTATAAAGTAATTAAATTTTTGAAGGCTGCCAATATTCCTGCTGTGCGTCGTCCTGATCGAAAGGAACTGTTGGCATATTTAAATGGAGAAACAGCAGCATGTGCTGCTATTGACAAAAGCGCACCGTTAGAAATCCCGACACAGGTATGTTAACTAATGAGTAATTATTTGGTCACTTTGACACTAAAATCTATATACAGTTGTGGTCATATAATTAAGAACGATTTGAAGTTGCAGAATATATTTATCTAAATCATGACATGTGTAGTTATAATGTTCCTTCTTAAAAGTAACTAGTTATGTTTTGAAATAGCCACATGAATAGAGCAAACGGGATTAGGAATATAAAATAAAATCGCTAACTATTTCTTTTACAAATTGTATTTTTTCTCTATAGTAACAAACTCAAATAGTAATAAAGCTGGACAAATAATTAAGAACGATTTATTGAACTGCTCGAGAGTTGTATTATATGAAACTTAGACTAAATAAATCACATTAATGTGAAGTGCGTAAAGGAAAAAAAGATATTTAATACATTTTAAACCAAAACTAATAGTTAGTAGCGTGTCCACGGCTTTTAATTACTGCTTTACACCGGCGAGGCATAGACTCTATCAATTTTTGACATTTCGCAAGAGAGATAGACTTCCATTCTTCTAAGAAAACGTCGTACAGCTCTCTTAAATTGCCACACTGTCGATTTGAAACCTTTTTCTTGACTTCACACCAAAGATGCTCTATTGGGTTTAGATCTGGGCTGTTAGCGGGCCAATCTAAGACAGAAACTGATTGCGATGTGAGAAATTCCTTAACGGTAGGTACGTGCAGTATGCTTTGGATCATTGTCGTGCTGGAATGTCCAAATAACCGGAAGCACGTCTTCAGCATAAGGTAACATTGTTTCTTCCAGTATATTTTTGTATTGGAGTTGATCCATGTTTCCTTCTATCAACTTAACAGGTCCAACACCATGTCCAGAAAAGCACCCCCAAATTTTTACATTTCCCCCACCATGCTTTAATGTCACTTTTGTGTACTTAGGGTCGAATGCTTTATTCGGAGGTCGTCGTACATATCGTTTTCCATCAGAACATACCCTGTTTATTTTTGTCTCGTCAGAAAAAATAACATTTTTCCACTGTCTAACTGTCCAGTTTTCATACCTTCTTGCAAATGCAAGCCGGGCTTGCCTATGACACCGTTTCAACATGGGCATCTTCCTTGCTATCCTCCCGTGCAACTTTTCTTCTACTAAACGCCTTCGAATAGTGCGTGCCGAGATTGCTGAAGGATTGTTTTCACCAAAATATTCTTTTCTCAGCTCATTAGACCCTTTAAAAGGATTTTGTTTTGCCAAACGAATGATATTTCGATCATCTCGACGATATGACTTCCTCTGTTTAGGTTCACGCGGAACATTTGAAGTAGTTTGATACGTCGCAAAGTGCTTCACAGCGTGGAAAACCATTGTTTTTGAGTATTGCAGATGGTTGGCTATCTTTTTATACGACCAATTCTTCTCGCGAAGTTTTATTATTACTTCCCTTGTAGATTTATTGCAACTTTTATTTTTCCCCATTGTTTTTACACAAAGCAATCACCTTTTAAACTCTTACAGCACTAAATGGCGCCAAAATCATACAAATAGTGACCTACCACCACAGAGCCACAGAGTGTTCTCTATTTAAATTTGAATAAAAAAATAAACCATTCAGCGTTCTTAATTATGTGACCAGCCAGTAAGAAGTAATACTAGGTTCAGATCTAATGTAAAAAGTTTATCTATTTATTTTTTAGCCAATCATTTGTATCAGCGAATGAACCGGTAGTATGCAAAAGTTTTGCGATACAGAGAG
The DNA here is from genome assembly GCA_923062465.1 of Acleris sparsana. Classification (NCBI taxonomy): domain Eukaryota; kingdom Metazoa; phylum Arthropoda; class Insecta; order Lepidoptera; family Tortricidae; genus Acleris; species Acleris sparsana. The sequence goes on from OV281285.1 coordinate 17,888,093, forward strand.
AAATACAAAAAAATACATGCAGTTAGTTATACTTGTTAGTTGGAAAAAAACTTTCCTTTAAATAAGCGTTCTTAATTATATGACCACCACTGTAATTGTTTTATGATGTTTATTATCTATAAACTTTATTATACCGCATATTAATAAAAAACCTCGAATTTAAAGCTTATGGCTTATTATTATTATACTTAGAATAGAATTTGAAAGTACATCATATAATTTTAGAGCATCTAAAACTTATATAGTAAGTGAAAATGATAGGAACAAACTGTTATAGGATTTGATTGTATAGCATGTGATTGATTATAACAAATTAAGTTGGAGAAAGTTTAATTATAGCCATTGATTTTATAGTAACGAAGGGGATACCAGTTACAGTAATATGACACTTCAAACTATGGACAGTTAGAACTAATTGCACAAAATTTTGATTAGTTATAAACTTAGAATATAAACATGGGAGTGATCTTGAAACTCAAAACCTGGACGAGCCGAATTACCAATTAGTTGCTTGTAGGAAGGCAATATGTTTAACTTTGCCCTTAGCTTCACCTCAAGATTCTGCACACTAATTAATTAAGATCTGGGAACCAGGCATTTAAGGTTTTTAATGCCTGGCTAGTGCATTTAGCAGTTACACTCATCATTTTGTTTCAGGTTAAGCGCACACACGACCATGAAGGAGGTGAATCAGTGGCCAAGAAGCCACGTATTGAAGAAACTCATGTGCAGAAGGTTCGTGAGCAGCTTGCTGCCCGCCTTGATGCACCTAAAGAAGCCTCGGTCACTGTGGATAACATCAAGTAAGTAGATTGTCTAATTCATCTCAACAGTTAAATTAGTTAATTTCACCTTGCACCTTACCATAATGTTTATATCGTAATTTGGAAGACTACATTGGGTAATATTTATTTTTAATATCATTAATGTGGATATTTTTAGGAATTGATCCCAACTCTACAGAATTCTATTACAGATTCCCAATTCTACAGATTCCCAATTCTACGGATTCCCAATTCTACGGATTCCCAATTCTAAAGATTCCCTATTCTAAAAACTAAATGAATTATCTATTTATAATTCCGTATTTTGCTCAAATATGTTTTAAACTTCTTAGGCCAGGTAATGAACTTTAAGTGAATTATGCATATTTCTTACTTTCCCAAAAAAACAGTTCCATTTTTTAACAAAAATATGTGAAATACTTATTTAATATTATCCAATTTTTACCAGCTTTACAGATTCCCAATTCTACAGATTCCCAATTCTACACATTCCCAGGTCTACAGATTCACAATTTTACAGATTCACAAAACCACAGATTTCTAGTTCTATAGATCCCCAGCTTATTGTATGTTGGCTTTACTACCAGCTCAGTTTATAGCAGAAGGGCATATAGGAAGCATGAGTGAAATACCAGAGAATCATAGTAATCTCGTCAATTTTACTAAATTTGATGAGTATTTTTTAAAATTCTGGTTGAAATGTATTAGTACAGATGTATTTTCCTGTGCCGATGAAAGATTTCGCACAAAGAATGCTGTAGAAGGCTGGCATCATAGGCTAAATGCCAGAATCCATCTATTTTATTGTTCATTGATTTATTAAAAAGGGAAGCAATATTTCAAGATCGAAGAATACAACACAGTCATATTCACTTGCCTGTGAAAAAACGTAAGGCATATGAAATTAAACGGAACACACAAATTAGAAAAATTATACAATACTGTATAACTGAAAAAATACAAGTGAAAGAATGTATACAATGTTTAGCAGCACCAAACTAATGAATGTTTATAGTTTATAATAATGAAACATTTTATTTTTAAGGGGTTGGTAGCGTTAAGTTTCACGTTTAAGTATAATTGTTACGAATAAAACATTTTAACATAACAAAAAAAAGTTTTGTTTTGCATTTAGGCAACATGTATTATACATGTACTTTGTTGTAGTGTACCTACGTATTAAGATTTTTTCAAGCTAAGCCAAAAAAGGTATGGCCACCGCAACTATCGCAGAGTAGTAAATAGTAAATAAACTTTGTATTTCGTCAAGATGTTTTAGCGATATTTCGTATATTCAATAATTAGGGAAATCATCATCTGTCAACAACAATATATCTTTATGAGCTAAGCACGGGTTTACAATCACTTCATTAAAAACGTTAAACAAACTTATTCATTTCACAGCCATATCATTTGACAAACCGCTTTTTTCCGGAACTGGAAATATTTTAGGATTTTTACAAAACTAACCAAACATAACTTATAGGGTTCTACACGGCGGTTCTAAAATAAATCCAGAATTATTTACAGTTTCGGAAAAAATAGCGGTTTGTCAAATGATATGGTTGTCAAATGAATCTGTTTGTGAAACGTTTTTAATGAAATTATGGGATACCCTAAGCATGATTTTTAAAAGGAGGAGGTTCTCGGTTCCTTTTTTTTTTGTAGAAAGAAATAATACCGAATTTATGGCGATCTATCGAAAATGCTGAAAAACCTGTACCTATTTCTAATCTGTAGTAATGGGAATCTGTCAGGATGAAAATCTGTTGAATTGGGAATTGGGAAGTTAGGTCAGCGTAAACATTGTAGTTTCTGTAAGATTAGGAGCCTGTGTGGTTGGGAGTATGAGGGGCTGGGAATCTGATGAATTGGGAATCTGTGGGGTTGGGAATCTAAAGGATTGGGAATCTGTAGAATTGGGAATCTGTTGAATTGGGAATCTGTGGGGTTGGGAATCTGAAGGATTGGGAATCTGTAAAGCTGGTAAAAAATGGATAATATTAAATAAGTATTTCACATATTTTTGTTAAAAAATGGAACTGTTTTTTTGGGAAAGTAAGAAAAATGCATAATTCACTTAAAGTTCATTACCTGGCCTAAGAAGTTTAAAAAATATTTGAGCAAAATACGGAATTATAAATAGATAATTCATTTAGTTTTTACACAACTGCCAACTGCCCAAAAAAGGAGTGTAATGTTTTTGGGGTTCATTTGTATGTAATGATTCTTTATTCTACCATAACTTCTAAATGGCTGAGCCGATTTAAATGTGTGCGGTATTGTTAGTAATATCCCGGGTGACATTGGATACCTAAACAGTTAAAATTGAAATAACAACAATGGCAAAATGCCAATTATTTATGTCAACAACCAATAAAAGTCTTCTAATTATTACAATATGGGTATAATTTGAAAGGTCTTAATGTGACCATCTCAAATATACACGGCGGAATTTAATCGGTGATCAGGACTCCAAAAATCTTAATTATCAATCTACATAGAAACCAATACGTGAGATCTCGTGCAATATAGCTCACAATCTAATTAATCACACTTATTTAACACCGATAAAATGTACACTGACTGAATAAATGGACACCCTACTTTTATTGAAGGGAAGTTACTCGTAAGTGTACATACGTCAAGTGCTTGCTGGCTTTGGCGGGAAACTAGACAGATCAGACGTCAATAAATGATTGCCGCCATTTGTTACCTACGTTACGATTTGTTATCATGCCAAACCATTAGTAGGGTGACAGTAAATTTTAATTAAAATTTAATTTCAACTTAAAAATTAGTTAAGATAAAAAAAAACTTGGTTCCACTTAAGTACTACATAAACGTGACCGCCATCGATTACTGAATTAGAAAAATGGGTTCCTGTTCACCGATTAAATTCCACCGTGTATAGGAATATAGTAGCATCAACGGGTTTAAAAATAATATCAAAAAAAGCAGTTAGGTTTTTAAAGATTGCTTTTCATTTAGTTATTCTCATAATGTTAATTTTTTAGGTCATTGTCAGAGGCTATGTCAGTGGAAAAAATTGCTGCCATCAAAGCGAAACGTTTAGCTAAGAAGAGGACGACAATAAAAAGCAATGACTATTCAGATGGCATTGGTGTTGTTGGATCTGATCTAAGAGCTATTTTGGATTACGATGTGAATCACATTATTAGTCGGGAGCGGCAATGGCGAACCAGGACTACAGTTTTACAGAGCAATGGAAAAGTTCGTTAAAATTGATTTCAGTCTCAGAGGTCTTTAAAAGCCTTTCCCGTTCATAAGCAGAGGCTGGAATTGTCATGGCATTTTTGAGCTGTCATAGTGACTTATCGAGCATTTTTTATATGTAAAAAAAAATATGATATTTTTTCGAATATAAATAGTCTTGTTAGCACTAACACAAATTTTAAACATTAAATCGAAAAAGCTGCGATTACTTTGATATTGGTAGCCCTTTTTGGGAAGTGATTAAGTACTAATTCTTTAATAAGTACGAGGGCTGTGTTGATAAGTTGTTTTAAAAAGTAGAAACGATTTTTTGTTTAAATCATTTATTTTTATTTCTCAACATAGGCTCCTTTGAGGCCCAAACACTTGTTCCAGCGAGTTTCCAATTTTGATATCCCCTCCAAAAAATACGTTTTGTCAAGGGCTTCAAAATAGGCGTTTACAACCGCGATGCAGTCCTCATTTGTCAAAAAAAAATTGCCCTCAAAGGCATCTTTCAGATTTTGGAATAGGTATTAATCGCACGGAGCTAGATCCGGCGAATACGGAGCATGTGGAACCAGCTCGAAGCCCAACTCGTGGATTTTGGCCATTGCAATAGTTGACGTGTGCACTGGGGCATTGTCTTGAAGAAAGAGGACTTTCTGGGGGGACAATTTGGCATTCAAATGGTCCAGTAGCTCTGCGTAATAACGTCCAGTGATAGTCTTTCCCTTTTCCAAGTAATCAATCATAATGATTCCTTCGCCATCCCAGGAGACTGTCGCCATCACCTTCCCAGCCGACAAAACAGTCTTGGCCTTTTTTGGGGCACGTTCACCAGTCGCCATCATTGTTTTGATTGCTGTTTTGATTCAGGTGTATAATGATGGACCCAAGTTTCGTCCACAGTGACATATCGACTCAAAAATTTCCGAGGATCATAACCAAACACAGTTTTTAAATTCGCTTTCTATCGCGTTATTGTTCGATTGTCAACAAACGTGGCACCCGTCGTTCAGACAGCTTTGTCATACCCAAATCTTCATGCAGGATTTTATGTACTCGCTCAGTGGAGATGCCTGTGTCCTCAGCTATTTCACGCACCTTCACACGGCGGTCGTCGAGTACAATATTATGGACTCCTTCAACAACATCCTCAGTAGTGACTTCGATTGGGCGACCAGAGCGTGGAGCGTCAGATGTGCTTGACCGACCACGTTTAAAATCATTAATCCAGTTTTAAACAGTCTGCAACGTCGGTGCGTTAGTGCCATGAACAGAATCAAGTTCAGTTTTTAGTGTGGCAGCTGCAACCCTCCATATAAAAATGTTTTATAACCGCACGAAATTCAGATTTGTCCATAGTTGTTGAAAATTTACAAGTGATCACAGTTAAACAATGGTTACACTGACAATGTTTTTTTTTTGCTGAATTTTTTAGTCTTCATTTGAAAGATGGTGCCTGCCAGTGTTAATGCCATTTACCAGAAAAAAGGTTTAACAAATAGTTTTTAAAAGGACTTATTAAACAGCCCTCGTATATTGTTTTCCAAGTAACTTTTGATATGAGATGGCTTTTTGCGATGAGACCTTCTGTAGTGTGAGCGAAAAACAAAATGGTTTTTAGTGACTTTAGACATAAATCTTGTAGTTTTTGACTCTGCCTACCTTGGTAGCCACCGGATAACAAAAGTTTTTATATCCTCGAAAATTCCGGCCTCGACTCGCATAAGAGCGTGTGAGCAAGTTATGGAGATGTACGAACGTGAAGGGCATTTTAGGGGTTATTTACTTTCTACTACTTGCGTCAAAATTAATTATTTCCGATGAAATCTGATTAAAAAAAACATTTATATTACAGACATTTCAAAGAAGTATCAATGCACTACTTCAAGGAGTACGAGCGCGTGAAGAAGGTAGACCAGGAGTACCGAGACCTCAGCCCGTTGTAATGCCGCCGCCCACCGCGCTCCCGGCGCAGCAGGCTCAGTACAACAGATACGACCAGGAAAGATTCATCAGGCAAAAAGAAGGTTGGATTAAAAATTAAGAACCATTTTTGCCACTAGCTAAATTTTGTCTGTATGGTGCACGTAATTTACAAGTTTTTCAATAACAGAAACCGAGGGCTTTAAAATCAACACCATGGGAACGTATCACGGTATGACACTGAAGTCCGTGACTGAGGGACCGACTGCTCCTCTCGCGGGACGCACTCCACATAATCCTCAGCAGCAGCCAATGCCACGTAAGTGTGATTGTAGCAAATCGTACTATTTTTTATAATGTCTGTATGTAACAATATTATATTTTTGCTCAGTACTTAACTAAACCAACAAAAAATTACTATGTGGGTGATATGCTTTTGTTTAATAATAATGCTTTACACCAGTTTTCTGAAACTGCATGCAGGTTACTGAGATATAAATAGATGTTATGATGGTGACAGAGAGCATGCCGGTGCCGAGCACGCCAGGGCGCCGCGAGCTGCTGCCGGTGACCGCGGCGCGTCAGTCGCCTGGCGGCAAGCGGCCGTCGCGCACACCCATCATCATCATCCCCGCCGCGACTACCGCGCTCATCACCATGTACAACGTCAAGGACATGCTGCAGGACCAAAAGTTAGTAAACCAACGCCATCATCCCCGACGCACACCGCGCACAGGACAAAAATACCGTATGCGGAATGCAATCTGGACAAAGTTTGGACCTCTGTTTAAAACATTAAATGTTATTAAATTCGCATCGACATGACTGCCCAGGTAACAATTATATATGTGTAAAGGCTGTACTATAAATCTATTTTTACTTTATGCTGTATAACTTGGCTGCATAGGGGCTGAATAGGGGATAAACAGCCATTATACATCCAAAAGGGGCTCCAAATAATACAGCTTCAAATATAAATACAGCTGTGTATGCCCATGTAAACAGTCGTTATGTAACTCTAGTCTGCTAAAACTACTTAGTTTTTTTAAAAACTAAACACTGTATTTTTGTTTTGCAATTATTTTAAGAAGTTAAAAGTAAAAATTTCCACAATACAGGGTTATTGGTAAGTCGACCTATTCCCGTTAGGAGGTGATAGGGCTGACTATTTGCGATAATTTTTACCCCCATATGCATTATGCAAAAGTGAACCATTTTTGAGTTATCGCGATTATTAGTTTTTTTTTAAATTAGTCGGAAATTCAACTTGAAAAATTTATTACAAAAAAAGTATAAATTTAAATCTTTTTTTTTCTTCTGATTTACAAAACCGATTAAACACTGGTTATTTCTCAATATTAAAACAATAACTATCGGTCCAAATTTGAAAAAGCGAGACGGGAAACGAATTTTTTTCAATATTTTTTGCGATCGCTTTCCACTAAAATGCCTTTAAAACAAAAAAAAACGTTATGAAACTTGGCTTGCAGATTATTTTAAAAACTTGACTGTTTTCTTAGCTCTCCAAAAACGCATAACAAGTAGAAAATTATTTTAAAAAAACCTGAAAAAATAAACATCACAAAGGAAGCGGGCGGAAACAAAAGTCGCAAATGCAACTTCAAAAATTAAAATTAAAAAACATACCAAATTTAAATCATACATTTTTTATTTGCTTTTGTACAAGATGAATTTATTGTTCCTATGCAAAATTAAAAAAAAAAAATCTGTACACGTTTGAGAATGCGAGGCCGAAAACTAAAAAATACATGTTTTTTTATCAAACTCCAACATAAATTACACGAAAACAGAAAAAAATACCAATACATTTGGCGTGCAGATTACACATAAAACATTGACGTTTTTCCAGATTTCTAACGAGCTATTAAAACTAAAATGAGTTTTGCTAAAGATTGCTGGAAAAAGTTTATCACAAAGGAAGCAACAAGGAAGTCACGTCCGAACATAACTTAAAATTAACTAACTAAATCAATGAAAACTAACTGTTATACTCGTAAAAACAAATAACAACATTAACTTATGTGAGAATAAGAAATGGAGGTAGTAGCCATTTTGAAAAATAACTATCAAAATCCTGATTATTTTAATTTTATTGTTTATTAGTTTAAATTTTGTAACTTTTTACATAAGTTAATGTTGTTATTTGTGTTTACGAGTATAACAGTTAGTTTTGATAGATTTAGTTAGTTAATTTTAAGTTTTGTTCGGACGTGACTTCCTTGTTGCTTCCTTTGTGATCAATTTTTCCAGCAATCTTTAACAAAACTCATTTTAGTTTTAATAGCTCGTTAGAAAGCTGGAAAAACGTCAATGTTTTATGTGTAATCTGCACGCCAAATGTATTGGTAAATTTTTCTGTTTTCGTGTAATTTATGTTGGAGTTTGATAAAAAACATGTATTTTTTAGTTTTCGGCCTCGCATTCTCAAACGTGTACAGATATTATTTTTTTAATTTTACGTAGGAACAACAAATTCATCTTGTACAAAAGCAAATAAAAAATGTATGATTTAAATTTGGTATGTTTTTTAATTTTAATTTTTGAAGTTGCATTTGAGACTTTTGTTTCCGCCCGCTTCCTTTGTGATGATTATTTTTTCAAGTTTTTTTTAATAACTTTCTACTTGTTATGCGTTTTTGGAGAGCTAAAAAAACAGTTAAGTTTTTAAAATAATCTGCAAGCCAAGTTTCATAACGTTTTTTTTTGTTTTTAAGGCATTTTAGTCGAAAGCCATCGCAAAAAATATTGAAAAAAAATCGTTTTCCGTCTCGCTTTTTCAAATTTGGACCGATAGTTATTGTTTTAATATTGAGAAATAACCAGTGTTTAATCGGTTTTGTAAATCAGAGGAAAAAAAAAGATTTAAATTGATACTTTTTTTGTAATAAATTTTTCAAGTTGAATTTCCGACTAATTTAAAAACAAACGAATAATCGCGATAACTCAAAAATGGTTCACTTTTGCATAATGCATATGAGGGTAAAAATTATCGCAAATAGTCAGCCCTATCACCTCCTAACGGGAATAGGTCGACTTACCAATAACCCTGTATACAGCCAAATCGGCTGATCTGTTTAAAAAGAGACCGTTTATGCTCCAGTACAGCCTTATGTATGTATTTATTCTATTAATCAGCATTTATAAGGTCCTAAGCTGTTAATAAACTGGTTTAAAGTTTTATTTTTAGCTTAAATGTTACTTGGGTGACGCCGCGGGCGGCAGGGTTGTGTAGTACATGTACTATTGTACTAAGAGCCAAAAATAAAGAATTCCCGTCACTTTACTAGAACGAACTACTCCGTAAAGTTTCTGCTCTTAGTTTATTTAGTACACGCGGAGCAAGAACCGAACATAGCAGGCAGAGCAGTGAGTGACACTGACAGCAGAGCGATCCGAATGAATGACCGACAGGCTATTCATTCATTTGGTCAAAGGAGCACAAATAAGGACCATGAACAGAACAGTTTCTTGTGTACTAAAAGAACTAAAAGACAGAATTAGTACTTTTTTTTGTTTTTTATTACATAGAGAAGGCAAACGAGCACACAGGCCACCTGATGGTAAGCGGAAACTGTGACCCATAGACATTCGCATTCACAGGACTGCAAGACTAAGACTGCAAATGCGTTGCCAACCCTGAGGACTAAGATGGAATGCCTCTATGCTAGTCATTACACCGGCTGTCTTATCCCCAAATCGGAACACAACAGTGCGAACACTGCTGTTTGGCGGTAGGTTAATGGATAAGATGGTGGTAGCGATCCGGACGGACTCTGCACATAGTCCTTCCACCCGCAAACATTTGAGCGATTGTACTAGTTTGGAACGATCTACTCAGTGAACGAACGCGCACAACCCTAGCGGGCGGGGGTAGCGCAGACGTCGCGTGCATCGCGGGCGCGGGCGGTGCGGTCGACGAGGACGGCCCTGGCGGCGCGAGTTGAAGCCAGTTGTTCTTTGTCGTCGCCTTAATATTTGCGCCTGTATTTTTGCACACACGATTTTAAAGGTCCCAAGGCCCATGACCTCTATCTCTCTCGATTACTGATTACAATGAACGTAGATACAACATTTAATTACTTGTTCTAAAACGAAAAAAACGGTTCTTAAATGTTTAAAAGTATATAAGGACTGTTCAATTTACTAAGCGGTCACTAAAAATATATATTAATATTACGATCGCTATTATCTCTTTATTTGGCTATTAAATATTATTAAAACGAAAACAAACAAAATAATATTAAATGAATAAAATATAAAAACTTAATTACATCGGTAGAAATTTCGGACATTTATGCGGATACTACGCATAAGTGCCTGCACATCGCTTTTTGTCACTTTTCGAGTAGCTGCAAACCACATTCTTTTGAATTGTTCCAATTATTCAGCTTCCCGACCATCCTTTGTTGAGTGCCTCTTCACAATGGCCCAGTACCGCTCGATAGGATGGAGCTCCGGACAATTTGGTGGATTGTCTTGTTTTTGAACGAATTCAATGTTTTTTGAATTTAGTAGCTCCAATGTCGGACCAGCATAGTGGGCACTTGCCAAATCAGGCCAAAACAAGGGTGGGACACTGTGCTTACGATAGACGGCAAGTAACCGGATTTTTGGATGCATTCTTTTCTGTATATTTCATCACCAAATAGTGCCTGTCGCAAAATAGGAAGCACTTTTGAGGCTACAGGAACAGATTGCCTGCCAAACCAGGACTTTCTTCCCGAATCTATCCATTTTATTGGTTCTTTCCTCCTCGGGTACAGACTCTCCTACGGCGGCATTGTAGTATTGGGGCCCCGGTAATGTACTGCTATCATATTTTACGTACGTTTCGTCGTCCATTAAAATGCAACGAGATTTATCTTTTAGTAAGATGCTGTACATCTTGCCGCACCGTTTTTTCGATCTAGTTTGCTGCTTTGCACTTCTTTTTGGAATCTTTTGCTTTTTGTAGGTTCGTATATTATTTCTTTTCTTAATATTTTGTACCGTACCTACGCTGACGCCAACTTTCTTTGCAATATCACGAACTGATAGATAATTTTGCGATTTTAACAGCCGCATGACATTTTCGTCGACTTAAGGATTTGCCGGCCCGCTCCTGTGTCTAGATTTCGGTAAATCTTCGAGCGTATGATGTTCTCCAATTTTTTTAATCATTTGGTACACCGTTGACTTGGAACATTTGTACATTTTTGTTATTTTTCGCAGTGAATACTGCCCTGTACACCATTTTTGCACTATTCATTTGCGATTATATAAATTAATACGCTCCATCGCAAACAATAATCGACAATGAAACAAATATGTCGCAATTGACGGAAGATGTATTTGCTAATGTCATTGCTGTCAACAGTGTATCAATTATTTTTAAATTCTAGGTTTAAAAGAGGTTTAAGTGTGTCCGCTTAGTAAATTGAACAGTCCTTAGTAGATTAGACTACCACTTTGTTTCTATGGATGTATCTAGTAATATGCCAACGTTAACCCAAATCAACCAAAACACGGTGTATAAAATGATCTGAAAGCAAAATAAGAACAAAATGAGATTTATATTAAACTAGGGTGTCCATTTTTTTCACACAAACCTTTTCCTATTAATTCCGAACACAACAAAAATGAAATTATTCAAGCCATTGTTGAAAACCAAGGAAAACAGGAATTCATTTTTACCCGACTGCCGAATATGAATGTTTGTTCCTTTGTGGCATTCTAGAAACTAAACGCATGAACTGATTTTGATGATTCTTATCACAATCGATTTGTCTTATTATTATTTATATATTTAATGGCGTCTACATAATAACGTAATTTGGCCAATGTCAAGTATATACACGGTGATTTTTTTTTGGTGATCAGGAACCAATTTTTCTAATTCAGTTATTAATGGCGATCACGTTTAAGTCGCAGTTACATGAAACAAAACTTCTTTTTTTATGTAAAAGAAATTGTTTTGAAACTAACTTTTAATTGAAATTAATTGTCACCCTACTAATTGTTTAGTCTATGAGTTTACAACCTCTTTAAAAAGATAGTAAATGTAATGACTGATTATGAGTAATAAGTTGTCATTGTCAAATGCATAACAAAGTCGTGGATATTGTTTAATATTAAATTTCGTCTGAAAATAATAAAAAGCATGCCTTCACCTTATCCGTATTCAAATCACGAGCGTTATGACATGGTACGTTTGTCAATACAAACAAATAGCTCAAGACGAACTCAAGAATTGTTTCACGAGATTCATCCAAATGTTCCAATTCCCACACACCGTTTAATAAACCGCATACACCAAAACCTGCGTGACTTCGGTCAGTTTACAGTGCCAAGGCACGCTCTAGTGCCGGGTCGACGTCACCCTGAAAGTCTGGATCGACGCATCTTAAGGTACTTTGCTCGGGATCCTCGTAGGAGCACTAGGCAAGCAGCGAGAAGATTTCGCGTTAGTCAATCCTTCGTTTGGCGACTACTTAACTCGTCCGAATTGCATCCGTTTCACTTTAGGCCCGTTCAAGATATTTTAGCAAGAGATTTAGAGGGAAGGATGGCATTCTGTCAGTGGTTTCTGGGAAATCTCGAAACTAATATCTTGTGGTCGGATGAATCGACCTTCACGCGTGTTGGTCAATTTAATGTTCACAATGAGCACTTTTGGGCTGCGGAAAAAACACGTCTCACCAGAAGAAATGCTTTCCAGGTACGATTTACGGTAAATGTGTGGGCGGGGATTATCAATGGCACTTTAATTGGACCCCATTTCATAGAAGGCACATTGAATGGAGGAAACTACCTGAACCTGCTAAGGCATGTGGTCACAGAGCTATTGGAAGATGTGCCACTGCCGTATTTACACAATTTACATTTCCAGCACGATGGTGCCCCTGCACATTTCGAACGTAGGGTTCGGGGGGTACCTAGATGAAGAGTTCCCAGGGCAGTGGATAGGCCGCGGAGGCCCCATCCAATGGCCCCCAAGAAGTCCGGACCTCACTCCATTAGATTTTTATCTTTGGAGTGACGTCAAGCGTATTGTTTATGAACAAGAATCCAATACGGTAGAAGAACTCCGCCAAAGAATAATAAGTGCATTTAGTAAAATAAGGGCCAGCACTGTTCTTAGCAGAATAAGAAATAATCACAGGCGTCGAGCGGAACTGTGTCTAGAGCAAAACGGTGGTCATTTTGAACAGTTGTTAAATTATGTTTAAATTTAATTCGTTTGTTTTTAAGAGTAAGTTAGAAGTTCAGTGTTGGTTGAGATTTGTAGTTTTTTTGTTCAATTAAACAGTGGCTATTAAATTATTATCGTTTTACTTATTTATGAATTACATGTTAGCCAGCAGATGAATGTTAAATGCACTTTATGTTAATCAAATAATCACGTATCAATTATTGTTTTGCAGTTTCGAATCGTTATCTTATCATCACGCGATAACAACTCTTAACTGATAAGATAAGGTAACAAGTTTATTGACGTAATATCTGTCAAATTTCCCGCCAAAGCAATGGCACTTGACGTATCTACTTCACTTCAATAATTAATGTAGGATGTCCATGTATCCAGTGGTGATTGGTTTTAACAATATCATTAACTTAAATAAATTAAACAGCGAGTTAATTGTTTGAGACATCAACCATTAAATTCAATTTTTGTTACTTATTAATAATTTTCAACTCATGATCACCAAAAAAAAATCACCGTGTATAAGCAACGTTGTACGGTGAATCCTGTCCTGTCGTCGAAGTCTTCCAGTCATAGTCGTAATGTCCCTTGAAGGTGACGAGCATCCACTTCAATAGCTTGGTGTGGTCTTGACAGCTTATTCATCTTTTCACTGTTATTTTATTCAACGCAAGTTCTTCATCAATGTTACTAGTTGTCCCACAAAATAGAGCTGTGGATTTGCGAACCAAAATCAACGATAAAGTAACCCAATAAATAAAATGTTATAAATATTCTCAGTGTCGTATAGAAAGCGGAAAAATACTTACGCAAACGTATTTTATTTTATTGGAAATAGATTTTCAAGTTTACAAAAGCTGACCGCGTCAAATATTTAGGGGTTTAGTTCAGGTCAAGCATTTTTATCTGTAACATAGTCCTCGACAGCTCGATAGCTGTAGACATTAGCGACTTTTTGTAGTTGCCGTCCATTTGGCGTTCGTTTTCTTCCCTTAATAGATGATAAGTGATTGTTTTTTGATATATATATTATGGGACAGAGAAGGCAAACGAGCACACAGGCCACCTGATGGTTAGTGGAAACTGTGACCCATAGACATTCGCATTCACAAGACTGCAAATGCGTTGCCGACCCTGAGGACTAAGATGGAATGCCTCTATGCTAGTCATTACACCGGCTGTCTTATCCCCAAAGCGGAACACAACAATGCGAACACTGCTGTTTGGCGGTAGGTTAATGGATAAGATGGTGGTAGCGATCCGGACGGACCCTATACAAGGTCCTACCACCCGCAGTGTATAAGCATTATAAAAGTTGACCGTTATAGATTCTTATTAAAGATCATAAGGATATTTATATTACAGATATGTACATTACTGACTTGAATATAACAAGAAGACGAGGTGCATAACACCAACAGCGGCCTGCGGGTTCTGGTCGCCGGGCCATGCCCACTTATCGTTTTAAGTCCTTAAACTAGGGGTTATCTTTTCTGAAAGGTGGGCTATTCCCAGTAGTCCGCACCCCGTAGTTCGCACTGCGAACTTCTGGGATTTTTTTTCCCAGTAGTTCGTTAAATTAAAATTACTTTTTTATATTCCTGCTCCTATAATACCATATGAAATTGAACACAGTTATGTTGAATTAAACAGTGCGAACTACTGGGATTTTGATTTTCCCATTTGTCCTTGGTGCGAACTACGGGGTGCGGACTACTGGGAATAGCCCTGAAAGGTTCCCAGTATTCTTGGGACTCAGTAACAATAAACATACATAACTACTTATGTAAAATAACGTCGTCAAAAAAATATTGTAGGTTTGTACCAGTTGAGCAGAAGAAAGCAGAAGGTGCTGTTCGTGAAAACGAAGTGCTGCTTCAAAGGAGAAAGGGACCCTGGCTCCCGGGTGACCAAGTGCCCGCAAATGCTGTAACTATAACGGTAAGTTTGTGATTAATGGTTATTCAAGAAGTAGATTACGGGTAACGAGACTGTAATATTACATAATATTACTGGGCAGGAAACAAACCAACTTGACTTGTTATTCAACAGCCGTGTAATCGTTATGTATTTTTACGAAGTTTGCGGTCATATTTTGAGGAGCTCAAATGGATCACAATAGTTCATCACTACAACAGGTTTCTAAAATTGGGGTTTGCTTGACGAGATGGTTGACTAAAATACAAGTCAGTCAAGTGCCCGTCCCCGCTAAGGCATAAAAGGACCGCGATATAATGCTTTTCTCAAACACTATGGAAATTATACAAATATATTTAATACACTTAATAATAGTATTTGTAGTATAGCTTGGTGCGGCTTATAGTGACTTGACAGTGTTTAATCTGGGTTTAAATATCGAATACAATTTTAGTTTAGTTTTAGTAATAGGGTCCCATGGGCACCTTTTGGGCACTTTTAATTGTGTAATCAATAGTAAAAGTAAACGCTACGGACAAAAACGGGCTTTCATTTTTATTTGAGTTTTAGAAAGAAAACAACTCTTCATGTCTTTACTTAAAACACGCTGTAATGTCCAAGCATGTTTAAAAAACTTAACTGTTTGATAGATAACTGAGGAGACAAACATTGTTGATTGACTTATTTTGTATTTTTCAGTTAAATGAAGAATTGGTATGTTTTAAAAGAAACTGTATCTTGATTTTATTATTGGGGGTCCTTGGTTCTTTTCGTGGAAAAATATACCTACATATTTCTGCCAAAAAACTCTTAATGTCTACGCAATAAGAGCGAAACAAACGTCAAACGGCTCGGCTCGGCCGGATACGGCGATTCGAACGGAACGGCGTCGTTTTCGCTCTTTTTGCATGGACATTAAGAGTTTTTATCAGCTAACGCCGATTCTGCTTCGATAGATGTGGGGAGACCCGTATTTTAACTGTTATATTATAATATGTTTTATAGGTCTACTAGAATCTCGTGACAAAAAAATATATTCAAATATAGAGCTTGCAACTTTGGGTTAATAGGATTTAAAGGTCGTGTGGTGGACTTAGTTCGCGTAAAAGTTATTTTTAATTATTCAATTTTCAAAAAATCGAAAATCTCCTTCTATGCCGTAAAGACGGAAAAAAACGAATATTTATAATATTAGTAACGATTAATTACCTACGTAACACTTAAAAACCACAATGGACTCGCATTTCCTTTTAATTCCAAATGTATAAATTAATGTAAAAAAAACCGTTTGCGATATGGGTGGTAAAATTAATTCAAAAACCCTATCACGTATGATTATCGTTCCTTGGTACCGCACATGTCGAAATTGGTTGTATATAATTTTGAACATTGTATTAAATTAACTCTTAACTATCGCGAGTTCAATCGTTGACTAACTTGTTATTGTTAGCCAGGCGTATTGATGTGCAAATTTAATGTTAATCAATTTCGTATTTTGAGATGTGGGCTTTTTCTTTTTTTCTATTTCTCATGAAAACATCATGAAGACCGTGCCGCACAGCTACGATTCGCCCTGTGTTGGCAATAGATAATCCTGGAATTTAATAGCATTTCATTATTAAGGGTTTTAAATAGACTTTTACGTGTCAGACATAAAAGCTAAATGGAATGATAAATAACGTTCCCGCAAATGAACAACAAAACGTAACAAAGTAAAGTAACAATATTATTTAGTTTCACTTACCAAGTTTTTCCCATTTCTCAATACCATTTTCTCAATAGTGATAGCCAATCTTCGTTTTTCTATGGAATACAAGTGACAAATATACTGTCAGATGCGAGTGCAAGTGTGATAGCGATAACCGGCTGAGAACTATAAAGATACTGGAAGTACCAGTCTATTAAAAACACGAAAAATCAAAGATTGTGTTTGATTTACGTCATTTTAGTCGCAAATTTTACAGTACACGTCGTCATGATAAACCATATTATTTCACTTGAGATCGAACGGGTTTACCCTGAAAACTATCGCCACATTTGAGTAAAAATAACAAACCCTGGCAAGCAGTGATATTTGAATTAACATGGGTAAGGCAACATTGCCGTTTTATGAGAATCGATCCCTTTTTATTTATTTTAAATTTATCACAAGCTTCCGGTAGAACTATAACTTCGAGCAACTATGCTATTCAAGCTGAGCTATAGCTTATAGGTAGGTGTGTTGTACAAAAATACATTTATCTTGTATATTATTTATTTCAGTTTGATATTGCATTTTAAATATAAACGTTCAGATAGTTTAGTTTAGGCAAATGTTTTACTATTGGCATTGAATTGTTAAAATTGAATAGTTTGCATTAGCACATTTGTCTTCTAGACCATCGATTTATTGTTTTTACCGTAATTGGTTTTTTTAAGGTTCCGTACCGAGTTGTAGATAACCCGAGTCGACTCACACCAACCGAGTGGGACCGTGTGGTTGCGGTGTTCGTGCAAGGGCCCGCTTGGCAGTTCAAGGGCTGGCCCTGGGACGGCAACCCAGTGCAAATTTTTGCTAACAGTAAGTTACGCGATGAACTGTAAGTAAAAACCCGACATAGGATTTCTGTACATCAATATTTGTTTTAGTTTGCGCGTTCCACTTGAAGTTCGACGAGATGAAGTTGGACGCGAATGTATCACGCTGGGCGGTCACCGTGCTTAATCTGAGTCGCACCAAGCGGCATCTTGACCGTGCCGTCTTGCTCGGCTTTTGGGAAACACTGGACAAGTGAGTTCGATATTTCATTCTTCAGTTGTACTTTAAATTATGTTCATTATGTTCGTAGTGTCATCTTCGGTGTTGTAAGCTAATGGTGAGATACAAATAGTGATACAACTTATTGAATGATATTGAAAAAGATAATTTATATAAAGAAACGAGCTTTTATTATAAGATAAAAATAATCAATAAAATTGCTTTAATGCTTTACGTACTTAGGGTCTAAAATACAATAAATAACTTATATAATAATCGTTTTACGAAAGGAGTATTTATTGTCCGCCATACCATATAATTTGTAGGAATAGTCCAGTTGTATGGAAAGTATATTATAGGTACAACGCCATCAAGTCCTTAATACAGGAAAAAATAATAGCATATTTTGGAGGCAAGAAAGTAGTTAGATGATACATTTGGTGCTGTCACTGTCTTCATACCCATGTAATACAATGACTGGAGGTACGGTTACGGAAGAATTTGCTACCCATTACAAAGAAAATCTGCTTGAAGATGTGATTGTCATTAGAGATGCCAAGTCATTTGTAATTGATAGGAAACTCAACCTTATTGAACTAGAATTTCAGATTGACTATAGAATGACTGTAGGTACGGTGACGGAAGTTAATTTGCTACCCATTTCAAAGAAAACACAGTGCCCGGCGGTCAATATTGCACATCGGCAATCATCGCATTTCCGACTACTAATTTTCATGAACGTGAATTATTAGATTTATCGTTTATTAGAATTTGAATTTAGAACCAAGAACTTTGTAGTTGGGACAAGGACCAATGATGGACACTTGATTCTTATTTTACAGAAGATAAGGGCTATTCTTTTGTTTTGCAGCAATCAATTAAGGAACGTATGAAGTGTTAATTACTGGTGCTTATCAGTTAAAAGTATCCAACAATGGTGCTATCACCCTACTTGCACGTCGATGAAATGAACATTTGGCTTAGTAAAACATTCTATGAAATGGGTTTCGGTGATTTAAAGATAAACCGGTCGCTTACGGTCGTCATGGCCACATACTAAAGAGTGGGTCGTCCGACGCCCGGTCTCGGTCGCCATTGTCGCCAACATAGAAATTCATCCGTTTGGATTCTTTTGAAGGACTTATTTTTTATGAACTTGTTTTTTTTTTGTTTCAGGCATATGATGAAAAACAAACCACATCTTAGATTCTAGTTTAGATTAGCTTTATTTATAAAGAAATCCGTTTAATTATATACTGCCCTTCTGAATGAGAAGTAATAAAATAGTACACATAATAATCTCCTTTAGTTCCTTTTTATGGCAGAGTCAAGAGCATGTTTTACTTAACATAATATTTAAGATTTTGTTCGAGTAAGGGCCTGCTCGAACCGGCGTACGGGAAGGCAGATGATATTTAATGTACCTAACAAGGAATGATACCCAACTGCCCGGGTCCGATATGGTTCATTTTGATAAGTGTTAGAGAGTAGTCTAAAATAACAGACACGTTTATTTTTTTAGCTGCGCTACTTATTGGGACAAATTGTCCTCCAAAGAACTGAAAAGTGAGCCCTTTAACATCTACAGAGATTTTTGAAAAAAAAATTGCTAGTTACCATTTGCTTTGATTATATGTTTAAGAACATGAAAAAAATAAATATTAGCACGTGTTATGTTATAAAAGTGTATCTTCGATGAGAATTTAGTCACTTTTCAGTACTTTGGAGGACAATTTTTCCCAACAGATTGAGATTAGGCAGCTAAAAAAAGTATGTGTCTGTTATTTTAGACTACTCTCTAACATATATTATATCATAATAAACCAAATCGGAGCCGCATAGTTGGGTACCTTTCCTTGTAAGTATATTTTACGCTATTTACAATGAAATAAGGTAAACATTAGAATGCTCTGAAACCGACCTCTGAATGTATTCAGCGTCCCCACCGGTTTGCGCAGGCCCTATATGGTTAATGGCTTTGTCGCAGATCGAGGGCCATTTTTAGTGCGTTATTTCGCATTAAGTAAACCTGATTGAGGAACTCTTTATTTTGGGAGAATCAATCTTTACCATACACTAAAAGTGTTGAGTATAACGGAATTAAAGTTCTAGAACTTTACCGTCTGGTCTTTTAAAGATTTTGTTCCATAGTGGTTATAGAAAAATCAATTTAGTGATTGAATTTTCACATAAGTCACACTTCTAAGACATAAAAAAAACTTAGGGTGTTGAATGCTTTTTTCATGTACCCTACGTTATATAAAATAACTTTAATATTTGTAGAATATTCATAGCCTATATTCACTCTTGATGTTTGGATTTGGAAGGATTCTTAGGGGATAAAAACAAATGTTGCGTCGCTTTCCCCTAAGGATTTGGAAGGATTCGTAGGGGCGAAACAAATGTTGCGTCGCTTTCCTCTAATTGTAGGCACTGTTGTTAACTGCAAGCAGTTTATGTACTGCGTTTTTAACCCGTCAGGAGTCCAACTTCAGAAACAAGTGCTGGGAATGTCCCATACAATGAGGAAACGCACCGCTTTCTCTAATATAAAATATTCACTTGACAGTCAAATATATACATTTACATGTATACATTTTTTCACCGTATTCCTTTGATATAAGGTACACAAAATGTATACATAATCTTTGAACTCGACTGTACCTACCCTTCATATATATGTAACGTGTGTATATATCGTCAGAAAGTTGAATAAATTCTCTATTAACAAAATATAATAGTATTATTTCACTTACGTACAGTGCGACAAAAAATAGTAGAAACTAAATAAAATGGAACCAAAAAAAAAACCATACTAAATTGGTGCCATGTTTAAGCATTTTACGTCAAAAATGTGACAGTCACGTAGAAAGTGGCGCCCTCATTTAATTTCTACTCTTTTTTTGTCGTACTGTATATTGAGATGCATAAGGGTCCGTCCGGTCTATCCACCTAGTTATAATATTAGCTATACGATAACAAAATGCTAAAAAAGAAACAATTAGTTATACCGCTTAGTATACTAAATGGGTTCGATTAATTTGGGTCGGATTCGTCCATTTAGTTATATTCGTAAATAAAAATTAGTTCTACTTCTCAGTATAACTAAATGGATTTCATTAATTTGAGTCGCATTTAGGAAGGCCAGTTCCTTCATTAAATAACCAGCCAATTATACTTATCTCTGGGCATCTTTACTTTTTTACACACTTAATAATCAGGCGAGTAAAGAGTAAAAAAGATGATTAAATTACGCTGGTCACAGTAGTAGTTGTTTTTGACTATTTTGTTATATAGTATAACCAAGGATAGGAAAAACGCCCGTCATTTTGAAAACATAACCCTGTTCTGTACAGCAAAGACTTCCTTTCTTTCGTCTTGTCCAAGTTCATTTTCAGGCCCACCCGTTGGAAAACTCTAGGTCTCCGAGCATCTTACTCAAGTCTTCTAGCGATTCTGCCATGACTACGATGTCGTCCGCGAATCGAAGGTGAGTGAGGTGAACAGTGTCGGAGATATGACATCTCCCTGTCTCACACCTTTCTGCAACTGAATCGGTTTCGAGCTCTGGTTCTGGAGCCGGACTGACATAGTGGCATTTTTGTACAAACACTTCAGCACTTCAATATATCGATAGTCGATGTGGCACCGCTGTAGTGACTCGAGCACCGCCCAAGTCTCGACCGAATCGAAGGCCTTCTCATAGTCCACGAACGCTAGACATAAGGGCCGCTTATACTCTTCAGTCTTCTGTATAATCTGGCGCAGCGTGTGAATGTGGTCTATGGTACTAAAGCCTTTCCGGAAACCGGCTTGTTCAGGAGGCTGGAAGTCGTCGAACCTGCGTGAGAGTCGATTTGTAATGACCCTTGAAAACAACTTATAAGCGTGGCTCAGAAGTGAGATGGGTCTGTAGTTCTTCAATAAGGTTTTATCGCCTTTCTTAAAGAACAAGACCACCACACTTCTGGTCCACGCCTCTGGAACACCGCCTTCGAGAATAACAGAGTTAAAGAGCTTCTGGAGGACTTTAAGTATCGGTATTCCACCCGCTCTCAGAAGCTCAGCCGTAACTCCGTCGTCCCCTGGCGCCTTATTGTTCTTCAGTTGCTTCAGGGCCATTCTGATCTCCTACAGGCTGACGTCCGGGATGTCTTCGGTGTAATGTCGGGTGAGTTTGGCTCTGGAATCTGTAGCCAAACTTTCAACGGGTCGAGTTGATTTGTACAGCTGTCCGTAGAACTTCTCAACCTCACTCAAAATCTCGGCCTTGGACGAAATTACGGTGCCATTTTCGGTCTTCAGTTTCATCAACTGGGTCTGCCCAACAGACAAATCCCTAGCGAACACCTTAGAGCCCTTGTTTCGCTCGATAGCATCTTCAATACGCGAAGTATTAAAGGTGCGCAGGTCTGTCCGTAATGACTTAGAGACTTGTCTGTTAAGCCCCCTGTACTACTGCATGTCCACTGAAGACTGCAGCCGCATTTCATTCCGTTCGTCCATAATCTTAAGAGTGTGGTCTGAGAGTTTTTGGGTTCTTTTCTGGCTGCGGGTCTTAAAGAACTTCGACCCAGCAGCTTGGATAGCCTGTACAAACCCGTTGTTCAGATCGTCCGTAGACTCGCATTCTGCTAGGCGTTCGAAGCGATTTTGGAGTTCGAGCTGGAAGGTTTCGGGGTTTTGGCATTGGACTGGGGTTGGACGGAGCGTAGACTTCATCAGTCGTGACCTTTCAAGCCTTGTGTTGATATTCAATGTGCCGCTTACGATTCGGTGATCACTGCCAGTCTTTAGCGTATTGATCACAGAGACATCATTGAATATGTGGCGTTTGATAGACAAGATGAAGTCTATCTCATTTTTTGTCGACCCGTCCGGGCTAATCCAGGTCCATTTGCGATGTGGCTTCTTCCTGAAGAAGGAATTCATCATAAAGAGTCCTTCCCTCTCCAAGAATTCAGCCAACCGCTGGCCCCTGGGATTTCGCCTGCCAACACCAAAGTGTCCCACTCTCAGCTCATTACCTTCACCTCATGCCCACCTTCGCGTTGAAGTCGCCCATCACCACCGTGTAGTGCGTTTTAGAGGTCTGGATGGCTTTCGAGATGTCCTCGTACATTGCCTCCACGTCATAGTCAGAATGCGTCGAAGTGGGGGCGTAAACCTGGATGACCTTCAGCGAATACAGTTTGGTAATTCTGAGTATCAGGTACGCCACCCTTGTCGAAACACTCCCGATCGACTCCACGTTGTTGACGAGCGACTTACGGACGATAAACTCGAGACCACCCTGTGACAGGGCGTCACCTTCCCGGTAGTAGAACAAGTTACCGGACTTCAGGATCATCGAGTCCTCTCCCTGTCTTCGGACTTCAGATAACCCTAAGATATCCCATCGTAACTTGTCCAAACATTCTTCCAGTTCTAGGATCTTCTCGTCAGTCCTGAGCGTGCGGCAGTTGTGTGTCACCAGGGCCAGATTCGTTTGGTGGTGGTAGCCAGATCTCTGCCAGAGATTCTTAGCACCCCCTGCTCCGCCGTTACCGAACCCGCTACCTTGGGCCCGGCTAGCGGAGCCGCCGGGGACTAGGGGCCGTGGTTTTTTGGTGTACACCATAAGGGGGGGTTAGTGCCATAATCCCCACGCTTGGTGAGCGTGTTGGGGATCGCAGTGGGGCGGAAGTATATCACAGGACGCTGCAGCCCGTCCTGTGTCTGGCATTTGGCTTCCGCCCATCTCGGAACGGTTTGACCGCCGTTCGTCGGTTGACTGACTGCGCCTAGGGTTTGCAATTCGAATATTCGAATATTCAAATTATTCGAATATTCGTCATAAATATTATTCGAATAATACGACATGAATTATTCGAATTATTCGAATATTTTATATACTACAAAAACTGAGAATATCAATGAATATTACACTTAATATAACCTAAGGAATATTTTTTACAGATCGATGTAATGGATGTTACACCAGATTTATAAGGAATTGAGATAAAATAAAACACAAATATGAAAGACCCAAAACTCAATACATTTTCTCCTTATCTGGAAGTAGTCATAATGATACTCGGCAAGTCGGCAAGTCAGCGTCTTAAAATTTAAAACCATATGCAGGGAATCCCGGGGGCCGGGGCCATTTTTTCTACCTGCTAAATAATTAGTATTAGTACTTTAGTTTTATGGCTCTGCTAATCCCATCACGGTCATACAACTCAGTCAGTACTTAGCCATTCTGGGAGTTAGTTGTTATTGTTTTTATTGTGCCGTGCGTAGAGTGGAAATATTAACAGAGTTATTAAAAAATAAAGTGCATGTGATGTGTTTAGTTTGAAACGCTGGTGCTGGCCTGGGTGATGTAAGTAAATAGTTTTTTTAATGCATTACCCTGATGAAATTGATTAGACATTAAACTGATACCTATGATATTTGCAAATTATGATCCAGTATGATTTTACATTACTACATTATTCAATTTGCATTCAAGCTAGCTATGCCAGTAATATGCGGTAAAAGATTTCATTGCTGAAAACTTTACTCATATATTAATTGCATCCGTTAAACAAGGCACTACCTATTATTTACATATATTATATTACACGTATTTTTTCATGAATGTAAAATAATCCTGTTGATTATACACAAATTCCACAATACTCCGTAGTCAGTACTTATTAGTTTTTCTTTGACAGATCAAGTTCGTTTACTCATGTTGAGCAAGAAATGCAGCTTTGAGAACATAATGGTTTAAAATGGATAACAATAGTGAGTTCACCGAATATAAAACTTCTTATGAAGAAACCAACTCCGTTTGGAAACATTTTTTAAGAAGCACTGACGGAATAAGAGCTAAGTGCAAGATATGTAACAAAATTTTAAAAACCTCACGTGCAACAACTCCTCTGCATAATCATTTGAAACTTCATTCGATAAACCTCAGGCAACGCTCGGAAAATGTATCGACTTCCTCATCAAACATACCAACAACCGCTTCATCTTCTCAAATGGCCAGCACCAGCACAAGTGAAACAACTGAAGTGGCCGAGCCACCTATGAAAAAAACCAAACTCACTGACTATTTTAAACTTGCGGATACTATGGAGGTGCACGTATCAAAGTTAGCTGCATTAGATGGGCTTTCATTTCATGTAATTTGTACCTCCACTACACTGCGAAAACTTTTCACAAAAAGTGGATATAAATTACCTAAGTCACCTCACACGATCAAAGAAATCGTAGTAACACATGGCGAGCAGATAAAATCTACGTTAAAACAAGAACTAAACCACTATGCGACACGCTGGCCTAGTTGGTAGTGACCCTGCCTACGAAGCTAGCGGTCCTGGGTTCAAATCCCGGTAAGGGCAGATGTTTGTGTGACGAGCGCGAATATTTGTTCCTGAGTCATGGATGTTTTAGTATATATTTAAGTATATATTTCTCTATATAAGTATTTATATCGTTGTCTTGTCTAGTACCCATAGTACAAGCCTAGAGCTTAGTTTGGGACTAGGTCAATTGGTGTGACATTGTCCCCTCATATTTATTAAAAAAAAAAAAAAAAAAAAAAAAAAAAAAAAAAAAAAAAAAAAAACTAAACCGGATCAAATCAGATAACTGCAGTTATTCAGCAAGCCTGGACGAATGGACTTCACCCTCTCAAAATACTAGATATTTGAACATTAATATACATTCCCCAAGACTGACGCCGAACGGCTTTAAAAACCTGGGATTAGCGAAAATTGTAAATAAAGGGACAGCTCAAAACTTACACAAGATGCTTGAAGAAAAGTTAAGCGAATTTGGTCTGGCAGTAAATGATATAATTTGTATTATAACGGATGCAGCCAGCGTCATGTGTGCATTAGGGCGACGCACTACAGCGTTCCAACAATTGTGTTTTGCACATGGCATTCAACTCGCAGTTCTGGATGTTATATATAAGAAGAAACCTGCAACCGTTCTAGTTACAGAAACGGCATCCGGTTTGGACGTAGAAAGTGATAGTGACTTGGAATATGAAGATAACGTAGACATTGCAGAAGAGGAAGGTCTGTGCATTGCACAGTCAAGACCGACACCGCTGCCACTTGCCGATGATTTCAAAAATCTTGTAAACAAAGTAAGAACTGTAGTCAAGTCTTTTAAAAAATCACCGACCAAATCTGATATCCTTTATAAAAACGCCGAAGGAGATAAAAAGGATATCCATTTGATTTTGGATTGTAAAACGAGATGGAGTAGCCTTGCGAATATGATTACAAGGTTTATTTTACTAAAAAAGGCTGTGCTTAAGTCATTAATAGACCTCAAATCTCCGATCACGTTTAGTGAAGAAGAGCTACAACAACAGGAGGAAATTGCAGACTCACTAAACACAATTAAAACCACAGTAGAGGCAATATGCCAGCGGGATGCCAATTTGCTAACGGCTGAAGTTGCCATGAAGTTTATGATACAAAAACTTATCCAAAAACAAACCCTCCTGGCAATAAATTTGGTCGATGCACTTAAAGAAAGGATAGCACAGAGAAGACTGACAGATGTTAGTGGCACACTTAAATATTTGCATAATCCTACAAATTTCTACAAAGAGGGTTTATCTGAATATCCATTTCAGAACCCCACCAATGATCGCGTTAAAGACATAATAATTAAATTAAATGGTTCTCTAACTCAACAGCAACACGAAGACTTGGATTCACAAACACTGAATTTTGACACCGCCGGTGTTCCCAGTCCCAGTACTTCAACAACGATGAAGGACCAACTACAAGATGAAATCAAGAAAGTTATATCAGAGGGTATCTCCAATACCTCTACAGGTACTCAATTATCAAGTGATTTGGACTCGGATACTCAGGTGAACGTTGAAATGGCATTGTTTGACAGCGGCAGTAAAAGACCTGAACACTTAGAACATGCGTATAACGCATTGTTAACAATACCTCCCACAAGTGTCGAAGCAGAGAGAGTGTTTTCGGCAGCAGGTTACTTGTGCAACCATTTAAGGTCTAGAATGAAGCAGGATTCTTTAAACGCTTTAACTTTTCTGAGATCGCATTACCAGGCACAGAAAAATACAGAATAAAAAATGCATTACGTCGTATCGTATTAGCATAGAACAAATGTATATCCTCAATTATATCCTTTGTCATGTTGTATCCTGTACGTAGTTCAAATTAGTTGCTAATGTTAGGACATATTATTATGTAACACACCACGTTCTTTTACTATTGATTACTTTATATATTACTATTATTGTTGTTGATTAAAATGAATATCAAAGTTCCTATAGTATGGTTAGGTTTGTTTTAAATATTAGAAGTGTTTAGGTATTATTTACTAAACTGTTTCTTTGTGAATTATATCTTAAAATGATTTTATATTTACAGTTAGAGAAAACTTACCTTAAGAAACTATATTGTTTAACGTTGATTATTTACAACTAGTAATGTTAAAGTTTGTGCAATTGTTGATTTGTTATATTTCTTTAAATTATGGGTTATAGGTAGATTTAAATTTTGAAACTAGAAGAATTAATACAAGATATAGAGTAAGAAGTTCGTACTTTATTTCTGAATTATGTATTATCTTGTATGATTTAAAAAAAGGAAATTGATATATTTTTAATGTTGATTATTCTTGTTCATTTTATATTTAGAATATTAATACTTGTGATTATAGCTTGCTTAGCCTAAAGTTTTGCTAATAATAAATAGAAAGATAGATAGACGATTCTTTTATGTACACATTAGATTTACTGTAATTGTGTTCTGTTTAAGTACATTAACAATGGTTGTGATTATATGACTTCAAATCGAAATTTTGTTTCATTTTCTCAAATATTCATATTATTCGAAATATTCGAATATTCGAATATTGAAAATTTTACTATTCAAATTATTCGAATACTAAAAACGGACGAATAATGCAAACCCTAACTGCGCCGTGAGCAGTTACCACACAACGGGCGGTGGGGTCGTCACTTCCCGACGCCAAAACTGTCTACGACATCCTACATCTCTACATCCTATAAAATTTTCCCTCACTTTTCCCATGACCATTTTTTTTCTCTAAGAAAAAAATATAAGATGAGAATTTTTAGGCATTGTTACAAAATTATTTCTAAAAAAATAGGACTATTTAATAGAAGGCTCGATATTGTCGTCTCGGAACGCGTTTTTTTTCATCTCAGCGATTAGAGAGAAATAAAACGAATAAAATCTTTTAAGGAAATACCTAAGATAAATACAGCGTGCTTAAACTAGAGCTAATTTGCAATAATTTTATACCAGTTAACTGGGGGTCTAATTTCAATGTTTCTCGAGCTATTTAAGTTATAAGTTTAAAAAAAAAATATATTGATCTAAAACTGTCTTTTGAACGGAACTGACGAGACTTCAGGACTGACGAGAAGATCCTAGAACTGGAAGAATGTTTGGACAAGTTACGATGGGATATCTTAGGGTTATCTGAAGTCCGAAGACAGGGAGAGGACTCGATGATCCTGAAGTCCGGTAACTTGTTCTACTACCGGGAAGGTGACGCCCTGTCACAGGGTGGTCTCGGGTTTATCGTCCGTAAGTCGCTCGTCAACAACGTGGAGTCGATCGGGAGTGTGTCGACAAGGGTGGCGTACCTGATACTCAGAATTACCAAACTGTATTCGCTGAAGGTCATCCAGGTTTACGCCCCCACTTCGACGCATTCTGACTATGAGGTGGAGGCAATGTACGAGGACATCTCGAAAGCCATCCAGACCTCTAAAACGCACTACACGGTGGTGATGGGCGACTTCAACGCGAAGGTGGGCATGAGGTGAAGGTAATGAGCTGAGAGTGGGACACTTTGGTGTTGGCAGGCGAAATCCCAGAGGCCAGCGGTTGGCTGAATTCTTGGAGAGGGAAGGACTCTTTATGATGAATTCCTTCTTCAGGAAGAAGCCACATCGCAAATGGACCTGGATTAGCCCGGACGGGTCGACATAAAATGAGATAGACTTCATCTTGTCTACCAAACGCCACATATTCAATGATGTCTCTGTGATCAATAGGCTAAAGACTGGCAGTGATCACCGAATCGTAAGCGGCACATTGAATATCAACACAAGGCTTGAAAGGTCACGACTGATGAAGTCTACGCTCCGTCCAACCCCAGTCCAATGCCAAAACCCCGAAACCTTCCAGCTCGAACTCCAAAATCGCTTCGAATGCCTAGCAGAATGCGAGTCTACGGACGATCTGAACAACGGGTTTGTACAGGCTGTCCAAGCTGCTGGGTCGAAGTTCTTTAAGACCCGCAGCCAGAAAAGAACCCAAAAACTCTCAGACCACACTCTTAAGATCATGGACGAACGGAATGAAATGCGGCTGCAGTCTTCAGTAGACATGCAGAAGTACAGGGGGCTTAACAGACAAGTCTCTAAGTCATTACGGACAGACCTGCGCACCTTTAATACTTCGCGTATTGAAGATGCTATCGAGCGAAACAAGGGCTCTAAGGTGTTCGCTAGGGATTTGTCTGTTGGGCAGACCCAGTTGATGAAACTGAAGACCGAAAATGGCACCGTAATTTCGTCCAAGGCCGAGATTTTGAGTGAGGTTGAGAAGTTCTACGGACAGCTGTACAAATCAACTCGATCCGTTGAAAGTTTGGCTACAGATCCCAGAGCCAAACTCACCCGACATTACACCGAAGACATCCCGGACGTCAGCCTGTACGAGATCAGAATGGCCCTGAAGCAACTGAAGAACAATAAGGCGCCAGGGGACGACGGAGTTACGGCTGAGCTTCTGAGAGCGGGTGGAATGCCGATACTTAAAGTCCTCCAGAAGCTCTTTAACTCTGTTATTCTCGAAGGCGGTGTTTCAGAGGCGTGGACCAGAAGTGTGGTGGTCTTGTTCTTTAAGAAAGGCGATAAAACCTTATTGAAGAACTACAGACCCATCTCACTTCTGAGCTACGCTTATAAGTTGTTTTCAAGGGTCATTACAAATCGACTCTCACGCAGGTTCGACGACTTCCAGCCTCCTGAACAAGCCGGTTTCCGGAAAGGCTTTAGTACCATAGACCACATTCACACGCTGCGCCAGATTATACAGAAGACTGAAGGCCTTCGATTCGGTTGAGACATGGGCGGTGCTCGAGTCACTACAGCGGTGCCACATCGACTATCGATATATTGAAGTGCTGAAGTGTTTGTACAAAAATGCCACTATGTCAGTCCGGCTCCAGAACCAGAGCTCGAAACCGATTCAGTTGCAGAAAGGTGTGAGACAGGGAGATGTCATATCTCCGAAACTGTTCACCTCACTCACCTTCGATTCGCGGACGACATCGTAGTAATGGCAGAATCGCTAGAAGACTTGAGTAAGATGCTCGGAGACCTCGATAGAGTTTTCCAACGGGTGGGCCTGAAAATGAACTTGGACAAGACGAAAGTCATGTCCAATGTTCGCGTTTTGCCAATACCGGTTCACGTGGGGAATTCTCAACTTGAAGTTGTTGATCAGTACGTATACCTGGGACAAACTGTCCAACTAGGTAAATCCAACTTCAAGAAAGAGGTCGATCGCCGAATCCAACTCGGATGGGCAGCGTTCAGAAAGTTAAAGCGGATCTTCTCGTCCAAAATACCGCAGAGCCTTAAGTCGAAAGTCTTCGACCAGTGTGTGTTGCCAGTGATGACTTATGGATCAGAGACTTGGCCGCTGAATGTGGGCCTCATAAATAAGCTCAGGGTCACTCAGCGTGCAATGGAAAGAGCTATGCTCGGAGTTTCTTTGCGCGATATGATCCGTAATACGGTAATACGCCAGAGAACCAAGGTCACCGACATAGCTCAGAGAGTTAGCATGCTGAAGTGGCAATGGGCAGGTCACATAGCTCGGAGAACTGATAACCGTTGGGGAAGAAAAGTTCTCGAGTGGCGGCCCCGCACCGGTGGACGGAGTGTTGGAACCGGGTGGGAGGCCGCCACCCGGTGGTCTGACGACCTGGTTAGGATCGCGGGGAGCCGCTGGATGCAAGCGGCTCAAGACCGTGACTTATGGCTTATGGCGCTCTTTGGGGGAGGCCTTTGTCCAGCAGTGGACGCCCCCGGGCTGATGATGATGATGATGAGAGTAGACACCCTGAATTAATTACGTTCTCAATTCTCAATATTAATTGGTTAAATAATCTAATGTGTGTACAGCAATAGCTGTATTAGGCTAACGACATATTTATAAGCATATATCGTTATCGCGGGAGCAAATATAAATTTGTTAAACAATTATTAAAACAGAATGTCCATTTAGTAAAAAGTAGACTTTTCTGCTTACACATTATAAGCCTCCAAAAAGTTAACAATAACTAGCACAAAGTTTTTGCTGCATAAGGTTAGTAAATAACCTGGAATCGACATATCAACATAAATAAATATGATTATTTTAATTTAATATAACTTTATTTACTTTTTGTTGATCTTAAGTGATTTTCGTAATATACAACAAAAATAATCTCACAGTTTTCTACTACTAATCTGCGGCGTCGTGCAGTAAATATCCATTTTAACTAGCTAAATGATCTTTCGACTGCAACTGTTGTAATTGGAGCGTATTTAAAACGACGGAAGTAATCAAATGTAGAACGATATAAAGTTGAATCTAGTACTATCTCCTTCCCCGATATCAGTTCACTATTTTTTGTTATAACTTCATATCCCGCATTTTTCTGCAAAACCACTTTTAGCTTTTTAAAAATCTGTTTTCCATCTTCATTACAATTTAATTTAGATATATGTTTGTATGTATTCCTTCGAGGCATTTTAAAAAGCACTACTTCTAGGTTTAAATACCTTTATGTTGTTACAAATACAAATCATACAAGAATGAAACCTAACCTAATCTAACAGGTAATCTTTTTAAGTACTATTCAAAGTCAAGTACGGAGGTAAGATAGCATTGATATTCAATAAAATAATTATACATTTTAAACTCGTAGGTACAAACGTTTCTCTATCTATACGAATGTCACTTCTGTTTTTGACTGTTTTTCATTATCTTTCAGTACTGTCAAATCCCACGATAACGATATATGTTTATAAAAGACGACCAACCACAAGTTAATTACAAAAGAAATTACCAAAGACAAAGAACGAGTCAGTAGACGACTGCACAGGCATACTTGGTACAGTCACGAGCTTTAATTTGGGACCCATTTCAAGAAAAATATGCTTGAAGTCATCAATGTCATTAGAGATGTCAAGTTATTTGTTATGCCCAAGGACCTTTTACTAAAGCAGGACTGAGGACTAACCAAAAATTGTTTTGCTAAAACAAACCTTATATTATAGGTTTAAGACATAATTTGGGCTGCTAGCTTTACAGGAGCAAAAACCGGTACGAGCAGCATAGATACAACGGAGGAGTTTGTCCCTTTCTAACACTTGCCATGCGATAAAATTTCGGCATTTAGTAGAAAATTAAAATTACTGTTTTAGACAATTTATTAAATGTGAATCGTAACTTAAAGCTTATGTTATTTGTATAAATTAAATTCTTATAGTAATGGGTTTTTACCCCATAAACTTAAAAATGTGACGATTTAAACCTACTTGGAAGTATTGCTTTTGATTAGGCTGTCAACCCATTGAGTGTATCAATCATGATCAATCATATCATGGCGGCTCGGTTTTCATATTGAAATTTCATTTAACGAATCTCAGTTTTAAAAGAGTACAAAATGGTGAAAACATGTTGCATACAATTTTGTAAAAGTGAATCCTATGTGGGCTGTGGGATATCGTTTCACAGGTAAGCCGATAAAAAGAGATTTTGGATTTTTACAAGTAGGGTGACCTTGCTTGTGGGTAGGGTTTCTGATCGGTACATTGTCATAAGCAAGAAAAAAATTAATGATGTGATTTCATTTCATTGGCAGTTTTCCGAAGGCTGAAAAAGTTAATCAAATGTGGTTGAATGTTTTGGTGTAATTAAAACAATTATTTCTTACAAAACTTCATAATTTGTTTGACTCGCCTCACCCAGAGGAATGTAACGAAGAACCACATGAGTTACAGCTGATAATTGCGAAAGTAACTCTGTCTGTCAGTCTGTCTGTCTATCCCGGCCTAAGTATATTGTTATACCGGTAAATTTGACAATTACCACGCCAAATCACCAATCCATGTCAAATGTTGTTTTTTTATAACGTAATATTTTTTCTTGGTTATGTTGGTAAATAAATTTCCTTTTCCTGTTCCCACGGAAAATACGACTAAGTTTTTAAAAATGTATAAATTTCAGATTTTTAGGATTATTTATATTCGATTCCATAAAAACGGCTTGAACCGGATTACAAAGACATAACCCAAACTATATCTGGCGGCTTCGTCTGTGTAGTATGTAGGTAGGTACAGACCCCTTTAAATATAGCTTTGTAATGGTAAAGCAAATTTTAAAATGATTAGACTAGTAGTTTGACAGGTTATCCAAGACAAAACAAATATTTCCTCCTTTCAAAACAAATATTACTATAGAATTATGTAGAATGTACGCGAACGTAATCGCAGGCAAAGGCTTGTTTTGTTTTCAACAATTTCATTAACCTACTAGTACAGCTAAATAATCGAGCATTCATTACATGGTGTGAAAATTGCTTCATACAAATAAATATAGTTTTTTGTTCCACGTTACTACAATATCATGGTCACCACATTAGAAAGAGATAAACAGCCTCTGTGCTTGACATCCTACTCGGACCGAATTTTGGTTAACAGTACTCAGTCCTGCTTTAGTAAAAGGTCCTTGGTTATGCCATCGTGAAGTTATTTAAATTTGCAGTATAATGGCATTCACGAGCATTTACGAGATTACACGATTAATCACGAATACGTATGACGAAGACAGTAGTAGCATTTTTCTTACCACAATCGAATATAGCCGACTTTGTCCGATTAGCAACGAATGAATCAACCTATTCATTGGTCAACACCATGACGAACGTTATTGGCTGTTGCTATGGGTGATTTATCAACGAATTAATCAACCTATTCATTGGTCAACACCATGGTGAACGTTATTGGCTGTTGACTTCCTATTTAACTGTTGGCTAACCCGAAGACCAAGCCTGCCAACCTGACAATAGAGTGATTACACCCAAAGCCAACCAATTACAGGTCTAGAAACAGTAACCTAGCGACGATTGTTATAACATAACGTAACGATAGCTGTGGAAAAATCATAATATATCATGATTGGTTAGGGCCACGAGCTTTAATTTGGGACCCACCACGCCACGTTGATATATATCATTTCAAGATTTTCAAGGGTCGATTCGATAAGACATTTAAATGTCTTAACTTGACATTTCAACCCTATCGAACTGAAGTTTCGACCTTATTGCATTATGAATGAATATAGACGTGCCATCATTCGTTATCAGTCGTTCACGACGATGTCACACGAGTACGCCCGATTTGCATTACATGGCTAAATTATGAGGCTCAACAATCCCGTGTGGTGACTGTAACTTTTAGGAAACTCAACCTTATTGTTGTAGAATGTCAGATTGGCTTTTGACCTAAGGTGGGTACCAAATTAAATCTCGTGACTGTACACCGTCTCACTGGTCATAGATATTTGACAGGATATTTATGACACATGTACAATGATGTCAATGATTAATGGGAGGACGCCGGATGCAAATTACGTCAAAATCATGTCGAACGATACACGTAATACCAAGGACCTTTTACTAAAACAGGACTGAGGACTAACCAAAAATTGTTTTGCTAAAACAATCCTTATATTATAGGTTTAAGACATAATTTGGGCTGCTAGCTTTACAGGAGCAAAAACCGGTACGAGCAGCATAGATACAACGGAGGAGTTTGTCCCTTTCTAACACTTGCCATGCGATAAAATTTCGGCATTTAGTAGAAAATTAAAATTACTGTTTTAGACAATTTATTAAATGTGAATCGTAACTTAAAGCTTATGTTATTTGTATAAATTAAATTCTTATAGTAATGGGTTTTTACCCCATAAACTTAAAAATGTGACGATTTAAACCTACTTGGAAGTATTGCTTTTGATTAGGCTGTCAACCCATTGAGTGTATCAATCATGATCAATCATATCATGGCGGCTCGGTTTTCATATTGAAATTTCATTTAACGAATCTCAGTTTTAAAAGAGTACAAAATGGTGAAAACATGTTGCATACAATTTTGTAAAAGTGAATCCTATGTGGGCTGTGGGATATCGTTTCACAGGTAAGCCGATAAAAAGAGATTTTGGATTTTTACAAGTAGGGTGACCTTGCTTGTGGGTAGGGTTTCTGATCGGTACATTGTCATAAGCAAGAAAAAAATTAATGATGTGATTTCATTTCATTGGCAGTTTTCCGAAGGCTGAAAAAGTTAATCAAATGTGGTTGAATGTTTTGGTGTAATTAAAACAATTATTTCTTACAAAACTTCATAATTTGTTTGACTCGCCTCACCCAGATGAATGTAACGAAGAACCACATGAGTTACAGCTGATAATTGCGAAAGTAACTCTGTCTGTCAGTCTGTCTGTCTATCCCGGCCTAAGTATATTGTTATACCGGTAAATTTGACAATTACCACGCCAAATCACCAATCCATGTCAAATGTTGTTTTTTTATAACGTAATATTTTTTCTTGGTTATTTTGGTAAATAAATTTCCTTTTCCTGTTCCCACGGAAAATACGACTAAGTTTTTAAAAATGTATAAATTTCAGATTTTTAGGATTATTTATATTCGATTCCATAAAAACGGCTTGAACCGGATTACAAAGACATAACCCAAACTATATCCGGCGGCTTCGTCTGTGTAGTATGTAGGTAGGTACAGACCCCTTTAAATATAGCTTTGTAATGGTAAAGCAAATTTTAAAATGATTAGACTAGTAGTTTGACAGGTTATCCAAGACAAAACAAATATTTCCTCCTTTCAAAACAAATATTACTATAGAATTATGTAGAATGTACGCGAACGTAATCGCAGGCAAAGGCTTGTTTTGTTTTCAACAATTTCATTAACCTACTAGTACAGCTAAATAATCGAGCATTCATTACATGGTGTGAAAATTGCTTCATACAAATAAATATAGTTTTTTGTTCCACGTTACTACAATATCATGGTCACCACATTAGAAAGAGATAAACAGCCTCTGTGCTTGACATCCTACTCGGACCGAATTTTGGTTAACAGTACTCAGTCCTGCTTTAGTAAAAGGTCCTTGCGTAATACGGATATGACTACAAATGGGTTAAAAAAAACATAATTGCCAAATAGTTTTATATTTTTTGTTGTTGTACATTGCGACAAAAAAGAGTAAAAATTAATTTAAATGGAACCATAAAAAAAACATACTAAATTGTTGCAATGTTTAAGCACGTTTGCCATGTTTTATGTAAAAAAATTGAAAGTTAAGGCGTGTCAGCTGCGCCAAAAAACTAGCAAATCAAACGGAAAACTATGTTACAAAACATGTTTAACAATTGCACGTCCATTGCAACTTTGGAGTGAACAATGTATTGCTTGCCATAAAATTTCACTTTTCTTTTCACAGCTGTCATCCCAGTACAATTTGTAAAACAGGTTTTTTTCTTTATTCCACTCCATTGCAAATAATTATAAATTAAAATAATTAATGCCCTATTTGACAGGTCTTCACTCTCAAACTCAAAACTTTCAAAAGTCAAAACATGACCCCGGTCCCCCGCTGACGAACGCGGGGAATGTTTTCTATCCGTGACAGAAAACATGTTTCTGTGTTTTTGAACAAAAAACATGGCCATTTGCAAAGTGAAAACAGGTTTTAGTTTTTATTTTTGTGTATTTAGGAGTTCAAAGATCTTTTTTTTTAGTGATTTGTACTTTTAATGCTTTTGTGTTGCACAGTGATAGAAGACTTAGACTTATTTCGTGTATCCTGGCATCTTACTTCTCGTTTCAAGTGGACTCGCAGTGGTACAGAGGTTAAAACTATCTTGGCCTCTGTCCTACATATCACCGTACAACGTTGCCACCAATCGTCTTAGAGAAGATTTTATTCTGTTTTATTGCTATATTGATTTATACTTATACATATATACTTGACACTGGCGAAATCACTTCATAGTGGAAACGCCTTATTACCGCGGTAGTAACTGTTCAAGTCGCCGCGGGGCAAAGAAAAAAAGCAAAAACAAAAAAATCATTTTGGTCACGCCCTTTTTCTGTTCGAAAAACATGTTAGTGATATTTAAAAAAATCGAAAACGGCGCAGCGGACGCGTCTTTACGTAGAAAGTGGCGCCCTCATTTAATTTCTACTCTTTTTTACTACAGT
Organism: Acleris sparsana; assembly: GCA_923062465.1. Lineage (NCBI taxonomy): Eukaryota > Metazoa > Arthropoda > Insecta > Lepidoptera > Tortricidae > Acleris > Acleris sparsana. The sequence continues at coordinate 17,925,237 of OV281285.1, forward strand.
AAATAATCAGGATTTTCTATCCATTCCTTTTATATTTCACTATCTACTTATAAAGGGAAAATTACCAATCCATATCTACAGACGTAAAAGAGGCGTATTCTTAAAGTGATACTTCAGTACTTTTCCAATATACAAAATATATACTGATTTATAACAAAAACTGCATATTTTTTTACACATAAATAGTAAATTATAAAAAATCTTATCCACCTTTCGTCTCCATATTGCATCCGTCGTCTCATCATCATCATCATCATCATCATCATCATCATGTCAGCCGAAAGACGTCCACTGCTGGACATAGGCCAAGGCTTTCCACTCAGACCGGTCTTGTGCTTTCCGCATCCACCGCGGTCCCACGATCCTGACGAGGTCGTCACTCCATCTTGTTGGAGGCCTACCTACAGCTCGTCTTCCGGTCCGCGGACGCCACTCCAGAACCTTCTGACCCCATCCATCGTCTGCCCATTAATAATGATGTAGGAAACAATTTATCTTTTTCGCCCCCTTTTTTGGAGTCTTCGGCTCCCCACCCAACGGTATAACCTCATTTTGCTGCACTTCAAATAAACACGCAACGCCATTGCCTTCCCTGAGCCGGACTGACAACTTGGTAGCTACGTCATTAACGCAAAGAAGATCCTCAGGGTAGCCACCGGCGTATCGCGTAATTGGACAATCGAGAGGGATGTGATCGATGCCCTTGCACCTCGGCGCCGCACTCGCAGGCGGGACAGTCGATCCATCCGCAAGGATAACAATAAAATAGTTTTAACTTAAATTGTATACGCCACCAAAGCCCTAAGTGGGCACATATGCTGCCAAGCCCACACAAGAATGAAAAGGGATGGCTTTACGTGATTCTGCGCGAAGAGCGTGAGATGGAGATAATTCGCGCGCGCCTTGATGGCAGCGTCAAATTACCTAGTAGATTGTGTCACAAGGGAGCAAATTGACATATTTACGGCGAGGGCGTATGTACAATGAATCATAGTGAAATCCTAGAATTGAAGCGTAGTGAGGGATTCAAGTGTTAGCGCCCATGGTGGAAATAATTTATTTTGCTACCGTGTGACACTTCCTTTTCACGTATGAGGAAAAAAAACTTAGTGATGAAACAAACTACGTGATAATAGTATCCACTGATACGACGAAAAATAATTTGTTGTCGATTATGTGCATACTATTTTCATACTCATTGCGTTTTTATTTTATACTGGCAGTGAAATGTCCTTGAACAGAAAAGTGCCAGTTTGATCCCTACTAGCAGGGAAAAAAGTCCCCTTTCCGAATAGGGTGATGTGAAATAATAGTACATTACTGCACAGACCAGGAAGTAGGCCGAGACGCAGTCAAGCCCACGCTATATACGAGTCCAGCAACCGCCCTTCCTGGTCGAGGCTTGTATAGTGCTTTTCTCTAACAATGCGAGGAAATTAAACAAAATTTCAGTTTTGATATAATATGTATTCAAATGTATTCAAATGTATTAACAAAATCAATTCAAATAAGATGTGATAACTATTTGACACTTTGGTAAATACGCTGTAAACGCGATAAACGGCGTTTACCTTTTTAGTCTATGACATTTAAAAGGTAAATAAACATGGATTTTTTTTTGAATTGTACGAGTGTTTGGCTGTTTGGAGTTAGTTATCATAGTCCAAATATGGTTTTAAAAATTAAAAAACCGGGTAAGTACGTTATGATGAACAGGGAGCGAAACTTTGATGCCGGTGACAGCCGTATGACGTCAAGCTTCATACAGAGTGTTTTTATCTACATTATAGATAATCACCAACAACTTATTGGCCTCTTTAGTTTACGGATATTTTATTGACACTGGAGACGGCCAGTAGGACTTATAAAAAGTGACAACTAACTGTATTTGTCATATTAATCAGAAAATTGTCGGGGGCAATAATAATGTATATCCGTTTAAATAGTATTTTTTATTCGTGAATTTAAGAACTGCGTATTGTTATAACTAGCACATTACAGGCATCGCTTGACCATAGTCGCCATGGAATCTATGCATCCGTATTTGAAGACGTATCCTTTTTTGGTTGTTAAAGATGAAAAAATTCGGTTCCAAATTTATTACGAGACGTTGCAATGGAGAGAACTGCCAACATATTGAATCATCATCTAAGTACTAAAACTTCTTCAGAGTCTTCTTGAGAAGGATGAATACGATTTTACCGAGAAAGTAAGTTCGGTATTATTAAAAGATAGACGTATCATTATAATATATCATCTATGTCACTATTTTAATATGTCATGCATATTTTATAAAAACACCCTATAGGTCTATTTGCGTCATAATGACGTCACCGGCATCAAAATTTCGCTCCCTGGTTATGAAATTTGTATACATTTTCGGAGCCGCTGCCGCTGGTAAATAATAACTTTTTCATCACACTTGCTCGTAAATGGTGTTATTCCATGCCTGTATACAGAAGGACAATGGCCTAAATTGTTCCCGCGGGAATTATGGCGAGTTTGTCATCCCTAGGGAGTAATGACTTTCTTTTTAAAATTTGCAACTCTTTCGTACATCATTTCTGACTAAGGAGGTTAAATTTTCAGCCAAAAATTAAATCGGTTTCTAATTTCATCTTTAAAAATGAGCTATAGACTAACTTACATTACACAAAACCTATACGCTTCATTAAACTTCATTATTTTTATACCTATTTCAAGTTTATATCAACATTTATCATTAATTTTAGTAATTATATATTTTTATCAAATTGGCTAAATCTGGCTCGAATCCAAGTCGAAACTAAACGCAGTTATTATCTGTGGTAGAGGTCACAAAAAAAATATCGTTTCTATTTACGTTCCCGTTCGTCAAAAGTTATTTCTTTATATTTTGCAGAGTTAAAGTGTTTTTCCTCGCAAATGTGATGAAAACCATTGTGTGTATCACAGGCAGTAAGGGGATTACTAACTCGAGTCATTAAAAGCCCTCCGTCTTCGGCGTCGGGCTTCTAACACTCTCGTTAGTAATTCCCTTCATACTACCCTTGATGCACAATGTACTATTTTTTTTAATTTTGCCTGGGCCTGGAGCTCGGAACTTTGCGGGCTGATTTTACAACAGTAAGGTTAACATTTCCGAGCATGTGGGAGAAAAAATAATTACACAACTATAAAACCACAGCATATATTGAAAAAAAGCCTTTACCAGGTTAAAGAAGTTATGTGTAGGTACTAAAACATTTAATCAAAAATACATGTTAAAGATCGTAGGGTTTCGAAGATTCAACCGAAAACGGTTCATATAAACGGCGTAAAAAGTCCTACTGCGAGGAATACTGAATAGGTGTTTTTTGCGACATTGGCGCTCTCGTCTTCTCGGAACTCTAAAACTTACTTTTTGTAATAAAGAAGCTAACTCAGAGTGAATAATTTAAAAAAGTAAAACAGAGTCTACTGAATCACGGACGCTGCTTAGTTTTTGCTTGTTGAAACGCTTACATGTTTCCGTATAATCCGTATATGTGTGTCCAGTCCTAAAAACCAGTGATTTAATAAATTTATTTTGTAGATTTTCAATTCTATTGGTGTGAATAGTGTGAAAAGGTTTCCAGACTGAACATCCAAACTCCAGATGGCTACGAACGAAGCTGTTGCATTGGGTTTTATACGTTAAAGGATTTTTTCAACACACTTGCACAAAACGACCTTTTTATTCCACCGATTATTGGCTCATAAACCTAGATATTAAACACGTGTGCTTTTTCAGTATATAACGCACAAGTGCCTTTAGTTTATTAACCCAAACAATTTACATATGTAGCCTAGTACCAAGTTGTAAGTACGAAGAAGAAGCGATATAATTTAGTCGGGTTATACCTTTTTTTTTCTTAGCAACAAACAGTTTTTATGCGGCAAATAACATTATCTACATATTTATTTCAATAAATTGGTGAAATCAGCTTTATTACTAAAAAATAACTCAATTTCATTAACATCATTTAATTTTTTCCGTAATTTGTATTTTAAACATGAATTATTACATTTTAAATTTGGCTGTTGGCCGATCTCGTTCGCGCCTTAGCCTTGCGTATCGGTATCGCGGCAAGAAAAAAAAACACCGCGCCAGCCGCCATTTTTCGTAAATAATTGACGGCTGTGTCGAAGATAGTTTGGATTAATTATTGTGAAGTTTAATATTAACGAAAATATCTTCTTTAAGTAAAGAAAATGAAGAAAACTTATTATTAACTCCGCCGGACATAAGTAAAGAGGCGAAAAACACGCGCGATAGCCTTTTGCCATCAAAATCAAATGAAAAGTATTTAGCGGCCTATGAAACATTTTTAAAATGGAAAACCGGCAGGCAGGCTCATTCTTTCTCAGAGACTGTATTTTTAGCCTACTTCAATGAACTGGCAAAAAAGTATAGGTAAGCCCAGCTCACTTTGGTGCACTTACTCTATGTTAAAAAGCACAGTAAAGATAAAGAATAACATAGATATTCGCAAGTACAGTAACCTGATGGCATTTTTGAAGAGACGCTGGGACGGATTCACTAGCCGAAAATCAAAAGTATTGACTCCATCCGACGTGGAGAGGTTTTTGAAAGAAGCTCTTTCTAATCAGTGCACCTTGCAACAAAGGTCAGTTGAACTTATACAATTTCCCTTGTATTACCTACAAGTACCTACCTACCTTATTCTATCATAACAATGTTATTATTAAGTACAACTATGTTTGGATTCTTTACAGGTTGCGTTAATATTTGGCGTTACAGGTGCGTGTAGACGTATAGAACTTAGTGATCTAACGACTCATGATATAGAAACCCACGGTGAAATGCTACATGTAAAAATCAAAAATACCAAAAACAAAATTCCACGATCCTTCACGATAGATGGCCCGTTCTATGAAATAGTTAAACAGTATCAAGCTCTACGTTCACCAAATGCCAAATCTGACCGTTTTTTCCAAAATTTCCAAAAAGGGAAGTGTACAGCACAACCTATTGGCATTAACAAGTTTGGTGCCATCCCAAAAGAAATAGCCAAATATTTGGACTTGCCTGATGCAGATTCCTACACTGGACACAGTTTCAGAAGGATTTCGGCAACTTTACTAGCTGATTAAGGGGCCGATATATTGACCCTAAAGCGTCATGGCGGATGGCGTTCAGACGCAGTCGCAGACTCTTATGTGGAAGACTCATTACACAATAAGACAAAGATTGGTAAAAAAATCACACAGGCTATAAATTTGGAGTCACCAGCAAACAAGGTTTGCCCAGAGCCGCGGCCTGGAACATCACGCGACAGCGGCCCTGATTTCTTGTCGTCTCCTGCTCGTGCCTTAACAAAAGCATCAAACTCCATCGGAAATAATTGTTCATCGCCGACATTCACCCAAGACAATGAAATAATTAACAACATTACACAAAGCGTAATCTAAATATATAAAAGGAGAAACTGACTGACTGACTGACTGACATATCAACGCACAGCCTAAACGGCTAAACGTAGGCACTTGAAATTTGGTACCGTAGAGGTGCACTAAGAAAGGAATTCCTGAAATTCCCACGGGAACGGGAATTAGCGGGAAAATCCTTTTGTATGAAAAATCTAAACCGCGTAAGATAGATGATTGAAATTTGGCATGCAGGTACCCTAATGAACGTAAAGCTTACTTGCAACGCAATATTGCAAAATTCCCACGGGAACGGGAGTTATTGGGAACAAACTTTTGTATGTAAAAATCTAAATCACGTAAGATAGATGTTTTCAATCTAGCATACCTTAGTAAATATAAAGTTTAGTTATGGCTGTATTTTGAAAAATTAAGTTAACGGGAAAAAAATCCGCGGGAAAATATATCCTTTCGAATTTCGGAGACTACAATTTCCATTGAAGGTATGTTTCGCCATGACCATTAATAAGTCGCAGGGTCAAATACTTGCGCTAGCAGGAGTTGATTTAAGACAGCCCTGCTTCTCCCATGGTCAGTTATATGTGGCGTGCTCCCGCTTTAGTTCGCCATCCAGTCTGGCATTCTCGCACCACCCTCGAGAAAGACCAGAAACGTTGTTTATAAGGAAATTTTATAAATAATATGTTTCCTAAATACATTTCCCATATCCCGGTTGCACCAGCCACCCACCAACCGAACCACTCTTCCATGCTACTCTTTTTAGGGTTCCGTATCCAAAGGGTGAAAACGGGACCCTATTACTGAGACTTCGTTGTCTGTCTGTCAGTTGAAATTTTCACAGAATATGTATATCTATTGTCGCTATAACAACCAATTCTGAAAATAAGAATAAAATAAAAAATAGAGGGGTCCCCATACAACAAACGAGATTTTTTTTGTTAATTTTGTACGGAACTCTTCGCGCGCGAGTCCGACTCGCACTTGGCCGGTTTTTAGTTTTCATGTGGTCAAACTTTTACTTTCATACCGACTGACATCCACATTCTCACCTCTGAATTCCAGACGAAAGCCTATAGGTACTTTAGGGTTAGCCTCCACTGATCGTATTGTCCTAAATTTATATCAAACCAAATTATCAGAAACTAATAATCTAAAAATTAACAACAATTCATTATTCAACTGAGCTACTTATACTATAACCTCATTTAAAATAATAATATTAAGCATTTTTTAACCTTTCTCCCACACACACAAAGATCTCTCTTTTATAACAAGCCACGCGGACGAAGTCGCGGGCAAAAGCTAGTGCCAAATAAAACTGTTCAGTACCGTTTTGAAAATTGTAATTTTACCAACTGTTTTAATAATTAATTAAAATTTGACTAAATGAAGTCTTGTTTTTTTTTCGCAAGTGTGTTGAAAAACGTCGTATGTAACACGTGTGCCTGTGACCATAATATACGCGGCTTTCTTGTGGCGCACTCGCTTTCGCTCGTGCGCACACAATTGCGCCTTGTATACAATGGTCAACTTAGCACACTTGTATCATAATGTACTATTAAAAGGTTTACACCAAACAAAATGAACTCTAATAGTTTATAAGATTTGTTTAAAACTTGGTCGATATGAGAGGCAAAAGTAAGTTTACTATCCATTAGAATACCAAGATCACGAATTTATATAACTCTTTGCAAAAAGATACCTGAAAGATTATAGTTGAAATTAATTATATTTTTCTTTTTTGTGAAAGTAATAACGTTACACTTGTCAAAGTTTAAAAGTAAATGATTTGTATTGCAATAGACAACCAGATTGTTCAGCTCATCCTGTAGTTTTACACAATTATCTTCATTTTTAATGACCCTAAAGATTTTAGTGTCATCCGCATACAGCAACAAGTTAGAATTCTTAACGTGGTCATTGATGTCGTTGACGTATAGCGTAAAGAGCAAAGGACCCAAATGGGATCCCTGAAGAACTTCAGAACTAATTGGCTTCCAACCTACTAAAACTACGGATTGGATTCTGTTTTCAACGTAAAATTTGATCCAAGGAAATAGATCACCATGAATACCTAACCTAGTTGCCAAAGCTTCGACAATAATATATAGTGACTAATTTTATCGAAGGCTTACGCAAAATCGGTTCACTCACTCACAATCACTTTTACACGTCAAAATCTACCAGCGCTTCGCAAGAGACCACTGCTGAGAAGAAACGCCGCAAGAAACTCAACAGTCAGTCGTTTTTTAAAACTTATGATATTATACAATTATAAAGCTTAACCTAGCATGATATAAAACAATGAATTTAACATAAAATAAAAATAAAAATAAAAAACATTCAAGCGTAGCTTGTGCAAGAAAATGTGTCAAAACTAAGAATTTTCATAGGGAGTAAGTAGTAGTAATAAAAAAAAAAATATTTATATAAAATATGTATATATATTAAAAATATATATATACTTTCCTATGACAGTGCAAGACAACCACCACATACAAAGTTTCGATACATTCTCCTACAGAAACCGTGTCCCCTAGACAATATACAATATTTACATATTTTTATGCCTATTTTATTAATCAGTTATTTAGGTGTTTAGTTAAGTTTAGGCCAAGCATTTTTATCTTTTAGATAGTCCTCGACCCTATAGTAAGCCTTAGACATCAACGACTTTTTCAAGTAACTTTTAAGTACTGGAAATGGTAACTTTAAAACTGAGTCAGGTAATTTATTATAGAAAATAATGCATTGACCTACAAATGATTTATAAACCTTACGGACACGAAATTTTTTAATAGCAATTTTATTTTTATTTCTTGTATTCAAATTATGTATATCACAATTCTTAACAAAAGAGTCTTGATTTTTAATGACATAAATTATATTCTCATAAATAAATTGTGACGCTACTGTTAAGATACAAATTTCTTTAAATATTAATCTTAAGGAATCACGGGAGTTAAGGTTATATATAGAACGAATGGCTCTTTTTTGTAACACGAATATAGTCTGTATGTCAGCAGCTTTTCCCCAAACCAGAATACCGTACGACATAACACTATGAAAATAACTATAATAAACTAAGCGAGCTGTCTCAACATTGGTAAGTTGCCTGATTTTTCTAACAGCATAAGCTGCCGAACTTAATTTGCCTGCTAGTACTGCTATATGGGGACTCCATTGTAAGTTTTTATCTATATTTACCCCTCAGAAAAGCGCCTTATCTACCATTTCCAAACACTCATCATTTAGAAATAAACTGGATTCTACTGGTCTAACATTAGGCAAAGCGAACCTAACACATTTAGTTTTTTTAGCATTGAGTAGCAAATTGTTACTAGTAAACCAATTAAGTACTTTACCTAGCGTGGCATTTATCCTACTGTAATCGACGGATTTTCGTTCTACCTTGAAAATTAATGATGTATCATCAGCAAATAGCACAATATCACAAAGGTTATCTACCGTGCGTGGTAAGTCATTAATATAAACCAAAAATAAGAAAGGACCTAATATAGAGCCCTGAGGCACACCTAGTTTAATAGCTGCTCCCATGGACTGTGTTTTGTTTACCACAACCGTTTGTGTTCTATCACTAAGATATGAAGACATAAGATTTAGAGAATTAATTGACAGACCATAATGTTCTAATTTTAATATAAGAGTCTCATGATCTACGCAATCGAAAGCTTTGGAAAGGTCACAAAAAATTCCTATTGCATCACAAGATTTCTCCCAAATATTATATATATATTTAATGAGTACAGATGCTGCGTCAGTTGTGGATCGTCCTCTGGTGAAGCCGAACTGATTACTGTTAAGCAGTTTATTTCTATTGAAGTGACCTAACATATCTTTCAACATTAACTTTTCAAAAACTTTACTTAAAACAGGTAGAATAGAAATGGGACGGAAATTCGTTAAATCACTCATCTCGCCCGATTTAAAAAGTGGTATGACTTTACTATATTTCATAAGATTTGGAAAGACCCCCTCTGAAATGCAATTATTGTAGATTAAAGCTAAGTGTGGTGCAATTATATCTATGATATGATGGATGACTTTAACTGACGTTCCCCATAAATCCTCGGTTTTTTTTAAACTGAGTGATTTAAATACCTTTACGACTGAAAATGAGTCTACATGGCTAAAATCAAAACTTAAATTACATTTAGTAACCTTACCACAAAGTAATTTTTGAGCTCCAATCGCAGATGATTGAAGACATTTCGTGGTATTAATGGCTATGGTGGAGAAATAATCTTCGAACGCTAAGGCCACGTCTTTGTTTGATATGATTTGTTTGTCACCCTTGTTTATGGTGATTTGATTATCGCGAGTTTTTGATTTACCCGTTTCTCTATTTATTATTTTCCACACAGTTTTTACTTTATTGTCAGAAGCTTTGAGCTTAAGACCTAAAAAATTTGACTTAGCAGTCAAGCAAACTTGCTTAAAGGTCCTAGAGTAATTCTTAACATAAACTAAGAAGTCAGCATTCTTGTTCTCCTGCCTCTCTTTATATAGTTCATATAGCCTATTTCTACTTCTATGAATGCCTACAGTAGCCCATTCACTAAACTTAGTTTTTGACCCAGAAATAGTTTTCATCTTAAAATTATTATTAAATTGATGAAGAATTACACCAAAAAAATCATTATAAATACTATTAGAATCATTATGTGAAAAGGATAACCCACAAAGGTTACTCTGAACTTCATTTTTGAATAAATCCAAACGATTGCTAGTTATGGGCCTGTATGTTATTGTCTGTGGTTCTTGATGAAAATCATTTAAAAAAGAAGCCTTTTGACCACTGTGGTCAGAATTAAAGCAGTTAAATATTTCCTTATCCAACCATTCGCAATTACAAAAAATATTGTCTAAACAAGTAGCACTTGAAACACCTATCCGTGTAGGTTCAAGGAATAAATTATCTAAATTAAAAGATTTAAATACACTTAAGATCTTAATAGTATTATTTGACGGTTCCAGTAAGTTAACATTAAAGTCTCCACAGACAATAACATGCTTTTGAGTTTTACATGCTAATTTTAACACATTTTCCATTGTAGATTCAAACATGCTGAAATCAGCTGATGGTGGTCTGTAAACGCAAATGATTATGTAATTTACTAGTTCTATGCAAGAGATTTCTACAAGCCTCTCTATAGATAGCCTGACAATATCTTTCCTTTCTTTGGATTTTATGTTATTTTTAACTATTATTAAAGAACCACCATGAATGGCGGATTTTCTGGCGAAAAAACTAACTAATTTAAAATTTATAAAATCAAAAATTAATTGATCTGGTCTAAGCCAATGTTCAGTAACACACATAATTTGTACATTTTCAGAATCTAAAAATAATCCAATTTCTAATTCTTTGCTGGAAAACCCTTGAATATTTTGGTGAATTATATTTATACTCAAAGGTGTTTCCGCTGTCCTATACTTTAGTTTAAATGATTAGGAATGGCATTTGTGCTACTATTGTATTTATTTGGTTCTATATTAAAGGCCAAAAGTTCTACTAAAGTCACAATATATTTCTTTGGCAAACTAATTTTGTTAGAAGTTAGCGTGAGGCGCTTAATGAATTTATTTATGTCAAAGAAATGATATTTTTTATTGCAACAAATAGCATTATACATCAAAGAATTTAACTGTGCTATTTTATTATTATAATTATATGGCATATTTTGTGAATATGGTAATGCACAAAGTATAATTTTACCTATCCCGGCCACTTCAATAAGGTTTAATGTTGACATTAATCTAGCCACACTAGCCTTATCTATACCAAGACTGTTACCTACTATAATCACTAGAGTAGTAGAACTGTCATAACTTCCCTTTGATATTAAATCACATAATTGCACGAGACTTGCATTATGATAGCAATAATATCGCGGCTCACTGTACCTTTAGGGATAGGATTTACCCATGCCTGTTTCCAGACTCTAGGAATGTTAGAACGATCTGTAAATAAATCATTAAATAAAATAAAATTCCTCCTCCTCAATATTACCATAATTATTACGGTACTAGTGACCCGCCAGCAGCTTCGCCCGCTGCAAATTTCCGACATTCCCGGTGGTTTTTTTTTCTTTCATACAAACCTTGCCCTGACAATAACGAATACAACCGAAAAGGAATCAGCCAAATCGGTTCAGCCGTTCTCGAGTTTTAGTGAGACTAACGAACAGCAATTCATTTTTATATATATAGATTATCATCGAAATCGCATAAGATAGCCAATTTTCGAGTCAATCCAATGAGTTGGTTAAAAATACTTCCTAGATTAATAGATTTAATTTAAAGTAAAGCTAATAATAATGAATACCTTGAGTCACCGCCTGCCATTTCAACCAAAGTAACTAGCATTGGCTAGACAACAGTAATAGTTTATCAATAGCCTAGTTCCCCAATCCATATCATTTCATTTACGAGGGCGACACTGAAAGTTTTTAGATCTGGCCAGTAGTAAACAATATAATTAAAAAAATAAGTTTAAATTTTGAAAATGGAACTCTTTGCTAATATTATTGAGTATGTATTTTATTCATTTGTCATTTGTTTTACGATTTGGCGGCAAATTGAAAGTTGTCTTTGTATGACTTTCGATGTCATTTAAGTCAATATGAAAGTTATCATAGACTACGATTGGCCTTTCACGATGAAGCCAAATCTCGTGCCACTGTTTACAATTCGTTTAATGAGTTTAAACGTGGTCGCAATAATGTCACCGATGATCTGCGTGAGGGCCGGCCTTCTACGGCAACGACTGAAGATAACATCAGTGTTGTGCGGCGTATGATAGAGACTGATAAAAAAGTGACCTATTAGCAGATTTGTACAAGCTTGGGCATCGGTATGAGTGAAGTGCACAAAATCCTCCATGAACATTTAGCGGTCAGGAAGCTTTGTGCCCGGTGGATACCTCATAATTTGACCGAGGCCCATAAACGCCGTCGTGTTGATTGGTGCCGTGAAATGGTTGTAAGATTTAACGGAGGTGACTCAAATGCTGTGTTCAACATACTTACGGGCGACCAAAGCTGGATTTACTGTTATGATCCCGAAACCAAAAGACAGTCTGCTCAGTGGGTGTTTCCTTCCGAGGAGTTGCCAACTAAAGTGAAGAGAGGTCGAAGCCTGGGAAAAAAGATGGTAGCCTCGTTCTTCGGAAGGACAGGTCATTACGCGACAATTGTTTTAGAGGATCGAAAAACAGTTACTGCAGCGTGGTACACCGAAGCCCTCGAAGAGACCCCTAAGGACGAGTGGGCAAAGTGCTTTTGTCAGTGGTTCCATCCGATGCAGCGATGTATTGACGTCAATGGAGACAATATTTTGAAAAGATGTAATAAAGCTAATAACTTGCTAGTTTAATCAGTTTTTGATTTTCTAAGAACTTTCAGTTTGACCCTCGTATGTAGCCCCTTATTCATATTCCCATCCTTCTTAAATAGTCTTACACTAACCGGCTGTCCGTGGGAGCATACTTCCGTAGTGTAAACTGGAGGGGGCCATCGTCAGTTGGTGTACCACCCATCACTTAATTAAATTAAGTTGTAGGGCCAAGAGCGCCGGTTGCCTAGTTATGGGTCGACTCGTGATCGAAAGGTACCGAGCTCGAACCCCCGCAGTCACCATTATTTTTTATTATTTATTTATTTATAATGATGAAATTACAACATATATAGGAACATATGTCCCACAAAACCGTTTGCACAGTTTGACTGTGGGATCGAGCAGTCTCTACTCTCTTATTAAATCTATAATGAATCTAAACACAATAAAATATCTTAAACTACTATATGTTTTTAATAAGGTAACTATATAGCTTTCTACCAATCTTTGCTTTAATGGCTTCCTGCCTGATGTCAGAGGGCAGGCTGTTGAGTATATAGGGTAGGCGTTTCTGGAGACACAAATCTCCGTAGTAGTTAAACACCCTCGGCACAACAAACTTGCCAGCCGACATCGACCTGGTATCACAAGCATCATTACGGTGTAATTGTAATTGGGTATGCTCTCGGTAGCCGTGATTATTTAAAACTAGGTAATAAATATTTATGCTTAAGGCTCACCAGTAAAATATTACAAATGTTGAACAAATTTCTATAATCCTTTTTATTCTTATCTTTAAATTTATTAGTAACTAAAAGTTATAGGAAACTTACTTGCATACATCAAGAGCATTTAACCAATTATTGATTCGACTAGGGATTCATATATAATACTTTAGTATATGCAAAGGCACTTTAAATCTTAAGTAATAAAATCTTCCCAAAAGGACTTTAAGTTTGCTATAAATAAAATCTACATGATGCGTCCAAGAGAAGTGTTCATCTACCTTGACGCCTACATACGTCACACATTTGACGCGTGAGATCGGGTTGCAGCAGCAGTGTAACAAATGGTTATGCATACAGGAAAAATCATGGGTTATAATGGGGGTTGACCTGGGGTTGACAGGTTAGAAACTTTTAAGTAGGGTGATCGGATTAACAACTGATCAGTTTTATCACCGTTAAGCACGATACTATTATCGTGTGACCATCGGGTAACAGCATCTACATCAAGCTGTACTAAGTGGCAGATGTCGGGTAGCTCGCTCGCACTGCCAGCGCACAAAATGCACTAGTCGTCGGCGAATATGTACGCTGAGCAGTGCCGCAGCACGCCACACAGGCTGTTCACGTGCATCAGATAACTCACGGGTCCAGTACAAGAGCCCTGCGGCACGCCACACGACACCTGTCGCTCGTCACACGGTAGGAGCGCCCAGTGAGGTAGTCGCGGAACCAATAGTTCAGCGGCTCCCTCACCCCGCACTCACTCATGGCCATTAATAGCGTGCTGGTGTCCAACGTGTCAAAAGCTTTACTGAAGTCAAAAAACACTGCCAGGACTACTTTTTTACTAGCCAAGCAGGTGTTGACTTCATCCGTGAATCTTGCTAAGAGTGTATCAGTGCTATTACCTTTCTGAAATCCATACTGGCATTCATTTATTATCATATTATTACTAAGGTATTTAGGTACTAAGCTGCTACTGTACAATACATTTCTCAATGACTTTGTCCACACTAGAAAGAATGGCTATTGGCCTATAGTTAGAAAAATGTTTTGGAGACCCTTTTTTATAGATTGGACAGATTAAGGCCTGCTTTAGACCGGCCGGAAACTTCCCAGAACACACAGACGCATTAATTAGCTTTGCCAATACCGGACTGACTTTGTCAGAAATTGTTTTCAAGTCTGACATGCGTAAGGTAAACGCAGCTATCAACGACCCATCGAAAATCTGCAGGAATTACCGACCCATAAGTGTAATTCGAATTTTTAACGTTTCTGCGACTGTTTGAGCCACAGGTAATAGAAAAAATACACGCGTTTGTTCGTTGAGCATCGTATACTCTGAAGTTAGTGTGCGTGGCAGTGCGAAAATGAGATAAAATACATCAGTTTCGGTGCGGCCGGCGTGGACGCAGGTCTTGTCGTACTGGCCCTTGTTCCTGCAGGTAAGTAGGTACCCAATTTTTCTGCTTAAGACATTTAATGCATATTATTGATACCTACAAGTATCGTGTAGTACTTTATGTATACATTTACTTATAAATTCTTGAATTTGTTATGCATTTATAATAATAATAATAATAATAACAATAAGGCCGCAGGGCAGCTAGTGGCGAGCTGTGGTGAGTGGCGACACCACGGACCTGAGTGCTCCCGAGGGTAGGTCCTGTTCCTCACCTCACGCTTGCCTTCACCGGCCGGCTGCGGTGTGCAATGACGAGGAACAGACCCTCACCTCTGGCTTGCCTTTATTGGCCGGTCAGAGTGGAGTCGCAAGAGCTATATGCTCGAAGGGTGGATGTGTTGCATAAGTGGTGAGTGGGCACCTTATGGTCGTTTAAAGTCCAGAAGCACCTCTCCACCCTTAGCCCCTCTGGAACTGTTGCCTCCCTGCTGCTATATATATGTGGCTATTTCGGGAGGTCTATTCCATTGAGTTGGCGAGTCACCGCCTGCCATTTAAACCAAAGTAATTAGCATTGGCCAGGCAGGCGCCGTAGTTTCATCAATAGCCTAGTTCACCAATCCATATCAGTTCATTCATAGAACCTATTATTGGTATTCCCATCCTTTTTAAATAGTCTTTACACTGACCGGTGGTTGTCCGTGGGAGCATACTTCTTTAGTTTGAACTCAGGGACAATCGCCGGTTGGTGTCCCATAACTTTACTAAATTAAACTTGTCTAAAGGGCCTCTGCGTGTTGGCTTCGGCTCCATGTACGCCTTCCAAAGGTCCGGGACTCCCATAGTCCCGTGATTGGTAAAGACATACAAATAATAATAATAATCGTTTATTTTCAGGCACTTAAATAACCCATTTATACAAGAGACAGAGCATGAAGGATAACTAAAACTTAAACTAAAATAAAATAAGTTAAAAATATTATGTGAAAATAATGTTGTAAAACAATAAAATAGGACGTGAACAATAAACTTAAAACTTTAGGTGCAGTTATAACTGCCCGTTAGCTGACCGGTGCAAGTAGACCCAATGTTTTTTGAATACGTCGCTGAAATCATCAGATATCATTGACATTATTTCGTTATCTGAGGCTCGTAATCTTTCCCAAAAGGCCGCAGAGCGCGCTCGAAG
Source organism: Acleris sparsana (assembly GCA_923062465.1). Lineage (NCBI taxonomy): Eukaryota > Metazoa > Arthropoda > Insecta > Lepidoptera > Tortricidae > Acleris > Acleris sparsana. Next base: position 17,941,330 of record OV281285.1, read on the forward strand.
CACGGCAAAGAAGTCCGGCACTCCCGCATCAGCGAACATGCCTTTCGCACTGCAGAAACGCGGTAGTTTCAACAAAATACGAAAAGCATTGTTGTACTGTACTCTCAGCGCGTTGAACGAACGTTTGGTGTATTTGGTCCACAGTTGGCATGTATAAAAACATTGACAATAGGCTTTAAACAAGCTTATTTTGACCTCGTTCGAACAACGCGCAAAGCGACGGGCGAGCATGTTGCTCCGCGCTGCGAGGGCCCGGCGCTCCCGTTCCATGTCGGCGTCGTCGTTAAGATACTCGGTCAGAACGTGACCTAAGTATTTGAAGCTTTTTACAATACCTAAGTATTTAATTGAAAAAACGTCACTTTATATCATAAAACTTTAATTAAAAATAGGGCAGTGATAGCTTCTTCCATTTTACTAGTTGCAGCCATTACCGACCCATGAGTCGGTAATGGCCGCCACGTAGACTTACGTTTTAATATCTTTTCTGTTGAAATTTGACAATTATCCAAGCATTTGTATAAACCATTTTAATAACAAACAATCAGCATTTGTATAAATATATTAGCGTTATACAATAATTTGTGTAGTTTTCTTGTTTTTGCGTTGTAATTTTTTTGAAAATGACTACATTTTTCATAACTCGATATACTTTAGAGACAATAATTAATTAACCATAATTTAATAAACTTGGTTTTTGTAGTTGAATGTTGTATTACTTTAATCAATCACGGTCTCTTTTACAGTCAGGAAACCACCGATCATAAATATTATGTGCTTTTCTTAAGTCGGTAATACATTTTACTATTATACCCTACAATATTCTATTACCGACCCATGTGGGTCGGTAATAGTAACAATGAGTAACTATTAGCGACCCTACACAAATTATTAGGTAAATTATATAATATAATATTATATATTATTTATATTGGTGTAAATTGTGGTCCAAGAATTGATGATATATTTAATTGAGAATCTAGATGCCTAAGCCGATCAGAAACACCCCCGTGTTTGTCCAGCGATTTTCATTGGTTTCTTTGTTTTTTGAAACTTTTGGGAAATTTCAACAAGAAACATATTACTTACTTAAGTAATTCTGCGATAGTATTAAAACAGTTTGGTTTATGACAGTGTTTTTTTCTGAAAGTAGTCTAGTATAGTATTCATCGTATGAGATTATTTAAAAAAACTGCTATCTAACCGACGTTTAAATAGAATTTAAAGTGTCTAGCTGACTAAGGTAACAAGATTGGACCCCAAGAGGGATTTAGTTATACTTTTAGGTGGAGTAGTGGCAGGATCTAAGACCACTGAATGCTTATTATCAGCCTTCGATTTTCTTTTGTTTTGATTTATTCGCGAAAACGTAAGAAATTGATTCCTAGAACACTTTGGACTATGTCATGTGTTCTTTCTTTCTTTCTTTCTTTCTCAAAAGTATAACCAAATCCCTCGTGAGGGCTAATCTTGTTAGCTTAGTCTGCTAGACCTTTTTTAATGCGTTTTTATAAATAAAATTAAGGCTCAACACTACACTTACTTAGATACTTATGTAGGTAGATGACCATATAAAACATACACTTGTAACGTGTATTGTTTAATAAATGTTGTAGATTATTTTTTTTAATTTTATGAAGATTAAAGTATGTTTCACCATTTACAGTTGTATCATTTTTTGACAGTCGTTAATAGCTGCAAAAAAAACGTTAATAGCTTCACAGCCGTTACTATGGGTCGGTAATAGAAACAATCGACTTACACACTTTATTAATAATTTTTCACAAGAAAATGGTTTATTTTGAAGCATTTAACGTGGTAAATATAAACCCAATATTCAATATTACCATATAAAAATAATAAAAATACTGTGACGGCTACCAATATTCCTAATAAGTATGATCAATTTCAAAATTGCCTTAGGAGGGTCGTTGATAGCAGCATTTACCTTATGAGGTCGCAGCCCTGTGCCTTCTTAGAACTCATCTTATTAATTATACTTTTAGACCCCGTAGCTGTCACAGGTTGCCACCTCATACACACCTCAGAGCCACTTACATAATCATCTCGTCTTAACCACTTATCATTACACATATGTTTAATATGACTTATTTCATTAGAAAAGTTTTCAGCAAATTTATTACACACCATACTAACGTCACCTTGCCCTGACATGTTGTTAAGAATTTGCGTGTCTGACGACTTAGTATTTTTGCCAAGTAAGCTATTAATTTTGTCCCATATTCTCTTTATGTTATTATTGCACTCTTGAATACTCTGCTTGTTAAAGTCATTCCTTTTCTTAGTTATAGCTTTAGTACACCTAGTACCAATGAGTTTTTCCAACTTAAGTGCATAACCCGATGCTGATACGTTGAAGGAAAACATCATGAGGAAACCTGCACGTTCGAACACCTGAGTGTGTAAAAGGGTAATTGCACAAAAGATCCTAAAGTCCGTAGTGTATCCGAAAGAGCCCATCTGTGAGACAAGATCATCTTAAACCACGATTGTTTTAAGGTGTAATTATGTAGTTTGAGGTCGGTTCGGTCGCGGAACACAAGTAAGACGTTAAAGTGAAAGCTCCTATAATTTAATATGATTAAAAGATAAAAAAGATAAAAGATGTTTATTCAGTAATTAGGCCGCACGGGCACTTTTACACGTCAAAATCTACCAGCGCTTTAATTTGTTAATGCGTTAATGCGCGTAATCTGCATCTAAGTTATACCATTACAAAGCTCAAAGTGTCTAGTTGTTCATTCAAGTGTTTATTTAAAGAATATTTAACCGGTCCAAATACAATCTCCGTATTTATTAACATAGTGAACGCAACAAAAATTGTGTCTACCGACCGGTCAGATTCTTATTTTTCTTATAGTGAATAGCCCCCGTACCACGACACTTATTTCCATTGCCCCCGCTGTCGCTATATACTGTCGCGGTGGTACCAGACAAATGAGTTGCTCTGGATGCCTACAAAAAACGAAGAAAGGCGAAGATGTTATTACCTGCTCCACCAAATTATGTAAGAAATCGTTTCACGCAGCTTGTACCAATGCTCTTACTTTACACTAGAGGAAAAAAGTAAGTGGTTTTGCCCTAACTGTGCAGCAGAGGCAAGAACGGGTGGTGGTGGTAGTGGCAACAACTCTCATACAGGGCATGCACATCCCAGTCAGGGCAGCCTAATAATATCACCCTGCGAAAAAAATCTCAGCAGAAACCGGACACCAGCAACTGTGACGCAGCGGATCCTGCCACTGTGTTGCTGTCACTTTCCTGTGATATTGACCTCCTGCGCAAGAGTGACCTTTGGGAGACCCGACTGGATGACATTTGGGAAAAAATCTCGTGCTACGACACCAAATTCAAGAAGCTGAAATTGTTAGAGAGCGAAAATAGCACTCTCAAAGCCACGGTCGCTGAATTGCAGTCACAAATGAACGACCAAACGCAGGGAACCCTAAGTTATGAGCTGGAAATTGCGGATGTGGAGGAGACTCTTGAAGAAAACCCTTACCATCAGGCGCTGACGGCTGCGGTGAAACTGGGTGTTGAACTGCGGGACTCCAATTTAGCATATGTTTCGCGAGTTAGCTCTAGGCGTAAAGCTGGAGACATTGACTTGGAACGCCGCCAACAGCTGCAGCGTCCTCTTATCGTGACTTTTGTCCGCAGACCAAAACGAGACGAATTTCTGCAACAGGCTAAGCTACGCAGAGGTATAAAAAGTAGGGACATTGTCGGACACGGGCCGGACAGAACAGTGTATTTCAACGAGCGACTTACTAGCGCTAACCGCCGGTTCTTTCGTGAAGCTAGAGCTTTTGCGAACTAACATGGGTTCAAATACTGCTGGGTACGAAACGGAGCTATCTTCATTAGAAAGCAAGATGCACGCCTTGGCAGTCCCGCAATCCGTATTCGCTCTGTTGACGACACCAATGGGCTACTCAACTCGTCCGCGCCCCGCGAAACCGGAATGGCGCGGCCCGCCGCTGTCGACCTACTACCGCCAACCCAGTGATGAAGCAAATTGGACCCTACTTATATTCATGCTTAAATTCATGCTTAAATTCTTGCTTTTTAGGGTTCCGTAGCCAAATGGCAAAAAACGGAACCCTTATAGATTCGTCATGTCTGTCCGTCCGTCTGTCCGTCCGTATGTCACAGCCACTTTATTCCGTAACTATAAGAGCTATACTATGGAAACTTTGTAAGTAGATGTATTCGGTGAACCGCATTAAGATTTTCATACAAAAATAGAAAAAAAACAATACATTTTTGGGGTTCCCCATACTTAGAACTGAAACTCAATATTTTTTTTTCATCAAACCCATACGTGTGGGGTATCTATGGTCTATATATCAAAATCAAATCAAATCAAAATCATTTATTTCAGCCATCTTTAGACCATAATATTATTACAAAGTGTTAGTAAATTAAATTAAAAAAATATAATAAATAAAAAAAAATAAAAAAATAAAAAAATAAAATAAAATAATAATATAAATAATAATAAATAATAATATAAATATAATAAATATAATATAATAAATATAATTATTATATAGGTCTTCAAAAATGATATTCAGGTTACTAATATATATATTTTCTAAACTGAATAGTTTGCGCGAGAGACGCTTCCAAAGTGGAAAAATGTGTGTCCCCCCCCGTAACTTCTAAAATAAGGGAATGATAAATGTAAAAATAATATATGATGTACATTACTATGCAAACTTCCACCGAAAATTGGTTTGAACGAGATCTAATAATTAGTTTTTTTTAATACGTTATAAATCGTAAACCGCATTTTACCTTTCATTCAATCAACTCCAATATAATAAAGAATAAAGAAAAACATTTATTTAGATGTATAGTGGTACGGAACCCTACGTGCGCGAGTCCGACTCGGACTTGGCCGCTTTTTTGCTTGTATACTTATGCTTAACGTAAGCTGTAACTTTCGAACTTTGCTTTGTATAATCCGAAATTTCTACTCTCACCACAACACTTTCGCCTTACGCACCCCACACGCACACACACTCCCTGGCATCTTATAGACTGGCAGCAGACTCGGAACGTGGACTTCCAGGTATGACGTGATCCATTTTTCAATTCCAACCTACAAAAATGATTTCACATGAATTAGGTAAATAATGAAATAGATAATTCCCTTGCCTTTGAATGTCACGCTCTTGAAATGCTGGAGAGCTGTCAGAATGACTTAACGCCGAGTATTAATTTTAAAATTTTGTCACTAAACATTAGAAGCCTACACCTGTAACTTTGATTCCTTTGTTGTGTCCCTTGAACATTTAAGAATATAATTCGACATTATTATTTAACTGAATGTTGGCTGAGTGACGGATCTATTGTTGATCAACTTCCAGGCTACAACTCATTCCATACCTCTAACTTCATTAACAAATGTGGCGGAGTGGTAGTTTATGCCAAGGAGTCGCTCAAGGCTGTTGCCGTTGAACCCCTCCTCGATGGAGCCAACTGTCTTATGATCAGCGTCGCGGATCAATTTTTGCTATACTTATATCGACCTCCGTCTATCGCAAATCCCCGTCGATTTCTGAACTCCTTGGATTTACTTCTGGGTCAAACCAAGGCCAAGCAGATTGTGGTTGGTGGAAACATGAATATTGACCTCCTAGGTTGTTCCCCCAATAGCCACAGCTCCGACTACTTGAGCCTAATGACCACACATGGATTAATACCAGCGATCACTAAACCGACTAGGGTGAAGACCTGCATAGATCACATATTTATAAAATCCAATGCCTTATCCGTAGGAATTGTTTGCAAATGCTCGATTTCGGATCATGATATTACCATGGCAGGTATTGTCACCCCCAAGTCAAGAAATAATCGCTGGGTAACAAAGACTTAAGACGGACTACCTCAAAGTGGCACAGGAACTAACTGTTGCCGACTGGTCTCCAGTCATTGGGAGCACTGACGCCAACGACGCCGCTTTAGCTTTTGACAACATTATGAGGACGGCAATAACAAACGACACAACCAAAGTAAAGATCAGTCGCTCAAAATTTAGCCTGAAGTCATGGATAAAACCAGGGCTCATCAGATGTAAAGCACAGAGATAAACTGCATAGCCAAGCACGAAAAGCCCCCAATGATCTGGCATTACGCAAAACATACACTCGTTACAGGAACTTCTGTGATAACTTGCTGTATAACGTTAAAAATCAGTATACTCGTAACAGAAGCTCATATCAGATAGCATGGGAGATCCCAATAAAATCTGGACTTCTATAAACACTGTGTGAGGTTAAAAAGGGCAATAATAATCCTATTGAATTAACAAAAATAAAATCATCAGAACAGGAATCCCTTGACGAGTGCAATTTTCATTTTTCAACCGTGGGCGAGTGTCTGGCTAACAGCATTTTGACGAAGCTTTCAGAAACGCAATCATTTCTTGCTGAAAAGTTTCTCCCCAGTAACGCTCCTGGATCATCCTTTTTCATGCAACCGACGGACGTTTACGAGGTAAAAAAATATATTGATCAATTAAAATCCGATAGTGCGCCGGGATATGATGGCTGTAGGCCGTTTCTCACTAAGGGAATTAAAGAAACTATAGTGGAACCTTTGACCCACCTTTGTAACCTAAGCCTGGAAATGGGATGTTTCCCCGACTGTTGGAAGCTGGCTCTTGTCTCACCTATATACAAGGACGGTTCTAGGGATGCTCCTATTAATTACAGACCTATCTCACTACTAAGCGTGTTCTCGAAATTTTTAGAAAAAATCGTAAACAACCGACTTGTCACTTTTCTGGAAAATATGTCATTTATTTCGCAACAACAGTTTGGATTCCGGAGGGGCACTTGACGCAGCAGTTCTCCTTACATATCTAGTTTCCAGCCAAGTAGATGGGGGGAAAAAATGCCTTGGAGTATTTTTAGACCTTGCAAAGGCATTTGACACTGTCTCAGTAAACATACTTTTAAAGAAGCTGTCTTGAAGAATGTCTGGGAGTTAGGGGATCGGCGCTAAATTGGTTTTGTAGTTACCTGAGTGATAGACGGCAGGCTATTAAAATTGGTAACTCCATTAGTGGTGAATTGCCGGTAAAACTTGGGGTTCCCCAGGGGAGCATACTTGGTCCAACGCTATTTATTGTTTACATTAACGAGCTGCTTCGGCTTGCCATTCCTAACGCAGATACTATCTGATATGCAGATGACACTGTTATTCTTTTTAGTGGCGAGACTTGGGATATTACGCATCGCTGAACAGGGGCTGTCTGAAGTTGTTGTCTGGTTTGACCAAAACCTCCTCACACTGTACGTAGGAAAAACCAATTACATCTGTTTTTTAAACACGTTAGTTTCGTCTCCGCCTAAAGGAAAATCTTTAACCCTGCATAACTGTAAAAACGAACATCCCTCATACGTGTGCAGTCAAATAAGTAGACACTCTTACGTCCAATACCTAGGACTGCAAATAGATGAGCACCTCACCTTCCGGGAACATATTCATTGTCTATCAAAAAGTGTGAGGAAAGTAATCTATGTTATGATAGCCCATAAATATATTGTTTAATGTTTTCAACGCGCTGTGCCGATCTATTACGGAGTACTGCATCGCTGTCTGGGGCAGCGCAGGTAAGTCTGCTATGCTTGAGTTGGAAAGAGCGCAGCGAGCGGTGATGCTCAGGAAACCTTTTCGCTTTCCGACGGTGACTTTGTACAAAGAGGCTAGGCTAATGACTGTCAGACAACTGTTCGTGCTGAAAGCATTTATGCGCACCCATAGCTCCATCATAACATCACCCATGCACAAGCAGCTGCTAATGAAGAGACCATACAAGGTTCCCCTTACAACTCTGCATTCGTCATTTGCTAGACGCTCACCTTTATATATGCACACCCAGGTATATAATTCGGTCTGCAATAAGGTGGACCAAAAGAATTCTAGGCCCCGTAATGCCAAACTTATCCTAAAAGAGTGGCTATTAACGTTGTCTTATTCTGACACAGAAGACCTGCTGACATAAAACATACACCTACGCGCATTCACATTGTCACACACAGATTAGGCAAAATGAATAAGTACGTAACTTTTATCTATCAGGATATGTAGGTTATAAATTAAAGTTAAATTTCTTGTACGAGCGTCACCCCCCAGCGCGAAATGAAATAGTATTATATCCAATTGGCCAACACTTAGCAGACGCCTGTCTTCATAACATGTGCATTTTTTTCAATGATGCAAATGATTTAACTACTATTTAAAAATAATATAAACTAACACACTCGCGCGCGCACGCACACACAAACACACACACACACATACACGCAATATTCAGAAGTCTGGAATAAACGATTGTAAATAATTTAGTTTAAGTTGGGAGTGCTCTCCTCTCCGTTCAATCCGGTGGCCCTGAAAACCAGCGTCAAGGCTAGTAAGCCTGGCACAACGGTGAGTGGCAACCTTTTCGGTGTTCATTTTAGTTTAAGTAGGGTAAGTACCGGTTTTGGCCATCTTAAGACCGTTTTTGGCCACTCTACATTTTAATTAATATCTAAAGCATAATGAAATTACAAAAACATTTTCATATTTTATCTTATTTATTAGTCTTCAGTGTGAACTATTTATGAATATTATTTTTATTTTGATGGTATTTTTTATATTCATCTCAACCTTAAATGGCCAGAAATGGTACAGGGCCACAAACGGTTCTTCTACCCTACTCTAAGTTTGTATTACTCTACTTTTTATTATGTTTTTTTGCTATTGTTTATGTTAATTTTAGTTTGAGCACCGAATAAACCATTTCTATTATATTCTATTCTATTCTAAAAGTGTGTAGGAACGAAATAATCTTGATATATTTACTACAAACCTCTCATACATACAAAATCACTTATAGTTTCAGCGCAATCTGTTTTCAAATACAAAAATGACCGTAGTTCCATACAAAGTTCCACCCCTATTTTAACCCCTTAGGGGATTAATTTACAAAAACCCCTTCTTAGTGCACCGCTAGGGCACCCAAGCAATATTCTTTTCAAATTTCAAGTCCTTAGGTCCAGCGGTTTAAGGTTGTGCGTTGATTGATCAGCGAGACACTTTCCATCCCTTTGGGGATAAAAATGATACCTTTTATTTTGCCTGTGGTGCTGTACTTCATGTTTCGCGCTGTGGTGATTTGTATGTTCTTGATGGCACTACAAATGTTTACGACAATGTGGTGAAAAATTATTTGAAACTAGATGGGCACTCTGGCTGTCAGAATAGGTATCAAATCTAGCATAAGAGACGAACACTTATGTCGAATAGGCATGAGTCGACTAGAGAATCACCAGGTAGGGGTAGAATAAACCGAAATAGACAAATCGAGTTGCGTTGCTTGTATTTTAATAGAGCAACCTTACCTATAGAATCGATCCATTGTGATCTGTATGGGTCAAGTCTACAACCTCTTTACAAGGTAACAAATATAATGTTAACTTTAGATGACTGTACGCGAAAAGTGTTTGCTTACTCAATATGTTCAAAGACTGAAGTAAAATAATTTCCATAACAGATAACCACGTGGAACTCATTCTCCACAAATCCTCCCCTGTAGCAGAATCCCGAGTGACGCCGACTTTGCGCAGCTCCCACACCTGTCCGCTCATTCCAAATGGTCGCCGAATGTCTAGAGAGACAATTAAAACCGAACCAAATAGATGAGGCAAACAACGACTCAACTGGTCGTGCTGACCAATGTACGATGCTCCAGATGCCCAGGACACTATATCTTCTTCTTTAGATATTAGAAAATGAAGTCGCTTCCGCTGTCTATTCGCTTAGGTCTTTTAAATTACTAAACGGATTTTAATGCAGTTTCCAGCAAAAGATAGAGTGATTCAAGCGGGGTTACGAGTATATGTAGGTATTTTGGTTTGTGCAAAGCGAGGGCGGGTCGCTAGTTTTACACAAAATCTCATGTCCTTACACTATATTTAAACTACCCATTTGAAATATTGAAAGGTGCCAGTTTTTTTGCAAACTGTTTTATTATATTTAAAATCAGGTTTTAACGCCAAAAAGCAAATCGAACGAAAGGCACACTACTACAAGGGTAACAAGGGGCGTTCAACAAATTCTCGGTATGAGAAGCAAAACAAAAGCATACGATTAGTGTTTTCTTTTTATTTTTCTATATATTCCCCCCTATGTTTATACACTTAAAGATCTGTCAATTGGTTTTTTTAAACCCCTCATAAAAATATTTTTTGTCTTTGGTGTCAAAATGCTCCACCACCGCTGCCTTCAACACTTCTTCATTAGAAAATTGATGTCCACGAAGATCCTTTTTAAGGTGGGGAAACAGATAGTAGTCGCTGGGGGCCAAGTCTGGACTGTACGGCGGGTGAGTAATAGTTTCGAACCCAGATTCAAGAACAGCAGCCTTGGCAACATGAGCAGTATGCACAGGGGCGTTGTCATGAAGAAGCAGCACTCCTCTGGTCAATTTTCCCCTACTCTTCTCTTTGATTGCTTGCCGTGATTGACGTAATATGTTAGCGTAGTACTCTCCTGTAATATTTAAACCCTTTTCTTTATAATCTATTAATAATATCCCTTCACAATCCCGGAATATATTCGCCATGATCTTGCCAGCTGAAGGGACGACTTTGAATTTCTTGGGATGAGGTGTTGCTTTAACGTGCCACTACATCGACTCTTGTTTGCTCTCAGGGTCATAATGACGAACCGAAGTTTCATCTCCGGTAACAATTTTTTGGAGCAAACCATCAAGGTTTCCACCACACAGCTCAATGAAGTCGGAACAACAAGCAACGCGCGTAAATTCTGAAACGGAGTCAACATTCGTGGTACCCATCTCGCACTAACTTTGGTCAAGTTAAGATGATCGTGGATAATATCATGTATTGCAGTGGCGAAGCGTCACGTAAATAAATAGACAAGCCGGAGCAAAAAAAGGTGTATGGCGTGTGTCGGTTTTACGTTTTGTTTGTGTACCTACTCTATGCATAGATTTTTTTGGTAAAGCCGTAAATAATCGGCTTGTACGAACGCCTCGCGACTGATGTATTGTATCAATAGACATATTGGTTTTTGTGCTATAGACCTAACCTTCACCCGACCATCTTCCAGTATAATTTTCTCCACTTTTTGAATGTTTACTGGTGAAGTAGCTTCAACAGGCCGACCAGGTCTAGGGTCATCTTCTATGCTCTCCCTCCCACGCTTGAATTCATTTGAACACTTTTGGACAGTCGATAATGAAGGAGCGGACTCACGGTAAACTAAGTCTATTTCTTCTTTAATAGAATTTTGTTTTATCCCTGTTTAGTCAAGAATTTTATCACTGCTCGATGCTCCAATTTATTTAACATTGTATAATCGGTCATTGTGATCACGTTTGTTCAGCAGTAGCAGAAAAACAAAAGAACGTGTGGGCTTCAAATTTACTTTTTTTTAACCGTCAATGAATGACTCTTATCGGCCAGTATTAAGAAGTTTACTAAAAAGGTTCGCAAGATACCAATACCGAGAATTTATTAAACGCCCCTCGTAGGTAGGTACCTCTTTATAACATTTACGATTCGACGCTCTACGTCAAATACAAAATGCAGAACTCACATGCCAAGCATTTCTCAATATTTTTTTTACATATTTTCACGAAAGAACGTCCTTTTTAACTGTATCTGTTACAGCTGTGGGTCGGTGGCGTGGTAAGCACGACCGCACACGGCACCTTTAGGTGTTCTTGGAGAAATGGTTAATTTGGCGTTTCGGCTGGGTTGCACCAGCTGCGGCCACGGAAAGACTGGTGTCACTGACATTATATTTACCTGTTGATTTTAACGATAATATCTTCTTATTTGTTCCTTACCTACTTTTATCTGACGTTTAAAAAACAGTTTGAACCTTTTTATGAACCTTTTAAACTGTCGACTGTAATTTTACGTGATACGTATGTAAAGTACAACAGCTCACCGCAGCAACAGGAGCCTTCGAATGGTTATATAATGGGCATTATCTATTAGTCTACAATAAAATATCACGGAATTTTTGTAATTTGTATTTAATTAAAATTTTGATTCAATGGTAGTGTATAACAATAAATATTTGTCTCTTTTTAAGAGTTGTAGCCATAATAATATGTGTTTTTAATGATATTTTCACAAAATAAAACCCATTGGTTTTACCCATAAGTCCCATAACAATATCACAACGTTAGGCGTGTACTTGTATTTAGGAGGTCCAATTTGGTCTAAGGAACAGTGTCGGCATGTTCAAAATTATATCTTTAAAATTATGTAAGTACATAATAACGTGGTTGCTCCGGTGATCTTTTCTTTTTTTAACAATTAAATATACATAATTAAGTAATTCAGAAAGTCCGCATACTGATGTGGTTGCTATTAATTTGACATTTGCCACCATTTTGCCACATATAAAGAGTACACATGTATAAAATATTAATTTGAAGTAGTTAACTTTATTTATTCGCTGTTTGAAAATTGGGAACGGACATTAATCATTAAAACCAATGTCGAGCAGAGGTTCTGTTCTATGAAATAAGAGATATTTTATATTACTGGTCCTATACAACGTGTTACAAAACTACCCAATGAAAAGAAATTATTGATCAAAGCCATAAATAATGTCAACCCCAGTAAGCTGTCATTTTTGTGTAATCACACAAGGTTACTTTGTCCATATTAACATAAGTGAATCCCATGTTTGTTTTTCATCTATTGTGGACCAACTTTGTGTGATGACACAAAAGTTGACACGAAACAACGGGAACGGGATGTAGCTTTAAAAACATTCTGCGTTCATAATGATTCTAACAATGAAAGAAAAGACTGAAAAGACATTGAAATAATACAGGAGCTTAAGGGTTTTTCGCAAGATGGACACATGGGAAAAATTACAAAAAAACAGATTAAAATGATCGATATCTCTGAAAGTACTAAAAATTGCTGAACATACTTGGGGGTTTTTTTGGTAGCCCTCAAAATGATCTATTTATAATTTTCATTTGGACCACAAGAAACCCGACATCTATAAAAACAAGACTAATTTTAACTCATCGGAAAAGTTAGTTTCTTAATTTTAGTCATGTACATGAACGGAGTAGGTATACTAGACTTAAACCTTTTTTCACTTGATCTTCAGTTCAGAAGACTAGCGTGTAAATGTAAAACGAGCAAATATTTAAACTAAACGAAGGAGGAGTTACAAACAAACAGTTACAATTACCGCACTCGCTAGCGAGTATGTAAACTGTAACTCATGGTAAGGGTGCAGGTATGCGGAGTGGTATCTCTCTCAATCGCTCTCCAACCGATTTGTCCTAATGAATAAATCCCTAGATCCCCTTTAAACCTAATGTCAGTTGAAACATACATTAACTAATTGCAAGGTAATTGAAGGATGATGAGCATTATGAGCAACATCATTTTTACATTGTGTGGTGAATTAGTATGAAAAAAGAAGTAGGTACAAGTTATATTAACGATACACATATTTTTAAGTTAATTAGAAAGCCATTAATTAATCGTTGTTAAAATATTTGCTCGTATTGGATTTACACTCTGTATACCCTTTTTCACTAGGACCCCAGAGAACTCCGCTTGTAAAACCTACCTAAACGATTTTATTTTTATTTTTTTATAATTTTATCCTTTATATATGATTCTTGTTAGTTTCTCCGAGGATTTAAGTTCAGAATGTAAATTGGTTTTACTAAAAGAGGGTCTGCATTTTTTTATATAAAAAATTCATGCTACGGTTTTCATTCATTGTCAATGGACTCTTCACAAGGGAGCATTTAACCCTCTTTCTGCTTTACGGGTATTTTTGTAACACTTTTTAAGTGCCCGGTTTGACTTTGTAGGTATTTTTTTCAATGTGATTTTGTATGGTGTCAGAAATATGATTAAAACACGGTACAAAAACCATCTGGCTAAATTAATATCTTTTTGGCCATTTGTAGAGCTCTTTTAAGCTCGTTAAATACATATTTTTGCAAATTACAATATCGTTAACAAATATAAAAATAACATTGTCATAAGAATTAGTAACGACGTCGTCATTTTGCCCCGGTAAGGAATGATAGGACCAAATTTTACCGGTCGCAAAGTAGCCGTCAAAACAATAATTATCTGTTAAAACACACTTTAGTCTTTAAATATGATATAATAATAACAGTTCAAATCTACAAAGAACACAATAATAATTAACATTATCATTACTCAAATATTTATAACATTTGTAGGTTCATGATATCCTCGTCAACAATATACATAGAGTAAAAGAAACTTCTCCAATTTAGATTCTATAAGTTGACTATTTTGATGAAGCAACGAACTAAAAACTATGAGTTTAGCACAATCACTCATAGTGACGCACAGGGCCCTGGCACCGTCGAGAACTGCACCGACTAATATAAACAGTATACTTTACTGTTGAGTAACGGACTTTTATTTTTATTTTAAGCTGAATATAATTAGTAATAAAGTACTTGCAGTTAATTGGAAAAACATTATTAAGAAAAGAAGTAGTGCCAAAATTGTCTCTATGTGCTTGACCCCATAGGAATGATTCGTGCAAACTAATGAAATGAGCAATGACTTAATTTACTCGAAAACGAGTACAAGTATTATCCTTGAAAAAATAATGCTATTCGCCTGACAGACGTCCGAAGTCTTGAATAACCTATTAACTCAAAAATCAAATATATATTTTTTTCTCAAAATAAATCAAACAAAAGCACCGGTGAAATCCAATGCGTATGTATTAAACGCATTAATAACAATCACAATACACGTAATAAAACGTGAGTTTCTTGCGAGACGCATTAGCGGGTCGCCAAGGAACTTACTTAACGCGTGAGTTCATATATAACATTTTGCTACGTTTTATTGCCTTCCGTAAATTACTTTAAGTAGGTAAGTAGGTACTAACAAGTAATTAACACATTACGATATCTATCGGCACTAGGCGTGAACACTCATGTCATGACGTAGGTATGTAGGTATACGATACTATTCTATGGTCAAATAGTTATTTATGTGACTGGTGCATAATGAGAGGCATTAATACACGAGTGTGGTTTTATGAAACGAGCCGACAGGTGAGTTTCATAATAAGATCACACGAGTGTTTTAATGCCTAATTATGCGTACAGTCGCATACATAACTTTATCTACATGCATATCATAAGTTTTCTACAATATGTGAGAAAATTGTACCATGTTGCCTTGTATCTTAAAGAACCTGCATCTTAATGTTCACTTTAAAGTGTCGGTCACCGAAACTTTAAAGTGAACATTAAGATGCAACTACATCAATAACCGATACTTTAATGACATGTAATACTTTAATGTTAACATTAAAGTGCAACCACAGATACAGGTTTCTTAATATAGGCTGTTTGCTTATCGTTTCTAAACATATAATAGGGAAGTTATGATATGGATGTAGATAAAATATTTATCATGATAAAACAGCGAAATCAATCTGCCCTTGCACTAATTACAACTCGTTTGTTATCGATGGTGTACTTAATTGTTTTATTCCAAATTCATGTTGAAATTACTAAAAATCTAAAGGACAGTCAAATTACTAATAATTATACATTCCCTTTTTCAGAGGATTAATACAAAGTGGCTTTTTTGTACGCTAAAAGGAATTGCAGACGAATACACTTAAAATATTCTGATTGCAACTTACCTACATATTTGAACATTAGGTTTCAAAATTGTTTTAAGCCACTAACAGAAAGTACGACAATTATTGCGCATTCATAAGGTAAATGGTTAAGTACACTTTATTATCTGCCAGTTCTGCTGTTAAGTGAAAAGTAGGTAACAGCGTATATATAATGTAAATAAAATAGTCTCAATCGCTTAAAGTCCAGCGCAGACTCTAATATTCGAATGTCGTCGATGTTGGCACCACTTCCAATATCATTTGCAAGAAAACGGTAATTTTATCTGAAACAATACCACACATATATATGCTATATCAAAATATACTTATTACGAACTTTAAAATGCTCGGCGAAAGCATTATCGTCAGACGTCGCCGGTGTGTCATTGGTACCGGACGGGGACGGGGCGGTAATCCCGGGCGAAGGACGACCGCTGCCAGCAGTCGGCGGACGAGAGGTCGCCGTGTTGTCGCCGACGCACCGGCGACACTTTGACGATCACACGAGCCCACATGCACATGTAGGCCCTTTAAAATAGCCTTAAACTAAGTTCTTACCCATGAACGGCAGAGAGTAACCCCATTTCACGAAGGGCAGATAAACCAACAAGCCACCGAATATGAAACCAGTTGCATACAGGTATTCCCACTGAGGCTTGTCGACTATTGGGGCTACAACCAAATACGTTGACACCAGAAGTACGATGTATGGTATTATAATGGGCACCTAAGAAAATGAAATATACGTTTATTAACCTTTCATCCTGTATGGCTTGAAAACATTACCAAGTTGCTATATGTTTGCACGTCTACTCTGCTCTAGCATATTTCGTGCATTTAAAAATATATTGAAAGTCTAAACTTACAAACATCTGTGATATATAGCTCGGTAAACAGTAAACAGTAAAGACGTATATATATATATGACGGTCAACGGAGGCCATTGCGTCATAATTCTTATAAAATGATCCCTGCTTAGTTTTACAACAATTATTGTTTTTTAACTGATATGAATAAAACCATTGCTTATAACAACATCCTACTAGTACCTATAGAACTCGGGCTTAGGTTAGTAAATAAGATGTAGAAAACCTAAAGATGGGGTAATATCGTCTTATTTATTTATATTTTAGCAGACGCCATACTGGGATCCAGGCGTCAAGTAGTCGAGAAAAAAAAAGTTTCATACGTTTAGAAATCATTAGAAATCGGCTAGTATTATGATTTATGTTGTGCTTTAGTTATCGGATGTGAATACAGACCTATTTTTTTTACATTATGGTTGTGATTCATTAATAGGGTCCCAGTGGTACATGAGGGCGAATAAATTAGCTCCCCAGAAAACGTACCACTGTCATAGGAACTGCTCCGGCTTGACTCTTACTAAACTAAGCTCCCGCGTGAACTAAGCTCTAGGCTCTAGGTTATTATTTATAAGTAAAGTACTAATATAAAATGGTGCTATGATACTGAAGTGTTTTGGAGAAACAATAATGAATGTCATTATAAGAATGAAGCAAAAAAATATCTTTTATGTATTGACCACAACCAAATTGCATAAAACTTTATCATTATTTTTGAACCCATTTAGATTAGACACATAAAGTGTTCTCATAGATAAACATACAATAGTAGTCATGCCAATTAGTATTACTTTTATTCATTTTCTCGATACATACTTGATATAACAAAGGTTAAGATCGCTTATTTAGGGGTAATAGTGGCACATCCGACAGCCGCGATAGAACCACAAATTCTGTTTATGTTGTAGGAACTACGATTTTGTGCAAATTAAATAGGCTAATCCCTAAATTAATTTGTAATCCTCAATATAGTTAGTAGCCTACTATCAAAATTTTATAAGAACGGCCAGGAGTAGTACGAATCCTTATAAAACTTTGAAAAACGGAATTGGCCTCATTGACGCAATTGCCCCGGTTGACCTTAAATTAATTTTGAATCTGCGTAAACAGTCTCGCTGGCATACTACTGCATTAGGTACAAACTTGTAGTAACTGGGGTATAAGTAATTACATTATATACAGATATACGCAAAATAGGCGCATACCCAAGTCGTCTAGTTGCGGAAAAGAGCCCGCCACAAACTATACAGATATAGTGAATAATATGTTTCCATCGGTAAAACTAGGATATCAATCGCAAGACGACGGGACCCGTAGTGTCAATCGATTTTTGTATGTTCCTATTCATTAATATGAAACTTTATTATTTAGTGTCAAAAGTCAAAATGGAAAATGGCACTCTATAATATAGAGATGTTATAACCACCCTAATAAACTTAGAAATACACTAATAGGTAAGTAATATGTAATACTCGTAGGTAAGTAATATATCTACTTATATTGTCATTCGTAAACGAAACACTCCTTACGTAAACATAAAATGCAGCCTAATAACGCATACGTATTTTGATATATTTCAAATATATTATAATTTCAATCGTTTGTAATTTTCTTGAATAGTAAACCCATTTGGCGAAGTATCTTTCTTAATGTAAGATCACAGCCTTGAAAATTCATCGTTTCCATCAATTTGGACTGTAGGGCATGGATCGTAGGAACTAGTTTATAAATCAGATGGAAATTATGCAACATACGTCGTATTACTGCGTAATCAAAGTCATCAAGATCTAGACAGAAAAAAATACGTGGAGTACCGACCTCTAACTTAACATTATTTGGATTTGAATAATTATTTTTCTTGCTATCTTCTTCATTGTTTATTAGTTTTATTATTGTTGGCCGAGAAATGCTCGTTGCAAATGAAATTCGTTGTTGAACTTTGCCAAAATATTGAGAATGCTATTTCCGAATTTTAAAAATACAGGTATGTATAATAATATTAAATATAATTTCCTGGACTGGAGGACCTAAGCGTTTTCTTCTATTTGAGGTTTCGGCATGATAATACAAACTTTATATACGTAAACCGTAAATATAACCAAAACTAAAGCGAATATTTGAATTGCCTGATAGCCACTCTCTCTCTATATATATATATTGGCTGCTGAATGCGACCTACCCCTACCGTGTTATGATGGGTACAGAAGCTAATTGAGAGAGCACGATATATTTTTGAACTTTTCCGATAAAACACGATGGAAACTAATTATGCACTGTACATCTGTTAGTGGGTATATCACCTATTTTGTAATTTAAATATATTGCGCAGGCACGCTAGTATGGCTGCGCAATATCTTTAAATGCCTATATCGCATGTCAAATGTGGATAAAGTATCCGTCACTTATTTACGTGTCAGAACGTGACGGACGCCTTATCGATTTTCGTCACGCGATAAACGCAGCCATATAGGCCCCCAGGGCCTCTATTCTAGCCTGTTAAAACCATATTGTCTTTGACCTGTTATCGTATTAAGAACGTTTTGATAGCTCTTATAGAATTGAAAGTTATGGCGGCCGAGTTAAAAACAATTCAACGCCTAGAATAAAGGCTCTGGTCTGATTGCAAAATTCGAGATTTAATTGTATTTTCACATATTTACCTTGTACGGTCTCGGTGCGTGAGGCTTGGTGCGCCTCATGACGATCAACGCTAGCATGGCGCCCCCGTAAAATATCCACGCCGTGAACGAGAAGAAATCGATCAGGGAGTCTATTGTCCCGTACAACACCATGGCCACTGCTATCAGGGACTGAAAGCAATTGAAATAAAACAAGTGCTATTTTGAGTGTTGCCACCAGAACATGTGGAAATTCGGGATATTCCCACGAATTTGTTAACTAATAGTTACCTACAGCTGGGATTTGTATTCCCACCTATTAGGTACCCCTGGTAGGTACCTACAGCGAATAAAAATTCCCAGTGTTACCACTAAAATGAATAGGTTACCACTGGTAACATATGGGAAAAATAGTAGTTGCCTTTTATTATTTCAAAAAAAATAAGTACATATATTTTGGGAAAACCTTCTTCAATGTCTCGACAGGTCATTCAGTACAGTAGATACAGTGCCAATCATGAATATGAAAATTAAAATGATTTATTTTCATTTTGATGATGGATCCTATTATACCCACATATAGAAATTGGAAATGTAAAACAACAGGATAGAAGTCCCGGCTCAAGAACATATGAATATTAACCCACTTATTCATAATCGCACAATAGATAAAATGAGTGTGACATACGTACAGAACATACATTGGTAGTGGTGGTTTGACTTCGGCACCCTAAAACCTACTCGACTACAAGCATAATTTGGCGAGTATAATCGACAGATTTAATACTTATGATCCCGGTACTGATCATTCAACAGCGCTATTGAAAACACCAATAAACAATGGTGGGATCCCGGGATACCAGGATCTCGGTACCTATTGTGAGCAATAAACAAATAGTAAGAATGAAAAGTATAGGTGAAAAATATATTTAAGGAAACATTTGCTTGCTGACTGTACTTTTTTACTTTGTAGGTCATTATTATTCATATTTACATGGAAGATGAGTCCAGGTGCAGGTGTGAAGCGACGTACATGGACGTACGATAGGATGTCCAGCAGGTGACCTTCTCTTGACGCAGCAAAACACAACCTGGGGTCGAGACAAAATCATGAGAAACTGTCAATTCATATTCTACGGTGGATGATTCTTCGACATAAGTTAGAAAAGTCTTATTCGCGTATTATCTATCGATTAATTTTTACGTAGCATCAAACATTTAAATTGAAATATTACGTTATCTATTTTATCTAATCATTAATCATCCACGTCGGAAATGATAAATTAATACTTAACACTTTCATCCGCTTATATTTCCATTTGTATCCGAGAGATTATTTTGATCAAAGACTTGTAAGTAAAGACGTTATACAGGGTGTACCTAACATTACTCGAGATTCAAACGATACTGATCGAAAGTTTTTTTTTGTTAATTTATAGCAAGCACTACTAATTAGCGACTTATGTCGCTTATGAATCTTAATACTTATAAGTCGACAGGTGTTATTTTTGCAATGTTGGTAGTCCGATCGCCTTAAATTTTAGTATTCTATTAACGTTGGGGTAATAAAAAGAACCAGTTTCAAGTAAAAGAAAGAAATCATGAACAATCTTCGTAGATGCAACTTAAGGTCCAACTTTCCAAGCCAATAATATATTTTTTCAACAAACTATTCCAAAAATAGTTTAGATAAATCTTTTGTACGAATTCTGTGCATTTATCTTACAGTTCGCTCTTTCAAATAGTGTGCAGCACAATCCTTTAGTCACCGACTTACCGCTTTGTGCTCCTCTTTGTAGCAAATGTAGCGGCACACCAAATCATGTAAACTATTTTGACGAACGAGCGCTTGTATGATGATTCAAAGATCAAAGTGTTTTTTTGACATTTTTAGGGTTTTTAGTGAAACTAGGAACCCATATAGTTTCGCCATGACCGTCCGTGCGTCTGCAGCTTAGCTCCGAGACTTATATATAGTTATTCAAAGCTGTAATTTGGAATGAATATACATTTTTAGTATTAACACCGACAAAGTGGTAAAATCTAAAAAAAAAACGACCTGTAACGGGTTCCTCCCATACACGTAACGTGGATATGTTTTTTTTTCTCGTCTACCCCATTGTGTGGGATGTAGTTATTTAGGATAGGTCTTCCAATATGAAATATTTTGTGTTTGTAAAAACAATTTTTTGATTGTAGTATCCGTTTGTGAATATTAAGTTTTAAAGCGCTAATTTTTGTTAGAGTCAAGTGTCCCCCACCCCAATAGCCGAAATTAAAGCACCTAACCTAACGCATTTCGAATAACAATTATCACGACCAAGTCGACTTGATTGGTTCCTGAGATACAGGCGACTAACGTGTTTTTATCTATTATAACCACATACGACAACACCAAATTAGTTTAAATAGAGAATTATTTCATACTTGTCGTTTTTTGAGATAGTTTTCGTGTAGTAAGTACCCAACGGATTCGGAACCCTACACTGAGCATGGTCAGACATGCTCCTGCCCGGTTTTTTTTTGTTTTTGACGTGCGGTTATTGTTACCTTCCAGCAACAAACAGGGTCCCGTTAGCCGAACCGAAGGTGGAGATGGTGACGGCGAGCGGCATGAGCCACGCCATGGGGCCGAGGAGGCGATTCCCGAAGGTCACAGCTACAGCCTCACTGGACGCCATCTCGCTCACGGACATCACGGCCAAGTAGGACACGTTCACCAGCGCGTAGCACAGCGTCACCAGCGGAATGCCAATGATGATACTCATCGGGAGATTCCTAACAACCATTGCACTACTCATTAGGACTAGTAAAATGAAAATGTTATAAAATGTCACGATTCAAGAATGTTTTGATGTTATTGGAAACGGTTTGTTAACAGTTCCTTATTTTCTGCTTTACGTGTCGTAAGACCTTCTTACAGAAAATCAAGGGAAGAGAAATCTTTTTTTTAATTAAATATTTTGAATTCTCCTTCGCTTATAATAAGATACCAGGAGTTAGTTTTTCCACGTAATCACTTAAGTAGTTCTTTATTTTACCGCTTATTTAGACAATATACTAAGTTGACGTATTTTTAATCCACAAAGTGGGTCCAATACTTTTTACGTTGGTACATTCACGAAGCCGTACATCGTCATTTTTATATGAGTGGTGGGTGCGTGCCCTTGTGGATTAAAATCACTAGATATACAAATCGCACCTTTGGTAGAGGCACAATTGCACTTTATATCATACCGTACAATGAGATGCGGAAAAAAGATTTTTTCTCTTTAGTAAGTAAGTAAGAGTGAACGAGGCCTCGCTCGCAATCCAATTAGGGATGCCGTCCAACTGAGCTAGGATAAGTACCTACCTTCGTCCCTGCATCGCATAATTATTGACTGATTAACAAGTGTGCTTTTAACGACATGATTGTGGAAACAATTACAGCATAGGCATCTATACATAGGTATCTTCGTCTAGCTCTAAGTGGGTGATATTTCGGTTACGTAGTAAAGCATCTAAAATCAAATGTTTTAACGTGGATACACATTCGTCTAGATTCTAGAATGTCGAAAGCCCAAATGAATAATGTTCATTATCTATAACGTTCGTAATACATAAAAAAATGACTCGAATCGAATGAGTATAATATTGAAGTACAAAATTAATATGATTAATTGACATAAACTTGGTACTAGAATGTAGAATAAGCCTGAATGAATAATGTTGTTAATCTATAACATTCGAAACACGAATAGGTATGCTTATGAATGTTAGTTTCATTTATATTTCAATATCAAAGGGATTTGGGTAAAAGTTTTGTCATTTGTAAAAGTCATACATTGACAAGGCGAGCGGCCATTCTTAAAAGTGGTAAATTATGATAGAATTATTCAAAATATATTTTGTTATGTAATGTAATACTCTAAAGTGCATCGGAGCCGAGATATCGGAGCTCCTATTTTCAAGGGTTTTGGCCCTTAGGGCCGGCTGAAGGACTAATATAATATAACCTACCTCATATCTATGACACTATTTTTGTCTGAATTTTATTCGTTATATAATTAGACTATGTATTTTGAACTAGCTTAGTGAGCAGTATAGATAATAAACGTTATGAATTTAAATCGTAGAAAAGGTATACTTATGACTAGGGGTCGTACTTTTAATGGCGATGACGTCAAAATGACGAAATTTTACACACAGGATGCTCTGCTTTTATTTGGCGGGTGTTTAGGTAGGTATGTATTAACTGGTACAACATTTTTTTTAAAGTAACATGCGGTAAAATTATTACCTATAGTTAAATACGCAAAATACGGATCACGGCAGCTCCATTTTTTTTTACCACTCATTAATAAAAATCGCATATTGAGACAATTTTCTTTTATGAATGTCAATGCCATAATTGTATTTGTGACTATTTAATAATATTATTTTCTAGTACAACATAAAACTGTTTTTTTTAATTGATAATGTTAGGTACTCTATGATTTTTGGCACTGTCCTTCTCAATCAAATAGTTTCATTTACGTTTAGGTAAGAAGTAGGTAATTAATTTCTACGCGCCAATAGATTACTTAACTCATTTTTACATGATTAAATGATTGAGGACTAATGCTTAATAATTACAATAAAACCATTTGGAATCGTACTCTATTTAGAGTGACTTCACTTTTACGTGAATGGCATGAAAAGTACGGGCCCTGCTTATGACATTCGATGTCATTAATTGTGTTTGTTGTGTAATTCGACTTTATATATTTTGATCTTAAAAACGAACTTATAACGTTTGATATTAGAAGTTTTAAGACATAAGTATATGTATAGATGAATAATAAATAAATTGGTAGGTTTTTAATTTAAAAGCGGATAAAGACGTGGAGGACGTCAAAAATGTTGAGATCAAAAGATAAACAGAAGCAAAGAACTTGCAAGCAGCATGGTGACTTACTTTGATGGGTTCTTGATTTCTTCAGTGACATAGTTGAGGTTGTTCCACCCGTCGTAGGCCCAGAGGCCGGTGTAGAAGGCCGTGGCAATGTTGCCGAGCGTGGCCGTGCTACTGGAGAAGTTGGGCTCCTGTAAATGTCGCGTATTACCTGCACCATACGGACACAACCAACTGTAAGTCTGCTCGATATTCAACCCATGCTATATCAATTAAACTCTATCAATGGTATTACGTTAAATTAATGGGAAATGGCATTGCGATAACGTGACCCGTACAACTGCTACTAACTGTACCACGTAGGTGTCCGGTACTGCCGTCAATATGTGCTACAGCTGTTTATATACCTATGTATTAACAAATGTTTCCTAATGTCAGATAACTTCTTGATTGAATACATATACTTGAAAATGAGTGTCACGTTAACGTTTGATGCGAACGATGGTGTCGTTTGTCGTGGATATATTACCTAATATAAGTTTGTATGCGCCGCCGCAGACGATGATGGCGATCGCGACCAGCTTGGCGGCGGTGAAGATGTTTTGGACATTCGTCGCCAAGTTCACGCTGTAGCAGTTCACCGCTAATATCATCACTAGAATAGGATAAGTACGGGTATTTTATATAACTATCAACTTTAAAAAGATCTGTGGAAAATGTAGGTACAGTAGGTAAAGAGGTGTTATCACAGTACTTACTTATACTTATGGGGAAATCCGAATCCATTAGAAGATACAGGCCTAATGGCACCTATATACGTTGGCGGACAATGGGCCAACGTAAAAGACGCATTTACACCTTAGAGTAGAGTGAGCAATATATTCTTGCATCTCGCTGGTACGTATTGCTCCGTCCCTTACGCTGGCCCATGATCCGCCAACGTGTAGAGGGGGGTAAACCAGAGTCAGCGGAAGAGGGTAAAATTTGACTTTTTAGCGGCCGCACTGGCGGTATTTACTTGATAAAAAGTCAGGCGGTTTAGCCGGTGGTAGAAAATGAAAGCGTTTTAACCCTCGTATTCGCTAGCTTGGGGACAAATTAAGCCCCGCGACTTCTATGACACAAGTTGCCAGCGTGGTCGGGCAAGATCACGGGACTTCTTTTGCTTTGATTTAAATCTTATTTTACTTCAGTGACTTCTTTATATTTCTGGCGACATCGCGCGACACGGTGTTGCTGCGGGACAGTTGTTCCCTAGTGCATACGAGCCCTAAAGAAGACAGGCAGGCCGTCTTTTTGATTGGGGGTTCAAAAGACCAAATGGTTCCACAGACAGTTGTCCTTTATATCCGATGGTTTCAGATTTCCCCATAATGTCTTAGTTAAAAAAAAACATCAACCTAATGTTTTAGGCAATAATTAACCAAACGGTATCAACCTAATTTTTAGGCAATAATTAACCAAACGGTCATGGGGACATGGAAACTAAAAGTAACAACGTAAATAACTAAACATCTGGGTATAAAAGGACAGCATAAATAGACAGGGACGCATAGCAGAAAATTTTACATTCGCAATAAAACCGTCGCACGGCAATACATTGAAAACATATCCATTTAAATATACCTAAGTAACAAATTATACAAAACCACGAACTTTAAGCCCCTAATATAAAACAATATGCAATACTATCTATTCACCAATGATTACCTCGCAAGTAGATAGAGAAACCAATGATGAAGCCGATGTGTACCTAATTGTTCCTCACCTATGGATATGACAGCGACCAGTTTAACGAGGGCGCCGGGAGGTTCGCATTCGGACACGAAAGGTTCCACGGCGTACTTGGCAAAACTCAGGCATATGATGGCCATTTGGGAAGGCTTCAGCACCAAAGTCGACACCTGTGCGGGACAGTAACATCCACATAACTACCACAAATAAGCATTTTATGCTATGCAAACACTCGCACGGTGTTATGACAACCGTTCTAGTCTCCAAATCAGAAGAACAATATGTATGCTAATGACATGTAGGTAGTTACTTAGGTCTACGTTGATAATCACAGTGAAATTATATTCATCCACTACGAGCGAGTATTCTACTTAACCGTTCGGGTCTTACGTTTAAAAAAATTGGAATAAGCAGATTTGTAATGAATTTGAATTTAGATTACCCTCTGGGCCTCTATTCCCGACGGTAAAAAAATATCGACTTTGACCTGTTATGGTAATGTTTTGAAGTCAGCCGCCTTTACTGTCAAGTAAATAAGAGCTATCAAAACTTCTTAGAGAAGATTGGATTGTGTTTTATTGCTATATTGGTTTAGACTTATATATACTTGACGCTGGCGAAATCACTTCATTGTGGAAACGCCACATTCCCGCGGTAGTAGCTGTTCAAGTCACCGCGGGGCAAAGAAAAAAAAAGAAGATCAATCAAATAGGTGACAATACGATAACAGATCAAACACGTTATGGTTAATACCGTGTTGAATAGATGCCGTGGTAGTAAACTCGTGAACAAGTCGAGAAGATATCGATATGAACTCGCGACGAGACGACCTTACGTAGCTAGTACATATCTTACAGAAGCCTAAGTACAGGGAAACCCTCGAAATACAAATTAAATTGCTAAAATAGTCGGTTGGTACGTAATCGATTTCGATTTGTTCGGTAGGTAGGTATATGTAGAATTGAAAGCCTAAGAAAAAGTAATAGTTTTACTTTTTCTTAGGCTTTCAGTTTTGTACCATTTTGTAGGAATCGAGTTAGCGACTCAAGTCATATATTTTATCATATACTTACTATTAAGTGAGCAATATTCGTATATAAATATAATCACGTTCAGAAAACGGGTCTAAAGATTTCGATGGAATTTGCAATATAAGGGTCAAAAAATCGATCTGTCAAATTGTCATCTTCGTTTTCATCTTCAATAAATAATACATGTTAACTTGTGTTGTGTAGAATAACGAGCGTATTGGAACAGGGTTATTTAAACAAGCTTTGGTTAAAGTTTTTCTTAACTCTTTCCAAAAGAATCCTTAACTCCAGAATTGTCAAATTACTCTTGTTAGGTAATCCATACCTAATGTAATAAAATCGAAATTAACTCTGTCCGTCAGTCTCTTACGCTTTCACGGATAAACCGCTGAACCGATTTGTAAAAAAATAATGGTATAAAGGTAGGAATGACTTAGGGCACTTTTTACGTCTTCTTCGCGGACAGTCGCGCTGCCCACAACGACTTACTAATCAATAGGACAATAGTGGCGCTGTTCCCTCGAAAACTGATCAAATTCCAGGGAAATAATTACCACATGTCCGGTTCCGGGCTTATACACTACGAGTATATCCGCACCAAATGTCATGTCGAATGGTTAAGGAGTTAAAAACCTATAAATATTATTAGCGATACGGCATTCCAACTAAAGGAAAACAAATATTCTGATTACTATTCAGAGTGGTTCACATCACGAATACGTGCTTATTAAAAGGTGCAAAATTAAAAGAGAAGTTCCCGGGCACTGGAGCACAAAATATATTTAACATATGTACATAACATCACATCTAGTTGTTTACCTACATGTACCTGTGAGCCTAGTATGGCTGCGTCTATATTGCGTGCCAAACGCATGCCAAACGTCCATAAAGCATCTGTCACTTTGGTAATTATTTACGTGCCGAAAGGTGACGGATGCCTTATCCAAACTTTGTCACGCGATAAACGCACCCATGTTAGGGTTAGCCCTGAACCTACATCTCGCTGGTGCGTGTTCGAGCATATTCTGAGGATTTTGGTCCATCCGTTGCTCTCACGAGGGTGTTACTGTAAATCAGGTTATATCAAAGACAATTAGGTAATACCCATGAGAACAAGAATGCGGGGGGTCCTCCAAAGGCGTCCATGAAGTAGGCGTACTCCGCGCCCGATGACGTATTCATGGTTCCCAGCTCTGCATACGCGAGCGCTCCTGTCAACAAGCGCGCGGTTAACATTTGAACGTGGATGTCGTGTTACGGATATTGTAACCCCCACTTAAAAGATAAAAGATAAAAGTCATAGTAAGTAGGCCGCACGGGCACTTATACACGTCAAGTATTTACCAGCGCTTCCCAAGAGGAAACGCCACAAGAAACTCAGCAGTCAGCTATTTTTTAAACATATTTCATTTTGCAAGGGTACTACTAATATATATATATAGGGTACTATAATAAATTAAATATAATATCAAATAACATGCGTAGTTCAGCAGGAAAACAGGCCAAAAATCTTGCGAGAGAGATAGAGGGAGAATAGGAAAAAAAGCACCTACTTGTGTATATAAGACGGTGCAAGACGACCAAATAAAAGTTTAGGTAGATGTGTTTTCCTACATCAACGGTGTCCCCTAGACAAGATAAAGTATTTATGCATTTGAACAAATTATGATTGACTAAGTTTCGGGTTTAGGCCATGCATTTTGTGCTGGAAAGGGTAAATTTAAAACTACGTCAGGTAATTATATATATATATATATATATATATATATATATATATATATATATATATATATATATATATATATATACCACGTGCCCAAAACTCAACGATAAGCCGGCACCAGAGGATGGAGCTGCTTATGATTAGTCGAGAAAAAATAAGGAAAAAAATATATCTTTTCCTTATTTTTTCTCGACTACTCATAAGCAGCTCCATCCTCTGGTGCCGGCTTATCGTTGAGTTTTGGGACACGTTGTATATATATATATATATATATATATATATATATATATATATATAATAAAAAACAAATAACAGATACATACTGACCTAGTTCTTTATAATAAATATAACATATTAAAAATCGTGGAAATCTGACTTGATTTAGAGGGTGAGAAACGTTACCGCCTTTAGCAAAATTTGTAAAGTTGCTTTATTCGGCGCTCCACCATCCTCTTAACACGGGAGAGGTGATTGTCGCGTCGCATGAACCAAGATTGAGATTCACCCAAATTCGTGTTTCTTACGCTCTGGCTGAATAAGTACAATTACCTACTTCATTTGGTACAATCGGCCTTATAAGTAGCTGCACACTCTTGAACCTTGTTACTTAGTGACAAAGCACTGTGTGCAGCTACTTACAACGTCGACCGTACAAGCAAACGCGGGAAACTTAACAATAAAAGCTAAAAATAGTTCCAGCTAGCCACGCCACCCTGGATGCGCAGCCAAGTGATCTGTAGGTAAATGGCACGAAGTTCTAGTTAGCGTGAGTGATTTTCCGCGTTTGACAGTTGCAGGTAAAGTAAACGAGATTCTTTATAAAGGCTAGGGCTGTAACTGTTAAGTATAGAGAAAGTATAATATTCAATATGTATGACACTATTGAACCAGGTAGGTACTCATTTGTCTGAAAGGAAACCAGAACAATAGGTGAGAAGGTGACGTGACGTACCTATTATTAACGGTCATCTTCGCCCACTCGCTTCTTTCAGGGCGTCTCGTATTGACACTCTCACTGAATAGACATATTAGACATCAACCTCGGCGCACGTATCAACATTCGTCTCCATTACATTTACTTAGTTAACAAAGGATGTTTACGTCGAGCCGGGGCAGGTTCTCAGAACCATCGTTTATTATTATTGCCTGTCTCATATGAGCAGCACTCGCAACGCGATCTCAGATCTCTACTAATTTCATATCATATTACTTTATAAGGTTTATACAACCTTTGCACTTTCTGTACCGCCTCTTCCGATAACTGTAGGTAGTAAGTTCTACCTACTTCTTTAAAATGCATCTTCAGTACGAGTAGGCACGTTACGTAGAATCCTTTGGATATGTGTTAACAAGCGGAAACTGGATAAGGCGTTACAGATACAATGCACCACTATTTGACCGATACGGTGGTACAAATAACAGTGATATTCGAGATTCGAGCTTTTTACATGTCTGCGGAAAGAGCGCCAGCTACAGAACTATTGTACAATTGTATTATTACTTATTCTGTGGTTAGAGGCTAATTACGCTAAGTCCGCAACGAAATAACTTGGCCGTAAACAAGTAGGGCATAAAATCATGACAATGGAAATAGGTCCGACCGACCATTATTATCTGCTCATAATCATGAAATTTGGCAAGACGTTATACTATTTATTAGTAGTGGTCTTTGTATTTTAATGTTTTAGGGAAATAGTTACATTTGCAGTAACGGAAGTGTACTTGATATATACAGGGTGGAAAAAACGAACGCCACATGGACGGTAACTACCTTAAATATTGGAAATACCAAGTTCTTCGCAAAGGAGACTTACTTTTATACAAATAAAAATAGGTCTTTCATTTATGGATTCTTGAAAATTCGTCTGCCTTAACCGGAAATCGAACTGGTCGAATAAGAGAAAATAATGAAGAAGGGTTTTTTAACAATCTTTATTTAATTTAAAAAAAGATGTGAAAATTCTGCGAAATGATACGTTCTATGAATTGGGTGTCGGTGAAACAAGAGTAAACCCATGTTCATATTACAGTATTAGTAGTTGTTATCTATTGTTTATCTAGTTCGTCATTATAGAATCTTTGTCCTACGTACTATTTACCTTACGCACGGTTTTTATTTTTAATACTGAACTTTGGTGCTGGAATGCCAACTTCTAACAACTAATAATAAACTCGCTATAATGGCTCGCTTTAAAACCACTAGTCAATGCAGTCTAAATCTTCGACTATTAGCAATTGAGGAATCTCCGTGACAAACATCTAAAATCATTCCGACGACGATAAATAGGTTAAACTCAACTTTAAAGATTTGTGTACATACATATACGAGTATTAAAAAGTCTTTCGGGTTCGGGTGAAGTCAGAGACTTGTATTAGAGCGTTTGAGAGCGAGTGGGAGAGGAGTA
This sequence comes from Acleris sparsana, assembly GCA_923062465.1. Lineage (NCBI taxonomy): Eukaryota > Metazoa > Arthropoda > Insecta > Lepidoptera > Tortricidae > Acleris > Acleris sparsana. The sequence goes on from OV281285.1 coordinate 17,972,303, forward strand.
CAACCCGAAGGTTGTTGTTTGTGATATTGCATTGCACTGTAAGTGTATTAAACAGATTTAAGTTAAATTTAAGGTCTTACCAAGCAATGAGAGGAGGCCACAGGCCATCCAAATGATGAAGCTGATGCCCACGGAGCCCGTGCGCTCCAACAAGCCAGAGGGCGAGACGAATATTCCAGACCCTGCATAATTAAACGTAAGTCATCATACATAACGTAGTCGCTGTACCAATCCTACAGAAAGTACCTAAAACAGCACAAACGATAATTTCCGCTCGAAAAATCTGTGAAGATGAACCTAAACCAACATCGGGCTGAGTGTACCTATGTGGTTTAAAACAATTATTTACTTACAAGTCTAGAATTTGCTTGGGTAAGTATTAATTACTAGATACCTAAAATGTTGAACCCACTGATAAGTAAATGTTAAAAATCCCGCTAACCTATAGTACCTTGACATTTTCTTATTCGAGGATCTGTGCGAGAGTCCCTGTGATACGACTACGGATTGGGATAGTTATTATTTCGCCGTTAATGTCCATAGGGCATGGAGTGGGCTATGGCTTTTTCTCTATGTTGCTTTGTCTGTACACACACCCTATAAAATATTTACTAGTAATCGATACGTATCGTTTCAAACGAAACATAAAACTCAAAAACTAGACAAATTGTTGAAAACAATATTTTAGTAAGTAGTTATTATACCTTACTAAGATCAGGCGATCAACTCGGCTAAACCACATTGATGATTTTGACATGTAATCGTATTGTTAACGGAATACATACTTACCTTCACGCCTGTCTACCAATGGGATAGGACAGACTGGAACGCCAGGGGCCTGTTTAACAAAAGCTTGTAACTTGTAATATAAGTGCAAATCTCTTTTTAATATATATTGTTGGAAAGATATTTCCGCTTGTAATACAAGTTACAAGCGTTTGATAAACGGGCCCATGGTCCACCGGTCTAATCGTACACGTCGGTTTCGGGTGCTTTTGATTTAGCCCCTATTCATTACACCGCGAATCTGATCACCGCACGGCCGTCTAGCTAGGGCATCCCCTGCCGTCATCTCCGGTCACTCTCGCTCGCCCCTCTTCTTTCATCCATTCTTTCTAAATGACCAAACCATCTTAGTCACTATCACTACATCTTCTTTCAATCCACATCGTTCTCGGATCTCGCTATTTTTCACAATATCTATCATTCCAACTCCACACATACACACACACACACACTTATAGGGTAAACCATACCGTTATTGCCCGCGACCAGTGATTACCCACTACATTTTTTAGAGACTGCAATCACTTAAAAAATATTTTATTTTACTTATACACATACGTGTCACAAGCAGTAACAAAGCTATGTTTCTACGTTAGCAAATGTTTTTTTCTGTGATGGCAGTCTCGAGCTGTAGGTAGGCCTCCAACAAGATGGAGTGACGACCTCGTCAGGATCGCGGGACCGTAGTGGATACGAAAAGCACAAGACCGGTCTGAGTGGAAAGCCGGACGTCTTTCGGCTGACATGATGATGATGATGATGATGATGATGGCAGTCTCTAAAAAATGTAGTGGGTAATCACTGGTCGCGGGCAATAACACTATGGTTTACCCTACTCTTAATTACTTGACAGTAACGGCGACTGAATGAAAACAAATACGATAACATGTCAAAACCAATATGGGTTTACTGAGTTGAATAGAGCCCCTGTGCATTGTTTTTCAGTGTAATAGTTCCGGCGAATTTTAGAACAATGAAAGACACTGAAATAATTCGATTGCGGAACTGCGAGAATGAGAAAATTACTAATTTCTACCATGGAATTCAACTACGACAACGTTACGGATGATAATTAGCTATCGCCAATTAAATTTAAAGCCTGAAGGCGTCCGAAACTTTGCTTCTAACGAGCCTAAGATTATAATTAAAAATCATTAAGCATACGGATTCAGTCATTTGTCCACCGACAGAGTTTTGTTCTTTCAAAACATACCTATCATGGTGCCGACAATTAGAGCCACCCCACTGAGGAGTCCCACCCGTCTCTTGAGGTGAACAGGGTCGTCCTGAGCTGAGTCCGACCCCTCCAGCTGCGGGAAATAAACGATCAAATGTGACATCGACTATAGAGTAGGTAGGGTCGGTAGTAGTTAAATTGCTAGAATGTAACATTTTGCTATCAAATTTAAGGCTTAAGGCCACTCTATGTGGACATATTTTACTTAGGGTTAGCCCATCGTGCTTCGATATCGCAACAACACTGTTCACTGTGCAGCTATTACTATAAATAAGAAATTTCGTAAGTTCAACAATAATGATTACGATATCGAAGCAAAAGTTTTAATCGGTAAAACCTGTCCCAGTATAAATTACATATTTTAGGTTAAACATTAGCGATATCGCCGAAGGGTTAACCGAGTTAGGGGGAGATCGTGAGGTCGGGTAGATTACTAGTTACGGGTAACCATCAAGTCACGTCCACACTCATGACATACAAAATGGCCCCATTTTTGAAATCAGCGTGTTCAAAAATTGGCTGTATATGAGTCAGAGGTATGGTAACGTAGTCAAAAAAGTCGCATCCGCTGAAAACTACAAGTAGTGGATATTGACATAAAATTGGACTACTTTAACGAACTACTTTAATGAATTTAGAATGTAAAATGTATTTTCAAAGCATAAAATCACCAAGTGGATTTTATACCACACGATTTTTTAAGTGATCGCACTAAGGCAACATCTCTTAAGGGTTTGTTGAAAGAGATCCCTTAAAGGGTTAATTTCTACATCCTCTAAATTTGAATTGTACTGTTTTTGTTTTATCTCTAATAAAATAAAATGTTTACATGTGGTTCCATAACATGTTTACGTGAATTGTACCTAATGATAAAAAAAATTAAGTATAGCCATTGGGTAGACATGTTCGTGTCTGATATTCTTTTAACACGCTTTTCAATGGTTACCTCTCACTAGGTCGAATTTCCGTTCCAAACTTTTTCATTTGCCTTAACTTTCATATTTATGTTAGAAAAGCATTTCTTTCTGATTCATAAAACTTTGTTATAAAACAAACCTTACCTAATCTACAGTTCTCTATCTATAGGTAGGTATATATCTCTTTATCTATTTTGAAAAAATAATGGATTCGGGAAAATATATATGCATCTTCAGACAAGTTTCTAGATAGTTAGCTAAAGTCGATAATTCCGCGTACCATTTTTTCTAGTCGCGTTTTTCCTAATCGTGTTTGACTTATTTGGGGTTTTCCCGATTCATAATTTTAACCACACGCATTTATTTTATCACATAGCGGAAAATGTGTGGCTGGGTTAAATCTTAACTAATACGACCGAGTAAAATCACGAGTGGGGAAAAACGCGACAGGAAAAACGTTAACGCAGAATTATAGAGTTCGGTTTAAAGACATTTATTTCTCAAAATAATTGTTTGGGAAACAGATCGATACACTAGTGTAACATGGCTTACGTGACTGTAAAGCGATAATCTACAAAAGTTCGTACCTACTTGTGTCGCTGACTATACCATTCTTAGTACAAGTATCAAGCAAACAAAAGAAATATTATACTTAGTTCAAGATATTGGCATTTTTTTCTCTTTCAATTCTTATTACGATTCAAGGGCTTTGCATTTAAGATGAAGGCAGAGAACGGTGGCAGAAATACTCAGTAAGTAGGTACTTGTATAAAACGATCAGTTGGAATAGTACAGGCATGGCATTAAAATAATGACATGAGACGTTCAGTAACCAGGAAAGACGTATAGTATTGGATAACATTTTGCACATTAATATCTGGCTTGCTCTTGCACCGTCATCGCTGTGTGCTCGTTTGTCGTCTTCTCTAAGCCATAATGTTTATAGGTATTTATACGTTGTTAAATTAATCGTTTCAGAAACTTAGTTAAAAATGTTTTATCTATCAACACCCTACACTTACTGTGTTATTTATGTGATTAGCCTTTGTTTGTTTGTCTTTCAGTCTGTCATCGCTCGGGGGTTAGCGGGTGAAAAAAGTTCAATTCTGTTTCAAATTAAACATCTGTAGTATTGTATTAGCACTAAATAAATGTTTCTTAGGTAATTGGTAACAATAGGTCAATAGCAATGGTTGAGGCATCGCAACTTAAAACCTACAGTTTCTGAACGCATTACGAGTATAATGAACTTACTGTATAAAAGTTTGGATAAAGTTATGTATGCGTCTGTGTTCCTTATTTTGTCACGCATAGCGGCATAGCTCATTTGAACTTATTATAGAATTAACCTTACGGCACCCTACATTGTAAAGCTACAATGTAAATAATTTAACCAAATGGTTGCACCTTTTTTGCTAAACAATTGATTTGTTTATTGTTTATAATGTCCATCATTATATGTACCTAAATCCTACATCACACTTGTAAACGACTATTAATTAATCGTGAGTTGAAATTCGGGTTAAAAGATGTCGTACCTAAATTAAAATAGTTAAAAAGGGGTTGCAACCTGTACCTTGTCTCCTGGATTGGAGTTACCGTCGGTGAGCGCTCCCGTCGCGCCGTCTTCGGCGTCGCAGCCGGTGGAGCACCCGCGCCATACCAGTCTGCTTTCGTGTACGCTCCCTGTAACAAGACGATGTTGTAATCACGTGTGCTGCTTCCGTCCCGCAGACTGGAGGTTGGGGCCGGCTCACTAGGGCTAGCCAAGATGCATCTACAAAAGCTAATGACTGTTGAATTCTCACATAGCATTTGTATGAAATTGGCACATAGACATGACTTCACATGACAGACGATATCAATTACCTTTTCCAATATTCAAGTTATATATTTATTTATTTAGTTTTAATTGATTTGTATTTAGTTTAGTTATAATTTAAATTTAATTTTCTTTTGACTATGTTTTTAAATCATCTAATGTAGAATAGGCAACCTTAAGCTAATGGTCATTAAATAGTATAACATTACAGTTATATATATATAGAGATGGACTGACCATTTAAAATATAGGAGCAGTAAGCCTTGTGATGTGATGTGGTTCGGGTGGCCACTTACAAAAACCGATGGAAGTAATTCGTACTTTCCAAAACTTAAGACGTCCTTTAATCACGATCTTCAGTCATGAAAAAACGACTAGTGATGGAGATTTTAGACAACGACTACCTACGACTAGACTAGAGGTTGATCGGCTGTTTATACAAATAAACAGACGATCAACCTCTAGTCTGTTAAGTACGTTTGCACAGCTAAACCACTGAACCGATGTTAATAAAATTTGTTATGGAGATAGCTTGATTAGCTTAAACCTTTGGGGTACTTTAATCGCGATCCCGAGAGATATAGCAACTACTTCTACGCGGACGGAGTCGCGGACAACAACCAGTAAGTAATATTATTATTCGAAATCGTTCCACTATCTACCTTTATGCCGGTGTTCGAACACTAGCGATGGAATATTTTAGAGATCCCATTCTTTCGAAATGAAGAGTAATACGTAGTGTCCGGTGTTATATAAAATAACCACATCTTCTGACATCACATTAACATAAATTGAAACTAATTTTAGTCACAACAACCTTACGCCACAGATACTTGCCAAATTACACCATTAAACAAGAATAAAACTTTACTTTCGCAAAATCACGCGAAAGCGAAAATAAACCCCGCCCCGTGACACGCTGTACTCGATATAACATGAGAAATTGAATTGTCGTTTGTAAGAAAAGGACAATTCAAATACCGTTAGATTAACACTTACCTATTATAAATTTACGCTCCCGAATCTGACTTTTAATGTTGTTTTGTTTTGAGTTAAGTAGGTAGTAAGTGTAACTACAGTAGGTAAAGTATAAACCAAAGTATAATAGTAGGTACCTACTCGGCTTTCAGTCACACTCACACTCTATTTACGAATATTATTATTATGCCAGAGAGAGTGTAATAGACAGTCGAGTACAATTTACTAATAATATAGGTAATATACGAGCAGCGGTCCGCGCCCGGCGCCGCCCGCCCGAGAGTATACTTAGTATAAAAAAATGTAAAAATTGGTCGAGCCGTTTCAGAGGAGTTCGACCACAAACACCTTGACACGAGATTTTTGTATTTATAGATTGTAAAAACCGGCCATCGAGGGTTCCAAACCGCCGCTCATTACTATTTACTCCCACTATACACCATTCTTTAGTATGTGTCTACAGGGTTTGTACAGTCGAGTTCCTAAATATGTGTACACTTTAGTACGTTGACACTTTAATCGCTGTGTCAATTCATATTATGGCAGTTTAAACATGACGTTAAATTTTAAATAGCCAAGGTACTAAAGTGTACACATATTAATGAACTCAACTGTACAAGCCCTGATGAAAAACAATAAATACTAAAATATGGTACTGTGTGAGTAGTATGGTATAGTGGACGTAGCGGCGGCGGTTCAGAACTCTCGACGATGATACCAATTTTGACGCTTATGTTTTCAATACAAGGCCGTTTTTACAATACAAGACAAATAAAAATATGTTGAATGAAAGCGTTTCTTATTTCTTTTATATTTGTTAGTAAATTTGCCGAATAACACAAGTTCTGAGAAAAAAAACAACCCGCTATCTGTTACGGTTCAAAAGATACAGCTGTTTGAAGTTAGGCAGTTAGTGAAGGACAGTCAGCAGAGGAATATCGATAGGTCTCCCTTCGGGCGCGGTAGTTATTTATAACTTCGTCCGATTCAACTCAATATTGATAAGGTTATTGGTCGGACATTCCATCTATCTTAAATTACATTAGCCTCAGTCAGATCTTTCATAAATATATCGTCTTTTTAACACTGTTAAACGTTTCTTGATAAAACTTGCTTTATTTTGTCAATGTTTTTCACTGTGAAATGGCCTAAAGAGAGACGAGAAGCACAACGTTAACGTTACCGATTTTTGAAAACTCACGATATGTATAGGATTGACATGAGGCGCGTACCTACCGACGAGTATCTATTCTACAGCGTCGGGTACTTATGTTTGTCCTTAATTGGCCAGTTTTGGCCCCCAATAGGTTTTTAAATGTCAAATATATACAAATACCTACCTATAAACAAAGAATGTAGGTACTCGTTTTGGTGTATGAAAACATTTCATTGTTCGAAAGAAAACACAATAACATAAAGAAGGCGAACTATCTCCTAAGGGTTTTCTTTTAGTTAAACTTACAAAGTATTTGAGTCAGATTTTTGGTTTTTGCTATTATTGTTCCTATAAATATAACTATTTTTAACGGTTTATATATCGCGATTGCGTCGGGATATGAAATTGTTATTAATATCTATTTGTAACCACAATTTAAAATATTCCATGAGTACCTACCTAATGTAATAACTTTTTAGTCGACGACGTCGATCGAGCTGTAATGCTGATAGGTACCTAATTGCTATCAGTACAAATAATAAATCTGATTCCTGCTGTAAATACGAGTAGGTCATGACGACGCTGTGTGCTTGACATCTACGTTCCTGCCACTCGAGTGCACTCGTGACATTCATTGAACATTTGATAATTCTTTGATATTATCTATAATTAAATTAGAACAAGTAACAGTAGGTCTGCATCCAACAAATATAAGTTCCCATTTGAGAATTTCACGTTTGCAACAGGGCTTCAAGCCTGCCTGCCTATTGCTGCCGAATACCTTCCTAATTATTTTTAGACCAATCTATACGACACCGCAAGGTCACTAGTTTTTCCAGAATTTTAATTTAAAAAGAACTAATGTGGATTAGCTTAACAACAACAGTTAAACAATTGTCCGAAGTCAATAATACACAAAGATTAATAAATGTCAATAAGTACAATAATAATTTTCCAATTTCAGTTCCATATATTCGAATTAAGTAGGTATAGTGTGTTTACCCACTTTTACACTTCTTATGTAAGTAGATAAGTCGCCATAAGGAGAAGATTACTTAACTAACTTACTAATTGGAGAACTAGAGGTGTTACTTATTCGTTATTTTCTGATATATTCGCAATATTACAAAGTTTAACAAACCAAGTGCTTGTTGCGCGGAAAATAATTGCCTATTAACGTCTAACGTGCGAATGCGAAAATAAATAGTACAATTATTGGTCTAAATTTCTGAGTGAAACAACAACGTAGATTGAGGTGTCTGTGCCAATAAGTGATCTGATCACGGCGATCGCCTCCTAGGCGCTGCCAAACACCCGTGGAGATAATCCCGACGATCGCGTCCTGTTTCTAGGTCGCAGCCGCAGGGCTCTTCCGGTTTCTAAAACTAATACGTGATCAAGTGCAACGCTATTTCAGCAAAATTTTTGTTCACGTGTCCTCTAGGTCAGGTGAATAGTAGTGACCTCATTTTTAATTTATTTTGTACAATTACAGCGAACACCTCGTCTTGTTAATTCAGCGAGTTCTCACGAACGCTGATGACGCATGAATTTTGACGACACGCCGGACACACGTATGCAGATTGTAGTGTGTTCCACATCACGTACACCACTTATTCGTCATATGGTTCTATATAAATTGTTTAGTTCGTGGAACTGTCTCAAGCGACTGATGTATCTCCATGGATCAAAATGGTAACGATCACCGTGTTCGATATGTGCATGGAAGTTTTGAAAACATTATCGCGTTGTAACAAAAAAATAACTTTCGAATTGCAGCTTGGTATCTTGGTGGGTAAAAATGTATAATATACTCGTAGGTTCATCAGTTGCATCACATACCAACAATAATTTGCATATGCCAGACTGCTACATACCGTACACGCACAAAAGCAGGAACGTTTGAATAAAGGTCCACAATTTCGAATCTCATCGAATTTATAAGCTTGGTCCTTTTAAAAAGGGATCAGAGGAAGCAGGTTGATGTGATCTACACTGATTTCGAAGAAGCTTTAGTACTGCTTGGTGGCTGTAGATCAGATTACGTGTAAATACATTTCATTACTCCAAGTATCTAACGCACGCTGATGATTAGAAAGTTCATTTGGGTATCGGTGATCAAGGTGATTGTGATAAATTGCAACACGATCTGAATTGGTTAACTGATTATTATGCACTTAATCTCCTAAAGTCAATGCTGGGACAAGCGTCCATATCTATTTCACAAGAAAACCTTTCCCGGTCGACTATATAGTTACCGTGTACAGCAAACGTATTTTTTTAACTAGGCAGGTAACGAGTTTAAGTGGTGAGCAGAGTGGTAAAATCTTTGCCAAATCGCGTCATTAGGTATCTACGGGCTAATGAAATGCAAAGCTAGTACGTAGTTAATGTTTTTTGTATTCTTTCTTAAAATTATGTTAAATACCGCTCCAAAATTAATCGCGCAATTAAAAAACCATTTTCAAATAATGTTTAAATCTAAATAGTTAAATAAAGACTTCTTTCCCTCATGTAGGGTGTTATAGATATTCAGACCAGTTGTCTTATTTCAAGCACCCTTAGCATTAGTTAATTTAAAGCGTATCAATACATATTTCTGAAAATAAAAAATTACCTTCCTTGAGAAATCGGGTAAAAAAGTATCATACCGCCGCGCCCGCCCTGGTTCATGCAAAATTAAGTATGCAGATGCAATGCAACCCGACAAGCTAGGGAATCAGGTGACAGCCGAGATTACAAATAAATCACAAAACTCATGTTAGCTAAACATAACCCGAGGATTTATCGTTAATTTTACGGTATGACGCAAGCTATAGCTTGATCACGTGTGGTGAGACTAAATATTCTAAACATTTGCTAGCTCAGATAGCAAAACTTTGGTTCTATTTTCTTGGACCAATTTCGTAACAACCAATAACAGACTTAAATAAATACGACGTACCTAACAAGAAACACTACTAAGTTGTAGCTACAAGGACAACTTTGTCGAACCACGTGGCCGGAGGGTAATTTGGGATACTTCAAGATATCGACAAGGGCGTGAAATACACGTAATACACGTAAAGCGAGGATAATTAGACGACAATGATAGGGACGTAAATTTGGACTCGTCAGTCCATAAAATGCATTTTAAAAAAAAACGTCGTCCACGTAAGTTAATTTTCTCAAACATCGAAATCGCCGCATGCACGGCCGGGTGGAAGTTATTAGCAAATAACTCGAATTATTAAGAGTTTGGTTATGCATATGGCACACCATTAGAATTGGCGTGAACAGGAGATGTTTTTAGGAAATTGGAAGAATTGTAATCACTTTGGTTTTTTTTAAATTTCATTGTAAAGTTGAGGTTGAAAGATTTTTTTATCGGTTTCTGAAACTTTGGGAGCCCCCATTATTTTTAAAGTAGCTTTACGCTTCCAGTAACAGTTTTATTTGAACACCACAACATTTAACAATCTATCAAAATTAAAATTTTGTCAATACACCTAGTAGTTCCTTTTTTTTCGGGGTTTAAAGGTCGAATTTCGGTGTCTTGTAATAAAATTATAAAAAAAACGGTATTAAATAGCACTTAGACAAATTAAGGGTTAAAGTACCTGAAATGGATAGCTAATGGTCTCTTCTACTCGCCTGTTTCCTTTTGACAACGCTCTACCTAACACCCTGTATATATAGTAATATAATTTACATTACATACACACATATATATGTACATACACACATACCTTACACACACGAAATGGAGAAAGTGTGCACGCGCCTTGATGGGAGCCTCAAATTTTAATAAATGCCGGTTATAAACCACATTAATAATAAACAGTGTCAACTAAGTATTCAATCAAAAATCATCGTTAAAGATCGTAGGGTTTCGAAGATTCAACCAAAAACATGTGAAAAAGGTGTCATGTTTGAAAAATAAAACTAGCGAGGATGTTGTTTCTAATCGTGTTTTCACGTTTAATTAAATCTTCTCTCCTGCTCAGGCCAAGACACCTCGGGACTTGTGTAAAATGACACACTTTCCGCGTGCTATTTTTCGGGTACCTGTCATAGGTAAATGTAAAGCAAACCCTTTTTATTACATTACAACATTTAGTGGATTATCACTGGATAGCTCTTAAGAAATTATTATGTATATGTAATTGACAATTTTAAGATTTGGGCGACCATTGAAAAAAAAAACAGGTTTTCCTGAACTAAAAAGTGTCATTTTTGTTTGAGCTGTGTGTGTCCCTCCATCCAAAACCACAAGTAATAAATACCTGAAAAGTATTTTAAATAAAAGCATGACGATCACCACTAAGCAGAGATTATTGGTTCCTAAGACACAGGTGAAATGTTTATACTCGTATTATACAATACTAAAAAACATCTACATAACAGCACCAATCAACTTTAAATAGAAAATGAGTTCATATATGTATATACGTGTTTCTTTTGAGATAGTTTTTCGTGTTTGTAGTAACGGGTTCGGAACTCTCTGAGCATGGTCCGCCGTGGTTTTGCCCGGTTTTGGAGAACGTTTTACCATTAGTCTTTGTACCTAGTAAACTCCACACCGAGCGTGGTCAGATATACTCCTGCTAGGTTTTTTAACATAGGTATTGTCTGAAGGGTCACAGCGCAGCATAATTATATCGGTAGCTTTTTTAAATCATACATAATAGTTTATATTAAAATTGTGTTAGTGCTTCGCAAGAAGAACGTGCTGTTGCAAAAAATAAATGAGCCGCAGCTAACTATTTAGTTACTTCTAATGCCGAGCAAGTAGCTAAATAATTCGCTAAATCCTTTTTGATCACCTTAAGTCCCATTACGGAGGATGTGGATTTTTCTTAATTGACTGATTAGAATTAATTTGTTTAATGATTCACTTTCATTTGTTTATGATTAATCAGATAATATTCAAACATCAATCAATATTTAGCCAAATGCAAGAAAACCGAATATTTTATTAAGAATCGCTGAAAGCACATCTACAAGGGCGGGTAAAAAGGAGAAATTTGATATTTACAAATATCGCACTTCGGTAGGACAAGGGCACAATTACACTTTTTGTCATATGGTACGTTGTGCCCTTGCTGTCCCGAAGGTGCGATATGCGATGTAGAATGTGGGTGCGATAGCTCTTATAAGGTGCTTCGGGTTTGTACTTGTCTCTCACTCACTCTAATACAATCTTATTAAGAACGAGTGAGAGAGAAGTACAAAGCCGAAGCATCTTCTAAGTGCTCACAGACTGTAATTACTTTTACGTGCAGCTATTCAGTATTAGGTTAGGATCGACCTTCATCTGGAAAGACGAGTACGGGTGCGAAGGTGCGCGAGTGCAGCTTGTCCCCGTCCGGCGCCGGCGCGCGCACCGCGCTCCGCAGCAGCGCCGCAAGTTGCTCACGCATCGCATCCGCGCCCGCACCGCCGCCGCCACGCCCCCGGTCTGATATACGATGCACTCCCGATTCTAATTCAAACTCGACTCCCACGACAGGACCTCGACCACTTCAATGTCACGTAACTTAATATCTACACTATTGGTTTAAAGATACACCTTACTTTTGAACTTAATTACTGCTTACGGATAAATTAAAATCGCCGGACGGTCAGTTATCAGTTATCACAATATGATCAATGTACGGGATTTAGATTAAAGGAACGGAGATGTAACGATGTGCTATGCGCGACGTGGTCCGTGGTTGTGAGCGGGAAGCGCGGGCTATTCCCGGCGTTGGCGCACGTGGGCGCGTGCCGCCGTGCCGCCGTGCCCCCGCGACCAGCGCGCAGCGGGGCGAGAGCGAGACCCGACACTCGCGCCCGAACCGCCCTTGCGCACACGGCGGCGCTCGTCGAACACAGGGCACATAGCCTAAGTACTTTACAGTCCAGTCTGGAATTAGGTAGTTGGTTTCGTACGCTTTGATGGTAGGTACTTCATTGTGACAGAGTTCTATAGTATGCAAGTTTAAGTTAATAATAAGATAATACTCATATGATGACATCATAATTATATCCTGGTTCCTGGCCGGGATATAGGTATTCGACATAGGTGATATTCTAACTGACAATTGTAAGCAGTCAGTTCCTGTATAGGTAACTACGAGGCATGGCCCCATAATCTCTAAATAACCTTTAGGTGATAAGAAAATAAAAAATGTTTGTAAAAAGCCATACGGTTCTTCATAGAATCCGAAAATTCCGCGTTTTTTTTTTTTATGGCATAGAGAAGGCAACCGAGCACACAGGCCACCTGATGGTAAGTGGAAACTGTGACCCATAGACATTAGCATAAGACTGCAAATGCGTTGCCGACCCTGAGGACTAAGATGGAATGCCTCTATGCTAGTCATTACACCGGCTGTCTTATCCCCAAACCGGAACACAACAATGCGAACACTGCTGTTTGGCGGTAGGTTAATGGATAAGATGGTGGTAGCGATCCGGACGGACCCTGCACAGGGTCCTACCACCCGCAAACCCAAACCCGTCTGTTAATGCGGAGCACTGTGAAGGTTGAAGATCTCACGTCGCCTCCACTCTAGGTACTTGAAGATTACAGATACCTACCTAGATGTCATGGACAGGAGTGAGACAGAACCGCCGGAGATTTTTGGAATAGAAATAGATATGTAAATAAACACCATAAGTTCTTTCTCAAATAAAAAATAAGCATAAATAATAAAATAAAATATTGCGTCCTTATTTTACAGCTGTTGAGTGAAGTTAATAAAGAATTGACTTAGTTATATAGGTACTATCGAACCAACGGAACCCTGACCCACCATGGAACCTTGTCACAATGATTGACGTACGATTGTCGTATAGCTTCGTATGACAGTCCTAACGTCAATCACTGTGACAAGGTTCTATGGTGGGTCAGGGTTCCGTTGGGTCGATAGTACATACATAATACAGTATTGCTGTCGTAATAGAGCTAGCTCTTACTGTTAACGAATAAAAGCTATCATAACATAACGTTCAAACAAATATTCTTTCACAAGCCGAACTAAAGTCGCCAACGTGTTAAAATCGGTATTCCTCTCCCCCCAAGTTAGGTCGTAGGGCTACACAATTGAATCGCAAGTTAACAAGTGTTTTATTTTTTAAATGTAACGTTTTGACATAGTCTGAAACATCCCATAGAATATTGTTATTTACTTAAGTACGTTATAACATTTTGACAAAAATCAGTGCAATGAGGTAAATGTTTAATATATTACGCGATTAACTCCCGTTTTATAGCTTTAGTATAAGTGAAATCGTGTTAGTTTAAGGCAAAGTAAAAATCAGAGCCTTTTGTTAATTACAGATATCGTGGAAAAACCTACGTACCTACGGTATTCTCTGTCAACTGTAAAGGGAGCAACAGGTCGATAAAAAGGGTGTAACGCGTGGTGTACTAAATCGAGAATCGGTCCGCTCGAGCATTCACCCCGTTGTAGAGGCTGACGCAACTCCAGTCTCTGATATTATACCTAGTCTAACTAACCGAAAACTAGTAGGTAGAGAAAATACCCCTATGGTATCTAATAATATCTACAGAGTCCTTTTGTAAGCCACGTCATACGCTTAGTTGTTGTCGATAAACTCGGCACTTGACACCGTATCTATTAAAGAAACCGTTAAAAATATGGCTTGCGAATCAAGCTATTTTAAACCGTAGATATTACATTTGTAATAACATACTTAACTTGTGCCTTTGTCTCTAGAATGTTGTTCTATATATGTATGTATGATTTAGATACGAGTAGGTAGGTGTAGGTACATGGTAATTTTGCGCAAACAGCCGGACGGTCATCATCACTCAGTTGCGCTTGCGGTTGCAAACGCAACTACCCGTACATTCTTTCGATCACAAGCATGGTAGACCGGGAGAGAGAGAAAAAAATCCGGTCATTTGTACCAAGTATGGCGCCCCTTCAGCGGGTATAATCCGTATAATAATGCAATGATGAAAAAAATATGATGGCCATAGCACTGGTACTTAGCGGCCCAATCGCGTGGACGTTAATCGAACGTGTTAGATAAATCATGAGTGTCGAACGATTTTGCTACACAAAGTTCTTGTGTTTTCCGATAGTCGGTGACAAAAGGAGTAGGTGGTAGCGTAATGCCATAATTTTTGTTTTGTCTTACAGGCTGCCATACCAACGAGAACACATTAATTTAAAAAAACAATTCAACCATTTTGAACCAGGTTAACTTTTGCACACCTAATCATTGTCTAGTAGCCATTCACGGTAATTGCGACCCGCCATCCATGGTAAAAATAACCGGAAATTTTGTGTCCCGGTCTATGACGGGTGTGCGCCACATTTGTTTCGAATCTGTGTCACATGCTTTAAACCTTAACAGGGCAATGTATAACCTCCGGTAGGTAATTACTAGAAACCGGCCAAGTGCGAGTCGGACTCGCGCACGTAGGGTTCCGTACCACTATACATCTAAATAAATGTTTTTCTTTATTCCTTATTATATTGGAGTTGATTGAATGAAAGGTAAAATGCGGTTTACGATTTATAACGTATTAAAAAAAAACTAATTATTAGATCTCGTTCAAACCAATTTTCGGTGGAAGTTTGCAAGGTAATGTATTATTTTTACATTTATCATTCCCTTATTTTAGAAGTTACGGGGGGGGGGGGGACACACATTTTTCCAAACTATTCAGTTTAGAAAAATATAATATTAGAAACCTCAATATCATTTTTGAAGACCTATCCATAGATACCCCAAACGTATGGGTTTGATGAAAAAAAAAATTGAGTTTCAGTTCTAAGTATGGGGAACCCCAAATATTAATTGTTTTTTTTTCTATTTTTGTATGAAAATCTTAATGTGGTTCACCGAATACATCTACTTACAAAGTTTCCATAGTACCTATAGCTCTTATAGTTACAGAATAAAGTGGCTGTGACATACGGACGGACAGACGGACGGACAGACATGACGAATCTATAAGGGTTCCGTTTTTTGCCATTTGGCTACGGAACCCTAAAAATGACCACTTCCAAGCTATAGGTAAATAAGTAGGTAGGTATACTTTTTGTATTTTATATTTTAAGGATTTTGTGTGAATAAGATAAATCCAATGAGACTATAATTCAGTACTTTTTAGGGTTGCATGCTCCAAGGGGGCGGAGCCCAACGGGATTATAATAATACCTACCACGGTACGGAGCCCTCGGTGCGAGAGCTAACCAGTTTCTTTTTTAGGTTTACGAACCATAAGGGCACCCAACGGGCCCCTTACTATAAGCCTACGCTGTCCGTCCGTCCGTCCCTCTGTCCGTCTTTTTATACCGCGATGGTGGCAAACAAGCGTAGGGACAACCCACCTGATGATAAGCGGTCACCGTAGCCAATGGACGCCTGCGATACCATAAGTAAAAATATATATGAAAAAACTAAAATAATGAAGATTGTTCCCGTACAAAAAAATACCGGCCATGGGCGAGTCGGATTCGCGCATGGCCCTTTTTAGGGTTTGGTACCAAAACGGTTAAAAAGGAACCCTTATGGTGAGACTTCGTTGTCTGTCTGTCTGTATGACACAGCAGGTTTTAAACTTTGAAAATCAGTACTAAAATATAAGTACACAAAAATGACATTATTGTGGTTTTAGAAAATAAAGTTCATAAAATAATGAGTATTTTCCATTGCGGTTACCAAACATATTATCTTAAATACGGAACCCTCGATGCACGAGTCCGACTCGCACTTGACCGGTTTTTACTTAATTTTGTCCTATGAAGTGTTACATTTGAGAACTCTAGAGCATTTATTGTTATAAACGAATTGTATACGGGCGTACCCACCCGCACACAATATCTGATTCGTTTGAATTCATGCCACTTTCATGCTTATCGCCATCGCGTTCGCTTTTATTTATTTTTGACTTGTTATCTCAGTGGAAAATTAAATTCATTTACTAAACAGATAACATAAGCTATATTGATCAATAACACATAATTGCACTGGTTTAATTTGGCATTAAGGCTTATACATTATGAGGCTGTAAATATAAACTATATTTTTTTTTTAATTTCACATCTAATGCGTCGAAATAGTGGATTCAAGTTTGTATGGGAGATACGTCATTATTGAAGTAAATTACATCAAATTCATATTTAAGGCTCCTGGTACAAATTAAAGAAATATAATTTTACCGTTTATGCAAATTCAACCCTTAAGGGAATAAAAAAGGGGTTGGAAATTTGTAAGGGCTTTCCTTTGTTTCAAAGCTGCTGAGTGTTGACACTATAAATTATTTATTTATCCGTTTATGATTCAAACAGACGCCCCATTTCAATTTCAAAGAAAATCTAATTTCCTATAAAAATGTCATTTGCCGTAACCATTAATAAATCTCAGTGTCAAACATACAAATAGGTCGGCGTTGACCTGAGGCAAGAATGTTTTTCACACGGGCAATTGGTCTATCAAGCTCAGGTAACGCAGAAAACCAATACATTTTGAACCCATTAAGGCGTAGTACGAAAAATGTGGTGGTGTTAAATATTAAATTACTACTCGTCAGAATGCAGTAGGTATTCCAACTCAATTTGTGATTGATAACATTGTGCCAACGAGCGGTCTGGCAACAAATCAATTATTCCTTCCAACAGGCCGCCATCGCGAGTGGCCGGACTTTAAGTCAACATGCGATCAATTCCTGAGTTTACTACGTATTTACTCAAGCAGGTATTCTTGGGTGCCACTTCGCGTTTTGTTGAAGTTTATGTTTGAAGTTTTCATCTGAATCTTATCGTAAATCTGCCGGAATTTATCACGAATGTATGTATGTACGTACTATGTACTAACACTCTTACGTATTGGAATCAGGTAAACAGTAACTTCGTTGTTGACCAGCTAAGGCAATTGATCCATTTATAAACCTTCTAGCATATTTTCTATGTAAGAACATTTTGTAACATTACCATATGGGAGCTTACACTGCAGACATGGTGACGCCAAAATTATCGTTGATTCTGAGATGTCTATGTCACCCTAAAATGTATGTAGCGAATTACGTTTGTTGTGACAAATAGTCTTGCAGGTAGGTACTTCCTTTAAAGAGATGGAATGCATTAGGTATACCTTGAAGAACCTGGGCATTGTCATTGAGCGATAAATAATGAATTGTGTGATGGATGAGTGATGTGATGACTAAGTCCAATAAAATTATGACAATACCTATCTACACTCAGGAGCAAAAATAACGGGTTAGAGTGCGTTTTTCATACTAAAGAGGCTATTTCAAACCCTTGGTTCCTCGCCAGGGAATGCTTTTAGTGAAATCTGAAGATGAATACCTCGAGCATCGATACAGGACTTCCAGAGTGCCTAGGATACCCAACTGAATGAATCTGCTGTTAACGCCGGAATTGTGCATGTTCAGAAAAACATCTAAAATGGCAATAAAATGTAAGGAAATCCAAGTGCTGACCCAAACTCTCCCGCTGTGGTGTTAACTGATTGTGCGATCAGTTAGGCATCTTAAGAACTTTTGACCTCCTCTATTGAACCTCGCAGTATCCACCATTAAAACTCACTCAAAACAAGGCTTCGAAATAGTCTCGTTTGTATGAAAAACGCACTCTGACCCGGTATTTTTGCTCCTGAGTGTACTTCTTATTAAAAGAAGAACCAATTCTTGTAAACTAGGCAAACTCTTGATCTGACTCTATTGAATACACAAACACGATTGGCCTCAAAACTTGCTTACTCAGACCACAAACATTTAGCTAAGCAACCTAGTTTCATAATTATTGAGTCATTTTACTTATTAACGTTTTTTTCCGTTCGCTATAGATTTTATTTTGTTGTATATGTGTTTTTACGAACACTACCTACTGTGCGACTTTGCGCGCTGCTATCAAGAACGCCTGCAAAAGCAATCAGAGCCTTGGCATTTAGAGTAAAGTTCATGCTTTGGCAATTCAATTCCAATAATTGGCATCAAATCGCATACATTTTCTTGTAACGTATTTTATTATTAAAAACGGCAACATATAGGTATAATGAACACCAAAACTTTCTTTGAGACCCACATTCAGAAAATGACTACTCAATTAAATTACTCTGCATCAGCACTATGCACACTATAGAGTAACTCTAGTTAATGACTACCAAATCTTAGCAAGCAAAATTTCGAGGTTTATATGTTTTGATTTGTAATAGTCCGAACAATTTTACTGGTGTCCGTAGTTTTGATGGTATTAGCGGACCAAATTTCGGAGCCAGAAGCTCACGAGCAAGCCCTGAGGACGGGAGCCCGCGAAGCGAGAGTCGAGTGTGCGCCTGGTGCGAAGGAGCGACAAACGGGAGCTCTGGTGGGAACCCACTTATTTTTGTGGTCATTTACGATTCTTGGAATAATATTCTTTTACTATTAGAATAATGTGATGGTCAATATTTGGACTGTTTTGACATTTGTGGCTTAGTCCATTTTTGGATATCATTTTTAATTAAAATTGTATACATTTTGGTCATCATTTAATATTTTTGTCTGCAGAACCATTAAACATAATTACGTTGAGGAAAACGGTAAAAACAGATGAGAGAAGTAGATAGACAGCTAGTTTGTTAAAAAGCAACATCTATACAAACACATCTTTGTATAATACTTAAGACCGATATGTTTGCTAAGATTGACTAATAAGGATGTATACTTTAGTCATAACATAATACACACACACACACACACACACACACACACTAGTACACACAAGAAGTAGATGTTACTTAAAACAATATTTTGCTGTGTCTTTAAGCGTTATGCCACATGCCTACTTCTTAATATTAATTCATATCTACTCTATAATCACATACCACCCACCTAATCTTAAACTTAACTTAATTGGTTAATCCTCTCATTGTTACTGGAGGAGCGGGGCCTTCTGCTACAAGTATATTCTATGCTCACTAAAAGGACCCAACCTTTGTATTGTCTTTTAATTGTGTGATAACCAATAATTAACCTTTCATTTTATTTTCCACATACTTATCTACCTACGAGTATTTTGTTAAGACAGAATATCGTGAAAAATATAATCTGGCCCGCTCCAGCCATGTGAATATTAACACTTTTATTTCGCGTCATGCTTTTGAAACACTAGAACAACCATAGAGGAGATGCGAATTATAATTAGAAGCGACCGCCAGTTATTCTGAGATTGTGAACGGCCACGTGATCTAACCAACAACAAGACAGTTTCTCTCTAACATATAGTGCAGTGTTGTTACCCTGTGTTACTCGGACCTTCAACGAGTAGCAGTGGTTCGTCGAGCACTCGAGCCCAACAACGTGGACGACGCGGTTAGCGTAGTCGGTTGTGACCCTGCCTACCTATCTAGCGGCCACGGGTTCGGTTCCCCGTAAAGGGCAAATGATACCTAGCTTAGTTAAGGACTAGTTTAATTTGTGTGAGATTGTCAACTGATGTTTATTTATTTATTTTTATGAATCATCATAAGAGCAGTAGTATTTCTTCTTAATCTTGGATGTTATATATGTATCTATTTCGAAATATTATGAACCTACCTATTATCTAAATGAGTAAGTTTATCGTTGCCCTAAGTAGGTCTTGCCAGAGATTGGGCGAACTCGGTCAAAACTTGCGGGTTTTGCGGCCACTTCTGCTCCATCAGGAGGAACATGAGTACTTTCCTACATTTAAATATTAATAATCTCGTTGAGACCACATCGTAATTATATTAAAATAAAATATGATTATGATGTGATTTCCGATAAAACCAAAATCATATACCTATCGTCAGATCTCTCTCGGAACGAACGGGACAACAACGCTTCATTGATCCCTGTCTACGAGCGCGGTCTACAAGGTCACCTTCATGATGTAGAAATGTTCGAATATCTGACACGCTATACAAATAGAATCACCCCGTACCTACAGCTATTGGTACAAATTTAGCTAAAATCTCTTCTTACACATCTCATGACTCCAGTTGGAGCGAAATCAGCCACGGGCCAATCAATACATTCCACGCATGCGTCACCAAAGTCTTCAGGACTAAAGGCGCGTGGACGTTTGAAAAACTTCGTTTGCTATAGCAGATACCTGTACTCTTTTACGCGATTTATGGGATATTACTTACATTTTTAAAGACCTTGAGAGATTTAGCGATAAATACTCGTAAATCTTTTTCAAAAACACTTTGCCCCGAAGCAATGGCAAACAGTTTATCGCACAGATCTTATCACTTATCAGGAGTGGCATTGCATTTCATCAGACTAACAACTTCAAATGTGAAGTATTTTCATGCTCAGGTAGTATGTATAGTCACAGTATGAGGTTTCATACCGGGAGTTCGTGAATATACCCAAATCATCAACTTCATGTAGATACAATAAATCGCTGGCACTCGGCTCGAGCGATGTTCAAGTGCACGCCGCGCCGGCTGTCGTCACGAGATTATAACAGTTGAACGAGTTCCGCATTCAACGAGACCAAGAGGTTTTTATCAATACAGTTTGAGTAAGCTCTTCGGAGCGTAATACTAGGTGATACAAACAAAGCCTTGTTAAATTGTATTTATTTTTGACATTATTGGTGTACCTAAGTGTTTATTCAATTTAACATTTTTAGCGATTTGGTATCTTACTGTAATGCCTACATTGTATTTTCATGAATAAATAAAGGAATATAGTACATTACTGCAAAAACCAGTAAGTGAGCCATCTTGGACGAATGTGTTAGTTAATGCCCGAGCCGCCAGGCGAGTGCTTGAATACATACAAGTCCAAGATGGGTCTTAATGGTCGAAGCACGTATAGTGCTATTCTCAAAAATAAAACAAGTAAGTAGAATTATTAAAAAAAGTTAAATAAATAAAGTATTATATTGATGACCATATGTGCACAACTCTCGTTCTCTTTATTCAACGACTAGCCGTTACCGTGCCCACTTCGTTGGGCAATAAAAAATACCTCGATATATAATAATATACAGGGTGTCCGGTAAATAGTGGACTTCCTTACAGGGCTGGATAGCTCAGCTCAGGACTGGCCAAAATATGATAAATCATGTTTAGTAAAAGTCGCACCAAAAACGAGATATCTCAACTTTTCAAAATTTTGGAAATGCGGTACCCTGGTTCACCATTTTCTATGCCGTGGCCACATTTATTAGTATTTTTCAGTTTTGTTTGCTGTGAGAGATTGCTGATTAAATTTGCTATAAGACCTTATCAACGGAATTAATAAAAATTCAGCAGTTTTTTTAATTTTTCAAATCAAATTTTAAGTTTAGGAATACGAGTTTAACTTGCGGCAAGTTTAACATCGCACGGTGTAAAAAAAATGTAGCAAGACTTGTAGTGCTGCTTTCTTAAAAATTGGCCTGTTAAATGGAGATTTTAAAATGATATAACAATTGAGTTTATTGATTACAGCAGCGAAGTTATTATTAAGTTTGGCCAACAAAGACTGAATTCTATCAAACAATCGAAATTAAAAAGCGACTTTTGTTTCCGTTTAAAATCATGTCGACTGATTTGAAATGTTTTAATAGACAATTTACGTGAATGTTAAATGCAACAGAAACTAATTTCTGCCACAATGATTGTAATCCTAAATTCCATTTCCACAGTCGTTAGTTCTATGTTGATGATGTGACATTTTTTATCGACCTAATAGTCGTAGTATTACCTTTTATCGTAGAGTTGTAGCATTTCACACTCAGGTGGACTATCTTTTAAAACATTTAAAATCAGTTAACTTCATTTTAAACGGAAGTAAAAGTCGTTTATTAAATTCGCTAGTTTGATAAAATTTAGTCTTTGTTGGACAAACTTAATAATAACTTCGCTGCTGTAATCAATAGGTAAACTCAATTGTTATATCATTTTAAAATTTCTATTAACCAGGCCAATTTTTAGGAAAGCAACACTATAAGTCTTGCTACATTTTTTTTACACCGTGCGATGTTAAACTTGCCGCAAGTTAAACTCAGATTCCTAAACTTTAAATTTGATTTGAAAAATTAAAAAAACTGCTGAACTTTTATTAATTCCGTTGATAAGGTCTTATAGCAAATTTAATCAGAAATCTTTCACAGCAAACGAAACTGAAAAATACTAATAAATGTGGCCACGGCATCGAAAATGGTGGACCAAGGTACCGCATTTCCAAAATTTTGAAAAGTTGAGATATCTCGTTTTTGGTGCGACTTTTACTAAACATGATTTATCATATTTTGGCCAGTCCTGAGCTGAGCTATCCAGCCCTGTAAGGAAGTCCACTATTTACCGGACACCCTGTATAGCCTATTATACTCAAAAATAACGTCGATTTCTACAAGTAAAAGAATTTTCATAATCGGTTCAGTTGATCCAAAGATTACCTACCCCTTACAACGTGACAAACTTTACCTTTTTATAATATTAGTATAGATAACGTCGCTGCAACCATGCTATGGCAACTTAGTACTTACATTAGAGGTGGCCCGCTTTTTTTTGTTTTTTTTTTAATTATGACAAAACTAATCAATTAGGATTAAGCAATAATGGACTCTTGGTCAAGGGTGTAAGCACTTCGACACACGCCTTATTAATTGTGTCGTGCTGTGGCGCCATCTTCATTAGGTGTCGAAAAAGTTTTAGTCCGGCTTTAAAGTCAGTGTTGCTGATGGTTTAAAAAAAACGCTCTTGAGAACGAAACAAAAACGCAATGATAATGCAAAAAAGGAAATTTATTTACTTTTGTTATTTTGATAAGTATATATTATACTTTATGAAAATGCAAAATATATAATTTATGACAGTTTGTTTTGAATCAATATGACAATACAATAAGTAACTTATCTGTCTTGACATTTTTTGACATTGTTCAAAGAAATTTTATTGAATTAAGTAGTTAAATTGAATTTCAGGGAGAAATATAATAACAAAAGATTTCAAATTATTGCATGACAGATGTATTTTACGGTGTGCTGCGTACCTGGGTGCAATAACCGGACCGTAGACGGTAATTCACTACACTTTTTTCGTTAAACACAGATCCAAGGGTATTCAGAAGAAAATTAACGGACAATTCTATTACTGGTCGTACTATTAATATCATATATCATTAAAGGGAAAATTGTGTCACTCTCTCCGTCTTTTAGACTTCGCTGAACTGATTTGGATGAATACAAAGTAATACCTATTTACTTTTCATTTCTGTTTTTTTTTATAGTTCTATAGGGAATAGCGATCGATATACGATATGGAAGTGGATGAAGTTAAGGGCAATATTTATGAATACATTAAATGGTAATTGTGCGTGTCTGAAATACTTTCATGGTTAAACCTTCAATCGGTTTTGATGGAACCTTGACCCCATTTGTTGACATTTGTTGGTGACCCCAAATTTAATTCCTAATCCCGTGACCGGGGCAGAGAGCATCCACAGAGCGCTGCCATTGAGCTGCGTGCTTCAACAAAGGCGATATAGACCATAGCGAATAGCGATACACGTGTTCTGCAATGACGTAGTCGCAGGGGAAATCTAGATATAGCTAAACTACAGATACAATTTAAATGAAATAATAGTTAACATAACCTTTTTAGTGTTTAGAAGTCAAACTACCCTTATAGTTTCGCCATATCCATCTGTCTGTCTGAACCTATGAAATATACAAAGAAAAAATTTCGTACATAGGATACCTATACATAATATATACCGCGGTTCGTATCCAAGGTTGTATAAAAATTGAAGGATGTTTGTCTTTCAGACACGTATGCTCGTCCATACTTCCATAATTTAGATAAAATTTGGCACTCAATTACATCGTATCCTCTATTTTATTTCGGAATACTTGATAGTTCCAGAGGGAAAAGCGATAAACGAGTTCTATGCGAATGCAGTCGCTGGCAAAAGCTAATGCTAATGCTGTTTGTAATAAAGTAATAATTTTAAAGTCATTTTTTAACAATTACGTATATGTTATGCGACATCGAAATAGTGATTACACAAAAGATCCCCACCACACAGGACCCCACCAAGAAGATAAGATAAGACAAAATCATCAAAATCAATATTTCTAAGAATGATCCTGAAGACTATAATGTCATGTGGAGAATATAATGCCATGCAAAGATCCGTTCAATTACCTACTCGACGAAATAACCATAAAGACAGTAAGGGAATCTCGAAGAAATGAAAAATAAATGCATAAGTTAATTACATTTCAAAAAAATAAGCGTTGGCTAAGAAGATTTGTATGTTTTTGGCGAGGGCGGGGATATCCCTGGAGTTCCATAATTCTAGTTCCATATGGAACCATCGGTACATATATAAATGTCGAATAAGTTATCCCAATAGTTCCATATGGAACTACACACTAGGCTTAACATCTGGTTTCGATTTTATTTTAGTTTTAAATCAGATGTGCTCTAACAAAAACAGGTGGACAAGACCGTTGCGTAGTTGCCCATACTTATACTACTGTTGTAGTCTTTGGCATGAATACCCGCCCCCGTACCGGAGCTCATTTTTGAACCATCCGTGTACCATATCGCGTTGTCTTCCTCTGATAGGTGCACCCCATCCTTCCATTCAACCCTTGTTGGAATGTGGACATTGAAGTTCCTCCGGAATACATACTTGGGCTGCATTTTATCGCAGCCCATCGTCATTATTGTCTGGAGCAACATTGTGTGCTATTAAGTAGTAAGTACTTACTTCTTATATAGTAAAGTTTTACCCGAGTCATCAAGAGTCATTCAGGCGCAACCACCACCTGTTAAACATCCACTGCCTGTCAAAATTTGCGCGGGGAGTCGGTTTGCCCTGAGCTCGCAAAACGAGTCGTGAGGCTCTTTGTCCCTGAAACATCGCGAATAACGCTTAGGCCGCCTGCGCGTATACTGTTGGCTGCGCCGTCGGCGGGCACGGTGTCGCAAAGGAACTTACCCTTGCTCCGGGTCTTGACGCGGTTGAATGTGCTTATGGTATTAGTACCTGAATGTGATTTGTTTGCGTGGTGATGGGCAGCTGTGTGTCGAGAATGTCTAAGATTTTGCGAGATGATGGATGATAGGCCATCTAGTATTAATTGACTTTTGTTTTTAATTTATTATCTCTACTATTTGTTATTATTACTGAAGTTTCTCGGTGTATTGGTCATACTGTAATGCCGTGTAAATTAATATGATTAAATAAATAAATGAATAAATAAATCAAAGTCATCATTCTAATTAGGTAGGTACGCCAATTTGTATTGAAAACTTGTCAGTTGACCCAAGATTTTGTTTTTGTTATGCATTTAGCACGTAATTTTTAAACAAATGTACCGAATAGGTTTAAACAGAATAAGCTTATATGCAACAAATGATTTATTCACATATTTATATGTTTACATGACATGGTAATTAGTTGGACTCCTCGAACTCTCAAAATAGGTAGTTGCGCTGCGGCCACATCAGAATCTGTGAGATTTGAAAAGTATTCGTGATACAAGTAGTTACTTGTTGTGCAGAATCTTTCTTTCTTTATGTTAAAAAAGGAATGCCATTAGATATGGCCGCAGCATTAGGAAGACCCATTAAATGTATGACCCTCACAGATTATTAGTTATAAAAGCTATTAAAACCACTTGGAAAATAATTTGAAATTCTGTAGGTACAATAGTTTTTGTTTTAGAACTTGGTGATAGCAATAAACCGCTAAATGTGGGTATACCGGAACTTATAACTTTGTCGCTCTAGAGGGATCCTTTATTCAGTGGACGTCTTTCGGCTGAAATGATGACGTTTTCTTCTCACTGGTTTATATTCAAATAAGAACTGATCAGGCGGCGTGGCGGACTAATTAAAAAGCCAGTCGCTCATTTGTGGAACGGGTGACGCCATTCGATACCAATACTTACGACAAACCGTTTTATTATTATAGTCATTGAAATTTGTTTATACATGTATCAATCGTTCCGCGAATGAACGATGTGTTAAAAGATATATTATATTACAGGTTGCGCCAATTTATTCAATAAAAGCGTATCACGTCGACTAGATTAATGTCGTCTATTTTCTTTGGAGTTCATCAGTTCTTAATGTAAAACATATTCATCACGCCTGGTATGTTCTTTTTTGTATAACTTACTCCAAACTTCAACCCCTTTTTTAACCGACTTCAAAAAAAGGAGGAGGTTATACGTTCCACTGTATGTATTTTTTTTTTTTTTTTTATGAAACTTAACAGCGTTTAATGCCATAATAGTTAATATGTGCCAACAGCGCGTCTTAACTATTATTGGTCTTTAAATACCTGTTGTGGTTTTGTATGAATAAAGGGGTGGCGAATAGCTTACGTATGTGGTTATGTATACGTACATGCTTACACACGCATATGCACAGTATTAGTTCCATTAACACGAACTAGATGGCAGGCATGGTACCACTTACTACAATGTTGCTACACGAACAAAAAATAACGCTGAGTTGCCAGTCTACTTATATCCCAGTATACAATAGTAGTTTGGCTGCAGCATCTCCGTTTTATGCGCGCCTAGTACATCTCGACCGGTCTGGCGAGTTTCACATTGTGAATAGTTTAAATTAATAAAATAAACCGACTAAGCGCGAGTCGGACTAGCGCCCTGAGGGTTGTGTACATGTGTCATCAATCAATATTTAACTTTTTTTTAATCATTCTACTTGTTCTATTTTTGAGAAAAGCACTATACATGCTTCGACCATTAAGAGCCACCCTGGACTGGTATGTATAAAAGTAACTAACTAGTTTAACTTATATTCGTCCAGGGTGGCTCACTTACTGGTTTTTGCAGTAACGTACTATTACAAAACAGTTGGCTTTAGTATCGTTTCATTGTTAAATTAATTTAAATTACGGCGGTCGGTCAGTTTCAAAAATTGTATGTCAAAAAATGTTTCTATTTATATATCACCTTTTATATAAAACAATACCCTCCTTCTGGGTCAGTCGGATAAAAAAGGATGCCGAAGACGCTACACGCTCAGGGTAATGTAATGTATGGCAGCTGCAAAAATATTGAAATCCCGCTAGCTTCGACTATATATTATTAAAAAATAGTCCCCCGCCGCCTCTGTCTGTCTGTATGTATGTTCGCGATAGTCTCGAAAACTATCTGAACGGTTTTTTATGCGGTTTTCACCACCATACATTTTCAGTTTCAGTTTGTGTGACTGAAGTGTTCAGTTCATTTTCCGACAATAGTGCACGTGTGCTAACCAGCCACAGCTCAGCATCGGCCTTGCTTTGGCCGGGCCGTCTCCACCTGCGACACCTGCCGGCTCACACGGCGCCCCCCGCCGCCCTGATTGTCAAGGACTAGCACAGTTACAAGTTTGTAAGCAAGCTGTGGTGTTATTCTCACGGCTCTTCACTTTCGATGGTAGTGTTGGGCGACGAGCGCAAAAACAGTTGCGTATAGTCTTATAAAATAAAATAAATAACAGCAGGCGAAAATCTTACAAAGATTGGCCTAGTTGTGACTAGTGACCTTATACATTATATAGAAATACATAGAAAACATCCAGAACCACTCTGGAACATACGAGGGCGGTTTGACAAGTCAGTGACATAAGTAAAAAAAAAAAATTTTAACATATGTACTTTTCTTTTTCTATTTCTGGACTCTTTGGTAGCTGGCTGTCTTTTTTTTTTTTTTAAAGGCTGGGAAATGAAAAAGTTATCGAGTCATATGTCAGATGAGATCGGAAAACTGTTGGAAAATGGAGAAAAGCGAATTTCGTGTGTTAATTAAACATTACTTTTTACGTGGGAAAACTATCAAAGAGACTGAAGACCGGCTCAAAAAATATTATGGGGAATCTGCTCCATCTCATGGAATGGTACACAGTGGTTTACAGAATTTCGTTCTGGACGTACCACTACCAATGACGCAGAACGCTCTGGAAGGCCGATTGAAGTGACCACTGATGATGTCGTGAATAAAGTTCACGATATTGTTTTGGATGACCGTCGAGTGAAGATACGCGAGATAGCTGAGACTGTACACATTTCATCTGAACGAGTTTTTCATATCTTGCATAATATTTTGAGTATGAAAAAACTTTCCGCAAGATGGGTGCCCCGTTTGCTGACAGCCGATCAAAAACGACATCGTGCAAAAACTTCCGAGCAATGCTTACTCGTAGTCAAATTCAAGCGTAATCCTAAT
Source organism: Acleris sparsana (assembly GCA_923062465.1). NCBI lineage: Eukaryota > Metazoa > Arthropoda > Insecta > Lepidoptera > Tortricidae > Acleris > Acleris sparsana. Next base: position 18,001,362 of record OV281285.1, read on the forward strand.
GAATTTTTACGTCGATTTGTGACGGTAGATGAAACGTGGATTCACCATTATACGCCAGAGACGAAAAATCAGTCAAAACAGTGGACTTCTGCTAACGAACGGGCCCCGAAAAAAGCGAAAACCGTTAATTTGGCAGGAAAGGTAATGGCCACTGTTTTTGGGACAGCCAAGGGGTTATATCGATTATTTAGAGAAAGGTAAAACAATAAATGGCCCTTATTATGCTACTTTGTTGGACAAATTTAACGCAGAAGTTGTGAAAAAACGGCCACATCTGGCAAAGAAGAAAATAATATTTTACCACGACAATGCCCCAGCACACTCTTCAGCAGTCGCAACAGCCAAATTAGTAGGATTGCGTTACGATATACTGCCCCACCCACCTTATTCGCCGGATTTAGCCCCATGTGATATTTTTTAATTCCCAAACATGAAGAAATGGGTCGGTGGGAAAAGATTTTCATCAAACGAGGAAGTCATAGCTGAAACTGAAGCATATTTTTCAGGGTTTGACAAAAAATATTTATTGGAGGGTTTGCAAAAGCTGGAACATCGTTGGATGAAATGCATTGACTTGAAAGGAGATTATGTAGAAAAATAAAAAATTAAAAAATTAAAAAGTTTTTTTTTTTTTAAAGTCACTGACTTATCAAACCGCGCTCGTATACTCGCGCTCATACCGGGAATCACTTAAGTAACATCAGGTGAGACTGAGGTCAAGCACACACCCATTATTGATAAAAAAAAAACCTTGTACAGCTATTTTCGCAGGCAGGGGCTGCCTAAGCCGGCTATGGGTCAGTTTCATTCGTAAGTCATAATCATAACTATTTGTCCCGGCCGGGTGCAATTTTTTAACAAAAAAAGGAGCATATTCTCAATCGTCGGGATCTTTTTTTCATTTTTTTAATGTATTTCTCCGATTACTCTAAGACCACTGGACTGATTTGAATTATTTTTTTTGGTATTTGAATGGGTATATTTTCTAGTTGGTCCCATTGTCAACATGTCAGGATCGGACGCTGGGATCTTGGAGAAATCAAGGGAAGTCCGCAAATATTATAGGCACACCTATAGAAATTTCGTTATTTTTCTCTGTTACTCGTGCATTTGCATTTGAAAAGTACTATATGGTGAAGTGGAACTGATGATGATGACCACCGAAACTCCTTCACGGTACCTATTTGAAGGGTGGCGATAAGATATCTCGATTAAGGTACTTGAGCGACTATGACGAAGCACATTTAATTGTTTAAATATGACTATGACTTTCCCGCGGCGTTGCTTGCGGCGAGCTTGAAATGTTCTAAAGTTTCATATTAATTGAGAACTGGGACTACATAACAGCATAAAAAGGATCACTGGAAAGTATAAAATAAAATAAACCCATAAAAAAACAAAAACCGTTTGTCCAACTGTATTCGGTTGGACTTTTGGTTTAAAATATTGTAGGATGCCGACTTCAGTTGGTCTGACCTCCGAACCATTTTATAAGATATTTTTTTTGCATTTTTTAAAGCGGGTTTTTGTTTTTTGTACAGAATGCATAGAGAGAGAGAGAGAGAGAGAGAGAGAGAGAGAGAGAGAAAACTCGGTCATAGTTGAAACAGAAGAACACTTGGACCAATCAATCGGTGCAGATAAAAGCGGAAAATACAGGGTTTTAGGAAGACATCTGTGGATATGAAATGTTCAATGATAGGTATGTATGTACTGTTCACAGAGTGACTAATTCAAACGGGTCAGAATGGAGACGGGGATGTCCAAAACTAGGTACTTATCAGAGAAAGGGAATTTGATCTTAAAAATAACGCCGTTCATTTTATCATCTGAAAAAGTGTAAGTATTCAAACCTTTTCAAAAACTCTCATAAAGACGACCAAAATTAAACCGACAAGGTACTCCTATATTTTAGAGAGAAGTTTAAAATAACAGAAACACGTGCTCATTATTTTTTCATATTCTTAAACCTTTATAATCAAACCACTATTAAACTTGCATTTTTTTTTATATCTCGGTATAAGTTAGAGGGTTTAGTCACTTTTCAATACTTTGGAGGTCAATTTCTCCCAACAGGTTGAGTATGGGCCTCTAAATAAAATCCGTGTCTGTTATATTAAACTACTCTCTAGCATAATTAAATCAAAATCAAAAAAATCGGAACCTGACAGTTGGGTACCTTTCCTTGCGAGTTTTTGTTTTTAGAAACAAAGACACATCGTTCCATTGCTTTAACTAATTGATAATGTAAGCGGTAAAAAACGATTGCTGCCTTCAAACTCTTGGCTCAAAATAGTAAGAATCAAAGTGGTATACATCGAGTGGCAGATTGCAGATACAAGTACATTGCGATAGTTCTTAGAAGGTGCTTCAAAGGTGGTTTGTAGGTACTCGTCTCTCACTCGTCTTATTAAGAGCGAGTGAGAGAGAAGTACATACCTGCATTTTACCGCTTGCTGTTTCGCGCAGAAGCCGCAGCAAAACCGAGTTCGCTCCAATTATCTAGGCAAATTAGAAGTGATACTGATACGTGTCCGAGAGTCCGCGACGCCGGGTTAGGGAATAAAACTATTGCAATTGTGACCTAGTGGGGGTGGAGTAACTCAGCTTCCAGTTCGAATTTGAAGTGTTAGGATAAATAGATTAGAAACATAATGTATCAACGAATTAACAGGCGTCATTGAATGACTCGCCATTCTTTTTGCTAAATGCAAAAAGAATGCATGCTAAACGTTGGTCATCATGGGTACCACTCCAGACCTATCGTTTATTTCTCTTCATTGTTTAGGTAAGCTAAGACAGATTTTCTTGCAATAATAAAACAACACGTTAATGACTCAGCACACACTATCTATGGCTATTAAATAAATGAAGTCGGGTAATTTTACAAAACATAATTTATAGTGTCAGCAGCTTTGAAACAACGGGAATCCCGTTTAATTTTCAACTCCTTTTTTCCCTTTAGTGTTGATTTTCCATAAACGGTAAAATTATATTTCTTTAATTTGAACTGGAGCCCACATTTTAAATTTGATGTAATTTACTTTAAAAATGACGTATCTCCCATCTAAAGTTTAATCCACTATTTCAACCCTTTAGAAATGAAATTTAATAAATAATATATGGTGTATCAACAGCCTCATATTTATAAACCTTAATTCTTGGTCATAGCTTTAAGGGTTGAATTTCTAAAAATCCCTTCTTATTACCACCGAATACCTACTTAAACCGAATTTAGATAACGTCGTCAATGTAATCGTAAAAACAGATTCGGTTTTTATTTACAAATATTATTGTTGATGTAGGTTTCAAGTATTCTGTGATTCATTATTTTGCAGTAGGTAATTAGACGTTGGTTTTCATAAGAGAAGCGTTTTTTATGATATGACTAACCCAATCCAGTAAAGAGTTACTTATCGATAACTTGGTGTTTTGGTAAAATTCGCTCTTAGTGAATACTAACAGCAATAACTTTATCTGTAAAGACGTAAACACCATAATGTGTTATACCAGTTTAGAATCAGTATTAGATACACTATTTTTCAACATATTGGCCACTCTGGCCTTCATACAATTTATTTTCACCACAAGCAGTCAAAGTTGTTGCAAACTTTAAAGCAAAATGTGAAGTTATAAATTAAGATATGTTTAACAAGAAATTAGTGTCGCTACCATAATGCTCTAAGACACATCCGTTAGCATCACTATTAAAGAATATTTAACAGCAAACAGAACGACCAAATCTCTTTATTTGTGACCTTGGCAGTCAGTACAGTGAAGCAAGGTGCTAATTATTAAGAAAATAGAAAAGTTCGATTATCTCGAAAACCCTGCAACTTTAACCAAACCTGTAAGTCCTTTTTAGGGACCAGCCTGAGGTGCCCCATGGATGGGTAGAAGGTTATCCATTATTTACTGGACACCCTGTATATGAACCAACAGTTTTTTTCTTTATTAAACGTTTAGTGCCTGCATTATAGAGGAGTTCCTACCTAGCTACCTATGTTTACTAAGGCATTTAAGACATACTTAATTACTACTTTACTAACTGATAAAGGTATGTTAGTTAGTAACACTGGTAACACACTATCATTAAATTTATCAGTAGTATAAGGCACTCCACTGTATTCGATTTAATTATAACGAAATGTTCGCAAGCTACAATGTAGGTTATTCATAAACTTTATTGTTTATCGTCAATAACTTTCCAAGGGTTAAAGACAGTTTGATCCCGTAATTAATTCATTAATCACAGACTGTAGAAAAGTAATTGACGCTTAATAAACACCTTAAAAATCAAGTGGTTCTACTATTTGTATGTATTCGTAGTTTAGTTCATCAATAGAGATACTTCTTTCGCTTCCATACTTATAGAGATATTCGGGTAATTAACGTGAATCGCGAAGAGATATGTGTGTGTGTGTATACTAGGGGTATTCTAAGAGCCCGCGCCACTAAACCTAGTTCGGTAAGACTACCGGATGATATATACATATATGTATTTAGTCTCGTCTCGTCATTGATGGGGGAACACGAAATGGTGATACTGTAATTCAAAAAACTTGGCTAATCGATTATAATTTTTTAGTTGTCACTCCTATTTCTAGAATGAAATTAAGACTCAACTCTTTCGTTTATTCCTCGGAACAGGGGAGGGGTAAGAATATACGACAATGCAGTGCTGCAAGCCCCCCTGATTGGCCTTATCTTATCTTATCTTTATGGTGGGGTCCTTAAGGATACACTTCGACCCTGTGGGATCTTTTGTGTAATTACCCCTCTTTTAGCACTTAATCCAATGCAGCCTCCACCCCATCCAAAAAGCGGATAGTGGAGTGCAATGGCAGTGCCTTGAAATCGTTCGGTTCTGGGTATCCACAACCGAGGATTTTCATTCTTACTCCAGCGAGGGCATCACATTCACACAATAGGTGTTTCATTGTCTCAGCCTCTTCGCCGCATATTCTACAATCTGTGTTGTCATAAAGGCCCATCTTTGCTAGGAGATATTTAACCCCGAAGTGCCCGGTAAACACTCTGATAATGTATCGAAGTTGTCTTCTGCTGAGTTTCCAAAGTTTCTTGGTCCAGCTCTGGTCAACTCTTCCTATGAAGAGCTTTGCATGCCCTAAGCCTACCGTAGTACCCTGATTGGCCTAATCCACTGATTATGATAATGCCACTGCAGCAGCATGATAAGCGACGCCTCGCACTTAACTATCTTTCATGATCGATCTCCTCAAAAAACTCCTGAAAGATCATCAATTTCTGTGTAAGAAAAACCACTGCTGCATTTAGACATCGAAATTAAAACAAAAAATGTTATGCCAGGTTTTTCGCATTGCAGCATCACCATTTCGTGTTCCCCCATTAATGACGAGACTAAACATATATGTATATACTTACATATATATCATCCGGTAGTCTTATCGCACTAGGTTTAGTGTCGTGGGCTCCCCTACCATAGGTACATTATCTACATAAACTACTGAAGATAAAAATCTCGAAAAAAATTATAGATCATGAAATAATTACAAGAAATTACATACATTACTTACAGGAAAAACAATACACATTGTTTTTAAGAAAAAAGATACAAACTATCAGTACCGTCAGAGCGTACAAAACACATTTAGCGCGTGCATTCTCAATTAGGCAGCAGGGCTTCTGTAGAACGTATGAAACGTATAATAGGTATAACGGCTGCCTAATTGAGCCATTTTTAAGAGAATAAAACCCCAGGACTTGCATTTATAATCTATACGTATAAAATGCTTTGTCCTGAATGACTGACTGACTGACGGATCAAATCAACGCACAGCCTAAATCGCTGATCGTAGAGACCTGAAACTTGGAGGGGGTGTTCTATGTATGACGTAAGCATCCGATTTTCTAAAATTCTACCCCTAAGGGGGTGAAAAAGAGGGGCAGTTTGTATGTGATAAATGTCGACGTCCAATCTACTTGAAATTTTGCATATTTTTTTAAACAGAATTGTATTATTTTGTATTTTATTTGAAATTCATCCGCTAAGGGAGTGAAATGGGGTAGAAAGTGGTTTTGGGGTTGATTTGCTTCGAAGTTGATATCAATATTCCTTTGTGGTTTTGATTTACATTACATTTTATTTTGACATTATGTTTAAAAACTCAATCCGATTTTATTAAAAAAAGTTTGAACTCACATAAAAGCTTGGTGCAAAGCAAATACCCAAACCGCTGAGTCTAAACATTCCAAATTCGGTACTTCGGTTCCTTATGAGGTCTAGGGGAGCAGTAAGAAAGGATTTCCCGAAAATCGACCTCCAACGGAAAGGAGTAGGGGGAGTAGCGGGAAACTAGTTCTACGCGTACGAAGTCGCGGGCGTCCTCTAGTCTATATATAAAAGAATAAACTGACTGACGTCAACGCACAGCCCGAACCGCTCGGTCTAAAGATTCCAAATTTTGGCACGTGATCCTTTATGAGGTCTAGGGGGAGTAGCGGGAAACTAATACTAGTATTTTTTCAAAAGGCTCGCACTTGACCGGTTTTTATTTATAGTACTAATTAAACAAGCAATTCTTGTACCTATATATATTTTAACCTATACTAATATTTTCAAGAGAGGGAGAGGGAGAGAGAGGGGGGGGAGGTAGAGGGAGATAGAGCGGATTTTCTGAATTCGTTTACAGTCCGTAAGCTCCTAAAAACCTTCGGATTGTAGAAGCATACTTCGGGTATTGACGATGGCACGCGATAGTGATATGCGGTACTGTTCTGTTATCAACTTACAAAACTTTTCGAAGTTACCTTAAAAAGTTATGTAAATAAAACCCATCAGTACAAACAACACCTTACTCTAATTATATTACGCTTATTTATCTTTTTCTAATTTTAATACAATATGACTTTTTGACATGATACAAATAAAACAAAATTAGCATTTTCGAATTCTTCCATCGTTAATTTAAATATAGACCACCGCGCCTCGTTCACTCTACTTTTGTTTGGAAGTATATAGAGCTGTTATACTTGCCTGAGGATTACCGTACAGTACCCACAGTACTTTTCAAAATCCCCGTTGCTTTTATAACTCGTTCTTGAACCTTATTAAAATATTTACAATCAAAACTTTTCTTGAAACTATAAGCTTCTTTAAAAAAAAAACTTTAATTTCCCGTGATTGGCTATTTATCTACCTACAGAAATACCCTGTTAAAGTTGACTCCCCATGGAAATCAATTTCAGAAAATAAGGAACTAAATAAAAAAGGAAGTTGTGGTAAACAAGCCCTTCGTTCGAGAGATGGATTGCTGCTAAGCCAAAAATACAAATGGTCTTTTTGTACGACACTAATCCTTCCGATTTCCCCCGAAACCTAAAGTTTTTTCTTACGGACTGTATATGTGTGTGTAGGTCAGGTACTGTGAAGGTTGAAGACCTCCACGTCGCCTCTATGGCCTGATATTCAAAATTGGAACACTCCTAAAAATAACAGATATCTAGCTATCTTGGATAAACCTAGACGAATATCTCCGGATTTTTAAACGTAACCTTGTAATATTCCTACTATAAGCAACCACAGTTATTTTCAAATTGATGTATTTAATATAGTTTAAAGTGTAATTTAGACGCACACTCACTACAGTACCTATCTAATCTGCAAAACAAATGAAACTACTAAAAAAAGATGGTTCAATATTCCAGATATAAATGCCTATTTTTCCACCCGACCGAAGTTGGCACGGGTGGCTATTTGCTTATAAATACCCATACAGAGTGTAAATGGTTTACGGGCGTTCCTTTTAACTGTGGTTAGTATAACCCCTACTGTGCACATTTAGGCAGCTTTTGTTAAAATTAAATTTAAAAAAAATAACCATACAAAATAATTTAACACGTAATGTATAACGAAAAATGCAATTAACATTTTCACAAGTAAACTTTAACGTACTTACCTGACAGATGGACTTCAATGTACGTTGCGGGTCGATAAATTTATGTTCAAAAATTAATAACGGTGTATACGTTAGCGTAATCAAAATAATTCTTTCTGTCAATGATTAGTAGAGTCTTAACTTAATCTATGTCCAGTTTTAATAAACGCCCGTATATCATTTACACACTGTATATAGTCCAGGCATTCCAGGCAATGAATTATTGTGGATGCAAAAGTTAAAAGCAGAAATTCTCACTTCGGAACTTTGTTTGTACTAGCTAGAAGATAAACATACTAAAAGTCCCCACCCCTCGGAGGTGAGCCCTAGGGGAGGGCAAAGAGAAGGTTCCAATTTTATGTTTTTTGTTAACATCTTGCAAACGATGTGTCATAGGATTTTTTTTGTATGGCATTATTAACGCCGACAACATTTTCTAAAATTTTGATTCTATGCACATTTGTCCTATTTTCAATCTATAAGTAGATATGAGCTCCAAAAAACGGTTCGTTTTTCAAAGATGTATTTTTGATGGTCGTGGTCATTATATCAGGCACTGGTGGCAAGCTTCACAACTAGCCGCCAATCCTCTCCGACAGCTGCTTTCCTTGTGTACGGGGCTGTTTTTCCAGATGTTATTGTATATGCAAGTTAATAATAAGTACCTATATGCATGCAAGTTTGAGAAAAATGTAACACAAAAAAGGTGAGGTCAATTTTTTTTGATAATTATATTGTTTCTTAGAACGATTGAAAATAGGACACATTTACAGGGGTAATTGTTCCGTGAGAACGACTAAGAAATACGAAGGTATAACGTGCTTGTTATGTACTCGTAGGTACTTAGCTGCCATGCTTCCTACGAGCTATTCTCGTTCCGAGTGACCGCCATTTCTTACGATTAATGATAATAAATAATCTTAATTTAAATAGACGACCATTTGGCTTGGTGTCGATTGTGCGTTACGTGTGTTCGCGTTCGCATTACGCGTCGTACCGAGCGCGCGCGGCACGTGATCGGGCGCGGAGCCGCGGACCGCGAACACGGCGTGCTCCAGTGTCTCCGCCACTATAAATAACGAACAATTTGATTGGGACAACGACATCCATTAAAGCCGGCAGTTAATTCCGGTTAAAATCACTACGAATAAATACTATAGGGCTCCTCTATAGAGGAACAGCGGCCTGTTCTTCACAAGGTTCCGGTATTGAAGTTACTTATCTAAATTATTACTTTGACTTGCCTTCTATTTTTAATTTTTAAGCATGACATACTAAATTTACGCATTTTCCGGCAAAGTAATGAACGTCTCCCTTGCTTTAAGAACATTTCTTGTTCGTCCGACGGCGATCGATTCTTTACGAACGATTACACACAAATGTAGTTAGTTGACCGCAGGCCGGCCTGATAACGTAACGCACCTCTAAGAAACGCGTTAACTTTGCGACCCGTTTGTAATGTGCAGTGCCCCGCGTTGTGTCTGAACAGTCTGACCTTTTGGGATGTGGAAGCCTTCTATTATTTAATTACCTATATGCTCCACAGCCACCGGACATGTTTTTTAGATATAAATGATTGGTACTTACAGGCTGTACCAGAGATTGACGTAAATATTAGAACAAAAGGAAGCCCCTCGTATACCGGGGTCAGGAATAAGCTAAATAGTTTAGTAATTATTAAGGTTTTAATCATACTCGCCCGCGGTACTCCTTTGTCTCCCTGGGCTGAAAATAGCTAGAATTCCTGATTCCAAAACTTTATAAGTATCTAACCCTCTATAATGAAGAATTGTGCTGGATTACACCATACTCGCAAATCATCAACACTTGTAAAATATATACACACTTTCGACACCACCGTGGCATTACCTACTCATCTTTCATCCAACAACTTACACCATTCGCACTGAAAATAAAATGTAGTTTGCACTAAGGTGGCATGACGGTTTAAAAATTGGCAGTTACCTAATCAGGGATTAGAAATTGTTTCACAATTTCTACTCAATATGGGAAACATTGGTAGAATTTCTTTTCTCCCAACTGATTTATCCGATATCGAACTCTTGATTACCTGCACATGCCTGCACCAATTTTTGGCAAATGCCTCCTTGGACTAAAGCATTTGTTTTTCATTACGTAGAGTAAAAGTATAATTATTTTTAAATGGGACACCAGATTATTAAATTACTTGCAGTTCCTACGTTGATTTTGAGGCATGGTGTCGTAGTAATAAAACCCTTTGTTTCAAGCACTGACTCGCATTGTCTACCAAACAAATACTGTCACATTGCGCGGGATCCATGGAGCGCGGGGTGGAGTTTACTGGATCTGTATATCTATACATTCGGGGATTTCCTCGTTCATGTTCTAATTTAATGCCCTGAAAATATTCTTTACTCTACTTAACATACGTGATACGGTCGAAATAAAATGATTCGCGCTGGATTGGACGATTCCACAACTGACATTATTTATATTATAATAACTGACATTATGCCATTGTTGTTATTTAAACTTTAACAGTTTAGGTATCCTACTATACCTATGTCCCCAGGGATGGTGAAATGATTCTATATAACGATATCACACACATCTAAATCGGCTCAGGCGTTAATAGGCGTTAGGTGGAATAAATAATGGTACATACACGAACCCTGAAAACATTACACTCCTTTTTTTGGGCAGCCGTGTAAAGGTCCTTCTAGGAAAAACTGTTTGCTTTCTAGCGAGATTAAATTCTGCGGTGGGTTGGTATCAAAAAGGCCGACGTTCGACAATCACCACTATCATCATACAGTATCTAATAAAAATGTTTTATAGCTAATGATAAAATATATCGATATATTTTACTACCAATTCGATTTTTAGGGTTCCGGACCAGTTAAACTAGGAGCCGCGTTTAACTGTTAAATAAAATTTTCATATCACCTACTCGGAAAGGGGACTTTTCTTCCCTGCTAGGAGGGATCAAAGTGGCACTTTTCTGTTCAAGGACATTTTGTTGCCAAAATTGATAATTGTTGTTAAGTGCGATAATTTCCTGTTGTTCAATTTGATAATTTCAGCATTTCTAGAATGTGTGAATAATTAAATTTGTTTCATCACTAAGATCTTTTATTTTCCTCATAGGTGATGTGAAAAGCAGTATGTGTCACACGGTAGCAAAATTATTTCCACCTTGGGCGGTAACACTTGAATCCCTCACTACGCTCAGGATTCTATTTTAGAATCCCTCGCTACGCTCGGCATTCAATTGTAGAATCGTTCGCTTCGTTCAGGATTCAATGTACGCCCTCGCCTTAAATATGTCATTTTGCTCCCTTGTGACACAATCTACTAATTCGTGCTCGAACATTTCGAGCGAGGAGCTAAAACGAACGTAGGTACTTAGTAAAGTGCCAACTATGGGCAAATACGATTTTTAGATGACTTTCCTAAACGCATTTTTTCTTTGAAGCATATTTTCCCGAAATAATTAGTGGCCTTTTTCCGGGCAGTTCATTTTCACAGTCGTACGAATATTTTTCCCCTTGCGATTTTATCCGGTCGCTTCTTTTCCTGGCACCATTTTTCACTGTCGTGTTTTTCTGATTCCGAAAATCTAATTTGACAAGGTCAAATTAGAGGCTCCTATTTCTGGGTTATTTGCCCCTCCAGGCCTGCTAAATTGCGACGTAATTTTACTTTTAGGAAAACGTTCGACTGGGAAAAAATCAATCGGGAATAAATGCATAGGGTCAAATTAGGAATGGGAAAAATACGAAAACAAATATCGCTTCACGGAAATGATTTTGTGAAAATTATCTAACCGGTAATAGGGTCACGTTAGAACCTCCACGGTCTACGGAATTCTCAAAAGGATTCGGTACTTAATTATTTACTATTTTAGGGTGACTTAGAATATTAGTCATCCTACGTGTTAGATTAGTTACTCACTTAGACATTTTTTTGAGAAACCGCACTAATATTATAAAGAGGAAAGATTTGATTTTTTGTTACTTTGTTTGAGTTGAATAGGCTCCGAAACTACTGGACCGATTTGCAAAATTCTTTCACCATTAGAAACCAAAGAATTATTCCTGATGAACATAAGCTATGTTTTATTTTTCTGCGCAGAGGGAAACAGCTAGTTAATTAATATCAGTCTGACCATATAGTTGGTAGCTACTTATACTTATATTTTTAATGATTACGATTTTATACTTATGTAAATTTTATTCATCAATCCATCAGTTAATGGATAAAATAAAATAATAATAAAAAGTGTTATTCATATATGATTTTAGGTCTAGGAGTAGGGAGAGCACCCCCGCGCCCCGCGGCCACCCCTGCGGACCCGTGACCTTGAACAGAGGTCGACGTCAGAGTAAAGTTATCTAACCTAACTTTCCTGCATGCCTCCCTATATTTCGCATAACATGTGAAGTTTTTTGGGTTTTTGAGAACTCGTGATTTGGAACAGGCACCTATGTACATTTTAACTATAAGACAAGTGACGCAACATTTCATAGAATCAATTTTATTAAATAACCTACCTCGATAGTTCCTAGTGACAAATCCATTAAACCAATTTAATAATTGCTCATATGTTTATTACTATCACACCTTAATTAGTAAAATAAGTAGGTAACCGAAGAATAACCAAAACAAAAAAAATACAAACGTACAGAAACCTACTTCGTTGCATTACTTAATAAGTTTATTAAGTTTAAGCCCGTAAAGTTTAAAAAAGAACAAGTATTTGAAATTCCATTTTTTTCAGAATTATGTGAGAAAACTTATGTGAAATAATATATAAAAAACACTCACCGTTGCATGCATTTCGTAGCGGCTGTTCATGGTGATGCATTGCTCGAAGCACCGTGATGCGTGTGAAGGAGCGCGCCCTTTCATGTCACAAGCGAGACTGGCGGAGCGGCCACGATGCAACACTGAGCGACCCACCCCGCGCCCGCCCCGCGGATCGCGCGTGCGCCTGTAAAGCCTTTTCAGCACGGCAGATCACAGTCCCGCCAAAAGAGACCTTACGTCAGCTAGCACTTAGACCACTCTAAACATTATTGCTATAGTATTCCGCGTTATATCGCAGGAATTAGAACAGCGCAACCTCCAACCGTCGTTAGGTCTAGTTTGATTTGCATGGCCATCTAATGAATGACTCCATTGCGCCAATACTTTTACAATTTACAAACCGTGGCACAGGGTGAAATAACATTCCGGAACTAACAACTACAGCTAATGCCTTTTTTCCAACACAGCATATTTTTACCGGGTTCCGTACCAAAGTGATAAAATAGGAAGCGTTATGGTGGAACCTTGAGGTCTGTCGGTCTGTCTGTCTGCGTTTCTCACACCACTTTTTAGTACCAACTACCAGAAAGTAACAACTTGAAATTGAAAGGCATAACGTATTTGTCCCGGATAAAAATAATATATTATTCGTAGATGGTTCAACAAGGGACTAAAACAAGCCATGATGACACGAGGCCACGGGAGCTGAGCGAGGGTGGCTATAGTTCGAGTGTCGTTATGGTTGTTTAGTCTTGCTTTAAATACTCTACTTTTCACTTTGATTGCGAGGAAAAAATACGAGACGCTCTATACCTACAAAATTACAATATGCTATGCATTGTAACTACACTCTATTTCATCTAAGATGATTCCTGTGACAGCTCATATAACCACGTATTACACAAGTTTCTTTAACTTCACATAAATATAAAATTTGTACACACGTAGCGACGCCGTTCAGGAACTTAAATAATGATCGCCTATTTTTTAAGTACTTCGCATGTGAGTATAGTAAGTGATTGAAATTACGAAATACGGCTGTCACAGGAATCATCCTAGACACTCCTAGATGAAACAGATATAGGGTTAGGACTTTTGTTGGCATATCGTGGTTCTAGAATCCATGCAGTCGCTGTTTCCTAATTATTATAGGTAATCATGCCACCTTAAGTGTGACCTGTCATAATAATATTTCAACATGCACTCTCAACATCACTAAACCAGTTAAAAATAATTTTGGTAAAGAGGATATCTCCGCTGTGAAGGCATAACAAATAATAGTAGTATGTACTCGTCATCATCATCATCATGTCAGCCGAAAGACGTCCACTGCTGGACATAGGCCTCCCCCAAGGCTTTCCACTCAGACCGGTCTTGTGCTTTTCGCATCCACCGCGGTCCCGCGATCCTGACGAGGTCGTCACTCCATCTTGTTGGAGGCCTACCTACAGCTCGTCTTCCGGTCCGCGGACGCCACTCCAGAACCTTCTGACCCCATCGGCCATCAGTCCTGCGAGCAATGTGCCCCGCCCACTGCCACTTAGTTTAGCTATTCTTAGGGCTATGTCGGTAACCTTAGTTCTACTGCGGATATCATCATTTCTGATTCTATCACGCAAAGAAACCCCGAGCATAGCCCTCTCCATAGCCCTCTGAGTGACTTTGAGCTTCCTTATGAGGCCCATTGTTAGCGCCCACGTCTCAGATCCGTAAGTCATCACCGGCAACACACACTGGTCAAAGACTTTTGACTTCAAACACTGCGGTAATTTGGACGTAAAGGTGCTGCGAAGCTTCCCGAACGCTGCCCAGCCGAGTCGGATACGACGAGTGACCTCTTTCTCAAAGTTGGACCTACCTAACTGGACCGTTTGTCCCAGGTAAATATAGTCGTCAACAACTTCGAGCGCAGAGCGTCCGACTATCACGGGAGTTGGCGCGACATGGACATTGGACATGACTTTCGTCTTGTCGCTGAGGTCCTCCATGGTCTCAGCCATGACTACGATATCGTCAGCGAATCGAAGGTGAGTGATGTACTCACCGTTTATGTTGATGCCTCGTCCTTTCCAGTCCAGAACCTTAAAAGCATCCTCCAATGCAGCGGTGAACAGCTTCGGAGAGATAACATCTCCTTGTCTGACTCCCCGCTGCAGAGGAATAGGCTTCGTGCTCTGGTCCTGTAGTCGGACGGACATAGTGGCGTTTTCGTACAGACACTTCAGCACTTCGATATATCGGTAGTCAACTTGGCACCGCCGGAGAGACTGCAGCACAGCCCATGTCTCGATCGAATCGAAGGCTTTCTCGTAGTCCACAAATGCAAGGCAAAGGGGGAGGTTATACTCTTCGGTCTTCTGTATAACCTGCCGCAACGCATGTATGTGGTCTACGGTACTATAGCCTTTCCGGAAACCGCTTGTTCGGGAGCCTGGAAATCGTCAAACCTGCGCGCGAGACGATTTGTGATGACCCTCGAAAACAGCTTGTAAACATGGCTCAGAAGTGAGATGGGTCTATAATTCTTCAGCAAAGTTTCATCTCCTTTCTTAAAGAAGAGAACCACCACACCTCTGTTCCATGCATTCGGCGTTCTCCCTTGGAGGACGGAGCTGAACAGCGTCTGAAGGCCCCTAAGGATTGGTTTACCACCCGCCTTCAGGAGTTCGGCTGTAATTCCATCCTCACCAGGGGCTTTGCCATTCTTAAGCTGTTTGAGGGCCATACTAATCTCGTACAGGCTGACGTCGGAGAGATCTTCGGTATATTGTCAGGTTAATCTAGCCCTCGGGTCTTCAGCTAGATTTCCGACGGGTGTTCGGGTTGTCGTGTACAGCTGTCCATAAAACTTCTCAACTTCCGCCAATAGCTCAGGTTTGGATGAAATGACTCTGCCGTCGTCGGTTTTCAGCTTCATCAATTGACTTTGGCCAACAGACAGGTCCCTGGCAAACACCTTAGAGCCCCTGTTACGCTCAATAACCTCTTCAATACTTTTAGTATTGAATCGGCGTATATCACGCTTCAGAGACTTCGTGATCTGTCTGTTGAGCTGCCGATAGCGATAAGCGTCACCAGAGGACTGCAGAATCATCTGGCGCTTCACCTCCATGAGCCTAAGCGTGGAGTCCGAGATCTTGCTGGTTTTTTTACGGCGGATCTTGAAGAACGTAGACCCGACCGTTTGGACAGCTTCCAAAAACCCGTGGTTGTAATCGCCCACGTCGCTACCAAGGCACTCGAAACGATTTTGAAGTTCGAGCTGAAAGCTCTCGGGGTTTTGGAGCTGAGCGGGTGCCGGGCGGAGCGTAGACTTCATCAGTCGAGACCTTTCAAGCTTGAACTGGATATTCAATGAGCCTCGTACCATACGGTGATCACTCCCGGTTTTAACCGCACTGATCACGGAGACATCATTGAATATGTGCTTTTTCGTCGACATGATAGTCGATAAAGTAGATATCATTCCTCGTTACACCATCAGGGCTCATCCACGTCCACTTCCTATGCTCACGTTTTCTGAAGAAGGAGTTCATCATACAGAGTCCCTCCTTCTCCATAAAACTGGCCAGTAGGTGGCCCCTGTGATTCCTACGCCCCACTCCAAAATTCCCCACTCTCTGCTCTTCACCGTCTCGTTTGCCCAGTTTTGCGTTAAAGTCCCCCATAACAACCGTGAAGTGAGTTTTGAAGCTATGCATGGCTCTGGAAACATCCTCATACATAGCCTCCACCTCATCGTCGGAGTGTGTCGCGGTCGGAGCATATACCTGTATGACCTTCAACGAATATCGCTGGGTCATTCTGAGTCCAAGGTACGCTACCCTGCTCGACACACTCTCGATCTTCACCAAGTTGTTCACGAGGGACTTGTGGACGATAAACCCGACACCTCCCGGGGACTGGTGGTTGCCCTCCCGGAAATAGAGCAAGTTACCGGACTTCAGGGTTTTCATGTCCTCCCCCTCTCTACGGACTTTTGACTACCCTATGATTCCCCATCGTAACCTGCTCAATTCCTCCTCCAGTTCCAGCAACTTATCGTCGGTCCGCAATGTTCGGCAGCTGTATGTTGCCAGGACCAAAGGTCGTCGTGTCTGGTAGCCGGGTCTCTGCCGGAGATTACCTAAAGCACCCCCCGCCCCGCCGTTACCATGGCCGCTACCGGAGCCAGTAATAGCGGGGCCTGGGCTGTTTTTGTACATCCATTGGGGGGAAAAAATGCCGTAGTCGCCACGCTTGGCAGGCGGGTTGGCGACCGCAGTTATACCATGTAGTCCGCGAAGGACGCTGCTGCCCATCCTCCGGTTTATCCCTTAGTCGCCTCTTACGACACCCACGGGAACAGACGGGGTGGTGCTATTCTCTGCCGGCACCAACACAGCTTTGTATGCACTGCGCACAGCGTAGTATGAACTGAATAAACCGAACTAAAAAGGTTAGTATTTAGTTTATTATGTAACACGACTTACACGACAAATAAAACTAGTATGTTTATAATAATTAGGAAATAGCAATGAGACAAGATACTAAAACCACGATATGCCACCAAAAGTCATAAACCTAATTATAACATTTCTAACAAAGTTTCTTACACTTTGTTCGGCGGTTGTTTTTTTTGTAAAGTGATGCTTTAAATGCTTGCATAGATAGCCAACAGATTCAAACTTGAAAAGTCTTTTTTGTACTCGTCGATTAAAATCTGTGTATTAAGATTTCATAGAGAATACTGCAACGTCACTCTTTTCATCGTTGACACTTCCGAAACAACTGAAATAACCATTTCGATACGCTGAAGACAACTGAAAAAAAAATGAAAATAGAACTTCGTATTTCAATAATATGTGTCCTTGTTTAAGGAGACTCGATCCGATACAAAATTGCCAATCTATGGCGTTTCGGAACGTAGCAGCGCCGCGTCATATGTCAAAAATCTATTTAAACCTGCTTCTGTATCCAGGGCATAAAAAAAAATAACTACGTGTAATATATACTAAAAAAGCTCTCTATTATAATACTATAATCGTGTTATAATAGAGAGCTTTTTAGTCGAGTACCGTGTTTAGGCCACGAAGCTTGCTGAGTGGCCTAAGTAAGGTACGAGATTAAAAAGCTTGATTATGACACTATTGTGAACAATACTTTTTGTACGAGTTCATTAAAATTAATAATTTAAGTCATTAATACAATCACCACCACATCGACATTTGTATCAAACCCCGGCGTCCGTAATTGTTGCAGTACTGTGCTGTTCTGTTGGCTAAAAACTAGCCAATCACAAACCGTATTTTTTTTTTTTCATCACGCTTTCACATAAACAGTATCTAAACATACAGGTTAACTGGGCCGTAAGCCCCATATAAAACCCTCGACCTTTTTTTTTTCATGAAAAATTGTTTTAAAATGTTATCTAAACAGTAATTTCATCACACTTTAACGCAAACAGTATCTAAACATACAGAACTGGGCCGTAAGCCCCATATAAAACCCTCGACCTTTTTTTTTTCATGAAAACCTAGGTCGGTAAGTAATTTTTTTTAATTTATAGCGCAGCACACCGTTCATGCTTGTTCAAGCAAGGAGTTTACACGAAATTGAAAAATTGTTTTAAAATGTTATCTAAACAGTAATTTCATTGCAATCGCGCAAAATTTTAATAAATAAGTTTTTTGCCCTATAATTTCATTTATTTACTCGCAAATGTGATGAAAAACATTGTATGTTTCATGGGCGGTACGGGAATTACGAACCTCGACTCAGAATAGTAGATTATACACCGAGGGGATAAAGCACAGTTTTATGTCACGGGCGCGATATTGAGTCCTGAACGTAACGAAGGACTCCAGATTTAACTCCCGAGCGCAGCGGGGGTGTTACGAGTTAATTCCCGAGCGAAGCGTTGGAACTAAGAAGAGTCCTGAGCGCAGTGAGGGGTTCAAGCGCGCCCAAGACGAAAACAGCTTTATCCCCGAGGAGTGTACTCTACTTTTCTCACCTTTTGCGAGACAATAAAAAAGCGAGTCTACTAAAAACAGCGTTTTATTATAGTAAATTAAAATTAAAAGTGAAAATTGATTTAATGGACTCCGGAGTTAAATCACTTTCGTCACTCGACATTTTAACAGATGTTTTCTTCAATTTTGATATATTTATTTAAAACTTTGCAGTTATCACCAATGTATTTTATTGCAGCGTCTTACAATACTCGCGGCTTTTGTTTAATTTCAAATGTGTTCCATTCAGCTTGCCGTGGCCGGCCAGCTCGATTTTAGAAAATGATCGATTTTCAAATTAGGTTCGACGCGGCGGTGGCGGCGGCGCCGCGCCCGGCCTTCGAGTATTAGTTGATCTTTTATTACGAAATTAGACTTTAAGGCCATTGTAATAAGAACTATGAAAAGTGAAAATATTACAACCCGGCGGGTTATAATGAGATTCAGTAAAACATTACACCCCGGCTAAAGCCAAGGGCTTTAATGACTTGGTTTGCGTAAGGTTTGCATGATATGTAATTTGGCATTGTCGAGCAGGTGGTGTGAAAAGTATATTTGTTTATACAAAAACTATATTTGTTTGAAAAAAAGACGCTGATCCGTTGTCCTTTTTCATGGACTTATCCGAGTTTGAAGTTAAAAGCGACTTATGTAATCTCGTACAAACTTACCTTTAGCACCCGTTGGCCTTTGTAACATTTGTCGCAGTTCTGTAGAGATAGTTCCAGTGATATAGATTGGGAGACATAAGCCAGAAGTGGCCGCCCGCCCCGCTGAACTAACTCAATGCGCTGTGAATGTACCTACAACATACGGACGGAGGGTTCCATACAATACTGGCAAATTAGAACTGACTCCGCACTAGGCTTTTGTAGAGTGCAAGCTTGCATGACACGTTAAATGATTGTGTTTTTCTCCTGACAAATCCCCAAATCCGTGCTACCTTGCTGGTAATAGAGTTCACCAGTTCAGTGAGGTTCAACCAGCTGGCTCCTAATTAATAGATCTATAGCAATAATACGAGAAAGAAACAATACTTCCGTAACAGTTCAAATAAGATTTGGAAATGACGCCTAGAAAAGTGCAGCTAGTCAAAGACAATATGGTTTTTACCGCCATAAATACCGGCCCAGACACGAGGGTTGTAATGTATAGAACGCGTGACTCTTACATAGAGTCGAAGTATTATTTATTATTTTCAATTAATACAAATAGTAACTTTCTGTAGAATCACCCTAATGGTGCAAGCATTACTACGGATTATTTAGCAGAAAGCGTAGAAATATCGAACTGTGCCACGTGCCACCCTTAATGTTTCTGATGTTATCATTCTGAATGCAGTATCTAGCCTGCTCGTTATTTTTATGTACTTATAAATGCATTGCACATGCCTGGCTAGGTTCCTAGGGTTCCGCAGTCAACAAGGAATCCTTATAGTTTCGCTATGTCGTTCTATACCTCTGTCCGCGGTTTAACTTAGAGACTCTTGATGCTAATAAGCTGTAATCCTAGTTTGACTACGGAACCCTAAAATCATGTAAGGAAGCACCAAATTAGTTTACATAGATTCCTAACTATTGTATTGATAAACCCTTTTTCAGAGCCTAACCGATTTCCATGAAACTTAGCTAAGAACCATACAGATTTAACTAAGTAAGTATCATACTTAAAAAAACCGGGCAAGAGCATGTCGGACCATGCTCAGTGTAGGGTTCCGAAGCCGCTAAGTCAACAGCAAAAGAAAGTGATGAAATAGGGTTCTAAAATAATATATACAATAAATTAAGTCAAATGTTACTGACTATTGTAGGGTATTAGAAGTAAATGAACACAAAATGTGTCAAAACTAAGTGATCACATTTATTTCCTTTCCTTAAAAACTAAGTAACATGCCATTTAGACGTTAGTATAGTACGAGTATAGTATAGTAGTGTTTCAAATTAAAATGATTATCTACATATAACCCCGAAGTGTCTCATATAGCCGTTTTTCATCTATACATAAGTCAGATGTTCGGTTTATATCGGTCATATTCGTGAGACAAACATGCGAAGCGACTATAGGTAACACCTCTGGTGTTCGCCAAGGTTTGAAACAAGGTCCTATTACAACAGCTTCATTTTCGGATATATTTAAAATAAATCCTTTTTTATCGAGCTTTCATCCAGTCATTTCCGACAATTGGAAAATTTGTTTTTATTTTGTTCATTACTTGACACATTAATTCGTGATCCGTTTTGTATTCGTTGAATCTGAAGTGAAGATAATTTCCAGTGCGTAATAACATTATCAAGATAATAAATAATAAAGAAAATCTAAACACTTAAATATGCAGCATAAAGGAGTACAGCCATCATATCTCTAATCACGAAAGACATCGCATTGTCTCCTTACATGACGACGGTTTCCCGGTTGCTGAGATCATACGTCGTACAGGTGTTACCCGAAACACGGTACACATAGTAACGTGAGTGTCGCTCGGAAAACCGGCCCATTCTTGCAGGACAACAGTTCTGTGCACACTGCTCGCTACACGAAGGTTTGTTCCAACAAAATCGGCATAACGTCACATTGTTACCGTTTCCTCCAAAAAGTCCGGACATAAACCCCATAGAAAATCTATGGGGTTTGATGGTTCAAGCTTGGGACGAGACAACACATCGCTCAGCTCGAAATATTCCGCAGCGGCCTCTAAACGACTCGTGGGAGTCGTTTAGAGGAAGCAACCATTGCGAAAATATTGTGCGATCAATGAGAAGCCGGCTCCAAGACATAATAGACAATTATGGCGGACATACACGTTTTCGATGTAAAAAGTGAATGCGTTTTGTTGCATTATTAAGTGCAAAGTAGGTACCTATGTTAATCAGTTAAATAGAAGTAATAGGTATTATTTTTATTTTAGCTAGTATTAATAAGCAATAAATGGAGTCTTGATTTACAGATTTTTTATTGAAGTCTCATTAATAGAAGCGAAATGGGTCAATCAACGTAAATGTACTGCGAGTCACAATGTCATTGCGTACTTTTTGCTACTGATGCAAGTTTATTATTAATGTAGGTATTAACTACAAATTAAAAGGTTGACACGTAAATTTGCATCACGACATCAAAATGAGGAGGCAATAATATCGTGATTCTTGTTACGCAAAATAGCTGGCTAATCGTGAAAAAAAAAATCGAAAAAAAACCGCTGATAACTGCTAAAAAGACAGTCTAGTGTAAAATATAAGTGCGTTAAATTAAAATACTCAACAAGATATCCCAGTGTTCTTTATGCAATTGTAATAAAAACTTCGTCTCATTTATGAAACGATTTATTCGATACTTATTTTTGCACTTGATTGTAAGTTATTCGGTCCTTTGGTCGCTTTTTGGACGTCCGGGACGGAGTTCATCTTGGACACTTGTACGTCCTCGTTTAAACTCAGCCACCCAGTTCTTCACCGTAGCATAAGATAGAGCACATTTACCCAAAACATTTTTCAAGTCGTCATGGATATCCGCCCCTTTCATTCCTTTCATATAAAGAAACTTTATCACAGCTATTTGTTCAATTTTATCCATTTTGAAAAAATCGCCAGAAGTAATTTTTCAAATGTCAGTAAACAAAAAACTATCGACGCTATCGAATTCAAATTTAGAATACAGGCAGCCAGATACCTAATTTTTAAAATGAGGTTGTATTTTTTTTAATAAACCTTTTTAAATTGTGTAGTCTAGTTACTTATCATCCTGCCCTCGTAAGATAAGATAGTACTTATTTCGAGTAAATAGTTTCATTATTCTTTATTGAAATTTCCAGTACATACATAATTATGAAGTCGTGTATTATTATTCTAATTTGAAACATTGATTCGTCCCTTCGTTCTGTGTCTCGATGTTGTTATGATCATTTTCTTTTGACTAATTAAAACGAGTTAAAACTGACACTTTGGTATAACTGTTATATCTGGGGCGTCATGCAAAAGGATGTTTTGAAATCTTGATTTTGATCACTTACTTTTGACGTTGACTGTACTAAAAAACGGACAAACAACCAGTAATAACTAATTTTCTATTTCAAGTCGTTTGGTGCCGTTATAGGTTATTTTAGTAGGTGTAAACACTTTAATCGCCTGTATCTCAAAAACCAATGATGTCGTGATAGTTTTTCTTATAAATTAGGCATATACTTACGTTGACGACGCGCTGGCCTAGTTGGTAGTGACCCTGCCTATGAAGCTAGCGGTCCTGGGTTCAAATCCAGGTGAGTGCAGATATTTGTAAGATGAGCACGAATATTTGTTCCTGAGTCATGGATGTTTTCTATGTATTTAAGTATATATTTCTCTGTATAAGTATGTATATCGCTGTACTCATAGTAAAAGCCTAGAGCTTAGTTTGGGACTAGGTCAATTGGTGTGACTTGTCCCCTGATATTTATTTATTTTATTGAAGATATTTTTCTGATTTTTAGTATTTGTAGTTTTGGCTGTAGTGGGGGGGGGGGGCTGTATTCAGGAGTTAAACTCCTGACTAATTCGGGAAGTATTTAGATGATAAAATCTAAATACTATCTAAAGCGGCGCAGGCGTTTACAAGTTATGGTGGAATAAAGAATAGTACACACATACATACATGAAACCTGAAAACATTACTCTCCTTTTTTTGGGCAGTCGCGTAATAAATTAATGCCCAGGTGTGTTTCTCCGCTAACTCCTTCTAAACCACGCAACGGATTTTGATACGGTTTTCACTGTCATTTAGAAAATGTATTCCGGATGGTTTATAGGTATGTACATTTCATTCTAATTGAGTTTTAATATATACTACTCAAAACAAAATAGGGGCCACCTATATATTTCTGCTCAATCGTAATTTATAAACACAAACTATTGATAACTATTTCCAATTATTGATATTACGCATCCTTCGCTATTTGCCTCTTTAGTGCTAATGTTTATATTTAAATACTGTCCTTAAATACAAGTAAAATTTGGATTAAAAAAAAACTGAGTTCAGGTTAAGAATTCTTTGACATTAAATGATGTTGTATTCTCTAAAATGTCACTAAAGGAGTAATTTGTTTTTGTCGAGTTGCCTAGTTTATTCTGTTGTGTTAATAATGCCATGATTACGAAGACATATGGACCCGATAACTTGTACCAGGGCCGTCACAATGATAGCTGAAGGTCATTCGCAGCGGTTTGTGGCTTCCTCGCTAGGTTTTTCTCGGAGAGCCATCCAAAATGCATGGCATCGCTTCCAAGAGACTGGTAGTGTTGCAAGAAGACCTGGTTCAGGCAGAGTTCGTGTGACTACGGCCCAAGAGGATCGTTACATCCGGTTAAGTTCACGACGGGAACGCTCAGTAACGGCTCGCAAGTTACAAAATCGCTTACGGCTTACGACGGAGTACCCGTGTTAGTGACCAAACAATACGAAATCGGCTGCATGAAGACCAGCAATGGTCTAAACGACGTGTTGTACGAATTCCTTTGACTAGGGTTCATCGTGAAAGTCGCCTAAGTTTCTGTCGGCAATATTTGAATTGGGACGTAAATCAGTGGGGATCGGTGCTTTTCACAGATGAGTGTAAAGTTATTTTTTTTAGTGACGATCGACGGATTCGAGTATGGAGACGACGCGGCGAGCGATTTTCGGAAGCTTGCATCCACGAAAGTGATCGTTTTGGTGGTCCCAGTGTTATGATTTGGGGTGGCATTAGCGTACACGGCAAAACTGAGCTCGCCATCTTAAATCAGGGCACCGTAACTGCTCAAAGTTACATCGAGGAAGTCGTCAGGCCTCATGTGGTTCCTTTTGCACAGCGAGGGGGTCCTGACTTCATCCTGATGCAAGACAATGCCCGTCCACACACAGCTCGGGTTACTCGGACTGAACTTGAAAACTCTGGTATCTCGGTGCTACCGTGGCCAGCCAACAGTCCGGATTTTAATCCGATAGATCACCTGTGGGACCAATTAAAACGAAGGATTAGAGAGAGAGAGAGCGAGAGGTTTACAACCAACAGCAGCTCATTAACGCTCTGAAACGTGCATGGGAAGAGATACCACCTGAAAACGTGAGGAACTTGATTGAGAGCATGCATTCTAGGCTTCAGGAGTGCATAAACAAGCGAGGAGGACATACACGTTATTAAAGATTTAAAAAAATATGCAATATTCTTTCTTTTTTTATTTTTTGTGAAGTGTTTTTATTTGGTGCTATGTTGATGATGGACTAATTTAATTTAATCTGGAATAATCAAAACAAATGCTAACTTAATTAAACGAATAATTTGCCTAAACGAAAAGAAAAACTTTCTTTTATTGTCACCTTATAAAAAAATAACACTAACTATTGTTATTTTCATGTTGCATATAAAATACTAAATGGCCCCTATTTTGTTTTGAGTAGTTTTCTAAAAATCATACATTACGCTGGCGAAACCGTGAGATATATATCAAAATAGAGTCAGTGCACTAAAGGTAATTTCCCCTAATTCGCCATTTTCGTTAATTCGTCAGTTTCCCTAATTCGTCAATGCCATCAAAATCTGTAATTCGTCAATTTCTAATTCGCCAGTTTATTAAATAAGTCAGTTCCACTAACTAGTCAATTCATGCAATGTATAGTCGCAGTAGATACCTATTTACATTATATTTGAATCTGACGTTTTTATGCGAATGACCTATGATATTATCGAGTTTTTGGGGCCAATATCAATTAATGAATTAAAAATAACAATAATAAAATTAATATGCATGTATTGCTTAAACAAAAAAAGCACCTCCTCTTAATAATTAACTAAAAAATAATTCTTATAGTACATCTAGAATGGATAAAACGATCATTTTATGCGTTTGCTAGGGCCGGTACAGACGGACTGCATTTGAAATGCAAACCCAGCTGCAAAATGGAAGTTGATGTAAGTACATCCAAACATCAAACCAACTGCACAGTCCGCTTTTTTGATTCCTGAGTGACCTTTAAATAGTAGTGTAACACCACTACTCGACGCCAGATAGCGCTCGTAAGCAATATATTAGTGACGGATCGATATAAGAAACACCGGGTTCCGGTATCCGACACAAGATGGTGTTAGTAGTTTAACGTGCGTTGGCTGTAGATTAACTCGCACTATCGCACTACGGTGGGTCGATTCGCTGAACTCTGGTTGTGTTGCCACCTTTTGTATACATCTAACTAAACAAATAAAACAAGTTGTTGTCACCACTGACTTTGGTTTTGATGTTTCGCTCCATATACGAACCCGCCACTTACATACAGTAGTGTATATCACTTATTTTTTTCATGATTAATAAAATTATCTTCGATGTAACTTATTTTTTCCATAATTAATAAAATTATCTTCGTGGTCATGTAGGGTAAAGGGAGCATACTTTATTTTACACATGAAACACTCACAGGGTCTTCGTAGGTGGAGATGCTGGTTCTCAGAAAAACTGCACTTAGTTAAATGTCACAACATGTATATTCTTCAACAACAAATTATATCAGTCATTAACCAACGAATGTCCGACCGTAGCCCGACACTCCAAGTCTCTGTATATTTTATATAGCGGGTAGCTAGGTGTTGCCAGTTACCATGATAACGTTCCGTTACAGTCGGCCATCCGTCACAAAACGAGTCCCCTCGTTTTAATATAACAGTTAAAACGATTTATAACAAGTTGTTTTTTTTTTTACATATTTTGTCTAAATTTCATCAATTAATATCAGCAAAAATCTATTATAATTTACATCACATTGTCTTAATAATTATCATAGTTTTAAGTCATTATCATATCCATGCATCACATCATCATTAATCCGTATTATCATTAATCCATAACATCAATAATCCATCATTATCATAATTACTCCATATCATCATTAATCTATATCATTTTTATCCATATCATCACTAATTCATGTCATTATTACAAGTCTATGGTTAAGCATTAGGGGTTACTTCCTTCACCGACTAACGCATTAACCGCAATGTTTCATCACTCATCATGGGCGGCGAATCATTGCCACTCCTGCCCCATGATGAAACATCCTCAAGGTTAATTTAACATCAATTATTACTATGCATTAGAATTTGTATATTTAGCAACATAATCATCGTTATCAATATCATTCATAATTATTATTTGTATAGGTAGTTATAAAAATTGATTTAGTATTATTTCCACTCAAAATGACTAATGCAACATCAATTAAACTCCAATATTTTTGTAAGTTACTTTATAGTGAAGTCATACAGTTAATCTAGCATACTAATCATTATCACTTCCTTTATTTGAGCGTTTCCTAGGACATTCAGTAGAATTATGACCAAAATAATTACATTCTAAACATTGGTTAAGGGGTTTGGGGCATTTGAAACTAGGATGTCCCGATTCATTACAGTTAAAACAAACTATTGGAATGGTCCGTGATCGTGTCTTTGTCGTATCATTATTTCGTGATGAAATACTATTTGAATTATTTGGCGTATTACTAGGTAATCGTCTATCTTTATAATTGCTATCTCTTCTATAGTCAATAAAGTCCCTATTTTGAATTTTAACAGTTTTGAAAAACTGTAACGTCTCTTCAGGTTTTGCATGCTTTCCAGCCTGCGCACTTAACCGGACAGCCTTATCCTCTACTCCAGATATGATGCAGTCAACTGCATTTTTCCCAAAAATCTTACATCTATTCAGTAAATTGACCTTAGAAAAATAATATAACTCAAGAGATTCACCAGGGCGTGTCCTTCTAGCAAGCATTTCCGTCAACAAATCTGAGTAATTTTCAGTGGACGGAAATGAATCTATCAGGAGTTGTTTCCAATCTGACCATGAATGCTTAATAGAAGGCAGGCCCTGGTACCAAGTTTTAGCGTGTCCAGTCAATTTAGGTAGGGCATAGTGAACCGTTTGCTTGTCACTCCAGCTATAAATTTCCGCACTTTCGTCTACCTTACTAATCCATACATCAATGGTTTGCTCTTTGGATAACGGATCAAACTCCGGTATAACGTTATTTAACACAGGAAACGATTCTCTATCCCCTCCCTTACCTTTTAAAAAGTTAGCAAAAAGCTGAAATTGTTCAAAAAAACCAGTAGGTTCCGGTCGAGGCTTCTCACTTTGAAAATCTTTGTCAGTATCAGGTAAAGGCGCACAATGCGGTACTAAAGCATTTTGGTTAATGTTTTGGTCCTTTGTCACTTCCATAGATCTAGGTTGAATATTATTGCCTAACCGTGTGTTTATCAAGTCGCGTTCCCTACGTACTTCTTCTTCCATCAATCTAAGCCTTTCGTACAAATCTGATCTTTTATTGCTACTACCACAACGATTACGCCTACCAACAACCCTTCCACTATGACTACGACTACTACGACCACGTCCGCTACGACTACGCCTCACTGAAGCTCGTCGACTACGACTGCGGCTATCGCGGCTAGTCTTACCTCGTTCACGACTATGGTCACGGCTATAGCGACTCCAACGACTCGCGTGCTTGTCGCGACTGCGGCTGGGCCTTTGTTCTTTTGAGTGTCGACTATGCTCACGTGCACGACGTCTGCTTCGAGAACGGCTTGTCTGCCGCTCGCGGCTCCCTCTCTTCGTAAGACTTCGTCCCCGACGTTCGCGTCCACTATGCTCGCGTCCACGATGCTCGCGTCCACGATGCTCGCGTCCACGATGCTCGCTGCTGCGTCGACTGGTTGTCCGGCTCAATTCATTCCGACGCGCAGTGTCACTAGCCGACTTCTGGGGCGGCGGCGTCTCTCGTCTTCGTTGTTCAACGTTCTGACCATCACCCGCCATTCTCTGAAACTCGAACACAAATATCCAATATGTAGTTGTTCAACATCACTGCGTCAAAGGAGAAAGACACTTGTAATGATTTATTAATACCACGATATCAACAGTTCGAATTATTGATTTATTATATAAATCCGTTTTCATCCATTTCAGAATTAAGTATTTCATACCATCAATACATTGAATATTTGTAAGACATTGTGCTTGTACTAAAATAGTACATTGTGCATCAAGGGTAGTATGAAGGGAATTACTAACGAGAGTGTTAGAAGCCCGACGCCGAAGGCGGAGGGCTTTTAATGACTCGAGTTAGTAATCCCCTTACTGCCTGTGATACACACAATGGTTTTCATCACATTTGCGAGGAAAAAAACAAAGAGAAAACACTTAACTCTGCAAAATATAAAGAAATAACTTTTGACCAACGCGAACGTAAATAGAAACGATATTTTTTTTGTGACAGATAATAACTGCGTTTAGTTTCGACCTGGATTCGAGCCAGATTTAGCCAATTTGATAAAAATGTATAATTACTAAAATTAATGATAAATGTTGATATAAACTTGAAATAGGTATAAAAATAATGAAGTTTAATGAAGCGTATAGGTTTTGTGTAATGTAAGTTAGTCTATAGCTAATTTTTAAAGATGAAATTAGAAACCGATTTAATTTTTGGTTGAAAATTAAACCTCCTTAGTCAGAAATGATGTACGAAAGAGTTGCAAATTTTAAAAAGAAAGTCATTACTCCCTAGGGATGACAAACTCGCCATAATTCCCGCGGGAACAATTTAGGCCATTGTCCTTCTGTATACAGGCATGGAATAACACCATTTACGAGCAAGTGTGATGAAAACACTCTTATTTCAATTATAAACCCATTTAATAGCATTTAACAATAACAATGAACAAAATTGTTTATTCGGTACCGGTGACACGCATGGCGCGTCAAAATTACATGCAGTGCTAGTTTGTGGCACTGGTAGTGCACGTTTAATTTAAATTTAAAACCAAACAGACGTTTTATTTCATTACCTTATGGTATCTTATCTGATTAAAATTATAAATAAGAAAGTAATCGATTTCCATCTGGCTATGTAGTTATTAAAACATTTTTTTGATCATTGAAATGTGTTCTAGTTATCATGTTTATCATTAATTAAATCATATTTTAGAGTCAAATATGTCATAAGTATATTATTTCACTTAAGCAACAATTATATTTAAAAAATATATACCTTGTCAATATGGTGGACGTTGTAAAAACGTACGTTTTTACAGATAATCCCACTTCTGAGCTGAAACACTCACAGGGTCTTCGTAGGTGGAGATGCTGGTTCTCAGAAAAACTGCACTTAGTTAAATGTCACAACATGTATATTCTTCAACAACAAATTATATCAGTCATTAACCAACGAATGTCCGACCGTAGCCCGACACTCCAAGTCTCTGTATATTTTATATAGCGGGTAGCTAGGTGTTGCCAGTTACCATGATAACGATCCGTTACACACATCTCATTTTAAGTTCTATACTACAAAATGTTTTTAATATTTTTGCTAAAGACAAAATATACTTATTTACGTTAACTTTGCAGGATCAACGACTTTTTATGCTAGTTTAATACATATAGCCAGAAAATTATTAATTGGGGTTTGGGGTAGTTCTATAGTTTCCCTTTCCCTGTTTTTGCGGTAGGGGAAATCTACAAGTATTAATACCTACTAGTCTTGTTTTTACCTACGCATATCAATTTTAAAAACATCTTTAATAAAATGTGTACGCCTATGCTTAATGAGTAATGACATACGGTTAAGGGGTAAGGGAAACATACGAGTTTCGAGCAGCGGTCGTCAACTAAAAGCAAATAAAGTAGGTAAACGATGTGCAATGTTTTTATTGTAAGTACTTAATGTTAATAGTTAAAATAAAGTAGCCTCACTTAAATGTCCTCCGTGTGTTTCACTTTAGAGATATCGTCTAGCACTGGGAATGAAAAAATAGTTTCACGTTCTGTTTTTGATTTGTTTCTTGTGTATATTATAGGAGTTCATACTTAACACTGTCCCCACCATAATGTTTCATTGACTGGTTTGTACAAAAGTTTATCAATAGCCTACTATCACCATCACGAAATGTTTGTGACTTCTGACAGAGGGATTGCACTGGGCGTGGCGCGCCGCCTTATTAACCTGCCCGCTCGGTCACACGGCGTGTGGAATTCAGTTCGGGGCCGGCAGCGATGGAGCGAGCATGCGCACGCCACGATCTGCCGCCTTGAACGCACGGAACGGTCGTATCGCGAAGTTAATACTCGTAGTGTTATCCTGTGCACCTAGTGCGCTTTGAAGGTCACGTCACGTGGCACGAGCGGCGTCGTTGTCAAAGCTTTGATTTATTTATGATTTGTCGCCTTAAATATCTTAAATGAAAGCACATATAATGAATTTTATAGGAAAACGATCACTACTAAGTAGACTTCATTGGTCCTTGAGTTACAAACGGTTTAAATGTTAATACCCACCGAAAACTTATTTTGCGGTGTTGGTAAACTGACAGCGACCTATGTCGATGTATGGGGATAACAGTTTTCCAACGGCATTGTTAAATTTGTCGCGAGGTCTAATTTGTTTGTAGTTAACGGCTTCGGTCGGAACCTTACACTGAGAATCGTCAAATCGGCCCAGTCGCCTTATATTGCGGAACATAAAAAAAATAAACCCGCGTAAGGTGGACCTCCTTTTTTGAAGTCGGCTAAAAACACATTGATACACCGCTGCAAGTGAGCGAACGACATCTGATCAGCTAAAACATTTTTTGACCTCATTGATGTATTCTAGGCGAGTGACAACCCTAGCGCTACACGTGCCGCGTGCGAATGAATACAAGTTATATGATAGTAAGAGAGGCATAGCGTAGGCACGTTTTTTATACCTAAACTGCGTTTTAGTAGGGGAGTGCAACTTCTGTACTTGTACTATTACCTACTTATTCTGTGCTTCTGACATCGGGAAAGAGAAACATAATGTCCCCCTTAATCCGGCCATGATAGTTTCCCGTACCCCGCTTATGCAATTGTAAGTAGGTTGTGTTACAAATCACATTAAAATTTGATATTTATAGCATACCTAGTTAGCAGAATTTTATATGCATACAAACAATATATCTGTTTATAAATTGGTTTATAACAATGCTTACTGACATTTGCAGGCTGGTTACAAAACGTTTTACCACATAAATCAGTGTCCAGATAATTAGCGTCGAACACGTGGTTTCGTATTTAGTTTGCCAACTGAAGTTTTGTTGCTGTCACACTCGCACATTCACGCGTCAGACACCATCCGAGTTCTCTTATTGGAATTAAATCTAAGTTACCCATTTATCGATCGAGTAGGTATTCACAACGCGGCGGTCTATAGTTTTTGATACACCAACTAGGGTAGGGGCACCAAAAGATGAACGACACCCAAAAGCTGAACACTCGATCGAAATAATCACATAACTAAATCCTGACAAATATTACATAGTTCGGAATTTATTTTTCTTAAACAGCAACTCTTTGCTTACACCTCCATTAAATCTTAACATAGTATTATATTCTTTTTGGCCGTGATCGGTCGTCGTTGTGGAGCTTCCCGCCGAAAACGTCGATAGTATGGGAAAATAGCTAAGGACAGTGCTCTCCAAATTTAAGCTTTTAATTACGTATAAAATTCAATAATTGTCAGTCTTAGAAGGATTTGCTTGGTATGTATTCTTGATTAATCACTCTTTTATTGGAATTATACGATATTTCTTTTTTCTTGTTAGTTAACGAGAAATATGCCGTTCAAGTAATGGTTTCAAAAATATATACCTAAGCCAATACTTGAACGGTGTTCAGCTACTAGGCAAGGCGTACTTTTTTTAAAGCTTCTTAATAAATCGTACCAAAATGACAGATGGAAAATTTAAAACTTAAAATGATCGTTAAATGCTCTTGTATCTTTAAACCAAAAGATGAACATAGCTTTTGATGTCTAATCCAATGATTTTGGAGTTTTAAATACTATGAAAACTATCACTGTTCAATAAAAAATGTGTGCCTAATACTTGAACGAATTAAATTTACTAGTTCATGTTTTGGATTCTATTCCAATATGTGAACACCTAATTGATTTTGTTTGTTCATTTCATAAATTCTGTGTCCTAAAATTGAACTAAGTAAATTCAGTCGTTCAACTTTTAGGCATAGTTTTATAATATGAACACTAGTAGTAGTATACTAGTAGTATTTATGGAAATGTTTACTAATATTATAAATGTTAAAGTAACACTTTTTGTCGGTTTATCTGTTTAAAAAGATAAGTAACTAAGTAGTTTTGCTAATGATTATTGATAAAAAATACTAATTCGTTGTTTTTATGACACAAATAACATAAAAAATAGGAACCTTATGTACGTAAGTAATATTAAATAAATGTAAACAATTAAAAAATAAAGAATATTTCGTTAACTCGCATTTTATTGCTAAAAATGAAAAGAATTAAAATGACATAGGTATTTTATTATGTTAGTTCAACTTTTGGGCCCCAACCGTTCAGAATTAGGGCACGCTGTTCATCTTTTGGGCAAATCGGTACATTTTTGGTTTCAATGATTTTTAGAAAAATACGGAGATATAATAACAGGCTTTATAATAGTCATTTTCAATCTAGACCATATACTGTACCATATAAAAAAATTAAATAGGGTGAAATTTGTTACTTTCACTGAATATAAACTGTCTAAAGTTGGTGTAGTCGCTTAATCGTTCATCTTTTGGTGCTCTTACCCTACTTTTTCCCTTTCCCAGTAATTCCCCTTACCCATCCCTTCCATCTGAGCATACAGAAATTCCATTTTATCAACTTATGATATTACTTATAGGTAATTAGTTTGGTTTATCTATAGATACTTAAATAAATAAAATAAATAAATAAATATCAGGGGACAATGTCACACCAATTGACCTAGTCCCAAACTAAGCTCTAGGCTTGTACTATGTGTAGGTACTAGACAACAATATACATACTTATATAGATAAATATATACTTAAATACATAGAAAACATCCATGACTCAGGAACAAATATTCGTGGTCATCATACAAATATCTGCCCTTACCGGGATTTGAACCCAAGACCGATAGCTTTGTAGGCAGGGTCATACCAACTAGGCCAGCGCGTCGTCAGTCAGATAAGTAAAAACCAAAAGTTTTAAAAATATGTACCTGACTATAACGACAACGACAGATGACGAGCCAAAGAAAATGACCGATTAGGGAAATTGACTGATGAAATTAAAGATTGTAACGGCATTGACGAATTCGGGAAACTGACGATTGAACGAAAATGACGAATCAGGGGAAAATTACCCGCAGCACGAGTAGTAGTTACTCCAGTAAAGAGTTGCTCCTTCAATAGAACCATGGTCAATCGAGCTGTAGGACATTGGTTTGTAAGATCGATACCTTCCAACTCCATAATTAAATGCCAGCGATTGACGGTTAAAAAAATCACAAAATGGCGGCAAAAAATGTATTTATTTATTTGAATTTACAGGGTGACTTTAAACCACTTAATAATTGTGGCTCAGTTAATGACGAAAAGTGTATTCAATTGAGTCTGTTGTTAAAATTAGCCTTCTTTAACTATCGTAATTTTTCTAATAAAACGAATAATTGAAATTCTTAAGTGTGGTTACCCTACATTTAATACGTTAAGGCTTGTTTACTCTTTGTTAAGTAGGTAGCAAGTGATGGTAAAAAGTGTAAGTATAAAGTGAATAGTAAAATCAACGTGTAAACGGTCAAACTGCTATGTGACAAGTTCGAGTGCGAAGTGCGAGTTCGCACTCGCACTTCGCACCGAGTAAAGTGAATTAAGTGAATAGACGCTCGGTCTATTTTTGCTTGTTAAGTAGTGGCGCCCGCTCACCCGCATACTCCCCACACTCGCAGTACGTCCTAACTAAAAACCGTGCAGTCTCTGCTTGTTAAGTGCATAGTACGGATGCGAACGAATTCTGTATGAATTCTTCTGCTGATTCATTTTATTTGCCATAACCCTTAAGTGTTACCGATTTCAACTAACGCCTCATTCTCGATTTCTAAAGCGACGACCGCGACTAAGTATCCTTTTTAAAATATTTCGCAATTCTAATCGTTGTTCATCCTCCATTTTGTTCCACACTTTGCACCTGCAAGCTACAAACTACAAAGCACAACTAATCAATGTGTAAACGATTTATCAACACTTAACACTTATCATCGTAAAAACTTGTTAACTTATAATAACGACCCTTTATACTTACATATAGGTGACGGCAGGAACACGTAGGCGATTAGATAAAAAAAAATGGCTTCGGAATAGATCCGTTTTGGTTGGATCGAGCTCATACACTTACTCGTAGTGACCCGTTTAGGTTACGAAAACTCATGCATTACTAAATTAATATCTGCACATACTTTTACATACATATATAGCACCGCCGCACTCAGAGACAGTTAAGGACGACTATGTTGTTTCTTAAGCGAGGTTTAGACTAGCAATAAAAAATACATAAGTTGATTGCTGTTTTATTTTAACGTTTAAGATATAAAAATACAGCAAAATTGTGCTCCTTGCCCAAGAACTGAAGTTAAAGTAAGACAGCAATCAACTAAAGATGAAGAACAATTTTTCATACGCAAGTTTGAAAAAGAAGCGTTTTAATTGCCTTATAAATATGTCTATTCCCTCATAAAAAAAAATGTTTTAAAAAAAACTGCCTGTAAAAACACAAAAAATAAAATAAATGGACTGTCATGGTCATATTTAAATAATTTAAAGTTCTTCGTTACAATTGCTCAACTATCTTAAACGAGATATCTTATCGCCACCCTGGGAATAGATACCGTTGAGGAGTTACGGTAGCCATCTGTGGTCTTCATCATCTGTTCCACTTCACCAAAAAATACTTTCTGATTTAAAATGCTAGACTTGTTACTAAAAATAAACAAATAAAAAAACGTGTATGTATGTATTCCCTCAATTCCACACGAACACCCTCATCAGATTAAGATTTGGTGACAATGGGGCCACCACAGAAGTATACCTATCAAACCACAAAAAGATTTTTTTTATTTGGCCAAAGCTGTAAAAAGTTATGTGTTATATGTATGATACATATAAAAAAATATACGGGTCGACGGGAGGAAGTTCCTCCTTTTTTTGAAGTCGATTGGATGGCAATGTCTCGAATGAAAATGTGAAGGGGTTTAGTATCTCAGTTTCTTGTACACATTAATTTACTATTTGTAATTAGTATTGTAATAAATGTCTAATTCAATTTTTAAGTTTAACAATCGACTTGCGCTTCATTAAAGGTCAACACAACTACGAAGCAAAAGCTTCGCTACGCATATAGCGGATCTTGCTACGAACTGTTACGAGGTCCTCCGTAGGCGAGTGGGCGGCATTTGCATGCTAAATAGGATGGTGGAAGGCCGCAGATAAACTTCTGAGAGAAATGTCCGACGGTGGTTACTTAGTGGTACAGTTAGTATTGTGTTTTTAGTTTGCGGCATCTACTTAATTAAAGCAATACGTTTTTATTTATTATTTAAACCATTATCCAATGGATAATTGTCCATTGTATTGCGTTATGCGACACAATCTGAGAGTACTTAACAAAAAAGGACACAAAGAATGGGTTATAGACATTATAGTCATTATCGACTTTAATATCTAACACTAAAGACAGTTGATAACCAATGCTTTATTTTTAACCGACTTCAAAAAAGGAGAAGGGTCTATGCTCCACTTTTTTTGTTTGTTTTATGTAGGTATGTTCACGGTTTCTCCGTCAATTATGGACCGATTTTAAAAATTCTCTTTGGGTTTCCTAGAATATGCTTCCAAGGTGGTCCCATTGTCACCAAATCTAAATATGATGACGGGATCCCTCAAATATTATAGGCATACATATATAGTTAAGAGCAATGAAAACGGGTCATTTTGTATAGAGTTTTCATAGAAAGTTTTCATTGGTCCTCAGTATAGTATAGCGATTTTAGTATTTGTAGTAACAAATCCAGCATTTGCATTCAGAAAGTATCATTTGGTGAAGTAGAACCGATGATGAAGACCATCGATGGCAAACGGAACTCCTCAACGGTACCTATTTCAAGGGTGGGGATAAGACATCTCGATTAAGCTAGTTGAGACACTAAAACGAAAAAAACCGGCCAAGTGCGAGTCGGACTCGCACACGTAGGGTTCCGTACCACTATACATCTAAATAAATGTTTTTCTTTATTCTTTATTATATTGGAGTTGTTGATTGAATGAAACGTAAAATGCGGTTTACGAATTATAACGTATTAAAACAAAACCAATTATTAGATCTCGTTCAAACCAATTTTCGGTGGAAGTTTGCATGGTAATGTACATCATATATTATTTTTACATTTATCATTCCCTTATTTTAGAAGTTACGGGGGGGGGGGGACACACATTTTTCCACTTTGGAAGCGTCTCTCGCGAAAACTATTCAGTTTAGAAAAAAAAAAAAACCTCAATATCATTTTTGAAGACCTATCCATAGATACTCCATACGTATGGGTTAGATGAAAAAAATAAAATTGAGTTTCAGTTCTGAGTATGGGGAACCCCAAAAATTTATTCTTTTTTTCTATTTTTGTATGAAAATCTTAATGCGGTTCACCGAATACATCTACTTACAAAGTTTCCACAGTATAGCTCTTATAGTTACGGAATAAAGTGGCTGTGACATACGGACGGACAGACGGACGGACAGACATGACGAATCTATAAGGGTTCCGTTTTTTGCCGTTTGGCTACGGAACCCTAAAAATAATAATTGTTTAAATATGACTATGACTTTCCCGCGGCGTTACTTGCGGCGAGCATGAAATATCTTATAAAGTTTCATGTCAACTAAGAAGTGGGACAACATAACATAACCCTTATTATGATCATTAAAAACCACCTTCAAAACCGCAAAAAATAACTTCTTTTAAAATGGTTTATATAGGTCAGGGTCAGTCCAACTGAAGTCTGCAACTCAATATTTTTAACCAAAAGCCGACTTCAATATTGGACAGACCTTTACCTGGGCGTTTCTTACAAAGATTGTACCTAGTTAAGGACTAAAATAATAATTAAGAACCCGTAATTTTTCCGCTGAGTTTGAAAATTAGCTATACGTACTGTCATAACACAAATGGTGGTATCTCAGACAAAACTCCTGTAGCAAGTGCAAGCATATTACTAACGGGTGACGATTGAATCTTCTTCAAAATTTAATTAATTCATTGATAAATGTTCGATAAATTTTCGTAACTCAGCGGAAAAGTTAACGTTTCTTACTCGTCATTTTAGTCCTTAACTAGGTACAATCTTTCTAAGAAACGCCTTCCTACCATTTTAATAGTTATTTTTGCGTTTTTGAAGGTGGATATTTGATTTTGACTTCACTCTTTTTAAGCTGCGTTTAAATTACGCCGCGTAATATGTGGAGGGGAAGGTTTTGTGTTATTTATGGCTCTTGCTTAGGGTTGCCAGATGGAATGACCCTATTATCAATGCGATTGAAACTGTGCGTGATTGAAACACATATTAACCCAATTTGCCCGTTACTTTTGTAATCAAATAGTGTTTAGTTCCATACAAAGTGAAATGCAAACACTGGGACGCCTAGTATGAAGACTCAAACTTTATGCGATTACTTAAAAAAAACTGATAAAAAGGGCCAATAGGATTATAAACTTTGCTGATTCGTAATGATTCTAATCATGTAAGATACTTACCACTGAAAAACTTAAGAAATAAAACATAAAATTAATGATTTTCGTGACATGGACATAAGGGGAAAATACAAAAATTCTGATTAATATGATCAATATCTCCGATACCAGTAAAAATCGCTGAACATGCATAGGGGTTAAATAAATATCTTTTTAGCTGCTCTATGAGCCTCAGGCGGGTCAACGTCGGTTCCTGGGATATCCTGTATAGGTACTCAACTGTAACGGAAATAACAGATTATACAAATATTTCTAATAACTGATCTTGGACTAGGTATACTAATAGTAGGTTGTACAAAAAGGGTATCCAACAAACCACTTTATACAAGACTTATGGTTTTGAATAATTAAGTCGAGGATAAAATGGGGTTTAAGACAGAGTTATACACTCTGCCTTTCACTTCGACAACGAGGAAATAAAACAGTGCTAATGTAAAAAAACTTACATGAAAGAGAATGTATTGACTTTTTTGCCGCTGCAATAGACCTTGAAATTTTCAAACGTCTTAAAAATGTTTTTTCGTATCACCTACTCGGAAAGGCGACTTTTCTTCCCTGCTAGGAGGGATCAAAGTGGCACTTTTCTGTTCAAGGACATTTTGTTGCCAAATTTGATAATTGTTGCTAAGTGCGATAATTTCCTGTTGTTAAATTTGATAATTTCAGCATTTCTAGAATGTGTGAATAATTAAATTTGTTTCATCACTAAGATCTTTTATTTTCCTCATAGGTGATGTGAAAAGCAGTATGTGTCACACGGTAGCAAAATTATTTCCACCTTGGGCGTTAACACTTGAATCCCTCACTACGCTCAGGATTCTATTTTAGAATCCTTCGCTTCGTTCGGGATTCAATGTACGCCCTCGCCTTAAATATGTCATTTTGCTCCCTTGTGACACAATCTACTATTCTTGGATTCTATTTAGTGACATGTTAGGTGTGATTATTTTCTCAAACATGCTCGGAAAAAACGGTTTTCCGATTGAAAGACAAGGACGGAAAGAGCCTCATTTTACTCCTAGGAGTAAAAAAACCATATGAAAACACTTTCCGTCCATGTCTATTTTTTCTTAAAAATGCTGTCAATTTGCATACAAAATCAAAAGGACCAAGACAAAAATTCCAAACAGCCAAGGTAACTGCTCGCTTTTTTAGCACAGTGCGTGTGTTTCTTTTTGAATTTGCATTCTAATTTCTATGGTTAGTATTTAAAAACAATTGACAGTCGGTAACATTCGTTCATTCTGCATAATTAAATTACTTGCTTTTTAAAAATGTACTTATTTGTATTATTTCCTCACATGTTTGAGAAAAGCATTATGTATGCCTCGGCGGAAACGAGGATT
This sequence comes from Acleris sparsana, assembly GCA_923062465.1. Taxonomy (NCBI): domain Eukaryota; kingdom Metazoa; phylum Arthropoda; class Insecta; order Lepidoptera; family Tortricidae; genus Acleris; species Acleris sparsana. The sequence continues at coordinate 18,041,050 of OV281285.1, forward strand.
TCCTGGCTCGTATTTTAGCAGGCCTCGCTACTTATTGCTCGGCCTGCTAACCACCTCGTCAGGAAAACCCTTACTTTCCGCGCCTAGCCAACAATGTACTATTTCCTCTTCACTAAATTCCGGAACACCACAAGTTTTGCACAGAAAACCAATTTAATAGTCCATAACTATAGACAAAAACATCTTTCCCGTCACTGTTTTTTTTTCTGCATGAGATTTTTAACTTACAAGGAAAGGTACCCATCTGTCCGGCTCCGATTCAGTTTATTTTGATATACTTATGTTAAAGAGTAGTTTAGTATAACACACGTATCATTTTTTTAGCGGCCCAAACTTAACCTATTGGGAGAAATTGACCTCCAAAGTACTGAAAAGTGACTAAACCCCTTTAACTTATACAGAGATATTAAAAAAGAAATGCAAGTTTAATAGTGCTTTGATTATAAATGTTTAAGAAGATGAAAAAATAATGAGCACGTGTTTTGTTATATCGGCTAAAACTCATATTTAATCAAAAATACCCTTCAAAAGTCATCGAAGATACACTTTCTTTGGTTTTTCTTTTTTTAATAGGTATTAGTTTTAGCCGATATATATAACGAAATACGTGCTCATTATTTTTTCATCTTCTTAAACATTTATAATCAAACCACTATGACACTTGCAATTATTTTTTAAATATCTCTATGTAAGTTAGAGGGTTTAGTCACTTTTCAGTACTTTGGAGGTAAATTTCTCCCAACATGTTGAGATTGGACCGCTAAAAACATATGTATCTGTTATTTTAAACTACTCTCTAACATATATCAAAATCAAGTAAATCGGAGCCGGACAGTTGGGTACCTTTCCTTGTTAGGTCGAAAGAAATACTGCCAAGTCATACCTTGATTTTGATGTGTTTTTGTTAGTAATGGTTGTTTTTAATAGTTTTAAATTTATTTTTTGTTAGATGCAACATAGAAGGCCAGTAATTGAAATGTATTCAAATAACAAGTTCATTTAATGCAGTCACCAAGTCTGTCTGGCTGTAGGGCTTAATTGTCTTAGGTTAGGTAGTCTAGATGACGATAACACTTTATGCACTAGTGCATAATATGCGATTACCCAGCTTAAAGAACGACTTTACGAGCATGAAAAGTGAAATAAAAGATTGTAATCCTGTTACCTGAGGTGGGAAAAATAGGAGCCTAGTGGATTTTCTTTTAGCTCCCACTCGCAACAAAAAGTCGCAATTTGTCATATCGCAAAATATTTATACTTACATCAGTAAGGCTGCCTGTCCACTGGACCGGAGCGAGGAAAAGATCCGCCAATAGGAATACTTTATTCTCCTAGCTTCGCTCAGCACAGCTGGCCTTTTGGTGGATTTTTTCCTCGCTTACCGCTCCGCTCTAGTGGACAGGCAGCCTAAGAAACATGTTCAATTAAATTGCAGTCGCTGAGGCACATAAGGCAACACGTTTTAGACAAATTACCGAACCAGCTTGCTATGCCGAACATCGAGAATATTACAGAACGTGGATCCGAGAGGTCATAGACTCTTAGATCATTACGCTCCCGAAGGAAGTGAATATCAGTTACCGCGCGGCCGGATTCAGCATTTAATAAAAATCTGACAGTTAGTTCGTTTTAAACATATTCAACTTCATAAAAACCGCCCCAGGCCCACAACACAATTGGACGACGAAGAGAACGACGAACTTACAGTAAAACCAGATTATTAAATTAATTCCTAGTACTCGGCTATATATTGCTTTCACTCTCTTCAGCATAACAAATATAGGTACTAGCACTGGCAGATGCCAGGGAGTAGACCGCGAAAGACAACCAAGTACCATTTATCAGTCATAAATACTAAGTCATCATACAAAACAAGATTATGTAGTTTTATAATTTTATTGATATAAAGTCAAAAGCAACCATTATTACAGCATACATCGTACTTTGTAACTATTTTTTTTAAATATACCTTAGATATATTTATTTTTTTAGAAAGTAAAGAATGCAAAAACCAAGATATTATATAATACTTTGTAGACCTACCGCATACAAAATTATAAAGGATGTTTAATTGGTACTAACCTTATGCAATATAACAAATATCTATAATAAGTGACTATTTTTAATTCCCACTAATATGATCCTGAAACTGAAAATGTTGATGGATGAAGCATCTCGATAACAATTTAGTCAGTCTACTAAATGTATGTGAAAAAATGTAAAATACTAACATACAAGTTTTTAATTCTACCAATTGTTTTTGAAAAGAAATGGAACTGGTACTTATTAATATGTAGGGCAGTTTTATATATATTAGGCAAAGTGTAAAACCCTACCTATGTCCAATTTCTGAAACAAACCTAATGTGGTGTCATCACTAGGGAGTTAACAAATAGATGTATAGTCGACCAAAAAACTGTTTTACCACTTTTCGACTCTATTTGTATGACGTTAAGGTTTAAAAGTGGTAAAGGACTTTCTTGGTTGACTATATATCTATTAGCTATCAAACTCACAGTTTCCTATTAGGAGCGCATACTAAATGTTCTTAAGCCTGTTTACAAACTTTGCTATAATACAAACAATCTATTTCATGCTAAAAGTCTTCTTATTACCTTGGCACCTAAACATTTTTGTTAGATTGTGTTGAAAAGTGGAACACAAATATAAACACAAATATACTGCTATATATAGCTGCTAGTGTATTCCAAATAACTAGGTATTGACGGGTCCCTACTTTACCCGTATCAATAGCCAAAGTCCATATGGAATAATGTACTTCACAACTGGTAATATATATTTCTAATAGTTGCAGTAATTCCGGAGATTACCCTCCACATATAAATTAACTCTCTATAACAATATAGTAGGTACTTATAGATATATAGATAATAACATTTAATAACAAACAGTAAGGCATTCCTAAATTTTCTTACATAGAATAAGAGTTAATATTAAATTAAATTTGCCAACCCCCTTTTCCCATATTACAAAACTGAGATATTTCGCATTGTGCTCCATGGACCATGACTGATTTAAGAGTTCACTGAAACATTCTAAAGAAGGCTTCCGTAAGAGCCATGCAGAAAACAATACAGCAGGCCTAGTATGGCTGCGTCTATGCAGGGTGTATTAGGAAGTGTGGATCAAACGAAGCAGGTCGATAGAGGACTTCTATACCTATCGAATCTTACATTATTAGAATCATTACGAATCAGCGAAGTTTTTAAACCTATTTGCTCGTTTATTTTTTAAATTAATCGCATAAAGTTTGTTTCTCCATACTTGGTTTTCCAGTGTTTGCTTTTCACTTTGTATGGAAAAAACAACTTTACGTGATTACTTAAAAAAAAATACTGGGAAAAAAACGGGCACATAGGTTTAAAAACTTCGCTGATTCATAAAGACTATAATTATGTAAGATACCACTGAAAAACTTATGAAATAATACATGAAATTAATAATTTTTCGTGACATGGACATAAGGAAAAATTACCTAAATTAAGATTAATATGATCAATATCTCCGAAATTAGTAAAAATCGCTGAACATACATGGGGGTGAGTTCGATAGGTCTAGAAGTCCTCTATCGACCTGCTTCGGGTCAAATGTGGATAAAGCATCCGTCCCCCTCGTACTTATTAACGTGTCAGAAGGTGACGGGTGCGTTATCCACACTTTGTCACGCGATAAACACTGCCGTATTAGGCCCCCAGGTCACTCTACTAATTTGTGTTATAAAGCAATGAAACATTGAAAATGTATGTGTGGTCCCTTCTCTTTGGAAATCTCACAACGGTATCGCTGTTTTCTACTTACTTACATTTCATATTATAGGTATGCAATTATATGAATTTGACATGTTGTTCAAATAGTGATTAGATGTTTAAGACCACCATGGTGTTTTAAGTTATTGTAACTTTTTTTTTCTTTTCAAACAACTTTTGTTATTGTTCATGAATTAAATGAATAAAACAAAAAACTGAGGAATGCCATACTATATTTTAAACGATTACATATTATAGCAGAGTTTGTATTGCTATTTCTACTTGTTAGATGAGCGCATGAGTCATGTGTTTTCTATGAATCATTTAAAGCTGATAAGACACTATGATTGTCATTTGAGCTCATTCCAACATTGCCCAATTTATTGCTCATAGATGTAATGACCTAAGGGTCGTTTTCATAAAAAATGTACATAGGAAAAAAAACAATACTTAATTGAGTCCTTTGTGTAAAGTTACCCATACAGTTTATATGACTAACTTTCACTACACAAAGGATGCGATCATGATTTTGTTTTCAATAAGCCTTTAATTATGTACAATATTTTTTAAAACAACCCCTAACCCACTTAAAAACATATCAATTAACTACCCTTTTTTTTACTGGAGCCCATATAATTTCTTCTCATTACATAACCTTAAACAAACAACATAAAACTTGAATGAAAGGTACCTTTATCACCAAATCATGATTAACTACTTAACACTAACACAAAATTCCATATATACACAGATAAGTGTGTGCATGAATCCCAACAATTAAACTGATTTAGACACTGCTGAAACCATATGGAATGTGCCTTTTAAACTATATTGTAACTTTATAATTTTAAATAAAATACAAAACAATGTTTGAATGCTGTATTTTTATGCCTCTTTGTATAAATATATCCTTGCCATGCATTTAAAAAAAAACATGTTACCTGTTACGGTGGTGGTGTTACCGTGTTATATGTTCAGATGAACATATAGCAGCAAAACTGGAGTAATGCTAGTACATATAAATTATAACTTCTGTACTTGATTGATACTATACCAGCACCAATTTATTATTCTGGTTTAATTGAAGCAGCTGCACCAACCGCAGCTGCAGCAACAGTGCAGCTGCCTGCATAACCATGATCATTAGCCAGCTAAACCAAACTACAATCACTGATAGGCTGAGTGAAACTAGCTCAGTACATTTAATACTAACAAGCATAATCAAAATCATGATTCTTTTTTCTTAAATACTCGGACTATTTGATCAACTATTTATTGGTGATGTAGGTTGACTTGTGTAGTGGTTTGTGTACCTATGAAATTATTTATTAAAGGCCAGCATCAAAATATGGTTTTTATTTAAAACATCAGCTTCATTACTTAAAAATAAATGAAAAAGAAAACTTAGGAAAAGGGGACTCTTGCATGTAGTTGTAATGAGAATCAATACCAAATATGTGTCAAATTTCAATGCAATGTTGGATAGTCTATTACATAATAGAGTTCCCTTTATTTACTTTAAACTATAACACATATGATATTATTCTTAGGCAGTATTTTCATTTTCACAAATTACAAGTTCAATATATTAAATCAAAACTGATACAACGATATCAAACTGCAACTGCACTATGCTTGAGAAATATAGAAAATTATTCCAGTAAAACAAAGCTTGCTTAGATAATGCATGGTAAGGCTTAGCCCTTTAGTTTAAGCATGAAAAAGTTCACCATTAGATATTACACAATTACAGTGGCATGTGCATAACAAACATCACATAAATGTGTTTATCATTGCTTTACATTTTAACACGAGAATAATATAAGTGAAAACATTACTTACATAATAATGTTAAATATACTTTGTTGTAATTTTTAATGCAATTAAAATGAGAAATGAATATGCAAGTGCATTGGTTGCAACAAGGCCTAGCAAGCGCAGTGGTCCCTTTCCCTGTCACGGCTGTAGTCATTAGCATTCAGCTTTATTTGGTCTGGAAACTCATTGTAAAGCTCAGTTTCGGTCTCCTGGGCAAGGGCACGACGGGCGATTTCCTGAAATGCGAGTTCCACGTTCACAGCTTCTTTGGCACTTGTCTCATAGAAGGGGATGTCATTTTTGCTCTGACACCATTGTTGAGCGCGCTTGAGTGTCACTGCACGATTTTCCAGATCAACCTTATTGCCTAAAATCAGGAAAGGAAAATTCTCGGGGTCACGCGGCGATGCTTGTATCAGGAACTCGTCTCTCCAGCTCTCCAAGGACTTAAACGTGTTGGGCGCAGTTACGTCAAAAACTAAGACGCAACAATCCGCCCCGCGGTAGAACGCCACTCCTAAAGACTGGAAACGCTCTTGTCCCGCTGTATCCCAAATCTGCATTGTCACAATTCTATCATCAACAATTACCTCTTTTGTGAGAAAATCTGCGCCTATTGTTGCCTTGTACTGGTTAGAGAATTTCTTATTGACGAACTGGTTCATTAGCGAAGTTTTTCCCACACCGCTGTCGCCCAAGATGATTACTTTTAAGAGGACCTTTCGCCTTGACGACATTTTGCACAGAAATTTATACGATTAGGGATTTCACAAATAAAACTCGCCCCCTTTGTCTTTACTTATTTATGACAAACCCGATCAGCGATATAGTAAATGCGTCACCTGTTTTCGAATTATGGTGTTGGCTACTGCAAAAAATGTAATGAAAATGTATAATAATATACCCATTTTCAATATGTAATTATTTAAATAGCATAACATCACCTAAACAAAAATCTTTAATAATTTTGTTTGACAAAATATTATTAGTAAATATGTTTTTCTGTTCTGGAAACAGCATAAGGTTTAGGCAGTTTGCTACAAGCTTGTGCCTAGAGAGAAACTACTGATATTCAACAACTCAACAACGACCGACACCGACAGTCACACGACAGTCACCACGATTATGATCAAGTACCTATACTAAGTATTAACCGATGAATCAACTGTACGCGTAGAACTAAGTACTTACTTTGCTTTCCGTTGCGCTATAAATTCTTAAATTGATTAAATTGGTTCCAAGAGGTGAGGTTTGACCAGAAGCGTACTAGCTGAAGACAAACATTTAGACGACAACGCAACTTTGTCCTAACTTTCTTTCTAGGATGGAGAATAACCTGAGCGGTAGTGGGAGCCAGTCAAGTTCCGTTAGTGAGCTTGAAAAACGTATATTTCCTCGAACAAGAAAGGCGAAACGAGTGAAGTTTTTTCGTAATGGAGACAAATTCTTTTCAGGAATTATACTTCCAGTTTTAGCAGAAAGATACAGGTATGTAGTAATTAGTTAGCCAATTGAACTAATAATATCACACAATTAAACATAACTTACTTTCTCCCACTTTCACTAAACTTTTTCTTGTATATACAGGGATAACTGGGATATCATTACAAATACTGATTAGTGAATGTAATACAAATACTGATTACTGTATCTAGTGAATGTATTCTTAGTGTCGATATTAGTACACATTTTTTACACTTTGTCTGACTTAGTCAAGTGCTAAAACTTGTTTTTTTACTAACTACTGAAGTGTAACAATGATTAAGAGCTTTTTGTAAGTAAACAGGGAATCAAATTATATTACGATATTTGACATGTGGTAAAGCAGTCCAATTAACTAGATACCTTCTGTATAATGTTATATAAATCTTTAAACAATCCCTAGTGAGGCAGTTTTGGTAGGTAACTAATTTATTACAGCTCACATGTTTACCTTTGCTTATTAGTTTACTTATAAAGCGAATGTGTGTGCGGTCTATTTGGTTTGTGATCCATTTTTATGACCAATGTTACCAATTTCCTTGAAAATTGTCACATAAGTAATGTGTTATATGTAGACAGCCATAAAATACTAATAATCCCGAAATTCTTCAAGGATTGTTAACAATATAAGAAATGCTACTTGTGGGTATAATTATATTTATTTTTTTGCACACTGCTTTATATTTATTGTTGTCTAGACAATTAGGACTTTTATAATGTAACCATGTATGCAACGCGGCAGGTAAAAGCTAGCTATAACTACAAGATGTAGGAAACATATAGAAAAAAAATTAATGGTCCCTAAATTTAATGTGTAACTTAACAATGATTTTTCCAGGTCCTTTGACAGTTTGGTTGCTGATTTGACAAGAGCATTAGTAGAAAATGTGACTTTACCAAGTGGAGTACGGACAGTATATACTTTGGATGGTAGAAAAGTAGGTTTCAGTTATTAAATATAAGTACACAAAATTGTTGCAATACTTTACCGCACACATACACTGCCAGTTACATATATGCTTAGGAGTGCCACGCTTTTAGTATGGACACCAGACAAAGTCATCAAAAACTGCTATTGTGGACTCCTTTTGTAATTTTAACAAACCTCCCTCCAAATAAGATTGACTGAACTATGAAAGAGATGTTTACATGTAAGATGCTAATAAACTTTAGAGACACGGTACTGGAGTGTGATGCCAATCTACCTACATACCTGGTTTGAGGAATTAAATTAAGAAATGGTATCTTTAGTCATTTCAGTATCAGTAATGAAAATGAACTATAATGTTATCTCAGACAAAATTCCTGTAGCAAGTGCGATCATATTTCTATCAGGTGACGACTGAATCTGCTTTGTTTATTGAATTTGAGATACCATCTTTTTTTTTCTCTTTTCCTCATCACGGCGATCTTTTGAACTCAACAATAATCCTCTATTCTGTTTGATATCTTTTATCTGTTTGGGTTCTTTAGCTTGGTGAGATACTTCTCATTTCGGTGTCTCATTCTATCCTGACAAATCTATCTAGTAGGGTTGGAACACTGTCTCTTCTTTTATCTCCCCACAGTCAGAGGAAAAGTTCATATTTATGATTTTAGAGTCTCTTCTGGTAGTTAATGCTGTATGATCTCCTGTAGTAATTTGGGGTAGTTAATTTCGTTTGAGATGTATGATTTTATTACTAATGTACTGTGGTATGTTAATGTATCCAAGTGTTTTGGTTTGGAATTTTTGAAGGATTGGCACTGTCACTGTCTGTGCCTGAGCTGGATACCATAGGTCCATATTGGTTTTAAGATGGATTTATACATGTACTACCAACTTGTTTTGAATGCTCATTTGTCAGTGGCATCCTAGTACACATAGGGCAGTTTTAAGTCAAGTTGCTTACTCTTGGCCCATATGTGATTTACTATGTCACCCTTCAGTCCAATTGCATGCCAAGTATTTCGCATGAACTCCCTGCGGAATTTCGTCGTTGTTGATGGTCACTGGTGGACAATGACTTCTTTGATTTGCGTGTGTTCTCAATTTTTATGCAGTTTCTCAATTTTGTAACTGCAATGTCATGTTGCAGTTGTTCAGGTGCAGCAATTGAATCTAAATGTGTGGAGAGTATGGCCGTGTCGTCTGCATATCTTGCAACAATGGTGATATTTGTTGGTAGGTCCGCAGTAAATATGGTATAAAGGACTGGTCCCAGTATGCTTCCTTGAAGGTACTCCTGATTTAATCTCATAGAAGACCGAAATTTTGTCGCCGGCAAAAGCATCCTCTATTGAGGTATGTATATAGTTTTAACTTTATGTAACATGCCAAACTTTTTGGAAGTCCTGGCTGATGTCCAGAAAGACTGCAGAGCAATACTTCTTTTCCTCAAGCAATCAGCTTATCACATCGACAATGTGGTAAACATGCTCGATCATTCCATGGTTCTCCCTGAAGCCAAATTGATGGATTGGAAGGTATTATTAAGGAGGATGAAGGTACACCTGAATGACGTAATGTACCTTCATCCTCCTTAATAATACCTTTTCAAATAGTTAACCTATAATACCGCCTATTGGCAAATGAGGGCACTATTTAAATGTATGACTAATTTTCTTTACCCACATGACTTAAATTACCTTTTCTTCATTTCAGTCCTCATTAGGTACTTTTTTTTTAAACCCCTCATCAGCATGTGCAAAGTATAATTATATATGTATGTATAAATAATATTTAGTCAAATCTACTTTAAAATGTAATAAAATCTACTTTGCACTTATAAGATTATTTGCTTTTAGTATCAAATATATCGCCTTATGACTGACTCAACCAATTACTTTATCCTAATTAAAGAAACATAGTGTATTATAAATTTATTAATTAAGAAACCAATTTAATATGCTTTTTAATTACCTTATGTTTATAGATAGCAAAAGTAGATGAGCTTGAAGATGGACAGTCCTATGTGTGTAGTGGAGTGGGAGAATCATTCAAACGGTTGGATTACGAGGCCATAGCAGTGACTCCACAGTCATTTAGACTTGGTCTAGAATCACCGAGTGATAGTACAGCCCAAAAGGCAATCAGCAAAATTTCACGATGTTCACAGGTGACTATGGCAAATATTTAATAAATATTTTTTTATGCAGGTAAATTGCTAAAACAAAGAAATAATTAGTACACAATCATAATAGTTATCTTTCGTTACAAAACAGGAACACTAACATATCTTGAATGGCGTCTCTTACTATGTACTATATTTTTGAAATTCACCCTTATAGCAGAAAATTAAATATACTAATTAAGAAAATAACTAACTTGCTTTGACTATAATGATTGGGCGATATGATGAACCGAGTAAAGCAGGCAGGTATGTTATTGTGCGTAAGCTGGCGCCCCAGCAGCGAAGTCATCAGAGTGTCTCATAAACTGCATTTGTATGATAAAGCTTGGCCAAACTTAATAATAACTTCGCTGGTGTAATCAATAAACTCGATTGTTATATCATTTTCTGTCATCATGTTATATCAAATTTCCATTAATCAGGCCAATTTTTAGGAAAGCAGCACTACAAGTCTTGGTACATTTTTTTTACACCGTGCGATGTTAAACTTGCCGCAAGTTAAACTCAGATTCCTAAACTTTAAATTTGATTTGAAAAATTAAAAAAACTGCTAAACTTTTATTAATTCCGTTAATAAGGTCTTATAGAAATTTTTATCAGCAATGTCTTACAGCAAACGAAACTGAAAAATACTAATAAATGTGGCCACGGCATCGAAAATGGTGAACCTGGGTACCGCATTTCCAAAATTTTGAAAAGTTGAGATATCTCGTTTTGGTGCGACTTTTACTAAACATGATTTATCATATTTTGGCCATTCCTGAGCTGAGCTATCCAGCCCTGTAAGGGAGAACAACAATTTACCGGACACCCTGTATATATAATCTGAATCTCGGAAACGGCTCCAACGATTTTCATGAAATTTAGTATGCAGGGGGTTTCGGGGTCGATAAATCGATCTAGCTAATAACAGGTTAACTGCGAATCAAACTCGCGCATAGATTGTTCATAAATCTTGTTTAGCCCTTAGCCCTTGAAAAAGCTGCATAACTGCAGAATGTCAGTCTGTACGTAGGTAGTGCTGATCTGTCTGCTTGTGTAGCTGTCAATAAATTTATTATTGCTTACTTTCAAGGCACGTATCCTGATAACAGTTTTATACCAGGCACACTTTAAGCGATAAACTTGCTCTATAACATTATATAATTATATCTAGAAATCACTTGTACGTTATAGTATAGTATAAATGGAAAATAGTGAAAGTAACTCTTGTGTCATTCCTATTACTGAACCGACTGAAACCATTTTTGTTTATCTTCATTTACTGTCTATTGAGAGAAATAACTTACTCAAGTTGCTAGTAAGTTGTATGTACAGTCCAGTTCAGCCTAGTCCATATGTATACCTTGTCTATTTAATGTCATGTTTAAACTGCCATTGCCATAAATGAATTGTCACAACGAATATAGTCAAGGTATTAAAATGTATACATATTTATGAACTCGACTGTACTTAGGGGGTTTTTGTTTGTAATTGACATAAGATATCTTGTAAACCTATTTTACAGGCCAATGGCTCTCTTGCTACCGGAAACGGGGTAGCACGATTGCGATCTGGTTCGCCACGAGGCACTCCGCTGCGGTCGGGGTCGCCAGTCGTTCGGTCACACATTGCCACTTTCATAAGAAACGGAACAAAGCCTCGCAAAGTAAGAACCTATTTAAAATAATCCATACTAATATTGTGAAAGTGTCTGTACCGCTTTCAGGCTGTAACCCTCTGAATTGATAATAATTAATTTTGGTAATTTTGATACGTTATCCCACTTAGCTAACCCCGGAAAAGAATATTTAATAATTTTAAGGACAAATCTTAATTATACAGGGTTATTGGTAAGTCGACCTATTCCCGTTAGGAGGTGATAGGGGTGACTATTTGCGATAATTTTGACCCCCATATGCATTATGCAAAAGTGAACCATTTTTGAGTTATCGCGATTATTAGTTTTTTTTTAAATTAGTCGGAAATTCAACTTGAAAAATTTATTACAAAAAAAGTATCGATTTAAATCTTTTTTTTTCTACTGATTTACAAAACCGATAAAACACTGGTTATTTCTCAATATTAAAACAATAACTATCCGTCCAAATTTGAAAAAGCGAGACGGATAACGAATTTTTATCAATATTATTTGCGATCGCTTTCCACTAAAATGTCTTAAAAACAAAAAAAAACGTTATGAAACTTGGCTTGCAGATTTATTTAAAAACTTAACTGTTTTCTTAGCTCTCCAAAAACGCATAACAAGTAGAAATTTATTTAAAAAAAACCTGAAAAAATAATCATCACAAAGGAAGCGGGCGGAAACAAAAGTCACAAATGCAACTTCAAAAATTAAAATTAAAAAACATACCAAATTTAAATCATACATTTTTTATTTGCTTTTGTACAAGATGAATTCGTTGTTCCTACGCAAAATTAAAAAAAATATATCTGTACACGTTTGAGAATGCGAGGCCGAAAACTAAAAAATACATGTTTTTTTATCAAACTCCATCATAAATTACACGAAAACAGAAAAATTTACCAATACATTTGGCGGGCAGATTACACATAAAACATTGACGTTTTTCCAGCTTTCTAACGAGCTATTAAAACTAAAATGAGTTTTGTTAAAGATTGCTGGAAAAATTGATCACAAAGGAAGCAATAAGGAAGTCACGTCCGAACCATGTTGATATTTGTGTTTACGAGTATAACAGTTAGTTTTGATAGATTTAGTTAGTTAATTTTAAGGTATGTTAGGACGTGTCTTCCTTGTTGCTTCCTTTGTGATCATTTTTTCCAACAATCTTTAACAAAACTCATTTTAGTTTTAATAGCTCGTTATAAAGCTGGAAAAACGTCAATGTTTTATGTGTAATCTGCACGCCAAATGTATTGGTAAATTTGTCTGTTTTCGTGTAATTTATGTTGGAGTTTGATAAAAAAACATGTACTTTTTAGTTTTCGGCCTCGCATTCTCAAACGTGTACAGTTTTTTTTTTTAATTTTGCATAGGAACAACAAATTCATCTTGTACAAAAGCAAATAAAAAATGTATGATTTAAATTTGGTATGTTTTTTAATTTTAATTTTCTGAAGTTGCATTTGTGACTTTTGTTTCCGCCCGCTTCCTTTGTGATGATTACTTTTCAGGTTTTTTTTAAAATAAATTTCTACTTGTTATGCGTTTTTGGAGAGCTAAGAAAACAGTTAAGTTTTTAAAATAATCTGCAAGCCAAGTTTCATAACGTTTTTTTTTGTTTTTAAGGCATTTTAGTGGAAAGCGCACGCAAAAAATATTGAAAAAAAATCGTTTTCCGTCTCGCTTTTTCAAATTTGGACGGATAGTTATTGTTTTAATATTGAGAAATAACCAGTGTTTTATCGGTTTTGTAAATCAGTAGAAAAAAAAAGATTTAAATCGATACTTTTTTTGTAATAAATTTTTCAAGTTGAATTTCCGACTAATTTAAAAAAAAACTAATAATCGCGATAACTCAAAAATGGTTCACTTTTGCATAATGCATATGGGGTCAAAATTATCGCAAATAGTCACCCCTATCACCTCCTAACGGGAATAGGTCGACTTACCAATAACCCTGTAGAATAAAGGAAGGCTCCTTTAAGGTTAAATAATACCTTTTCTCAGCACTGCGCGGAGATGTTTCTAAAGATCTGGTTTGTTGTCACATGACATTACTTTTTTAAGGCCAAGTAGATACGTTTTTGCCGGCCTGTTTGCTGATTGGTCGATAACATTATTCTCCAACCTTGAAAATCGATGAAAATCAATAAAAAAAAATTTGGATTATAGCGCCATGTAATCCTAGATTATAGTCGACTAATAAGGACACACCATTTTGTTTCGTAAAATATTAGGTGCAGTTTTGCTAAGACACAGACTAAAAATACTGTCACTACTTCACTAGTCTTTAATAATGTAATTTTTACTTGGTGGCAGTAGTTCAGTTCCAGTAGGGCAGTCCCAATATCTAAATTAATGCATTTAAAAAACCAAGTGTCATTCATGTGATATTCTCTCCACTCCCCGATGCGATAGCTCCCTGTATTTTCTTCAAGTTGTTGTTTGTTGTTGTAGGTGTGCCGACTGTTGCTCAACAAGCGCAACAGCCAGACCCTAGAACAGCTGATGGCTGCCATTACGGAGTGCGTAAAGCTCGACACGGGATGCGTCCGGAAAGTGTTCACACAATCCGGCTCGCCGGTTACAACATTACACCAGTTTTTTCAAGAGGACGTCGTCTTTTTCACATACGGAAATGAGAGGTAGGTATACTGAAAATAATCATGAATATGCTGTTAGTATGTAGGTGCGATCGGTTTTATAAGTAGCTGCACACTTCGGTGCTTTGTCACTTTAACGTCATGTTTGAACTGCTGCACTATGGCTACACTGCTGCGATAAGCTACAACAGTATGCAGCTACTTATAAGTCCGACTGTACTTCGTTCGTATTCAAAGCAAGTTTCAAGTTACAATGGGTAAATAGGCTCGGTAAGGCGTGCACTATTATAATTTGAAACTGGAAGTTTTATATTTGATTAGTGGTAAATAAATGTGCAATAATAGTAGGTAGTTTATATAACTGATATATAATGAGTGTCCTTAAAATACGAGTGTGTTTTTATAAAACAGCCAAAGGCGAGTTAAGGCTTGATTATGTACAGTTGCCTACATTACTTTATCCACGCACATATTACAAGTACTCTACGATGGGTTCAGAAGCCGTAAGGCAAATGACCTGCATTGCTACCAGTGCTACCTGTAACATATCTATAGGTGCTAAGATAATAAACAGTTAGTATAAACTGAAATATAATATAAATCAAATCAGAGAAATAACATATTTTTCAGTAGGTATTACTGCTCATGTTTTCGAAAAAAGAATCTCGAAAGCGGCACAACAAACGAATGAAATGCAATGACGACTTGAAGATAAAAATGGCGGCAAAGAAAACCTGTGCTGTGTCACGAATATCAATGGTTTTTTTAAATCAATGACAAACTAATGAAGTCCCTATTCCCATGTCCTTCGAAAACAAATGTCGTAAGACATTGTTCTTAAAAATATGCCTAGTTGACTTTTCAATTGATACTAGAATTGGGCCTATTTAAATTGTGTTGCTTTTGGAAGATGTTCCACATTTGAAACTCATTACTTTATAAAATTTGATAAAGTAATTACAAAATAATGTTACAGCAGTCATTGCTGTTACCTACTACCATAGTAATACTGGTCATTGCCAACGTGTTTTAAACGCATAATAGAGGAGTTATGATACGTGTGTAGATAAATAAAATAAACTATACTATGTTTAATAATAATTTATTTCGAACAAATATTTTGTGTATTTTCAACTGTTTATTTCTTAGGATTAATCAGGAAGATTTTGAACTTGATTTCGAAGAAAGCAAGGCTGTACTGCAGTTCAGGAAGTCGACCATCACTAGAACCACAAGGTAACAACCGTGTGTTGTCTTGTTAACTCTGGCGGCTATGCATGCTCTTAAGAATCCTTTCCCTATTTTTTGTGTTTTTAAGAAAACAATTAGTTTGATGACTCATCCATACGGACTTTGAAAAATAAGTTTTGATGTAGCTTTAGTAATAGATATAATAAGACCTCCATACAATATCTTCATTATTTATATAAAAGTCGTAGAATTGTAATTACCAAGATTTAATAAAACGTCTGCTACGATGTGCGATAAGGGTATTCTTAATGTTAACCGTAGTTTATGCGCATAATGATTACGTTTGGCTGACATGCATGAGTACATCCTTATTCCATTATTGGGTGCTATCTATGTTTCTTAATCATAACATTCATAACACATGGCGCAGGCTTTTGTGTGTCATTTCTTCGAATGTAACATTAAACGCAAACTTATAATGTATTATAAAACGTCTATTTACATGTTCGAAATTTACCGACCGCCATGAAGCGAAACCAACCAAGCCACCGTGAAATGTTTACACACATAATTATGTACAGTCAAGGAAATGTATTCGCGTACCTTTTTGACTTATCAATAAGAGTGAAAAAGGTACGCGAATACATTTCCTTGATCGTACATACATAGATGTTACTGAATCTAATAAAATCCTTGACTTTCGGACAAGGTCTGCAGTTGCAATTAAATATATTGGAGTGTAGAAGGTATTACAAGTGTCTGTGCCCTATATGTTTGATATATTAATGACAATTGTCCGGTGAAAAAATAACGGACTGTACATGCATTTGAGTAGGTTTGATATGTATATTGATATTTACTAATAACATTTTGTATGCACTAAACGTCGAGGGCGGCTCATGACTAGCGATAAGAAATGCAGAAGTTGATTGCGGTCTTGCTCTAGCTTTTTAGCTAGAAAATGTCATCAAAACTTTGCTTCTCAGTACATAAAAAAGAGTTAATCAGCAGTCAACATTTGCAATTCGTATTGCTAGTCTGATCCGCACTGGGATTACATCAACAATAAAACAGATGTTTATGTAGAATACCATTAATTATGGGTTATTCTTTTTTTTATGAAGCGCCTGTTTAATTATTCTGGGTCCATTTCCAATATTTAAACCGCGGATAGATTAGGTTACTTAAGCTTAGGTTATTAGCCTAGGTACATCCATATTTTACTGTACGAGGGCTGTTTGATGTACCAGTTCTTGGAAAAAAAAAACTTTTTTTTGTATGTAATGCATTTATTTTTCTACGTAGTCACCTTTAAAGGCTATACATTTGTTCCACCTATACTCAAGCTTCAATAAACCATCGAAAAAGTATGATTTTGGAAAGTCATTAAAATAGGCCTCTGTGGCGGCAATGACTTCGTCATTTGATCCAAATCGCTTACCACCGAGCCATTTTTTTAGGTTGGGAAACAAAAAGAAATCACGTGGGGCCAAATCCGGAGAATATGGGGGGTGAGGCAATAGTTGGTAGCGTAACTGTGTTAATTTAGCCATCACAACTCTGGACGAATAAGCCGGGGCGTTGTCGTGATGAAACAGTACTTTTTTCTTTTTTAAATGGGGTCGTTTTTTCTTCAACACGGTGTCAAATTCATCCAATAAATTGGCATAGTATTGCCCTGTTATCGTTTTCCCCCTTTCTAAGTAGTCAATATGTATAATACCCTGGGAATCCCAAAAAACAGTCGCCATGACCTTTCCAGCCGATGGGACGGTTTTTGCTTTTTTGGAGCAGGTTCACCCGGTAAAATCCACTGCTTCGACTGCTCTTTCATTTCCGGGGTGTAGTGGTGAACCCGCGTTTCGTCCACGGTCACGAAACGACGCAGAAACTCTTTCGGATTACGGTTGAACACGGCCAAACTCTGCTCCGAAGTAGTCAGTCGGTTCCGTTTTTGCTCATCCGTGAGTAAACGCGGCACCCACCTCGCCGATACTTTCTTCATACCCAATTTTACTTCTAATATGTGTTGAACCCTCTCGATTGAAACGTTTACAGCATCAACGATTTCTCGAGGTTTAATTCGGCGGTCGGCTAAAACGATATTTTCAATTTTCCTAACCATATCGTCTGTAGTCACCTCAATTGGCCGGCCTGGGCGATCCTCATCAAAGACGGTTGTTCTGGCTCGCTTAAACTCGTTATACCAATATCTGACGGTTGTCATAGAAGAAGCACATTCATGGTACACCGCTTGCATTCTTACTTTTATTTCATCACATGTTTTTCCATCCAAAAACAATAATCTAATTACAGACCGATACTGTTCTTTCTCCATTTTAACAATTTTAAGTACGCTTTCACTGAATCGCTGTCAAATGAGAAAAAAAACAAAAGAACGCCATTTTTTTTTAATTTTCCTGCCTCTGAAAAATGGCTTAAAAAGGTGGTATACTTTTTTTCAGCCAGTGATATTAATATATTTAGAAAACGGGCACTTATCAAACAGCCCTCGTATTTTGTATTTGCGTTTTGCAGAATATTGTGATTACTTACATACATATGTTTACATACACAACTTGCAAAACACATGAACTTCTGACACGAAGTATCAAATTTTGCATTAATTTTTTTGTAAGTATTGTTCTGAAGACGAGTATTAAGTTCACAAAGCTTATTTAAAATAAATGTTATACCGTATAATATGACCTCCACAGAAAGTCATTTAGCCACATGAAATGGATTTATCTGCCAAGACGGAGACGTTTAACGCCCGAAAATTTGGAACAAATTCTAATCGTTTATTTTAACAATATTAGATGGGACAGTGATGAAGAAAAAAATAAGATGTGTAAAGTTTTAAAAAAAGAGGACGAGAATTACGTCATCATTTTGTAATTTTTTTTACAATTTAACATAAAAATGTTTTTTCAAAAACATAACTTGGACTGATCACTATATAGAACAAGCATTGATGATTGAGTTTAACGATATAGGAACTCGCTACCTTTCATAAAATTTTGGTCCCCTGGATTCCTATGTCTGACTGTAATCTATAGGTACGATTTTCAAAACGCGTCAGAAATATTTGGGATGTCTTTTTTTTTGAATTCAAACTTTTGTACAGCTAAAAATCAATGAGCAAAGTGTCTGCCAAATGTTTTTTCGTATCCAGGGAGTCATAATGAATCGGATGGGCGCAATGAGAACCGCATAGCTTTCTTTAAAACCATTTTTATAACTCCGTCCCATGATAATGCAGAGCCCTTAATGTCTGCCTCTTCGATTTTCTTAGTTTCCAAGATGATTGTGACCATGGACCCCAGAGGCATACAATTGCAAATGGTTTAATATTTACCCTCATTTTTCAAGCAACTTCAATCCGCTGTACAGATGTAGTGCATAATTGTTTTCCTTCGTATTTTCACGGAAACGTACGAACGTGTCTTGCTATTTCAGTCGGTCACAGTACAAAAAGTACGGAGGTTCACTGAAGTAGCATGACACGTTCGTACGTTTCCGTGAAAATGCGAAGGAAAGCAATTATGCACTACACCTGTAACGCGAAAACGCAGCGACATAGGACCTTACTTGACTGGACCAAATCAATTCGTACTGATCTAAACTGCAACCCACCTCGATGTGAACCATGTGCAAATCATATACGGAAATGCTCGCCCACTCCCTACCTAATACTTATTAAAGCTCTCCTGCTCCAACTCTCTCAACAAGTTAAACATATAAATCTAAATCTGATTATTTATTTTGTACATTTTTTTCCAGGTACTTAAAACAAAATTGTTTTCATCAATTTGTAAATGGTTATGTGTTTTCCTACGCTTGTTTTACCGCGCACCGAGGTTTCCGTACCGCCCGTTCTGTTGTTTTTATATAGGGTATTCATTGTTAATTAACTTTATTTTCTAAGTTTTAGTCGTTATACTATAATAATAGGTTCTTTTAAAAACGCCTATCTATTGCGACCCGTATTCCAATAACCCCACCCGTTTTACCATTCCATTTTAAACGAGTCCAAATTCCCCTGAAAGCAGTATTCGCAATTAAAATAAATATAGCTCAAGGACAGACACTGAAAGTAGTTGGTGTACATTTAGTTAAAAACTGTGTTCTCATGAGCAACTATGCGTGCCGTGCTCACGAGTCTCGAGTCCACAAAATCTTCACTTGTTAACAAAGGACGGGAAAACAAAAAAAGGAGTTTACACAAATTAAATTAAATCATATCTCGCCGTCTATATACAGGTATATAGACGGCAATATCAGGGATGCAGTTGGGTTTTCGAAGCTTGCTTTTTATTAGACTTGTTAAAGTTTTTCTTCATTAGACCAATAACAAAAAATGTGCTACTGACCTAATTACCTGGTTATCATAGTTCCTGCAACAGCTGTTTCTTTCGTTATTATAATTAGGTTCTGTACCCAAAGGCTGCCAGAACCCCGTTACTAAGATTCAGCAGTCTGTCACACGGCTGTATTTTTGAACCGTAATAGCGAGACACTAATTTCTTAGAGTGTGTGACTACGGTCGCTATAACAACTAATAATAAAAATAAAATGATGTAAAATAAATGAAAGTCAGTCACGCATTTGGCTCTTTCTTCTATCTTTCCATTACTAAATGAAGGTGCCTCCCAATTGGTTGAAGGCACATCTGTATAATTCTTAAGTCAAAGTCGATAAAATGTTAAAAGTAATAGATTTGATGAAAGTGCGGAAATTATATCATTTTAATTATATAGTACATTGTTATAGAGGTTAGAAAGTAAGCAATAGATGGACGAGTTAGTTCGAGGGCCGACGCGTAGCGGAGGCCCTCGAAAGTACGAGTCCATCTATTGCATTTTCGGCCGAGGCTTAACACAGTGCTTTTCACGACTACTGCGAGGAAATAAAAAAAAATCTTATAAGGCGTTTTTTAAACTGACGACTCTCACCGTGACAAAAACTTTATTTCAGATAATTAAAAGCAGACATATATGGCTGTATGGAATCTGATTCCTTTGCCTATCCGTGAAGGGCTGAATATTATTAAAAAAATAAAACGACTTCTCATTGGCCAATTTAATTTCATATGCAGCACAAAGTGTGTTCTGATTGGTCGAATTAGTGATCAGCGGACCGATGTTATTGGTCAATGGAACAGACCAACAATGTTAACATAGTTGGTCTGTTTAAATTCATAGTAGGCCTGCTCATTCAATGTACAACTATCGATTGTTTTGGGGACCAAGAACAGACCATCTTTCGCCACATTTCCGAGCAGTGGCGTGAAAAAATAATAGTTGCGCACGTGTATCAAACGACGTTTATTAATACATTTGCGAAAACATGCCAAAGAAACGAAAATAAAACAGTAGTTTAAAGAGAATAATTTGCGAAGAAATGTAATGACACATAGTAATTTAATTACATTTAAACACCGAAAAGCAATAAATACTTATTACTTATTTGATTTACTGGCAAATAAATGTATTATTTGGTATACGAAAGCCTATGGTCGTTCATAGTACGCAATCAATCAGGCGGTCACTTACTTCTACACGTGTAAAGGTTCACATTACACAGGCCGTGCTGCGCCAGGCCCGACATGGTGTAATGCGAATCCACCTTAATACTCATCTTACCAATCATTCGGAACACTTATTCAGCCATTTCATGAAAACTGTTTAAAGAATGTATAATATTATTACATACCTGGATAACTCTATTTTATATTATTAATTATGCAATTTAAAGATTTTAAATAATATTATCTGTGTATATTTTAAATGCTTAATCTAAAATATATAAACGAAGAAACTGAATGACTGACATACTTTTATCAACGCACAGCCCAAACCGCTGGGTCTAGAGAGTCCAAATTTGGCACGAATGGTCCTTTAAAGGTCTAGGAGTAACAAAGGGTATACAAGAAAGAATTTTCCGAAAATCGACCCCTAACGGGAAGCAATAACGGGTAACGATTTCTACGCGTTAGAAGTCGCGGGCGTCCACTAGTGACGTAATAAAATAAATTGGTTGAACATGCAAACTCTTTCTTTGGATGCATGGCTTGGAACAACAAAAAATAAATAAATGGAAAAGTAGAAAACACTAGCGTGGCAGATCAAAGTTTCCGCACGAAATGCAGCTAGGAAAAGTATAAAGTAGGTAGTTCGAGAAATCTAACTTTACATCTTCAAAAAGTATAACTTTATGAGCAACTGTATTAAAATAGTACATTTTCATGAAAGTGCGGAAACTTGATTACGGCACAACCCTTTTTTTTGTTGTGTTGGTAATTTACGAACAAGGTTTTTCATGACAGGTAATTTACACCCGGGCGGCGATGGGCATGCACAAGTAGTTAGTAACAAAATCAACTTTGAATTGGTTTACAAAATTGAAAAGTCATATTTGTACGCGATGTATGTGATAATGATAAACGCAAGTGGTGGTCACATAATTACCACCACCAAACCACTGTATATAATTTATGGTGAAGTGTGTTAACAGGAAGGGGCCCAGCCCGGGCATGCCGGTGAAAGCGGGCGGGGCCGCGCGCGCGGCGGCCGCGGAGGCTGCTGAGGGCGACGCCGCGGTTTCCCTCGACGCGTCCCTCATGCCCAAACCTCTACGGCTCAAGTACAACGTTGGGGACATTATAGGTAAAAGTAACTGAAAAGCAATATTTACTCGAGTTAAATAATTTGTTACGGATCCAAACCATGTTATGTTATATACTACTGTACATTACATTTTTAAATTATTTTATACTCAACAAATTTTAAAATAGTCTTCAGAATAGTAATCCTCCGTGGTATAAGTTATAAATAATATCAGGCATAAGTCATATGCTTCGTTCGTAACCAATTAGAATGTATCGAGATAACCCGGAACCTCAATTACCTAGTATCTTATCATATCACTGGAGATCAACTTACATTCGCGAGACATTTTTGACGTAACTAGACTGTCGCTTGAGGTCTTGTCATTAAAAACCCAACATATTTTGAATATTACAAAAATTACCTAGTATCTTATCATATCACTGGAGATCAACTTACATTCGAGAGACATTTTTGACGTAACTAGACTGTCGCTTGAGGTCTTGTCATTAAAAACCCAACATATTTTGAATATTACAAAAATTACCTAGTATCTTATCATATCACTGGAGATCAACTTACATTCGAGAGACATTTTTGACGTAACTAGACTGTCGCTTGAGGTCTTGTCATTAAAAACCCAACATATTTATTTTGAATATTACAAAAATTACCTAGTATCTTATCATATCACTGGAGATCAACTTACATTCGAGAGACATTTTTGACGTAACTAGACTGTCTTGATTCATTCCAAACTTAAGAAGGGATGCAGATTAAATACATGGCAGAGAAGAGGAGATTGGTCAGCGCCCTCACTCACCAAACGAAATGCAATAGCGATACCTACTAAACTAATTCAAGTCAGTGTTACGTAAGAGAGTTGTGCTCAATGACATTTACCGATTACTATGCTATCACATCATGACCTCGTGACAAAATCAACAAGGCGGATATGACGAAGCAAAATAAACCGTATATACTTATAAAAACGCCTGGTATCGAGTCGGCAGTTTTGTTATGCAGATTGAAAATGATAATCGCTATACACACCGTGACCCATCGTGACATACTATGGTTTGGATGCGCTATCAATGGAAACGTAATGTTTACTTTAGGGTAGGACTTTCCAACCTTTTGGCGTCAATCCGTCAACCCCTTTGGGGTTATATATATATTATATATTTTTCCATGTGTTCCATGTATCTTTTTGACAAACAGAGAAAGTTATGAAAGTGAAGAAAATAAATTCCCATGTAGTGTGTAGTACTCTGCAGTTGGTCAAACCAGAACCTGCCAAAAATTGCAGGGGCTCTATTCAACACGGTTCCAGGACACTTAATTGGACTTTGACACTCGGCAATTCTCGACATTTATCGGGAGAGACACATTGCTGTATATCTTCTATAAATATATAAAAGGAGAAACTGACTTACTGACTGACATATCAACGCACAGCCGAAACTACTGTACCTAGAAACTTGAAATTTGGTACAGGGGTTCCTTTCATGATGTAAGTGAGCACTAAGAAAGGATTTCCGAAAATCGACCCCCAACGGGAAAAAAAGGGGGAGTACTGGGAAACTAATTCTACGCGTACGAAGTCGCGGGCGTCCGCTAGTTCATTATATAATAGTGTGCACTTAACAGTCTGAAACAATAATGTAGATCACCTTCCACTGACATATTTTTACAGTAGATCTATGAATAACACAGATGTGGCTTGATTTAAATACAAAAAACAGAAATATAAATAAATTTCTAATTACAAAAAACACAAATATTCAATTAGTAAATGTAAATTACACATAATTTAATTCGAAGCAAATTTTTTGCTAACCTAACCCGTCACATATGTCATAAAAAGATTTCAAATGTCATGAAATACTTAGGTTGACGTTTTATTATTAAGTAGCTGTTGCCCGCGACTCCGAACACGCAGAAAAATAATACGTAGCCTATGTTCATCAGGGATAAGGGATAATATAGCATTCTAATGGTGTTTTTTTTTTCGGTCCAGATGTTTTAGTTCATATTCAATGCAAACTAACAAACAACAATCTTTCGTCTTTATAATATTAGTGAAGATCGGTAGTTTTTAATATTTTTTGTGAGTAAATTCTAACATTTTATATACTTTATGTAAAAACACGAACCTTTACGATTAAAATAGATGTCCCGAGTACCAAAGCGAAATAATCGTATTGTAAATCTATTACGTTTGACGTGTCGTGACACTATAGTATTGTTTTTAACTCGGCCGCATTATTGTAAACTAAATAATAGCTATCGTACAGTTGATAATACGATAACACGTCAAATGCAATATGGTTATACCCAGTAGAATAGAGGCCCTGATCAATTTCTAGCTAAATAACTTGCTTTTAGTATAACAGATAACTCTCTTTAACGTTTAGCGCTTGTTATACACGCAAAGTTTCGGGTCATACGGGAGACCCGAAACATCGTGACGAACGGGAGTCCCAGAGGAAGACCACCTCAAGGGGTATCCGAATCACTCCCAGGTATGTTCCTGAGTTGATTCGAATACCCCTTCCAAACCATGTGTGCATAAATACTTGCAGAATATCATTATTGGTGTATCTGGTGTATATAGGGTATCTGGAGGGGCACTACCTTAAATCCTATAATAAATAGTTAGATAATTTTACTTTAAGGAAACATTCTTTTATTTATAAAAAGAAACAAAACTACAGTCAGTGATTTTCTAAGATTGGCTTGTCTCATCCGGGAATCAAACCAGCTAAAGTTTCACAAAATGAAGACTCGCTATTTTATTTCACTAATCGATACAGTCAATGTTAAAGATATATTTTTTCCAAGAAACAGGTCTTACACTCGACCTTCGTACGAGATGTCCATAAAAATGTTATTAGGAGCATACACCGCAAACTTTGCAGAATAGTCTTCTGCATCGAGATGAATTTCACCGAACACTAAATATGTGTATCCAGAAGTAGGGGTTTCGTTTCGAACAACATAATTATTACAGTGTAATAAAAACATTTTCAATAGCTCGTTTCAATATCTTCTTTACGTAATCATTTTCTTTCATTACGTGTCCCTTGTATCTTTTAGAATTGATGGTAAAATAAAATTAACGTTTGATTTCTCGATATTTTTTATTTCTAAGACCTAATGTTTATTAGATAGATTCGATCGTGAACAATAATCCTATCGATTAGTAGAATAAAATAGTGGGTGTTTATTTTTTGAATGTTTCGCTTGTTCGACGCCCGGGCGAAACAAGGGAATAAAAATTTGAATGTACTTAGTTTTGTTTCTTTTTAAAAATAAAAGATTTTTTCCTTTAACTAAAATGATCTAACTTAAGGATTTAAGGGAGGGCCTCTCCGGGGCCCATATTTTATTCCTCTCGGTGTAATCATCTTCTTCTTCTTCTTTTATCAACCTAAAACCACCCACTGCTGAGTGAAGGTCGATGTATGTATACTCATAATTATATCTAATGATCAAACAGGTGAAGGCAATTTTGCAGTGGTGCGAGTTTGTAGTGACAAAGCTACTGACCAAAAGTATGCGTTGAAAGTAATAGACAAAAGAAAATCAAAAGGCAAAGAACACTATGTGGCAGCCGAGGTAAGATATTACAAATATTTTACTACTTAACCCTTCTTTGCATGGCGATGGAAATTTCCATCATAACATAATACCAAATTTTCGTTTTTTTTTGTAATTTTATTTTAAGCTAATTCAAAATCAAATAAGGTTTGTATTCAGTTTTTTTATTTTTATGTCATTAAGGGTTAAAAATTTACGAGTAACTTTTTTTGCCATAGTGCAGAATAGATACGAAATATCCTTTATATCTCACTTAACAACGATTATATGCTGTTATTATTTTGTGTCAGGTTTTTTTTGTTGATTGCTTTTCTACTTTCCAGTCCACTTTCACATTACTTTTTTACGCAAGCCACTTTACACAAACCTTTATCTTGCCGCTAGTAAAAAAAGATCAAGTCGTCGTCACTCGATTTATTTATGAAATAAATGAATAGATAAAAACCCCTGATATAATGGCGACCCCTACTCGTACTGTAAGGGCTGTTATCTCTTAAAAGGTCCAACTGTTTCTCAATAAACCTTGCTAAGAACCACCTCGAAAAAACAAGATTGATTTAAAAAAAAGGAGTGAATCGGTTCATTCGTTTAGGAGCGATGGCGCAGCCAGGCTCACGGATGCAAAGATACACACGTTAAACTTATAAGTTACACTTGAACATCCGAAGCCTTGTATCCTTTCTCACTAGGGCCTCAGAACTAACAGCAGCAATCGTTTTACAGTCTTTACCCACGTACTAAAATTATAAGTTGTTATGATGACGCTGCTGACTACTATCGTACGTTCGTACGTAAGTTACTATCAATAGGTATTTACATACGTTGTACTCCAGTGGGCATTTTGCGGGCACGTCATTTCGTACGATTTACAAAAAATATATCTGAGTTTGCGAGTTTTATATTTTTTTATATTTTAAAGCACACGAAGAACCTTGACTGCGAAGAATTTAGAGATAATATTAATCATATATTCGCTTAATGTACCTAAATAAGTGGTTAAATTCAAATTATATATATATTTAATTTTATATACTTGTTTTATTCAAAAACAAATGACGTCAGTATACTCGACTAGTTCGGCTAGCCATAGATACCTACCTAACTTACTGCATTAGCTACTAAGGTACTTTACTTGGAATTGCATATTACAAATACTAGGTAATAAATACTAAGTACTTACAAATACCGATTACCTTATTTTGACAATTCGAAGATTTATTAATTTATTTGTGAACCTTAACAAATGACGAGCCCGCAAAATGCCCGCTGGAGTGCGACGTAGTTATTTAGATATAAGATCTGCGAAAACTGCAGTTTCGTCACAGACCTAACACAAAAGGTAATCAAGGTAATCAAGTCTTGGCTTAAAAAAACCAAATACAAAACTCAAAATGGTCAAGCGTGAGATGGCCTTAAATTTTAAGAGTTCCATAATACCTTGATAGCAGTGAAATCGGGTCACAGCACATACGAGGGCGGTTTGATAAGTCAGTGACTTTAAGTAAAACAAAAAAACATTTTAACATATGTACTTTTTTTTTCTATTTCTGGACTCTTTGGGAGCTGGTTGTTTTTTTTTTAAAGGCGGGAAAATTAAAAAGTTATCTAGTCATATGTCAGATGAGATCGGAAAATTGTTAGAAAATGGAGAAAAGCGAATTTCGTGTGTTAACACACGAAATTCGCTTTTCTCCATTTTCCACATTACTTTAAACATTACTTTTTACGTGGGAAAACTATCAAAGAGACTGAAGACCGGCTCAAAAAATATTATGGGGAATCTGCTCCATCTCATGGAATGGTATTTTTATTTTATTTTATTTTAAAAAAGTTTTGCAAGTAGGCCCTGTAGGCACTTTTACAAGTCTGAGTCTACCAGCGCTTCCAAAGAGACCACTGTTGAGAAGAAGCGCCGCAAGAAACTCAACAGTAAGCCGTTTTTTCCAAATAAATCACTTATTACTAAACTTAAGCTACACAATTTACATGGGCTATTTCCAGCAGTCCGCACCCCGCAGCTCGCACTGCGAACCACTGGGAACAAAAATTCCCACCAATCCGCACCTCCGGCAAGTGGCGCGAACCACTGGGAACTTTCACTCCCAGCAGCTCGCACCGCGGACAAATGGGAAAATCAAATTCCCAGCAGTTCGCACTGTTCAATTCAACATGACTGTGTTCAATTTCATGCTCCTATAATACCATATGAAATTGAACACAGTTATGTTGAACCAAACAGCGCGAACCACTGGGACCTTGATTCTCCCATTTGTCCGACCAGTCAAAAACTCCCAGCAGCTCGCACCACTTGCCGGAGGTGCGGACCAGTGGGAACCTTTATTCCCAGTAGCTCGCACTGCGGACTACTGGGAAAAAAAATCCCAGTAGTTCGCAGTGCGAACCACGGGGCGCGGGCCACTGGGAATAGCCCATTTAAATGCCACAGGGATGTACAGGTCCCAGTAGTAATAATAATTAAATATATCAAAATGTCGGATTAAAATAAATAATACAATTTCCGAGATGTAAACAGTCTCCAAAATGTCAAATTAAAATTAAGAATGAAATATAATTTAAAAAAAACACAAAACAAGGGAGATGTAGAAAGTCTCCACGGTCAATTTTGGAGTTGTAAAGAGTCTCCAGATGTCAAATTAAAATTAAATACAATTATTTAAAAAAAACCAAAAATAATAATAAGGGAGATGTAGAAAGTCTCCACGGTCAATTTTGGAGATGTAAAGAGTCTCCAGATGTCATATTAAAATAATAGGTAATCATACAGGGAGATGTATATAGTTTCCACGGTCATTAATAATTGTAATACAAAAAAAAAAAACAGTCCCAAGCATTGTCATCATTCATATAATCTTTAATACTATAATAAGCTTTAGAAATTAGTTTACGTTTAACGTAACTCTTAAATTTATTTACTGATAAATGAGTAACACTACTTGGGAGCTTATTTTAGAACCTTATACAATCACCCATGAAAGAGTTTTTTATTTTGTGAAGCCGTGTAAAGGGCACTGCGAGCTTATGTTTATTTCTGGTATTAACATTATGTATGTCACAGTTCTGTCGAAAATTACTGATGTTCTTATGAACATGCATAATGTTTTCATAAATATATTGACTGCATACGGTTAATATATTCGTTTCTTTGAACTTATCTCTAAGCGAGTCTCTATGACCCATCTTGTAAACAGCACGAATAGCCCTCTTCTGTAGAACAAAGATGCTGTTTACTTCAGCACCACTACCCCATAGTAAAATACCATATGACATAATACTATGGAAGTAACTAAAATAAACTAATAGAGCGGTTTTCAAGGCTATTAGATTCCGAATTTTATTAACTGCAAAAGCTGCAGAACTTAGTCTATTCGCTAATTTAGCCAGATGAGGACCCCATTGGAGTTTTGAGTCTAACGTTATACCAAGAAATACTGTATCATTAACTAAGTCTAATTTGTCATTTTTAATAGTTACAGTAGTTTGTCTATTTTTCACATTGGTAGTCATAAATTTAATACATTTAGTCTTTTTCTCATTTAGTAATAAATTATTACACGTGCACAAGTGGTTTACAGAATTTCGTTCTGGACGTACCACTACCAATGACGCAGAAATGCTTAGTCAAATTCAAGCGTAATACTAATGAATTTTTACGTCGATTTGTGACTGTAGATGAAACGTGGATTCACCATTATACGCCAGAGACGAAAAATCAGTAAAAACAGTGAACTTTTGCTCACGAACGGGCCCCGAAAAAAGCGAAAACCGTTAATTCGGCAGGAAAGGTAATGGCCACTGTTTTTTGGGACAGCCAAGGGGTTATTTATATCGATTATTTAGAGAAAGGTAAAACAATAAATGGCCCTTATTATGCTACTTTGTTGGACAAATTTAAAGCAGAAGTTGTGAAAAAACGGCCACATCTGGCAAAGAAGAAAATAATATTTCACCACGACAATGCCCCAGCACACTCTTCAGCAGTCGCAACAGCCAAATTAGTAGAATTGCGTTACGATATACTGCCCCACCCACCTTATTCGCCGGATTTAGCCCCATGTGATATTTTTTAATTCCCAAACTTGAAGAAATGGCTTGGTGGGAAAAGATTTTCATCAAATGAGGAAGTCATAGCTGAAACTGAAGCATATTTTACAGGGTTTGACAAAAAATATTTTTTGAAGGGTTTGCAAAAGCTGGAACATCGTTGGATGAAATGCATTGACTTGAAAGGAGATTATGTAGAAAAATAAAATAAAAAAATGTAAAAAAGTTTTTTTTTTTGTTTAAAGTCACTGACTTATCAAACCGCCCTCGTATAAACTTTACGTACAGTGACCCAAATGCAGTGTTTTTTTATGGCAGGAATAAGGCAAACGTGCTTTAAAAGATATTGTTTGTTTTATTAAACAGAGCCCGTTCCCAAGCTTTGTAAAGATATAGTTAAGATATATCATGTTATCGATGTGGTGTGTTCTATTTGAAAGGGAATGTAATAAAACTAATAAATAAGCGTTTGGGTGGCGCAATGGATAAAGATGTTAATATTGTAAATGTAGGCGGTAGGAAAAATAGTGGCGCAAATGCAGTTGATACGAGTAATATAGCATCACGTGTGGTGTGCGTCGTCAGTGTACTTTGAAAGTTGTATCCGATCCGATCGGATCACTAAAACCATTTCATCCGCTAAGTTACACAAGTAGTAAATGTACTTTTTGTTTTGCTGCGCTACATCGTAAACATTGGAAAACACTTTCACGAACCTTAAGTCCGTGATGAGGGAGAACAGGAAGATATTATTATTCCAGATATTTATTACATTTACAAGTTAAGTTTTTTACAATAAATATTTAAATATAAAAGTAAAATAACAATACTAATACAAAAAAGAACGTTATAAAAAACCTAACATACGAGTGCCGCCGGCAGCGGGGCAGGGCCCAAGCTACCGGTGGTTAGGGCTGCAGAGAGAGGAACCTCCTCACAATGCGTGCCGTGTCGAGAAGTACTGCCTTCTGTATCTGGCCCTTGAGTGCTTGACCCAGCCATCTAGCGAGTCTCTTAAGGTGTTGGTCAAGACTCTTCGCTATAAGACCGTTTGCCGAAACAACTATCGGGACGATGTTCGTCGAGTCAACATCCCACATGGCGGTCACCTTGTGAGCCAAGTCAAGGTACTTGCTGAGCTTGTCCTTCTCAGCCTTCACGAGGTTCTCGTCGTGCGGGATGGTGACGTCGACGAGCACTGCCCGACGTTGAGGTTTGAGGTCGATCTGTCAACACGATATCAGGCTTATTGGCGACAATAGTCCTGTCCGTGATGACAGATCGATCCCAATAGAGCGTAGCACGTCCATTTTCGAGAACTGGCGCCGGTGTGTACTTATAGTACGGCACTTCAGACTCAACAAGACCATATTGAAGAGCAAGTTGCTGATGGATGATCCTGGCCACGAGGTTATGTCTGTGCAAGTACTCACCGTTCGCCAAATGCGAATAACCGGAAATTATATGTCTGAGGGACTCGCCCGGGTAACGGCATGCTCGACAAATGTCGACCGTGCCATCCCTCAGAATATATTTCCGGTAATTGTTCGTCATTATGACCTCGTCAGCAATTGCACAGACAAAACCTTCGGTTTCCCCAAAGAGGTCACCGAACCGTAGCCAGTTCACGGACGCTAAAAAGTCTACGTCGGGCCTTGTTAGGGCCCGGTAGAAGCGTCCGTGTAGCTCCTTGCTCTTCCATATGTTCTTGCGGTGCTCAGTGCTCAACACCGTTGGTCTGCGCTGATCCGATAGTGGTTGGGCGGTAACGGTGATGGCCGGTTCAAGGGTCTGGAACAGGAGCAGCATTCGATCACGGTACGCGGTGAGGTTAGTTCCTCCCTCTGTAGCCCCGTTGTATGCTCGCATGCAATTTTCGTTGTTCGATGTTGACTATCGCATGCGGCGCACTATACCACCGGTAGCGTGAGCCGTGCGCGGAGCAGGATGCCCCGCAGGCCCCAAGCGTGCCGGCAGCGGTGGTCGCCCGCGTCGCGCAGGTGTTCGCGGCGGCGGAGGCGACGGCCCACGCTCGTCGCTCGACTCGCTAGTGTCGGGTGCAGTGGCGAACTCGTCACCCGACGACGATGGCGAGGACCTAGACGAGGCGGGCAAGGGTGGAGGGCGTGCGTTTGCAGTATCCGCTTCTGTTCTGTTCGCTCTAGATCTTGTTATCATTTAATGTGACGTTTCATGTCAACATTGTCAACGTGTGATTTCTATTTTTAAGTTATGGTATGTACAGTGTATGTTATATTTTTATAAAACATGATATTTTAAATGTATATAATGTACAAATACCAAAAAACTTAAAACACAAAAACTAATTAATCAATTGAGACTTCGAAAAAGAACGTGTGTCAGCGTCAGCGTCAGTTTTTTTTTAAATATTATTATTATCATATTCACCACCGTGGCACTAGCTTTGCGTTACTAGAGCTCATGACCTTTGATTTATTTCAGGTTCGCGTGATGAGGAAACTCTGTCATCCTCGCATCGTCACATTATACGATGAGTTTCACACCGGTGACTGGCTTTTCCTTGTTTTGGAATTAGTTAGCGGTTTGTATGTTTTTACTTTACAAAAAACAGGGATGTTGCGGATATACGCATACGCATCCCAAAAATCGATACGGAGCTTACGCGGATGTGAATCTGTGCAAGAATGAGGCCCAGCGGGAGCGCGTGCTACTCGTACGTGGGTGTGCGTGTTAGTTTGGTACTTCCTTTTTTAATTTTTTGTTCTATATAATATTTTCAAGAATATAATGAAATACAAAAAAACATTATTATTTGATTTAATTATTTACATAATTTAGATAAATTATCTCTTTAATAACTCAATGAAAAGCAAGCGTTAATTAAAAACCCAATTGCGTTTTTATATTGTCGTCGATATACCTATGTTAATACTGTCATTGTTCCATTCTTGTTATTTCAATTTTAAGAGTTTAGGAATCCTATGTCACCCGGGATGGTAAAAGGACTCTAACGATACCACACACATCTATAACAGCGAAGGCGTTTAGAAGTTATGGTGGAATAAAGAATTGTACATGTATACATACATGAACTTATACATTACACTTCTTTTTTGGGCAGTCGTGTAAAAATATTTTCATCCTGCATCTGCTTGTGATGGCAAAAAAGTATGCATCTGCATCATCCCTATAATAAATATCATAGTACATTTAAGATGGTTTGGCTTCGCTTTAATTAAACTTCCTTGGTAATCATAACATAGTTTAGAGGCCAAACAAAACATTATTAATTGTATAAAAAACAGTACCTATGTATAAATATTATGGTATGAACTATAATCTTTGTCATTCACTTTTTACAAATCGAACGGTTAAGACTCATAGGTATAAACTTGTATGAGAATCGTTTTTATATAGGATTCTTATTTTTGAAATATATTACTTTATGTGATTTAAATTCATTCTTATTTTTGAAATATATTACTTTATGTGATTTAAATTAAAACAACCTGTATTATTTAAGCAATTCAAATGTCTCCCACAATTATGTACATAAGTCCAAGGCACGCAATGCCAGGGTAAGTAGTGCAATCAAACAAAATCTGGGTTTGCACACCCTTCTTGGGAAACGTTTTACATTAACGGTGAATGTCTTTTATTCGAAGGTGGAGATTTATTTGACAGCATCGCAGCTTCAATCAAGTATTCAGAACCCCAATCTCGTTTGCTGATAGGTCACCTAACCTCTGCCATAGCATATCTACACTCGCTGTCCATAGTACATCGTGACATCAAACCTGAAAATTTATTGGTAAATGTTATTTGTTTTTTTATGAGCATTAATCGACACTGTCAATTATCCCGTGGTCATATATGGTTGTTATGTGTTCGTGACAACGTAGGTAAGTGAAATTTCCTTTACTCATGTTAACTTTACTAAAATAATAAATATACCGACTTACTCGTACGGACGTTCAGTCGAAAAATTGCATAATGGTCTAAGAGCTAGCTACGGAAATAGGTTTGCAATTCATAGAGCATAAAAGTCCCTATAGTTAGAATGCCATACTATCATTATCAGGGGTCGTAATTTTGATGCCGATGACGTCAAAATGACGTAATTTTACACACAGGGTGCTCTGCCTTCATTTGGCAGGTGTTTAGTTATGTATTAACTGGTACAAAAAATAAATAATAAGAAACGGCAAAGTGATTTTAGTGAAATACAGCTTAATCCCAATAAAATACGGATCATGGCAGCATCTAATTTTTTTCACCTCTTATTACTAAAAAGGGCAAATTGAGACAATTTTCTTTTATGAATGTCAATGCGATAATTGTATGTATGACTATTTAATCGTATATTTTTTTATTACAACATAAAAACAATTTTTTTAATTGATAATGTTACTCGATGATTTAAGCCACGGTCCTTCTCAATCAAATAGTTTAATTTACGTGTTAGGTATAAAGCAGATATTTTGTCTACGCGTCAATAGATTAAACTCATTTGTACATGATTAAATGATTGACGACTAATCGTTAATAATTACAATAAAACCATTTGGAATCATACTCTATGTTACGTGACGTCATTTTTGCGTCAATGGCATGAAAATTACGGGCCCTGATCATTATTTATTTATTTATTTATTTTTAAAAAGTTTTGTAAGTAGGCTCTGTAGGAACTTTTACAAGTCTGAGTCTACCAGCGCTTCCGAAGAGACCACTGTTGAGAAGAAGCGCCGCAAGAAACTCAACAGTAAGCCGTTTTTTCCAAATAAATCACTTATTACAATACTAAACTTAAGCTACACAATTTAAATGTCACAGGGATGTACAGGTCCCAGTAGTAATAATAATTAAATATAACAAAATGTCGGATTAAAATAAATAATACAATTTCGGAGATGTAAACAGTCTCCAAATGTCAAATTAAAATTAAGAATTAAATATATTTAAAAAAAACACAAAACAAGGGAGATGTAGAAAGTCTCCACGGTCAATTTTGGAGATGTAAAGAGTCTCCAGATGTCAAATTAAAATTAAATACAATTATTAAAAAAAAAACAAAAATAATAATAAGGGAGATGTAGAAAGTCTCCACGGTCAATTTTGGAGATGTAAAGAGTCTCCAGATGACATATTAAAACAATAGGTAATCATACAGGGAGATGTATATAGTTTCCACCAGTGGCGAAGCGTGGCCAAAACCAGTAGGCAACCCGGTCTAGTCAAGTGCGAGGTGGACTACGCACTGTTAGGTTTCCGTTTAGTAAATAACCTTTTTTTTACCAACCAACTTTTGTCCACGACTCCGTTCACGACAAAGTAGAGTACCGCTATTTCCTCGGGATCTAGTCCATTTTCCGAAATAACTATAGCCGTTTTCGGGTTATAAACTAGGTAGGTACCTACCTATTTCTGTCTCAAATTTCACGTCAACATGATGTAACGTTGAATTTTGAAGGTATAACAAAGGTATAAGCATAAAATCGATTAAAATAAAAGAAAACGCAATCAGAAAAGTACCAACTAAATTAGACCCCCGCGCTATCAACGTATGCTGATTAATGTTATCTCATATTTTTGTTTCCACGTTCCAAATAGGTATGTTTTATTAGTAGTTTTAGCCACCTGAAATAGATAGACAAGAAACATAATAGGTACCCTCAGACCTCATAGGTACCTCCTACCTAATAAAAAGTCAAAATCTAACCTCATCTTATTTTCATGATATAGGTACCTAGCTAATTACTAACAACTGCTATTTAACTACTAACATTATGATAAGTAAAGTACACGAAAAATGTTGGTATCTATATCTAACAAGCCTGTTTCAAGTCCCAATACTGCTAGAATAGTTAGTGTGGAAGTGTAAGTAAGTTTAAAGAATAAGTACCTACCTACCTACAGTCACATCAACAGAGTCCACACGCTAATTCGATTTCTAATTTCGGTGCGTGAGGAGAGTAGGTATGTTTACAGGGTGACTGTATTAATCTTAGTATAAACTAAAATCATTTCCCGATACTTAACAGATGACTTGGAAAAACTCTTTAACCTTTTCAGATACCTAATCTCTAAGATAAATAGGTACATTTTTTGAACTTAAAATTCGACCATTTCGAGAGACCTACTTACATTTATTTAAGTAAACAAACAAACCTCGTCGCCTTCACCGCAGTACAAAATCACAATAAAACTACACTTACACACAACACTACGACAATACCTACACTTAACAAGTTATATTTCACTCATAAAACGCAATTTAACACAACTTTAAAACATCACCTAGTGTTTTAATGTGAGAGGACGCGTAATGGCGCACGTAATGAAAAACTACTGCATAGTAAGTGCAACAATATTTTGATTAGAAATTTGGGCTCGAGGTCACGCGCGAGTTGCGCGACAGAGGTGCCCCCGTTATAGGCAAAGGTGATAACGACTATGACTACATGCAAATAAAGTTTAAATTTGGATGCAATAAGGCGCAATGGCCGCGCCGGACCTGCGAAACTATTGTACGCAGTTTTACGGAGTGTCACTGTCGATTTGTGTTGGTGTGAGAGGTCAAAGTTCTAGGAAAATCTTTGTATGTGTTTGTGCAGGTACGGCGAAGAGCAAGCGGCTTGTATGGGGTTTTTAAATGTGGGTGTAACTTCAAGTTGAGTAAAATGTATCTGTGTGCAAAATTAGTAAATGTGTGCGGACTGTCCTGCGCTAGCCATCGGTTTTAGTAAGAATTTTTTGATTTCGCGCGCATTGGTAAATTGGAATTGCGGCATTAGGCGTTTTGTTTATGCATCGTATTATATTAATACTGTGTTATGTCAACGGGTGGGTAAAGCTATTGTATACCGGGTTACCTAAAACGTTTTGTTTGTATACCTACTCTATGCATAGGAATTTTTGGTAAAGCCGTAAATAATCGGCTTGTACGAACGCCTCGCGACTGGTTTCCACGGTCATTAATAATTGTAATACAAAAAGAAAAATCAGTCCCAAGCATTGTCATCCATCATTCATATAATCTTTAATACTATAATAAGCTTTAGAAATTAGTTTACGTTTAACGTAACTCTTAAATTTATTTACTGATAAATGAGTAACACTACTTGGGAGCTTATTATAGAACCTTATACAATTACCCATGAAAGAGTTTTTTTATTTTGTGAAGCCGTGTAAAGGGCACTGCGAGCTTATGTTTATTTCTGGTATTAACATTATGTATGTCACAGTTCTTTCTAAAATTACTGATGTTCTTATGAACATGCATAATGTTTTCATAAATATATTGACTGTATACGGTTACTACATTCTTTTCTTTGAACTTATCTCTAAGCGAGTCTCTATGACCCATCTTGTAAACAGCACGAATAGCCCTCTTCTGTAGAACAAAGATGCTGTTTACGTCAGCACCACTACCCCATAGTAAAATACCATATGACATAATACTATGGAAGTAACTAAAATAAACTAATAGAGCGGTTTTCAAGGCTATTAGATTCCGAATTTTATTAACTGCAAAAGCTGCAGAACTTAGTCTATTCGCTAATTTAGCCAGATGAGGACCCCATTGGAGTTTTGAGTCTAACGTTATACCAAGAAATACTGTATCATTAACTAAGTCTAATTTGTCATTTTTAATAGTTACAGTAGTTTGTCTATTTTTCACATTGGTAGTCATAAATTTAATACATTTAGTCTTTTTCTCATTTAGTAATAAATTATTAACACTAAATCAATCTACTACTTTTGATATAGCATTGTTTACATCCACATTAAACTCCTGTTGTCGGTTAATCCCGGCGCCTGGCAGCTGTTCAGCGCTGGGTGTGACAGTGGTTGGGCAACAAAGAGGTTGTAAAATCAATTGAAGGTGTGCAATTTATAGAGCTCTGTGTTTCGTGTGGTATTATAGCTAATTATTATAGATTACTTAATCTCATTTACTGGGTCAAATTTTATCATGTTTCTTTACCCAAAGGGTGAAAACAGGACCCTACTACTAAGCATGACTGACTCGATCTCGGCCGTTTTTAAGAAACTTCACAACCCGGGATCAAATCCGTGCTAATATTTTTACCTGGCACAACTTTTCCCCTAATCGACACGCCTTGCAATGTTATATTCGAAATAAATAAATAATTAGCTATTATATCACAGCAAACTCAGAGCTCTATAAATTCCACGGGTGCGCCAAAGTTCATATAAAATTGCAAAGTAGATTATTGGAAGTTCGAAAATATTTCTTATAAAAATTAATTTCCTAATGACCATTACTTATATCTATTTTTAGTTAATAACAATCGCAACTCCAAATCATTGATATGTATAATGTCATTAAATGTATGTACTTCTATTTCTATTATTTAAATTTATATTTTTTATCAATATAACGATTTCTGGCAATAAAAAATAATGTTATAAACATTTTTAAAGATACCCTTGTTTATTCCTAAACTGTTTAAATATAAAAGTCACTATGCATAAAATACTTATAAGTAGGTCAGGTTAGGGTTATCTTGTGTTCCTTAGAGCAAGCAAATGTTTTATTTTGGCAAATATCGTTTTACCTACGGGTGACAGAATTTCCTTATTTGTAGCGAATGAACAAGACGAATCAGGGCAGAACCGACTCGGATAGGTTAGGTTAGAAGGCCAAAGGCCTTGGCCTTCGAGGTTATTTTTTTTATCTGCCCAGAAAAACCACCTTTCGATAAATGCATTCAATTTTAATAAAATAACTACTAATTATATCAAATAAGTTTATAAAGAAAAAAATCATCGAAAAAAAATTATATGCCCGCATACAATCTTGGCATTATGAGTATAAAAAATCGAAGTACTGCATATTATGAGTAATACTAGTAGTACTACAAAATTATAATGAATAATATTCTAAGAAACAATTTTCTAACAAATGATGTTTATGATCACAAAGCTGTATAATAAAAAAAACTAAATTAAAATTGTATATGAGCCAATATGGACCCAAATTGCACACCTTCAATTGATTTTACAACCCCTTTGTTGCCCATCCACTCTCACACCCAGCGCTGAACAGCTGCCTGGCGCCCGAATTAATAAATAATGATAGTATGCACTAATTAGAGAGATTACGTTGCTCTATAAATTGCAAACCTATTTTGTATCTAGAGCTCTCCGTCTATAATTTTAAGCATTCAAAGTCTTCATCGAAATTTTAAGATCTCGGGTAAATTGTCGCTTCAACTCGTTTAACTCATCGTCGTATCTAATTTTATTTTATTTAAAAGTGATCAGTGTGTTGTTTATACCATTATTTTACTAATACCTAGAGACAGGCAACTGAAACTTAAAAGATAGGTACATCAGATATTGAAGTTGTATCAGTCGCGAGGCGTTCGTACAAGCCGATTATTTACGGCTTTACCAAAAATTCCTATGCATAGAGTAGGTATACAAACAAAACGTAAAACCGACACACGCCATACACCTTTTTTTGCTCCGGCTTGTCTATTTATTTACGTGACGCTTCGCCACTGAGTTGTATGCATAGTCTGTCTGTAGATTTGTTATTAACAATAAACGGTTTTATTTATCATAAATAATAATTCTGTCATTTAGACGATATTTTTCTTCCTTTACCTAAGTACTAATAAATAAAATGAGAAGAGATAACTCATTACCTTTTTCCAAAGTTTTGTTCTGTTTGTTTATAGGTCGAAGTTGCCCCAGACGGAAGTATACGCGGCCTCAAGCTTGCAGATTTCGGCTTAGCTGTCGAAGTGTGGGAACCGCTTAAAGCTATCTGCGGAACACCTACATACGTCGCTCCAGAAATCCTCATTCAGAACGGTTACGGCCTAAAGGTAAGGATTGTGGTGCCTTTCCTATTCTACTGTGCACAATACCTACGTTTTTGCCCTTTTACTGTTTCCAAAACGTAATAAATTGACAAAACAAATGTTTAACGGAAATCTATTTGCAATAGATTTTGTCTATTTACTTTATTGGATTGGGAAACATTAAAAACATATATTTCTGTTTCGAACTTCGCTAAAAGATTTGTAGATGTGAAGTTAGCATGCTTTTTTTCCTATTTTGGTTTTTTTTTTTTTTTTTAAGGCCGAGGTATGTCTGTCCTAAACAGATACTTGCCACTAGATGCTAGCAATAGTTTTTTCTTGTTTTTGTGAGAGATTTGGATTTTTGACTGACATGTTGATGGAGACATTCGCTTGTTCAGATCGACGTGTGGGCGGCGGGCGTGATCCTGTACGTGCTGCTGTGCGGCTTCCCTCCGTTCTCGGCGCCCGACCAGGAGAAGCTGTTCGACGCCATCTTGTCGGGGCGGCTGGAGTTCCCCTTGCCATTTTGGCAGAACGTGTCCGCCGGCGCCATCGACCTCGTCGCGAACATGCTGCGCCCGCAGCCGGAGCTGCGCTTCGCCGCCGAGGATGTCCTAGATCATGTTTGGATGTCGGTCAGTGCACTCACGCCCCTCCATTATTTTTATTTGGTCGGTCAACGACACCATTGTAGTTAACCTTACTAACACCGAACGGTAAGAAAGTCATTGATAAAATTGTTGAATAAAGAATGGGATGTCGTCACCAAATCGCGTTTGTTTGGAAGGGCCGATTGTCAAACTGCCGGCAAGTTTACGCAAAAACGTGCGTAAATCTGTGATATTGTGGTCTCTTTGACCGTTAACGGATTTATTGTTTTGCAGGATGATTATGACGGCAAGTGCGAGGGGATATGGTACGACGAGGACTCCGCGTAGCGCGTGCCGCCGCCGTTTGTCGCCCGCGCTTCAGCTAGCTTCCTGTCGCGTCCGGCGTGCGTGACGCACTATATCAATGTAAGCGTACGCACTACCCAACCTAGGCGCCTCGAGTGAAGCACCTTTAACACATTTTGAGAAACATATTTACATTTGTTCGATAGAATAAAAACATAATTATTGTCCAAGGTGTCACTAGGAACTTAAACAGATCGTGGGAGGTCGCACTTGAATGCTAGAAACATCGCCACAGAAGCCGGCCCGGCGCCGGCTCCTCCCCGGCATGACACATCGTGCTGATGGCCTTGTAATAATGATAACACCAATACCAAAGTTACTAAATATATAACATCCGTTTCAATTTTTTATACTTATTGAATATTTTATTGATAAGGTCAGATGGAGTTAGAAGGATAACTTTACTAAGAAGGAAGAATCATAACAGGTTTGTGAAAAATGTACTGTATTCCGATTGTATTTATTGATGAAATAATGTCCCTCTTACCCCACCTAACCTTACCACTTATTGAAGAAGAAAAAAGGGTGTTGCTTATACATGCAAATTTTTAATAGATGAAAAATATGTAATGTTTTGTATCTGCTAATAATTAGGATGAGTTTATTGCTAGGAACATGTTACATGAATGGCTTAAATCTAATATTACTTCATTTTATAACATACTATAATTAATTTCTATGCATTTATTGTGATTGCGGTGGTGTATGTTGCAATGCCCAGAGCGAGATGTCATTAATTACATGGTATTTTGAACCTACGAAAAAACGCTGCCTAATTTTACATACATTTACGCCATCGTTCTACGTTAAATAAATCAAGTGGTGGGACGCATTCTCGTGGATTGAAAATTCTAAACCATGGCGTCGTGATAACGCTAAGCAAGGCGTATGATTGTTAAGTCCTTGGAATATAAAATTAAAAGTAAATCTCATTCATTATCGGTACGGAGCGCTTTGAATTATGGCGTCTAAAAGAACGTAAAGCTAGCTCAGATACAGGGTGTCCCAGAACTTTACGTTAATATTGAGGGATAAGAAAGCCCCTTCAATAAAAAATTCAGTAATGTAATACTTACGAACTTATTTGTAACTTAACCTTACTGTTGCAAAATCAGCCCGCCAAGTTCAAAGTTCCAGGTCCATTTACGGTCCAGGTTACCATCGGCAGCGGCCGCGAAAATGTATGAAATTTCATAACGTACCTGTTGTTTTACGTTTTAAAACCATGTGTGAACTAGGATAACTAACTCCAAACAGCCAAACACTCGTGCAATCAAAATTCTTCCTTGTATATTTTACTTTTTAAACGTCTAAGACTAAATACAAACATTTTCAAACAGCGTTTACAGCTTTTTTTATAGTGTACCAAATAGTTCGACCTTTTTTGTTAATAGAAATTGCGTTCATAATCAAAGTAAATTGCCGAAATAAACTATACGCGTTTTTTTTTAAAATAGTTTAACCTATATTTTATTAAAATTTAATTAATGCTTTATTTCAGTGTCATACTAAATCGTACCCAATTCTGTTCATTTTTTCAATAAAATTTCGGGAGTTTGGGTTTGTTTTGTGTCATATTTTGTCGCATTGTTGGAGAAAAGCAGAGTAATAGCCAATTTCCCGGTTTCTGGCTCACAAAGGAAAACAGGTGTACCGCAAGGTAGCGTTCTTAGCCAGTACCATTAAAATATTAATAAGTGCTACTAACAGACACATTGGAAAGTTGTAACTATATTCTGGACAGGTATAGAAGAGGATTCTTTATCTTTACGTCGTTCTAGGACTCCATGTAGAAGGCCTGGGACATAATATTACGTAGCGGAGGATAATTCTTTTTACTTGGGTCTGTACTGTCGTACCCAAAATAAAAGTGATTTAGTTCTTGCAAGAGATCATATTTGCGACTGTCTGTATGTATGTCACAGCTGTTAATATATAGTGACTAAATATTTATCTGGTTAAGATGTAGATTGTACTTGCTCGTTTCTTCCTAAGACAAATAAATATTCAAATATTTTTAATACTTTTACGTCGTCGGTATTCATAAATCCATTTCAAAGATTGTTGAATATTAATCATCTGTCAGTCAATAAATATTGTCAGTTGTCAAGGGCTCATTTTTCAATTCCGGGTAAATTCGGTCAGTTCATACTC
The DNA here is from genome assembly GCA_923062465.1 of Acleris sparsana. Lineage (NCBI taxonomy): Eukaryota > Metazoa > Arthropoda > Insecta > Lepidoptera > Tortricidae > Acleris > Acleris sparsana. The sequence continues at coordinate 18,083,855 of OV281285.1, forward strand.
ATACTCCTTTTTTTAAATATGTATAATCAATGAAGGGATATGGCCTAAAATTAACTGTTTAAGTCAATAATCTTCTATACACAAGGACTTCACATCAGCGCGCAAATCGCGGTTTAAGCACACTCCTTCCCGTGGTCGTCTGTTCAATACTGTCGGTTCCGTAGCTAAGTGGTAAAAAAATAACCTTTTTAATGGTGTTTTTTTTCTTTCCTGTTCATGAGATTTTGAGAGACAATTTTATTGACGCAATAACTAGACGCAACAGTTAGTAGCAAGAGAAAGATCCGAAGTATTTTACAAACCAAATAACTGGAGCGTCATTTGCTCCGATTATTTTCTTGTATTTGTTGTATATTTCATCACTAAGTGATATAGGCGTTTAAAAATCACACCTCTCCCGCATATTGAGGTTTGTAGTTAGCATAAAGAGCTTATAAGGGTACCGTTTTTTCTCTTGAGGTTCGGTTCTTGGGTTTCTACTCCAACTCCACAGATACCCTGTTTCAGTCAGCTTCTAAAATCAACATACGTAGCTTCAACTGCGCAGTTTTTATACAATACTGATTAATGTCCAACGATATTTTAGAGGGCTGGTGTGTCAACGGCAATGTATACACAGAGTAAGTCGAAGCATAATAATATTGTGAGATAAGATGTTTGGGCTTTTTTGTTGTATGTCGTGATCTGTCCCATGTGAATAGAAAGTCATTAGTTACAGTAGCATTGTTGATTAACGAGTAGCTGAATAATAATAGGGATAGAACGTTGTATTTTATCGACTATCGACAGGTAACTCTCACGTACAGTCGACTACAGAGACCACTTTATGACCTTATTGCAATGAAAAGCTTAAATAAAGGGAGTGGAATCTCTTTGTAGTCGACTATACCAGGACATATTTTATGTATTAGAATAAGACCTATATACTTACGGTCGGCCTTAGACGTAACTGCACTCGGTACCTTGTCACTTTGACGTCATAGCTCCTCTACACTATCGGCGATGATCGTTGATGGTCTGATCATCTATTATTGGCACGATCATCGTGCGATCATCTCCACTATCGCCCGCAGTAGTTTGACGAACGGCAAGCATACAAGATAAGATGGACGTGGATTGTGTTGGTGCTTTATTATTTAACAAGTGGACGAAATGAAGACGTGAGTAGTGCTTAAGCAGTAATAATATTAAAACGAAGTATGTAGATTGTAAATACAATTACTATACACTATCGTGCTCGCCCCTAATCGTCTGTATTCGCCGATAGTGTAGAAAGGCCATCATGTTTGAACTGCTGCCCTAACTTCAAAGTCAAAGCCGTCAGAGTGCCTACTCATAAGGCCGACTGTATATAACACTTAAGCTATATAATATAGAAATTTTATCAAATATTTTGAAAAACTCTCTGAATCAATTATTGAAATGAACGAATGAAGAATGATATTTAGATGTTAAATATAAAAGCGAATAAAAGCGAAAAAAAAAACATTAGAAAAAAAAATAATCACAATATCGATAAATGGAAAAGTCAATAAAACGAAATGTTCTATCCCTATATCAGAATTCCTATGGTAGAAAAAGGATCGGACTGACCGGTGCCGTGTCCTAGGCCGTAGTGGTGTCATTTAATGTTTCATGAGAGCCCACTGAAGCAGAGAAAACCGGGCAAGAGCATGTCGGACCATGCTCAGTGTAGGGTTTCGAAGCCGTTACTACAAACAAATTAGACCTCGCGACAAACTTAACTTTGCCATTTGAAAACTGTTATCCCCATACATCGACAGAGGTCGCGGTCAGTTTACCAACACCGCAAATAAGTTTTCAAACCAGGACTTTGAAGTATTTTACACTGAGATGTTTGAACCACCACGATCAAATAATATAGAGAATAGGTGTAGGTAAACAAGTAGAAATATAAAATAAAGATGAAAATTATTTCACACCCTTGTCGATCTAAACGTTTCCCAGGCCTTAATGCTTTCCGCATGACTATTAAAAAGAACAGAAAACAATCTTAAATATACACCGACAAAAAAAAAATGGTATTAACCACTATATCGATTATTAATCTCGCGATCTCGCTGAGTCTTGACTGAAGTAGCATGGTAAATACGAATATTTCCGAGAAAATACGATGGGAAAAAATGTTTCACTACCAATGTATTACCTTTTTTAAAGTCGTTTTTAAAGTTAACACTATTTGTACCCTATGCCTCGTATAAAAATAACTAATTCCACAAATCCATCCCACTGCAGCCGGAACTATAATCGGAAATATCATGATCGGTATCATTTTCACTCGAAGTACCACTTTTAACGTTGTTTAAGGAATCAAGTTAACGTTATTCTTAATACTATATTTTGCTAAAATCATCGAAATATAATAAGTATGGAAGAGTAACACCGAACAAACTTGACGTTGAAATACGTCCCTTTTCCTCTACGCTTGAAACGTTTGAGTAGACGCCATTAGTGTAGAGGTTGTATATATTTTCACCCATGTCGATGTGTTTGCTGACAACTGGCAACAATTGCTATGTAAAATTCACTGCTTCTGTTGTTCTCTATAAACCTAATATTTGTAAATGTCTCTATATGTGTAAATCTATAACATTGTAGGCGCCTTGGTCCATACTGTAAGCCTATAATTGTAATTATAATAATAAATAAATAAATAAATAAATAAATAAGAAAACTTTGATTAGTTAAATTGCTATAACAAGAGATTTGATTGGTCTACTTTTTTTGTCTCGTTATGGCTACTCAAACACGCTATAAAATTACACATCTGACATTTTGCTGAACTTGGATGGTTTAATGCAGAAGTGATCCGTAATTTAAATAAGTTAAGGCGTATACTTTATTTATACAGCAATAACTAATTTATTCTTAAAAATATAATATTTAGTAGGCAATAAATAACGATATTATATACGAATATATTATAATAGTACATTATTATAATAGGTAAATCAAGATTTTTTAAGATGAGGCATGGCGGTATTTGATCGTACCTAATTTAAATCGGCAACGGATCGGCATCGCCTCGCCTCATTCATACAAGGCGAGGCGATGCCGTTACGGTGCTGATTAGTCTGCGTTGCAGTAGGGAGTTACTGTACGGTACTGTGCAATTTGGAACCGCTGAGCATTTCAAAAAATGTCTCCCAGTTTTTGAAACTAAAAAGTCAGTTTCTTCAAAATGGATACTGCATATCCTTCAATGTTTGCTGGGAAGCCACGTTTCATCGCGTTTTTCTAAACGAACTGCAGCTATCCAAGCAAAACGTTTTTCTTCATTTCTAGGAAACCTAAAAAAAAACATTAATCTTTAATATTATAATTATTTCAGAACTTATATTGCATAACATCGGCCATGTCCATTTTGTAAGGAAATTATTACTTACTAATGGAATGGAATTACATCCTTTTTAGGGTCCGTGCGACTCCTACACCAATTTACGATGCACGTCGGCATCGTTGTTGCTATATTTTATCTTATTTATCAGTTATTTATAATTATTTTACAAAACTATAATGACAACCATTTGACACAATAACTCAAAGCCTACTGGAAGCCGGTTGAGCACCAAGTATTAGCTCCGCCCATTTCAGCACTAAGTATGTGGAACACTTTTTGAGTGACAGTTATCCTTCTATACTTATTATATTTCGATGGCTAAAATAAACATTCAAGCATTCTCCAAACTCATCTGATATATCACTTGTTGTTAAACTATTTTTCTTAATACAATTTGTTGACCGAAGTTAAAAATAAAGTTCTAAAATAAAGTCGCATGAGTGAATCAGATTGGCGGGTGTACCTAAACAAATATAAAATACTGTACTTAAAAATTACCATGTATACTATTTAGTACCTATTTTTTTTATTGTCCCGCCCCGTACATTAATTTATTACAAAGTGAAGGTACACCCGCCACCATGAACTGTCAGGATGGCAAGTGTATGTCAATGTACCGTAATCTTACCCATTATTGTTGGATGTTCTCCAAAAAACGGTACCAATGTTGTACTTTATTATACAGCTATTATTTGAGCAATGCGATTTGTACTTTCAGAGTTACACTCATTTAACATTTTTTTCACTTAACATGACTTTATGCACAGGGCGGTACATTTTTTTAAATAGATAAGTACTATATAGTACATTTTGAGTAGGTACATTTCGTTAGTGCTGTTTTTATATACTTGTTTAGGTTCATCCGCCATTCTGACTCTCACTCGTATGACTTTTAGAGTAGAGGAACAAAAAATTAATCATTTCGAAGACACACCTGGCTCCGGTACGAGAAGAGCGGGACGATTGTTTGGCATTAATCAGCCGTCCACCGCGTCTTAAAACGAGATCAACAACACCCATTCTCTGTTGTAACCATGCATTAAAGCCAGAAGAATATTAAAAGAGGGTTGATTACTTTTACTAAAATAATTTGGACTAACGAAAGTTTGTTTACGAGGAACTCAATGTGGAATTGGCGAATTATTCATGACTGGGCTAAAAAAATCAAAGCCCTCACGTCAGTCGTCAGGCAGCTCATGGTCGACGATGGTCGAATAATGTATGAATGGGCTGGTGTAAGAAGTAATGACATAATTGGACCAGTGTTCATAAACGGTTAATTAAATGGAGCTTGGTATCTCCAAGTACTACAGCACCTACTAGCACCGCTACACATTGCTATTCTAGTAAGACAAGGATTAAACGAAATGTTTGGCAATCAGTGGATTGGAAATGTAATTACGTATCACACGGGTTTTTGACAAAATTAATAATTATGCACCATAACCATATTAGCCATATTCTCCACCTAAACATTACCGGTTTTGCTTCTCGTCATGTTACATACTGTATTGTACATTCATACATACATTAAACCACGCCTGTTTCCCGGAGGGATAGGCAGAGAGCACTTCTTTCCACCTGCTACGATCCTGAAAAATCTCTTTCGCTTCTTCCACATTCATAAATCGAGTCAAGCATTCACGTCTGTTTCGGATACTTAAGATTCGGCCCTTTTACAGTATTTCTCCGATTTGATTCGAAAGAATACGCCTAGGGCGGCCGCTTCCGACCCTTCCACTCGCTTTCGCTCTGTATATCATTCGTCAATATTCTTTCATCCGTCCTTTCCAAATGACAGACCCATCGAAGCATCTCTTAGTCACTACATCTTCTTTTAGTCCACATTTCTCTCTGACTTTTTCAATGAGTTTCACACCACACATACTACGCAAAGAGCGCATTTGAACTGCATTTATACGACTTACATGCGTGTCCTGCCACACCTTACATTCACTACCATACATCACAATGGAGTGTTGGCCTCTACTTTGATGGACGATAGTGAAAGTTGGGTGTGGCAGAAAAAGCATGTAAGTTGTCTAAATGCAGCTAAATTGCGCTCTTTGCGTAGTATTTGTGGTGTAAAACTAATTAATAGGGAATGAACAGGTCATATAGAAATCTTGACTTAAAGAAGATGTAGTGACTAACATTGAAAAGGGCTGTATTTTACTGTATTCTTGTCTCCATAAACAGAAATCGTAACTTTCCTGGGGTATGTGTATACTTGTGTAGTAATATTATACAAGATGTACCTGGATAATGTGCACAAACGAATAGGGATGAAACTATATGTAATTTCACCAACAAAATGATTTATTAAATTGTTTATTTTTCAAGATATAAAAGAAAAATATTGTGGTAAAAATGTGATATCGGAAGTGAAATAACTTGTGTCAAACAAATAATAAAAATCTAAAAAATACGCCGAACAGGGTTTTCGTAAAAAATATATATTTATTTTTGTTATTATTGTAAAATAAATAGTTTTGATTTTATTCATGAAAGAAGACGAAAATTAACCATTCCCCCCTCCCACCTGATCTCCTAAATTACAGAGCCTCTAATTTTGAAAAAATACGGAATATAGTTCATTGCTTGTAGAACCTATAAAAAATCTATCAAAAAAAAAACGTATGTACGGAACCCTCACCACGCGAGTTCAACTCGCATTAGGCCAGTTTTTTTTATCGGCGAAATTGCATCTAGTTTCATCCCTATTTGTTTGTGTACTTTATCCAGGGACACTGTATATAATATAAGGTCGCCGTCAATAGAACTTGCAAAAGATGTAAGCAAAACCAAAGGAACCAATCCACCATGATTACTTCATAATCACGTACTTTTAAAGGTCAGTTCTTTGCAACGATTTATACACTATTAAGTTTAATATGAAATAACTATTCATTATACGTTATTTGTAATAAAAACAGGCTTGGTGAATATTTGAGGTTGTGTCAAACAGTACTAATTTGTTTACATCGTTTACAAGTTCTATTGACGGTGACTTTATGTGTGTACTTTTATTTAATTTATAACAGATCTCGTATCTTCCCTTTTTTAATAGATAATAAATAATTCAGCTGGATATGTGAAAATAGTAAAGCTTAGAATTATGTAAGTTATTAATTAATATCAATAATATTGTCTATTTTTTATATGATGGCGAATTGTGCTGTTTTATTTATACTTATTATTACTTATGTGCGAAGAGTATATTAAAGAATTACTGGGTTGCATGTATCAAAAAATGTATAGAAAGTATAACTTTATGTAGATAGGGGATCGGTAGAGATCGGTGCATTGGACATAAGCGCATGAGCAGGGGGGTAAGTGTGCCAAATTAATTACACCATCGCATCCATCGTTCACCGCACCGCGAACATGACTCTCGAATAGTTGCATTAATGTATAAGTGTTGTACATAAAATTAATTATGACAGCAAAATTCTATGAGACCGCTAGTTTGATAGGCAAATAAGAATCACATGTTTGTATTTTTTTCATCGATTATTGTTACGACATCGTGAACTTAAAGCTTGTGTTACTTAGGGTCTTAGGTAGTTGCTAATGACATGACGTAATAAATTGTGACATTTACTCCATACTGCAGAAACCAGAGATTAATGCTAGGACAACAATCTTTTAAACTAGACTCGTCGGAATATTTCTGACAAGTAGTCGGGAGATAGGATATGGCAGTAGAGGCCCTAGGACTCTCCTTAACGCAATAACATTTGTCATAACATAGTTTTAAATCACTTGCGCCTGTTTTGATTCGTAAAACAGTAATAAGATTTATCCTAAAATCATCATCATGTCAAAAAGTATATTTATTTTAGGCTATTTAGATTAATGGGGCTAAACGTAAAGTTAGTTTAAATATATATTATATATATATATATATATATATATACAGTTTGGTTACACTGGAGTGGTGGAACGCTATGTTTTGCCGTTCGGCTTACTAGAACAAAATAAAACGTACGTAAATAGACTAATAAGACGTACCACTACGTACATGCTTTGTCCTATTTATAGTTTGGCCAGAAGAACAGGAAAAGTCACATAGGGGAGCCGCTAAGATTGTTTAATGTGTATTACGCAAGTTGCAATAAAATATAGTTTTCTCCTACATGCTTGGCAATATTAACCTTACCGCTATAAAAAAAAGCACGCGAAATTTCATTACATTATATCGCACGGTTTAAACTTTTAAAAACATGTTTGCACTAGGACACTCAAAGTTCTTCCCTGTTTATTTTTTAAAATACATACTCGTATTACAGCGTATTCAAAAGTGTATCAAATGATTATAATTTTTTCATATTGCTATCGTAAATAAAATAAATTGCCGAATAAACTTGAACGCATAATAAATGTTATTATTGAAACCCTAATTTATTCAAATTTATACACTTAAGTTTGTGATGTTGTTTTATGTTATATTTCAGTTTCATACTAAGGCGTACCTGTTTCGAATGTAAATAAATGGCATTATGAGTGTGTCGACGATGACGACGACCATGTTCTTTTTTTATTAAGGCTATTTTGGGACTGTGTTTAATATTATTTACAATTGTGTTATATTTTCTCGTATTGTTGTTGAAAAGCACTATACAAGCCTCGGCCAGGAAGGGCGATTGCTGGACTAGGAGATAGCGCGGCATTAGCTGTGTCTCAACCGCGCTAACTCTTTCTGGTCCCGCAACGGCCTTTTCCCGGTCTTTGCACTTTTGCAGTAATGTACTATTACATATTTCAGAAATATAGCAAGGTTTTTATATTCCTGATTCACTTATATCTCAGTCAATGAATACCCGAGAATGGCAAATACTAGGTTATTGTTATTTGTGGCAGTAGTGACCCCCGGAAATTAGTTACATACTTTTAGAGGTGACGAGCTTTAGGTGGGGAGAGGGGTTACGAGCTAGTTTCTATATAGTCGTAAATATTCCGATTAGGTACTAAGCGTCCTTGAAAAAAAACTAAATGTAAGTAATAAAGCTGATAAACTTCCTACAAAGTGGTATATTTATTTGTTTTCTAGGACCAATATTCACTTTTCAAAAGGATACCGAAAAGATATATAAAGACTGATGAACTCTGTTTAGCCCGTTATCTATTAGGCGTTCTTTCAAAGTCAAACAAAGCTCAAAACGCCTAGTTCGTCATCAAAACTCCGTGACAGAGGAGAGGGGAAGAGATAGAAAAAACAACTCCTATGCTTAAAAATAAAATTCTAGTCGATGTAATTAGACTACTAGGTCAATTGACCTGGTATCGTTATTAGGTAGAATTACCTGATAATGTAACACAAACTCAACTAACTCTACCACCTGCCTACTCTACATATTTGTTGTTTTCTACATCAGTTCCACTTTTCCATTGATACTTTCTGAATGTAAATGGTGGATTTGTTGCTGAAAATACTAAGATCGCTATATGCCTATGATATTTGAGGAGTTCCCTCAATTCCTAACGAATCCCCTCATCAGATATCGATTCGGTGACAGTAAAACCACCTCGGAAGTATTAGACTAGGCCCAAAACTGGAAAACGCTTCTATAAACGATGCAAGCGGCAAATCATGTAACAGTGACAACGTTATCCGAGGGTATTGACCCTACAGAATACGGATCCGATTGTCGCCATTCCGAAATTTGAACCGAAAGAATGCTAGACCGGAAAAGGTCCAGCCCATACAGAAATTTTCGTCGTGCATTTTGTAAGTCGTTGTTCCGGTCAGGGATTGAAAACCGGTTTATTTTTCGTACCGGTTAGAGCCGCACTTTGAGAGCCTAACCTAAATAAAGGTTACGCTCGCAAGAACATCGCTCTAACCGGTATCTCTATGTCGGAGCGTAAACAGGGAACGAAATCAATTTACCGGTTAGAGAGCGGTTCCTCCGTGTGTCGCGGAGACTAGGGTGAATGACCGCTCGCTTAAGGAGACAGGATTGGTTTGCTATGGTATTAGATTCGATTTTTCATTTAGTTGACTGTCATTACTAGCAGTGGACGTACGCGCCGTTATTTGTTTTGTACAGGTTCTTTCACCTACACCTACCATCATATCATGGATACACAAGATTTTGAGAAAGTAAAGGCTTTAATCAAACATAATCACTACACAATTTTTTGGCGTTCAATTCAAAACGCGAACGCGAACTATTGAAGTTGTAGGTACCTAAATAGAGTACAGCTTACGAAATGTAAGTAAGTATATAAACGATTTAGATTTTATTTATTACCCAGACGTAAGTAGGTACTTAAGTACTAAGTACCGAAATGTTTACTATATTATTAATGTAGGTACATTATTATTAGGGACTGTATGGTTTGCGAAACATTATTTACGCCAATTTGAATCCCTACCTACGTGACGTGACTGGTAGACAAATAGCAAATAATTAATTAAATAGTTGCCTATTTCACAACTAGTTACCTACATACAAAAGTGGCATTTGTTAAGGTTTTTATCTCTGGGTGGGTACCTACCTACCTAAACCTTGCAAGTCACTTTGTAAAAAAAGTATAGGTAGGATGCAGGGTAGCCATTTTGTGGGGAAAAATTATAAATCAAAAATTACGAACAGATAAAAACTTTTTCACATTAATAATGGATGAAACGACGGATCAGAGCTCTTTAAAGCAATGCTGTTTTACTGCTGTAGTCTATGATGAAAACACCAATCAGGTAGAGCATTTGTTTCTGGATATGGTGGAAGTGGCATCGGGAACTGCTGCGGGACTGTATGACTGTTTAAAACAAATGCTTCTAAATAAAAACATACCCATAGAAATGGTTGGGTTTAGTTCAGACACCACAAACGTGATGGTTGGGGAACATTGCTCCGTTTTTGAACCTTCTTAAGAACGATTTGCCTCACAATGCTCTAGTGAAATGCTCCTGTCACATGATACACTTATCATCATCGAAAGCTTGCCTCAAATTGCCCCGAAATGTTGAAGACTTCTTGCGTTCTGTTGGAGCTCACTTCAGTAGAAGTTCAAAAAGACAAATGAAATTGAAAGAGTTTCAAGAATTCTTTCAAGTGGAGATACACAAAATTCTCGCGCCAGCTCAGACTCGATGGCTGTCCCTGAAAGCGTGTGTAGACCGTGTGTTGGAGCAATATAATCCATTAAAAGCCTACTTGACAGAAACAGTATTCACTGACCCATCGAAGACTACCGAAGAAATGCTCATTACAATGAACAACCAATTAACTGTCGTATATTTAGAATTCATGTCTTAAGTTCTTTCACTGGTAACGAGTTTCAATACCTTGTTCCAATCAGAAACATCCCTTCTTCACAAATTGAAACCAGAAGTAGAAAATCTTTTGAAAACACTGTCTGCTAATTTCATGAAAATCAGCTACATCAAGTCCTGTGCCAATATTCTAAACGCTGACTTCAGAAATCCAACGCATTTGCTAGGTTTAGACGAAATATATATTGGATTACAGGCTGGAGAAAGTATGGAAGATTTGAAAAAAGATGCAAATGTACCTCGTGCGGCTATTGCAGATTTCTATAAAACATGCCAAGAATTTTATATGGAATTGACGTCAGACATTACCAAGCGATTTGATTTCGGAGATCCTTTATTTTCTATTATATCCGCTGTAAATCCATCAGAAGCTCGACGGTTTGAAATTAAATCATTAGTACCTGTGCTGAAGCGCTTCCCAGTGCTTTATAAATTTGTGACAGCACAAAAATTAGACGATGAGTGGCGAACTCACGCTATGGTGGATTTTCATCAACATGGGCTTGAAGTTAGTGAAGAGAACAATGATGCTGAATGTTACTGGGGAAAAGTGTTCCGTCTGAAAAACGCTGCGGGAGAATACCTGTTTTCAAACATAAAAATTGTAATTTCGTTGTTGCTGATACTGCCTTTTTCAAATGCATCGGTGGAGCGCAATTTTAGTGTGCTAAAAAATTTAAAAACGGAAAACCGCAACCGATTAAATACAGATACTGTTGTATCACTTATAAAGAAGGAATAAAAAAACCGAGCGGCAGTGTCAAGTTCAACCCGTCCAAAAGAATGCTTGATACGAAAATTTGGAAAAAAATATGAAAAATAAATAATAAATATAATCTAAATAATCGAATATAGTTTCATTTCTTATAAAACTTTTGAGGGGAATTTGTGGGGAATCAGCGAATTTTTGTCCCCAAATTTGGGGATTTCGATCCTGATTTTTGGGGAATAGGTTAAATAAGCATTGGCAACACTGGTAGGATGGGTGGTAGGTAGGTATTACCAATAAATAAATCAAAAAACAACCAAGTCTTAGTTAGGTACTTACCTTTATTTTTTTCGAACAACTTCGGCATTTTGATATGTGCGCATTTTCGTCGTATTCAAAAAAATCGTAAATGATGCTCTTCTTCTTTCTTCCCATTTTAATATTAGTAGGTATGTATTAACCCTTGTCTTGGTAATGTAAGGTTGGTTCCAGGACGTTAGGAGCTGCGTGCTAGCGAGTCAGTAAAACACGAACGAATGAATGAACAGCTCGCAGGTTGACCTTGCAGTGAAGTGACGCACGCGTTTAGTTTGATAGCGCAGCCACCAGCAGCGCCACCGGCGCAACGCGACGCGCGACAGCGGTCATTCATCCCGATATCGAAACAGAGTAACCGGTTAGGGAGCGCTTCGAAATAACGTTCCCAAATCAATTCGTTCGAACGTAACCTAAATTATTAACCGGTTTAACCTAAATAAATACCGGTTTATTTGTAACCGGTTACAATCCCTGGTTCCGGTGCCCTAAAAATTGTCCCTTTGTTATGGTTTTTTAATATGTTGCATAGAACAATATACTCACGGTAACCCAAATTTTTCGTCCCTCCAGTCCTGTCTTTCTCCGCCATCTTGTAAAAACCGTCACTTTTTTCTGTTTTTCGCCTATACTGTCGTTGAAGCTCATTCTAGTGCTTAATCATGGTTCGGCAATATAGTAGAGTACAAAATTTGCTAAAACTTATGTGTTCAAACTTTGAAAATGAAAATACTTTGAACTTCAAAGTATTTTCACGACCCCTTGGGACGAAGATATGCAATGGGAGTTAGCGTTAAAAAGTGCTAGTCTATCTAGTTTTCCTTTCATATTTACGTTTTAGTGCACTTTACCGCAAAATGTAGTTCGGCAAAATTTTGTAGATCACAAAATTTGCTGTAACTTTTGCCTTAAACATTTTTTCCACGATCTTTAGGAAAAAAGATATAAAATCATCTATGGGGAACTACCGTTTCAAACCGTAGTGCCGCAATCTTTTAGAAGACAAAATTATATACCAGTTAAAAGTGTCAACGATACTTACCATTTTTAAAGATGTTATTTTTTGCGTTTTTAAAGGCGGTTATTTTGAAACCTGAAAACTCACCGCCGTAGGACTAATGGGACCGCATGTGACGGCGGGGATGTACAATGGAAAGTTTTAGTGGTGGGTCACTGATATTTCCACCATACGTGGGTGACACTGAAAGTTTTTAGAATCTCAAAAATTAAACATGATATAAAGATGTAAACTATTTTATTGTTTTTCAAAGTATTCTCCACAATAATCGATACACTTGTTCATTCGAGAAAACCATTGAGTAAAGCATTCAGCCCATCCTTCTTTAGGCACCTCTTCTACTGCCGTTTGGAACGCCGCTACAGCCTCTTCTGCATTCATAAAATATATTCCTCTGAGCTTATCCTTGATTTTTGCGAATAAATAGAAATCGCAAGGAACAAGGTCGGCTGTAAGGCGGATGACCCATCAATTCAATATTTTCAGAACTCAAAAATTGATTTGTTTGTCTGGCGGCGTGGGCTGGAGCGTTATCGTGATGGAGGATTACTCTGCTGCGAGGGCGTCGTTCTTTAATTTCTTGTAAGACGATAGGTAAACATTTATTCACGTACCAGTCAGCAGTAACAGTTCTTTTATTTTCTAGTAGTACTGTAGCATAATGACCCGATTTACCAAAAAAACAGGCAACCATCTTTTTTTCAGCACTGCGTCCTCGTTTCACTTTTGTTGGTAATTCCTCGAAAGGGAAGACCCATTGAGCTGATTGTCGTTTAGTCTCGGGCTCATAGCAATAAATCCAACTTTCATCACCTGTGACGATGTCAAAAACTGAATTTGATAGACCACTGTTAAATTTTTCTATCATTTGGCGACACCAATTCACATGGCAGAGTTTTTGTTCTTCGCTCAAATTGTGCGGTATCCACCTAGCACAAAGCTTCCTCACTTGCAGGTGATCATGTAAAAAAAAATTGAACTTGACTCATGCCAATCCCTAATGATGTCCGTATTTGCTGGTATGTCGTTCGCTTCTCCTCTTCAATCATGAGCCGCACATCGTCAATGTTTTCCTCGGTCACCGCCGTAGAGGGACGACCTTCTCGTTCAGCGTCACTGAGCTGGGTACGGTTTCTTTTAAATTCATTGAACCAGTTATGTTAAATAGTGGCAATAGATGGGGCTTCATTATTAAATGCTAACATAAGTCTTTCATAACTTTGTTTTTGATTTAGTCCGCAACGAAAGTCGTAAAAAATCATGGCACGAAAATGCTCGCGTGTTAAATTCATTTTTAAGCAAACACTCTATTTTCAAATTGCCGCCAAACTTACAAAACAAATGACAGATTTAAAAAGTTGACGGCGTTAGACTTTCAAAGAGTTCCATTTTTAAAATTCAAATTGTTTTTTTTCTAAAGGAATTATAAGTGGTCTATTCTAAAAACTTTCAGTGTCGCCTATGTAATGTTGAATACGAAAAATATTTAAATTTTACTATGTTGAAATCCTAAAATGTTGATGCTATACTAATATTGAGAAAATAATATTGAATTACCGAATGAGTTGTGTTACTGCGTGACATTGCATAATTTATTATACTCTCATTCATAATTAGATTCCATCAAATCTACCATGGTGTTGCCTTTGAAATGAAACATTTCAATCTTAATGAATCTAATCTTGGCGAAATAATGCACGTAATTAATTAATTACCTAGTAATTTATACAATAACATTTAAATACTCTGTTTAAATAAGCATGCTAATATAAAAACCAGTTATATAAATAAATATTGAATTGAAGCAATTTCGTGGTAGAAATATTCATATTGCAATGGCAATACTTCAGGTCTCGATAACATTTGGTTTCCGTTTTGATACAATAATATTATCGTTTGGATATGTTCGTATATTATTAATTATTATACCTATAATACGTTAATTCGAAAAAAATAACCACTACCTAGTTGTGTTGGCTATTTTTAAGGCGTATTACATTATCCTGACTGTAGCTTCCTAACTGGAGGAGGGGCGTTAAACAATCTCACTAATTAGAGCTAAAAAATTAGCATCTCGGATGTATGAATATTAATGTTTACTTATACATAAAAATCATCTAAGAATCAAAGTATTATAGGCGACAAACTTAACGAAACCGTTACGTTGATGTAATCGTCTGCATACAGAAAATAGAGACTATATTTGAATTTGGACGAACCTTCCCTTAATTCTCCATACCACTAGGTACAAAGACTTTCTGGGCTATTCCCAGTAGTCCGCACCCCGTAGTTCGCACTGCGAACTACTGGGAATAAAAATTCCCACTAGTCCGCACCTCCGGCAAGTGGTGCGAACTACTGGGAATTTATATTCCCAGTAGTTCGCACTGCGGACAAATGGGAAAATCAAAATCCCAGTAGTTCGCACTGTTTAATTCAACATAACTGTGTTCAATTTCACGTATGAAAATTTAAATCAACTCAATCCTATAATACCATATGAAATTGAACATAGTTATGTTGAATTAAACAGTGCGAACTACTGGGAAAAAAAATCCCAGTAGTTCGCAGTGCGAACTGCGGGGTGCGGACTACTGGGAATAGCCCGACTTTGTTGAAGTTTTTCACGCAAGGTAATTATGAAGAAATGAAAACATTGATAGACACTATGGCACAATTTAGTAATGGAATTAACCTGCCGTTAGGGTTTGATAAGTGTAAAACCATCCATATTGTTCAAGGCAAGATCCGACCTGGTGATTACTCAGTAGATGACACAGGCAAAAATCAATAATGGAACCGGAAGAGCTTTACAAATACTTAGGATACCAGCAATTGAGGGGACTAGATCACACTAAAATAGAAAATACGAAAAAAGGGTCAATGCCATATGCAAAAGTCTATTGACCGCAAAACATTTAATAAAAGAATCAATACACACGCAATCTCAATTCTAACTTACTTTTTTGGGATTATAAAATAGGCCAAAACCAACATACAAGACATTGAAATAATCACTCGAACAATTCTTACTAAACACCATAACCTTCACCTTAAATCCGCAATAGAAAGAATGACACTTAAAAAAGAGACTGGAGGAAGAGGATTGATATCCATACACTGTCTGTGGCAAAAACAAATAAATCGCCTTGCAATATTTCTCTTCCATAAAGCTAATAACAGTGATATACATAAAGCAGTAGTTCATAACGACATGAATCATACACAACACACATTACTTAGCATTGATAATGTCTTGGAAACTCGGAAAAACAAAATTAGAGCAGTGGACGAAAAAAGTTTTGCATGGTCGACACCCTCATGATCTTGCACAAACACATGTTGACCAGATAGCTTCGAACAAGTGGCTGACCCTCGGGTCTATTTCCAGAGACTGAAGGTTTTATCATTGCAATCCATGACCAAATCATAAACACAGAAAACATTAATCAAAGACTCCAAACTTTCAGGTGATAGTTGCCGTAAATGCCACAGCCACCCTGAAACTATTCAACATACTTATCACTGAAGCATGCAATAATCTTACACAAACAGACTACACGCAGAGACATAATCAGGTAACTAATATCATATATCAAAAGCTAGCATTCAAACATAGACTCATACCAAACAAGAAAACACCATACTACAAATATATACCCAGCCCTGTGCTCAGTGGCGTAGCTAGGGGGGGGCGGTCCGCCCCGGGTGTCACCCGTTTTGGGGTGACACCGACACCCGACCTGACCGTGGACATCAGTAGCGAGTGCCATCTATAACAATTCGTAAATGTGTGGCAGATTACATAACCACCATCAATAAAATAATGTAATAAATATGTAATGTTAGTACCTAACAATAATAAATTTCGTCTGTTGACTGCCAAAAGTCACTACCAAAACAGTCACTACTCTTCAAAACCTCGTATCTCGGTACGTAGTCGATATCGAGATACGACTTTTGATTTGAGTAGGTATTTGTTACTTAGTGAGTTTTGGTTGTCATCTTCACCTGACGAAATGTAGGTAGGTACCTACTCTACTTGCCTAGTAAGTTTTTTTTCATTCAGGACGATAGAAGGGGTTTTTATTTGGTTATTCACGGTGAGCTCAAATACGTGTCACGAGCATAATAAATTGGTAATTTTTTTTTTCAGTGTATGTACGTACAGTCAATGGCATAAATAAGTGATCATTTATGTACCTTGTCTCTTTCAATCGTATCACAATTTTGTATGACATTTCAAACATGACGCAAAAGTGCCAAGGTACATAAATGATCACTTATTTTATTTATGTTGTTTACTGTACACACTGTCGGTAGATCGTGATTTCCCTAACGAAATGTACCTATTTCTGTTTTCTTTTAAATGTTCGAATTTCGCATTACGCTACATAACTGTCGCTAGTCAGGGGATTCCCCCAGGGGAAAAAGCGATTGCTCGGCACGGCACCTGTGGTGGGCTTGGGGAATTTCCCTTGTTCCCGAACGCATACATTTCAACGCTATTTTATTTCAAACATTGTTGATTAGTAATAAAAAAAAACCTATGAAAATAATTTGTAATATTTGAATAAAACGAAAATTAAATTTACTATTGTTTTTTTATTTTAACAATTTTATTGAGTTTTGGGGTGACACCATCAATATCCGCACCGGGTGAAACCCATGCTAGCTACGCCACTGCCTGTGCTAGAAAACAACACCCACAAACTGTACTTTGACTGCGCCATACTGACTGACAGGACTACCTACACACTACAACCGACCAGACATAACCCTGACAGACAAGATAAACAAAACGACTTACTTACCCAACACTCACAACCCGAAAAAAACCAAATAAGAAAAAAAAAAGAAAAAAAGAAAAGACCTTAAAGACGAAGTCACCAGAATCTGGAAACAAGAAAAAGTGTACATTGTTCCATAGCATGCTATAGACCACTGGTGTCATTCCGAAGTACCTACATCACAGTTTGAAGCTCATTTATGTGAAGCGAAATACTTAAATGCAGATGCAGAAAGCTGTTTTTCTGAATACGTGTCGAATCTTGCGAAAGTTTTTGCAAGTGGACGATGACGATGACCGACAAGACCAATGACACGAGTAACTAATAGTTATTTGTTATATAAGGTGGGAAAGTTATATTTTACCTGCGAGTGTTCATTTGAAACACTTGCTAGCGAAAGGATTCTATGATTGCCCACGAGCGTAGCGGTGGTTCAAAAATAGAATCCTGAGCGTAGCAAGTGTTTCAACACACGAGACGTAAAATAACTTTTCACCCGTGTATACTTAACACAAAACTTTTCAAGTCACTACAGCGAGGAAATATTTCGGAAGTGTTTTGATCGCACATGGACTTACTTGGACTGTCAGAACATTCTATCCGTTTTTACAACAAGAATGAAGGTTAATGTTGAATACTGATATTTATGAATTAAAATAAAGTTGTAAGACTGTATTTATTATTTTTTAATCGATGCAATTCATTAATAAAGGGTGAACACTATTAAATTGTCGCAGGTCGAACATGCTACAGAAGCGAAAATAAAATTCCAAAGTGCTTAAAACTCTTTATATGTAAATTTTTATATAACGTAGAATCGTTAAAAAAAACATTATGGCTATTTTAACGAACGACGAGAAAATTCCCGGACTTTACTTTTGATGTGATTCATCGCATCGAACTTTGCACGGAATCATCGGTTAACAATTTTGTGCATTTAACCCATTCTCGTTGAAAATCTGGCAATGAAATGGCAGGTTGGCAAGTTTTTCGCAGTTTAGTTTTTATACAGTGTGTCCCTGGATAAAGTGCACAAACGAATAGGGATGAAACTAGACACAATTTTATCGACAAAAAAAAAAATAAAAAAAAATTACCACCTTTATTTTTTTTTTTATGATTTTTAAAAAAAAGTCATAGTACGCAGAGGACCTCATCGGAACAAATCAAGATATTTTGGCTCCTGTGGGCTCTATTGATTTGAAACAAACGGAATTATAATCACAAAAGTTTATTTGTGTCAATGAAAATAGAAAAAAATTAGAAAAAATGACATAAACCCTAAAAATAATGACATTTCCTATGAATTTTGTGTTTTTTTTTCTCGAATTTTTAGTATTTACTCGATTTACTCAAAATTATGCCCATCTTACCTCATGTTATTTTTACCAGTAATGGTTGTGTATCTCATTGCCTTTTATTTAAAAAAATAACCAAGTGTCTCGCACAATTACAAGATCTTTAATGAGCGGCCAAACAAAGACATTGCGTTTACACTTAATTAGGTAGCCGCTCAGGTTGAAACCCTTAATGGAGGATTAGGATTACAAGTTGGGTTTCTTGCACAATTATAAGATTATTAATGAGTGGCCAAACAATGACATAATGATTACGCTTAATTAGGTTGTCGCCCAGGTAGATTATTGTCCTTACTCTTTATTGAATTTTATTTGGGGTGGGGCGGGGAATACATGTTAGGATTAGCATAAATAGTGATAAGATAAGGTTTAGTTCATCAGTTACTTCGAATCATTCGTCGTTACTTATTCTCAGTTACAACTACTTCTACTATCAGGATTTCATAAAATGCCCCGTTTAAGTGAGTTCACGCACAGAGATCTCGCCGACATCCACTTTTATTATGGAATGGCGAGAGGTAATGCCAGAGCTGCTCGTTTATTATACATGGCAGCATTCCCGAACAGGAGACCTGTACCGTCTGCTCGTAATTTTCAAGAACTTCACAGACGATTGTCGAATGGACTTCGATTGGATCGAGATCGCCGAGAACAAGCAGGAGTAGTGATTGATGGAGCTGTTGAGGAAGCCATACTAAGAAGTTTATTTGCTGATCCGACGACCAGTATTCGGCGGTTGGCCTTGCAGCATGGAGTTTCAAAATCATCGGTTTGGCGGATTTTTAAAAAAGAAGGTCTTCACCCATACCACTACCAACGAGTTCAACATCTACACGACGACGTAGACAGGGTACCAAGATGTGTGCTGTCTTCTTGGATTCAACGGCAGATCAGGAACGATCCTGAATTCACCCAAAAAATTCTGTGGATGGATGAGAGTCAGTTTACACGACATGGGATCACAAACTGCAGGAATCTACATGAATGGAACCCCAAGGGAGAAAATCCTCACCTCAAAAGGTCGTCAAAATTTCAAGTGCAGTTTTCGATAAATCTGTGGGCTGGACTAATTGGTGACATGTTCATTGGCCCTATTTTTCTCCCCAGAACTTTGAACGGTCCCAGATTTTTAGAACTTTTGAGAGAAGATCTGCCCCTTGAATTGGAGGATGTGCCCTTGGAGACTAGAAGAACAATGTATTTACAAATGGATGGATGCTCGGCCCATTACGCACTTGACGTAAGGGGATTTCTCAACGCCTCTTATGCTAATCGTTGGATTGGCCGACAAGGGCCAGTGGCGTGGCCAGCACGCTCACCAGACATGACACCACTGGATTATTTCCTTTGGGGCACAATGAAACAGAGGGTATACAGCGTCCCTATCAACACAGAAGAGGAATTGCGTGGCAGAATTGTCCATTGTGTAAATTACATAAAAAATAACCCGGAAATGATACGTCGAGCAACTCAACAAATAGCAGTACGTGCAGGATTGTGTTTGCAAGAGCGGGGTGGGCATTTTGAACAGTTATTACATTAAATAAGTAATTATGAAATTCCATAATTCGTTTGATTTTATAATCCCATACCCAAAATGTAATCCTAATCCTCCATTAAGGGTTTCAACCTGAGCGGCTACCTAATTAAGTGTAAACGCAATGTCTTTGTTTGGCCGCTCATTAAGGATCTTGTAATTGTGCGAGACACTTGGTTATTTTTTTAAATAAAAGGCAATGAGATACACAACCATTACTGGTAAAAATAACATGAGGTAAGATGGGCATAATTTTGAGTAAATCGAGTAAATACTAAAAATTCGAGAAAAAAAAACACAATTCATAGGAAAAGTCATTATTTTTAGGGTTTATGTCATTTTTTCTCATTTTTTTCTATTTTCATTGACACAAATAAACTTTTGTGATTATAATTCCGTTTGTTTCAAATCAATAGAGCCCACAGGAGCCAAAATATCTTGATTTGTTCCGATGAGGTCCTCTGCGTACTATGACTTTTTTTTAAAAATCATAAAAAAATAAATAAAGGTGGTAATTTTTTTTTATTTTTTTTTTTGTCGATAAAATTGTGTCTAGTTTCATCCCTATTCGTTTGTGCACTTTATCCAGGGACACACTGTACATATTAGCCCAATATTTTTCGATGAGGCGAAGTTCCGGA
Organism: Acleris sparsana; assembly: GCA_923062465.1. Lineage (NCBI taxonomy): Eukaryota > Metazoa > Arthropoda > Insecta > Lepidoptera > Tortricidae > Acleris > Acleris sparsana. The sequence goes on from OV281285.1 coordinate 18,104,866, forward strand.
CAGTTTGTTGGGTTACTCTCCTTAGGCACTACCTCGACTGAATTCGCCTTATACCATTCCAAAGTTCGAGATGAATAATGGCAACTTGCTAAATCTGGCCAAAACAATGTTAAGGAATTGTGCTTTTTCATAAATGGTAAGTCTCTTTTTCAAGCATTCTGATATATAAATATCGGTGTTAATAGTCCCGGTAGTGATAAATGGTGAGCTCCTCATGCCGCACTGGCATATAGCTTGCCAAACAAGGTATTTCTTAGCAAATTTTTCTACTGGGATAACCTTTTCCGATTCGTCGAGATTCGAAATGTCACGAGAGGAATAGTACCTACTGGTTACCTGGTAAAGACTTGAAGTCTGCCTTGACGTAGGTTTCATCGTCAATAATTAGGCAACATTTTTTCTCAATCAACAAGGTCTAACTGAAGCTCAAAATTTGACTCGACTAGTTTTTTACCAGCAAGTCAATTGTTTCGAAGAGTAAAATATACCATACACTATAAATATAGTAACTTGCGTATAACATATGGGAAAACTAGCCAAGTCAGATCTTGAGCTTCAGTTTATCCTAAGTTATTGCTTTGTGTAAATAATTTGCGTGCCGTCCACTTAGATCCATTGCATGGCTCCATTGATGGATCCTAGTACACTTTTTCCTCCACCTGAATCCATCGTACCAGTCAGTTCCAAATAATGGATTCTAAGACACTTTAAGGTGCACTTGGATCCTCCACTTACTTAAATACTAATTATGGTTGTAAAAGTAGGTAGGTTAGGTTCGTTAGATATCTTCAGATGCCCGAAGGGCAAAACCACCTAGAAGTAGGAGCCCCGCCCTGGGCGGGGCTCCGTCGAAAGTCAGTAGGACAAAAATAGTAGGACCACGAGGAAACGGCCATTTAAATTATACTTCGTTTGATTAATTCGGAGGATCCAAGTGCACCTTAAAGTGTCTTAGAATCCATTATTTGGAACTGACTGGTACGATGGATTCAGGTGGAGGAAAAAGTGTACTAGGATCCATCAATGGAGCCATGCAATGGATCCAAGTGGACGGAGGGATAATTTGGGTGTTGAAATATAAGAAGTTATACTTTTAGATAGCAAATATTGTTGGAGCAGAAAAAATAAGAAATTGCGTTTTTAATTTATATTAGAATGTTGTATGTTCTTAATAAATGAATATCAGGATTATCTACGGAACTTGGTACCCATTTAGATCTCAATTTTTTTGTCGGTGAAGTCGATAGACACGCATCGCATATTCTTAATATTGAACTTGGCTCGCATTTTCACATGTATGTTTTTGATGGGATATCATTAATTTTTGTCAATTAAGTAGGCATGCGTTTCAATAAATGAACAATCAAAATAATAATAATAAGGCCGCAGGGCAGCTAGTGGCGAGCTGTGGTGAGTGGCGACACCACGGACCTGAGTGCTCCCGAGGGTAGGTCCTGTTCCTCACCTCACGCTTGCCTTCACCGGCCGGCTGCGGTGTGCAATGACGAGGAACAGACCCTCACCTCTGGCTTGCCTTTATTGGCCGGAGTGGAGTCGCAAGAGCTATATGCTCGAAGGGTGGATGTGTTGCATAAGTGGGGAGTGGGCACCTTATGGTCGTTTAAAGTCCAGAAGCACCTCTCCACCCTTAGCCCCTCTGGAACTGTTGCCTCCCTGCTGCTATATATATGTGGCTATTTCGGGAGGTCCATTCCATTGAGTTGGCGAGTCACCGCCTGCCATTTAAACCAAAGTAATTAGCATTGGCCAGACAGGCGCCGTAGTTTCATCAATAGCCTAGTTCACCAATCCATATCAGTTCATTCATAGAACCTATTATTAGTATTCCCATCCTTCTTAAATAGTCTTTACACTGACCGGTGGTTGTCCGTGGGAGCATACTTCTTTAGTTTGAACTCAGGGACAATCGCCGGTCGGTGTCCCATAACTTTACTAAATTAAACTTGTCTAAAGGGCCTCTGCGTGTTGGCTTCGGCTCCATGTACGCCTTCCAAAGGTCCGGGACTCCCATAGTCCCGTGATTGGTAAAGACATACAATAATATTAATAACCGTGCCCTGGCGAGTCCCTCAGACATATAATTTCCGGTTGTTCGCATTTGGCCAACGATGAGTACTTGCACAGACATAACCTCGTGGCCAGGATCATCCATCAACAACTTGCCCTTCAATATGATCTTGTTGATTCTGAAGTGCCGTACTATAAGTACGCACCGGCGCCAGTTCTCGAAAATGGTCGTGCTACGCTCTATTGGGATCGATCTGTCATCACGGACAGGACTATTGTCGCCAATAAGCCTGATATCGTGTTGGCAGATCGATCTCAACTCCGGGCAGTGCTCGTCGACGTCACCATCCCGCATGACGAGAACCTCGTGAAGGCCGAGAAGGACAAGCTCAGCAAGTACCTTGACTTGGCTCACGAGGTGACCGCCATGTGGGATGTTGACTCGACGATCATTGTCCCGATAGTTGTTTCGGCCAACGGTCTTATAGCGAAGAGTCTCGACCAACACCTCAAGAGACTCTCGCTAGATGGCTGGATCAAGGGCCAGATACAGAAGGCAGTACTCCTCGACACGGCACGCATTGTGAGGAGGTTCCTCTCTCTGCAGCCCTAACCACCGGTAGCTTGAGCCCTGCCCCGCTGCCGGCGGCACTCGTAGGTTAGGTTTTTATAATGTTTATTTTTTGTATTAGTATTGTTATTTTACTTTTATATTTAAATATTTATTGTAAAAAACTTAACTTACAGAAAATTTAATAAATATCAAAGAATAATAACCGTATTACCATAGTCCCGTAATTGGATTAAAGACATACAAATAATAATTAATGTTGGTAAAAAAAAACTATGCTATAAGATAATCGGAAACCATATGAGAATGGTTTCCGATTTCCCCATACAGTCCCGATTGAATAAAAACATACTGGGCCCTTATCCTAATAAGGGCCCAGAAGAATGCAACTTAACCGGTTATTAGCAATGTTATTAAGCGCTTTTGTATAAAAATAACCGGTTATATTCCCTAGCCCTTATTCTACTGGGTAACCATATTGCCTTTGACGTAACCGTGTCATGGTGTTGTTTTTAACTCGGCCGCAATTACTGTCAAGTAACTAAGATCTATCAAAACGTCGACATTAAGATCAAAAGCAATAAGATTTGTCGTATTAAAGGTCTGTAAGAAAAATGCAGTGTAGAATTACGGGCCTTTATTTGGCAGTTTTGTGCCTAAAGTTCTAAGAGTGTAAGTACCTAGGTATATCTTTTGAAAACTTTATGGTTGTGCCTTGTTTCAGGTTGCGATGGTATGTTTTGCAATTATATTGTATTATATAATACCTTCTTGCGCCAGAGACGTTTGACACACGAGGGCCTTGGAAAAATATAAGTTTTAAAAACAAAAAGAATGCTATACTTACTCTGACTATTCTAAGATGACAAACGTATTTCGTCACTTCAATCACTTACTATACTCACGAGGTCACGAGCGATGTGTTTAAAAATACTTAGGGCCGGTTTTATAACAGTCCGTAAGTATATTTTAGGATCTTTTTGACGTAAATTAATTAGTCTTTTTTACCGGTCACTTTTTGCGTTTTATAACGGTCCGTTAGTTATATTTCAGTAAAATTTTACTCCCGGCAGTTACCGACAGCGATATCATAACCATCCGTAACTAAGCTTAAAGCTTAGTTACGGATGGTTATTTTGACACTTGACGTAAATGTGACTTAGGTATATTGTATTTTCCTTAGACTCCGTGCTACAAGACTTAACAAAAAGAGTTAAATATACATATTAAACATGTATTCTTCGGATAGTAGTGATTTAGAACTACTACTAGATTCGTCAGATTCTAGTGGCAGTGAAAATTCTGACCACCGGCGCAGAAGAGTTTTCAAACCGAGACCAGAATATTGCAGCATATTATACGACACCGAATTTAAATGCCGCTTTCGGCTCTCAAAGGAGAGTGTAGAGTATGTGCTAAGGAAAATTGGTTCCCGCTTAACGCCTGCAATTGCGAGGAACTGTGCCCTTTCGCCAACTACGCAGCTTTTGTTAACGCTCCGATTTTATGCCATAGGGGTGACGTACTGCTCGCCGCTGGTGATTTTGTCGGCGTGTCAAAGGCTACAGCTTGCGTTACGGTGTGGCGAGTATCAAAAGTTTTAACTTCCTTAAAACGAGAGTTTATAAAAATGAGTTGTTCCAACTCTACCCAAGAAAAATTTTATGACATCGCAAAGTTCCCGTCTATAATAGGTGCAATCGATTGTACGCACATTCGATTGCAATCCCCCGGTGGACCACAAGCTGAGGTATTTCGCAATCGAAAAGGATATTTCTCCCTTAATGTGCAGTGCATTTGTGATCAGTGGCGTAGCTAGGGGGGGGCGGGGGGGGCGGTCCGCCCCGGGTGTCACCCGTTTTGGGGTGACACCGACACCCGACCTGACCGTGGACATCAGTAGCGAGTGCCATCTATAACAATTCGTAAATGTGTGGCAGATTACATAACCGCCATCAATAAAATAATGTAATAAATATGTAATGTTAGTACCTAACAATAATAAATTTCGTCTGTTGACTGCCAAAAGTCACTACCAAAACAGTCACTACTCTTCAAAACCTCGTATCTCGGTACGTAGTCGATAACGAGATACGACTTTTGATTTGAGTAGGTATTTGTTACTTAGTGAGTTTTGGTTGTCATCTTCACCTGACGAAATGTAGGTAGGTACCTACTCTACATGCCTAGTAAGTTTTTTTTCATTCAGGACGATAGAAGGGGTTTTTATTTGGTTATTCACGGTGAGCTCAAATACGTGTCACGAGCATAATAAATTGGTAATAAAATTTTTTTTCAGTGTATGTACGTACAGTCAATGGCATAAATAAGTGATCATTTATGTACCTTGTCTCTTTCAATCGTATCACAATTTTGTATGACATTTCAAACATGACGCAAAAGTGCCAAGGTACATAAATGATCACTTATTTTATTTATGTTGTTTACTGTACACACTGTCGGTAGATCGTGATTTCCCTAACGAAATGTACCTATTTCTGTTTTCTTTTAAATGTTCGAATTTCGCATTACGCTACATAACTGTCGCTAGTCAGGGGATTCCCCCAGGGGAAAAAGCGATTGCTCGGCACGGCACCTGTGTTGGGCTTGGGGAATTTCCCTTGTTCCCGAACGCATACATTTCAACGCTATTTTATTTCAAACATTGTTGATTAGTAATAAAAAAAAACCTATGAAAATAATTTGTAATATTTGAATAAAACGAAAATTAAATTTACTATTGTTTTTTATTTTAACAATTTTATTGAGTTTTGGGGTGACACCATCAATATCCGCACCGGGTGAAACCCATGCTAGCTACGCCACTGGTGATTTTTACAGTCATATTGTGTTATTACATTAGACAAAAGTGTATAAAGAATACATTTCTTTTCAAAAAGGGGGGGAGTACTGTGGCGTCACCCCTACGGAATTTGCATGTTCAACATTATTAGAAAACCGAAGCGAGCGCGGGACACGCGAGCTCAGTCCGCTTCCTACCACCATTCATAACGGTATGTGTCTCGCGCCCGCCTGGTCACGCCTGTATCATTTAACATAAGTTTCAGTGATTAAAATAGTAATATAAATTAAGTGGTTTCTTTTGTCTTTGCAAGCAGCAGTTATAAGTGAATATAAAACAAACCGACAGCTGCCGACCCTACTTCCTGAAATACAAACTGCTTACGCTTCCAAGCATCTACATCTTAGAAGCATGTAAGTTCGTACGTAAGCATGAACATTTCTGTAAAAAACGCGAGGATATGCCTCCCACACGCCCAATACGCCATAACCATAAAATTATCTTGCCACCTTCCCGCCTCAAAATCATCTCATCTGGCCCTTACGTAATGCCTATAAAAATATACAACAATTTACTTGAAATATTAAGACAAGAAACCAATGAACGTACATTTTTAAATAAACTCAGATAGTTACTAATTACCAAAGTTTACTACACAATAAATGAATACTTAGACGACAAATAATAAAAATACAAATTAGTTAAATTAAACATTAAAGGTAAATTCAATTATACAATAATACAATAAATTCGAATATAAATAAAGTCCTTTCATATTACTAGAAGGATAAGTCTCCCTCTCTCATATGTTTGCTGTGCCCAACAGGGTTCATAATTAAGACATTTATTATATTTCCATCTCGGTGACCATACTACCTGTATACTAAATAAAATAGGGATGCGTGGTTTACTAATAATGTAAATAAGTAGATAGGCTTCGATTTGCAGCAGGCCCGAAGCGCCAAACCACCCATTGGAATTTGGAGTCGAGAGCCTACAAGTCTTAGATAAGCATTTGAAACCTTATAGACGCTACACATTCGCGAACGCGTGAAAGCGTGAATGTTTAGTTAGCCGATACGCATATTTTTTGTGAGTTCGCGCCTTGTTAACCACTTTTTGTTGGTTACTAGCCCGCGTCAAACTCGTCAAAGAGCCCGAACGCGTGAAGTGAAAGCTGCGATACACCAGACTCCATATTCGCGCTTTACTTTAATAAACAAAACATTAGCCCAATACTGATCAATAGTATTACAAACCGTGTTTTATTGCAATAAATATAGTCTTTATCCACTATTTTCTTCGTTTCCTCCAGTTTTTTTGTTTTGTTTTTACTTTCAAATTCAAATGGTTTATTGCATGTCACATTAAAAGTATTAGTACTTTGTAATGAAGACCGAAATATGATTTAAAAGCAATTCTAATGTAGACATAATAATACGTCGACCGCGTACACTGCCAATATGGAGCCAAGAAAAGTTCATGCAGTTTACGCTTGATTGTCGCCGTGATTCACGCCCGCGAATGTAAAGGGCCGTTTAGAATGTCTAGAAGTTCTCAATCGATCAAATGAATATATTGTTGGTGCTGCGGCTATTATGCCGCACCACACCACATGCTTAGTGTTTGCCACAAACACTGCAGGACGTAACTGTACGTTAGAGTGGGAATGAAATAGATCGTGCTCACCTTAAGATATAGTTGCGTCCCGCAGTGTTTGTGGTAAACAACAAGCTTGTACGGTTGGCTAAGAAAGTGGTCTACCAGTTTTGTCAAATTTTCTGTGAAATCTAATTATCGCTAAGCTTGACACAATATCATTCACATCATTCATTCAGACATCACATTGCACACATCACATTGTCATTGTCACAATATTATTACGAGGAAAAATCGAACTTATTGTACACTCGGCGTCAAAAATATCGCCCCTCCGCGAAAATCAGATTCAAGCTAATCTAGACCTTAGCGAAATTATGTTACATAATTAATATTAGTATCAATTAAAAGCACGTTTAATGTGTTTTCAATTAATAATGTTTAATTTAAACAAAACGTAATGGCTTGTGAATCGGAGCGTTTCGAAAAAAAAGTGCACAAATACTCGTTTGAAGGGTCGCGAGTTGTGCCCGTTTCCAGGGGTATAAAATGCCTGTACAAGGTCAAATGTCAATCATTCACTATCCAGACGTCGAAGAGAACACATCTAAGGAACTCAAGCAAGAAAACAACCCTCGAACATGGAGACCACTGCTGCTGAATCAGCTCAAGTGGTTGCACTACTGCAAGCAGGAGTTCGGCAGTGTGATGTCGCTCGGCAACTCAATTTAAGCCGTTATGCTGTCCGCTGAGTATTTCAGCGGTTCCAGGAGACTGGGGGCTACATCAGAAGACATGGGGCTGGTCGGCGACGCTGCACATCCGAAAGAGATGATCGCTTCATCGTGACATCATCTCTACGCAATCGCTTCGCTAGTGCTGTTGAGGTGCAACAACGCCTCAGAGAAGCTCGGACAACATCAGTTAGCATCTCTACGATTAGAAGAAGACTGCGGGAGAAGGATATCGTGGCTCACAGGGCTGCTACAGGCCCAATGTTGACCGCACTGCATCGCAGAGATCGCTTGCAATTTGCCCGCGACCACGTCGATTGGACGTTTGAGCATTGGAGGCAGGTTCTCTTTACCGATGAGACGAGAGTCTGTCTTTATTGCAACGACAGGCGGGCCAGAGTCTACAGAAGGTCGGGCGAACGATTTGCTCAAGCCTGTATTGAAGAGACAGTGGGCTACGGAGGTGGCTCTTGCATGTTCTGGGGGGGCATGTCTATAGACGGCAAAACCGACCTTGTCTGCGTCTCCAGGACTGGAGGCACTCGCGGCCAAGGGTCCCTGAATGCTCGCCGATACATTGCCGAGATCCTGGAAGAGCATGTGACGCCATATGCGGGTTACGTCGGCTCTGGGTTCACATTAATGCACGACAACGCTCGCTCCCACACTGCATTAATTGTTCGGGATTATCTGGAGGAGGTCGGGATTCCCGTTTTGCCGTGGCCAGCCAGGAGTCCTGACTTTTGAACACCTTTGGGACGACCTGAAGCGACGGGTTCGGTCACGAGATGCCGCCCCTACCACCCTGCAAGATCTTCAGGACGCAGTCATCGAAGGATGGGGCAACATTCCACAAGAGGACATCGTAAAGTTGGTGCGATCAATGAAAGACCGTTTAGAGGCAGTGATAAGGGCAAGGGGGGGGTAACACTAGGTTTTAAGTTAATTTTAGGCACTTTTTGTAAAAAATTGTTATCCATTTATTGTTGTAAATTTAAACTTGAATAAACATTTTTCAACTGTTCGCAATGTCATTTCCTTTAATTTTTGACCCCAAGGAAAAATCCTTTTTTTTTTTAATTTTCCTAAAAAAACACTTTATTACCTTTCAAATGATACCTAACAATCATATTGTTGTCCTTGATCAAATAGGGTTTAAAGTCGGTTGAAATTATTTTCCGACGAGGGGCGATATTTTTGACGCCGAGTGTATCATGACGTGAAAATGAACTGCAACCGTACGTAGGTGTAGATCACAGGCCACTGGAGTGTACATGCGGCATTATACGTACTTGGTGTGGTTATCGATCGCTTACTTGAAAGTTTACGATTGTCTATGGAAAACGTTATCCAAATTTCTTTTAATTACTGCTAAATCTGTCAAAAATGATAAGGAGATGTCGAGAATTGTAGATTCAATATCTTAAATTACTATAATTGATTTCATCTAATTTAACTAATTTTGTAACGGATTTTCAATAAACTTACCAACCATGGCGCATGTGGCTGACGTTAAAGTTCTTATTTCTAGGTTATTTTCTATGAAAAATGGGTAAGTAGAGACTTTCTAATTAATTACAAATAATACTCCTATATCCAAGGATACAGGATATTTTCATTTTATTGCTTTAGCCATATCAAAGACCATAATTATTTTTATCCTCAATTTTGCGTATTGTGCATATTGCATCACTTTTTTGTTTTGGTTGCCTTGCGATTGTTTTCGGTTGTCTATTATAGTAGTTTAGTAAAAAAAAAATGTTAAATATACTAATAATAACTTGTACAAAATGAACAAGGGTTTTCTTTGGTAAGTCGGTTTATGGTGTTGATGTCATTATCAGTTTTCTATGTTTTGTTAGCTTTGTAATTTAAGTTTAGTAGTTTATATTTATTTCCCTTAAAAATATTTGAATACCTAATTTCATTTCATTAATGAATTAACCAGCACATTATTTGATTTATAATATCAGTATGGGAGAGGATGGTGTACATATCTTAAGTCAATAGAAAATGTAGTAGCACAGAAAACAGCCATACTTATATTTGTCAGAATATACTTCTAGGAAAATTGATAAAAGCAGACCACAATATGCAGATAAAGATTAATATGAATATTTTGGACTATGTGGTCCCTGATTGAAATAGAAATGATTGCCATTTTTCCATTTAAAAGATATGAGTGGGTTCTTCTTTATACTTTGTTGAAAGTCAATGTTTTATGATTAAGTTAAGCTTTTTTCTTACTATTATTGAATGGTTCTTTCTTACAGTAATAACTGTTGCACTAGTCTTTATTACATTCACACAAAATAACTCTACTAGTTCAGCGCTTGATGTTATTAAAGAAATTAATTGTCATCTCTAAATAATCACAATTAGAGTTGTATTTAACAATTGCATTATGCGCCCATGGTGCACATAGAGTGCTCCACAGGTTTAAGACTGATTTAGGCAGGTTCATATTTAGTTGACGGTTTTAAGCAACAGAAGAAACATTTTAAAAAAATTACATAATGCTATGTATATTGTGTGCGACACATGTTTTATTTTTTGATATGTATAAATTATAATCTACTTTACAGACTAAAAAGAAAGGTTATTTTTTAAGTACATTTTTTTTCCTATTTATTAAATTTATTAGTTAATTCATAATAATTACCAATGTTTCAGCCTGATAAAAGCTGGAGTTAGAAATTTCAGTCATGAGGCTGACAAATCTGCTCAAACCTTGGTCAGAAACAGTGTGCCTGCCCTGCCACCGCTGTCGGAAGCCATGCCTAACCTCCCACCGGTGGTGTATTCCTCTGTCAAGCTAGAAGATTGTCTCACAGAGGTAACCATCCTCAGCAATGGGCTACGGGTTGCATCAGAAAAGAAATTTGGGCAGTTTTGCACCGCTGGCGGTAAGGGATTTACAATCACATCATCTTGTGTAGTCTTTCCATTAACCCCCCCTAAGCATTCATGAGGTTTTGTCTCAGACATGTACAGTCAAGGGCATTAACTTAGAATAATAACACATAGAATGATAGTTTCCTACAGCCAACCTGTCAAAAGTGTCGCACAAAATGGATTCCTCTATTACCAACCGACCAACCACTCTGTCCACCTAGGTGTACGGTTAGTAAGTTTTTTTCTTAACCAACAACCCGCCTAGTTTGTTGGTTAGTAATATACATAACTAGCCCTAACCGACAAACTTCTTTTAAATTAATTAATGGTTTGTCAGTTGATACGCGTCTATTATCAACCGACTAACCATCTGGTTCTACCGGCAAACCATACTGTCTTTAGGTAAAAATAAAGAAGTTTCTGTTAATATATACAATTTATTTATATATGTACATTTCATTTATACAATACTTTTTTTACCTAACTTTGTGTAAAAAATGCCCTACAGTAATTTCACCATTCAAAAGTTGCATCTGACTTCTTAATATATATGCGTCTTTTTTAATGTCAGAAATTTGTCGCGTTGTAGGGGCTCTACCTTCATGAATTTGCATACTGCAGACGGTGTAATATGCCATATCTCGTTGCAAGAAATTGAGTAGCTGGAGAATGTTAACCTTTTTCTTTCCTAGGTTACTGTTGAGCTTAAAGTTCCAGCCTTCTAGAAAATTTGTCGTACGATGCCGTTCTCCGAAAACTGACCATATCTTTATAAATTCTTCGCTACGGAGCCAGTAATTTTCGAAGTAACTGAAGAAGTTTACTAAGCGGTTGTCATTCTCCATTCCGATTGATTCTGCTTTTATATAGTCCCAACCTTCTAATACTTTATTATCGGGCAATAAAGGGAGCACAGCAGACAGAGCGATAATAGTTCTAGTGAGTTTTTTTGATGTAAGCTTTAATTCTTTCCCTTTCTTCCATATGGATTTATTGAAGTGATAGTAGCACCCATGCAGATCAATTCCTGGAAAAATATTTAGCACAGCTTGCATAGCAGCTTCCTCAAAATCAGTTTTATATTTTGAAGGGTTCCAATTTGGTGCTGTTGTTTTAATCAATTGAAAAAATATCTCATAGGTACGTTTTGTTTTGTCGGATAGTAAGGCATAAGCAAGTGGAATTATATTTGTACTATTGTCTGTGCTCCCTAAATCTCCGTGTAATACGTACAATTGTGCAAATGGTTGCGGACAACTTTTAAAGGTGCCGTCACTAAAATAAGAGGTTATTTTACCCATAATAACTTTCGCTTCTTCTGAACAAAAAATTAATATGCGAACTCCTTCGTCATGGTCCTGGTAGTCAGCCAATAAGAGATACTTGAATTTCTTAGGCACTTCAACATCCATTACAGTTTTACATACTATTTTTGACACTCCCGCTTCTTTATTCTTATTATAATACATCCTTGACTTTATATTACGTATGTTTTTTTTTTGGAGTTCAGCAAAGATACTCGGCAAACGAATAGTGGTGTACCAATCGGCATTGACCGTTCTACGATCTTCAAGAGGAATAGCAGCCACGTGACCCGATTTGGAGACAAACGTAGCCACCATCTTTTTGGCCGTGCTGCGAGAACGAATAACTTTTGTCGGCTTGAGCTCAGCTTCGTAGACCTATACTCGAGATTGATTTTTATTTTCAGGCTCATATGCACATATCCAACACTCGTCACCGGATACAATGCTAAAAACTGCATTTGAGCTTCCTCCGTTGAATTTATTCAAAGTTCTGAGGCACCAATTGACACGAGTCGTTTTCTGCTCCTTAGACAATAAGTGAGGGATCCAACGGGAAAACAACTTTCGCACGCCTAATTGTTCCTGTAAAATGATTTGTATCTGACTCATTCCAATGCCCAAACACTCTTGAATCTCCCGATATGACACATGTCGGTCTTCCTTTATCAGCTGACGGACAGCATCGACGTTTTCTTGCGTGACTGCCGATTTTGGTCGACCTTCACGCACGTCGTTCGTGAGGGATAGACGGCCACGTTGAAATTCTGCATACCACCTGTATATTGTCGTCTTTGACGGTGCTTCATTACTAAACGCAACAATCATCCGGTCTCCACATTGTTTTTGTGATAATCCACTTTTAAAGTCGTAATAAATCATAGCTCTTATATTTTCACGGGCCAATTCCATTTTCAGCAGCGACTTACGCTTATATTTGTTTTTTGAAGTCGTCGGACTTCAAAAAACAATTGAAACCGAACCATCGCTTTTTTTTTCTATGTGGCCAGTGTGTTAAAATAATGAAACTTTAGAGATTATAAAATGGTATGATATGTGTCAAAAATATGTTTCTAAGTATTAGATTCCCGAAACTTTCAGTGCAGCCCATCCACTTTCTTTTTAAAATCAGGTAATGATAGCCCAGTATTTTTCTAAAACTGTAGTTCTGAGCAATTTGGCGAATTTGTATTCCTCGGCAGTATATAGACAGAATTCAGATTATATTAGTTCAAAGCTTGCGATGAATAGTCACTATTCATCAATTCAAACTTGCTAAATCTGGCCAAAACAATGTTGAAAAGGTGTGTTTTTTTAAGCATTCAAATATATAATATCCGCGTAAATTTCCGCACTGGCATATATATTGCCTGCCCCACAAGCAAATTCTTGGCGAATTTCTCCACTGGAATTATTTTTTCTAATTCATGCAGACCTGAGTTGTTGCGAAAAGAAAATTATTGGTTCCCTGGTATTGATATAAAATCAGTTTTCAGATACATTTCGTCATTTTATTTTTTTATGGCATAGAGAAGGCAAACGAGCACACAGGCCACCTGATGTAAGTGGAAACTGTGACCCATAGACATTCGTATCGACAAGACTGCAAGCCTAAGACTGCAAATGCGTTGCCAACCCTGAGGACTAAGATGGAATGCCTCTATGCACATTCCACCGGCTCCTCATTACACCGGCTGTCTTATCCCCAAACCAGAACACAACAATGTAAACACTGCTGTTTGGCGGTAGGATAATGCTTATAATGAATAATGTTTTTGAACCCACAAGGTGATCTGTTCTATTAAACTGTTCTACCATTCTCTTTGGAGCTTTTAGCTTTTTGTAATTTGAAATACCGCACTTTTTTTATTTTTGTAGATTTGTTTGACCTGTACCAATTTTTTTGCACACATCTCGAAAAGTGATTGCCGGATGCTGATCAAACAGCTTACACACTTTTGACTCCATTTTTTTGTTCCTTTTTCTTGTTGGATGTCCCTCTCGCTGCTTTCTTTCAATAGTTCCACTTTGTTTTGGTTTTTTGTATTGCACGATTTTGCAAGCTCTGAAGTAAATACATTGGGATTTATAGGAATATACCAATGACCTTCTATACACATGGACAACTCACGTCATACAACAAAAATGCCCAAACATGGCACTGCATCTTATTTCACCCTATTATGCTTCGACTAGCTCAGTCTATACATTGCCGTTTACACACCAGTCCTTTAAAATGTCATCGGTTATTAATCAGTAATGTTTATCAAATACTCAGTCGAAGCTTCATATGTTGATTTTAGAAGTTGGCTGGAACAAGGTACCAGTGGAGTTGAAACGGGCTGTTAATTTTAGGGTAGCGAACCTCGACAGAAAATACGGAACCCATAAGGGGGTTTTTATAAGGGTGAGCTTATAAATGCTCACTCATTGTTTGTCCGTCTGTCACAGTCGATTATTTTTGTGAAAATGTTTTTTATAGTTTTCGAATGTACAGTACGGTCACGGAAGTTAATTTGCTACCCATTACAAAGAAAATCTGCTTGAAGATGTCACTGTCATTAGAGATGTTAAGTCATTTGTAATTGATTCGAAATTCAACCTTATTGTTGTAGAATGTCAGATTGACTTTGGAACTAAGGTGGGTCACAAATTTAATTCTTTGACTGTACCCCAACGAAAATGTTAATATTAAAATGTCATAGTAAACTTCAAACAGAACATCAAATGACACACATGACAATGACAATGACATTCACAATGACAAGGTTCAAAGTATGCTCGTTATTTTTATTGGGTGACTGTACCTATATTTTGAACTATTTATGGTATTATATTTATGTGGATAGCTACTGTAGGGTAACTTTTTACTATCGAAGTTAACGATATTTCAGGGGCCAGAGGGTGATGGTACTCATAAATATGAACCAATTTTTATTAATCCTTCTGAAACCGCAAACATATCAAAAACTTACTCCAAAAAAACGTTGCATATAGGTTTTGTACAGTCACCCAATAATAATGTTGAGCATACTTAGAACCTTGTCGTTGTGACTGCCATTATTATTGTCATACTTGTCATTTTATTTTCAGTTTGAAAGATATTATGACAGTGCACTAAAGTGCTTAACATTTTGGGTTGGGTACTGTAGTACATGCAAGAGAAACCAATTTAATTAAACGAAATATTTTTATTTACCTACCTACATAAAATTGGTAATCGAAAAAACGAATTAATGCTAAGTTCCCTGGAGTCAATTTAATTTGTTAAAAACTTGCCTTTTAGACTTAGTCTTCTTTTCCAACGTATCCTTCTGGCATTTGTAGTGTAAACGGACATCGACATATCTCTGTATGACTGCTTTAGTCAAATCATAAATATGACTAAACTGATATTTTGTGTGTGCCTCAATTTGGGTAAATATATGAACACTAGCTTTTGCCCGCGACTTCGTCCGCGTGGCGTGTTATAAAAGAGAGCTTTGTGTGTGTGGGAGAAAGCTTAAAAAATGCCTAATTTTATTATTTTTAAATAAGGTTATAGTATAAGTAGCTCAGTTGAATAATTAATTGTTATTAATTTTTACATTATTAGTTTATGATAATTTGGTTTGATATAAATTTAGGAAAATACAATCAGTGGAGGCTAACCCTAAAGTACCTATAGGCCTTCGTCTGGAATTCAGAGGTGAGAATGTGGATGTCAGTCGGTATGAAAGTAAAAGTTTGACCACATGAAAACTAAAAACCGGCCAAGTGCGAGTCGGACTCGCGCGCGAAGAGTTCTGTACAAAATTAACAAAAAAAAACTCGTTTGTTGTATGGGGCCCCCCCTATTTTTTATTTTATTCTTATTTTCAGTATTTGTTGTTATAGCGACAATTGATATACATATTCTGTGAAAATTTCAACTGACAGACAGACAAAGAAGTCTCAGTAATAGGGTCCCGTTTTCACCCTTTGGATACGGAACCCTAAAAATGCAGGCTGGTGCAACCGGGATATGGGAAATGTATTTAGGAAACATATTATTTATAAAATTTCCTTATAAACAACGTTTCTGGTCTTTCTGGAGGGTGGTGCGAGAATGACCAGACTGGATGGCGAACTTACGCGGGAGCACGCCACATATAACTGACCATGGGAGAAGCAGGGCTGTCTTAAATCAACTCCTGCTAGCGCGAGTGTTTGACCCTGCGACTTATTAATGGTCATGGCGAAACATACCTTCAATGGAAATTGTAGTCTCCGAAATTCGAAAGATTCATACACCATTTTTTTCTCGCTAACTTAATTTTTCTAAATACAGCCATAACTAAACTTTATATTTACTAAGGTATGCATGCATGCTAGATTGAAAACATCTAGGTATCTTACGTGATTTAGATTTTTACATACAAAAGTTTTTTCCCAATAACTCCCGTTCCCGTGGGAATTTTGCAATATCGCGTTGCAAGTAAGCTTTACGTTCATTAGGGTACCTGCATGCCAAATTTCAATCATCTATCTTACGCGGTTTAGATTTTTCATACAAAAGGATTTTCCCGCTAATTCCCGTTCCCGTGGGAATTTCGGGAATTTCTTTCTTAGTGCTCCTCTACGGTACCTAAGCTACGTCCCTTCCAAATTTCAAGTGCCTACGTTTAGGCTGTGCGTTGATATGTCAGTCAGTCAGTCAGTTTCTCCTTTTATATATTTAGATTTGAAAGAGACTTCAGTAGTTTTAATGTCAAAAAGGCTTTATCATACTTTTTAAGCATAAATTTGCCACCGCTGAGTTAATTATAATGTCGTATAATATTTTCTGTTTTGCTATTTATCATGAAGACATCCTCCGACGCATAGCATAAGCCACCCATGTCCTTCAAATCGACTAATTTATGGAACCACCCCTTTTGAGTGGCTAATAGGTGGTTTTTACAGTCATCACACTGTAACTTTTTTAGTAATTGGTGTACCACAATTCCTGAAATATAACCAAACTATCTGGCTCTTGATTTAATTGTTAGAAGTTTCGTGTATAGTTTGCGACAAATGGTCGCAGTTATTTTGATAAATGTCTTCTGTTGCTTCTTCATTGAGACGCTTCTTAATAAATGCTTTAGATATAGTTTTTTCATAAATTTCTTCACGGCTGCAATTACGCGCAGTGTTGTTTATGTTTTGTAAACCACTCTGCAGGATAGGTAAACTTTCAAGAGGCAAGCAATTTCCCGTAAATTTGGAACTTAATTCCAAATGGGATAATATTTTTTTTTACGCTGATTTGAACTGACGAGCGTTTGGATTGTTGTTGAAACCACCCAGACTTCTAATTTTTCCGAAGAATAATTCAACGTGGTCCTGACTAAATTTGAACATCGTCAAGTAAGACATTGCTTTAGTCATAACAAGTGTCGTATATAAATACTCCATGCTATTTATGCATGCTAACAATCCAACTACACCTGTATTGGCTTGGCATTTATGCAGTGGCACTTTTTTGAATTCAAATATGGTGCGTGGTTCTTTATTAATTTTAATCGTTTTTTTGTATGCCACTTTTGTAGCCAGCGAAAGTAAGTACTTCTTTGCATAGGCACAGAAAGACATTACTTCTCTGGCATTTTTGTGATCCAATGGTTTCTTAAATCCAAAGTCATTCAAATTTCTTGAGTTCAAGATATCAAAAACATCATTGATTAATTTTAAAAACAATACTGTCGCGTCTGACTGTTCAAAACCTTTAATTTGTAGTTGTTTATCACAGAATTCTATAGCCTTGGCAACACTGTTGCTCAACAGTTGGCTGGCCAACTTAACTTTCATTACTTCATTTCTGAAGTTTATGTGTCTTTGAGTCAATTTATTGGCCAAATGCAAACTATTTTCTTCTTGGAGGTTGTGTAATTGCAGTATGAGGCTCCATTTTATAGTTGTATAATTTTCATCAAAGATTTCTTTTTTAGACTCCAGTAAGTTTCGGATTAACTTCACCATGTGGCACGCATCCAAGAAAACAGCAACTTTATACTCACCACTTGGGTGCTGAAATGTCGTATTCATGTTTTCGTGGTTTTCTAGTTCACAACCCAGCATCTTCATGCAATTGATGTTAGATTTGCATCCGTCGAAGGTAAGCGATACAATTTTGATCCCAGCTTCCTGGCATTTTTGTATAGCAATTTTAATTATGTTTGCCTTCATCGCACCAGTTAAGCTTTGAATAAAAAAGTAGGCAATGGGCGAAGTCCAGCCTAGATGTAGCGAAACTACAAGAAGTACAAAGGCGTGAATGGCCTTTTGGTCTGATTCATCTTTACCAATTCCCATGTCAACAAGGCCTTCGTATTTAGCGCCAGTCCATATTCTTTGTTGTCGTATAGACATTTCATCAGCAACGAGAGAACATATCAGTGGTTTCGACGATTGTTTAGATTTATCAGTTAATCTTTGAAAAGCCTCATCGGTGAAACCTGGTTCTACATTCACGTTTTGATACCACCTTAACAGCGTGCTAGGATGCGGAAGGCTCTTGTTGAATATTCTTCGCAAATATTAATATGCTGCAGTGGAGTAGAAATGCATCGTAAGCGCAAATTTTCGAAGTACTGGCGGATATGTGGAAAAAGGTTTTCGCACATTAGCTGATAGTATTTTCATAATGCATTCATCATTGTTCTCAGTAACTCTCACTAAATCATTTCTCAGAGATTTATCAATTAATCGTTTGTTTTTTAAGTTCTGGACGATTTCTTTCAAGGACGAATTTGCTTTAATAAGTCTCTTATTTTGTTTTTTAAGATTCCTCACTTGTCTGTCTTTATAACGCAACTTTTGATGACATTTACTTAGCTCTTTCTTGAAATAAGTGAGTTCAATACAGAATCTAATCCTGACAATGATGATGTAGATATATGAACTGGACTATTGATTGGTGTTTTCGATGATGGTGGTTGTTTTGATTCTGGAGCAGTCAACTCCTGAAACAGATGACAATTATTATAGTGTTTAGATGCAGATGCACATAAGAACATGTAAATTATGTCAATTTTCATTTATAGACTTACAAGTAGGTATATGCGATGGTTGCAGTTGCTCAGATGTTTCTGGTACTTCTAGACTTCTTTTTCTTGATATACTCGGTCCAGAATCATCGTCAAACTAAAATATTTATTAATTGAATATATGCATCTAATAATTAAATAAAAAACTTTACTGTAACTGTTATTAATATTTGAAGGACGACGCCAAATACAATCCGTCCTACTAAGGTTTAATACTAGCTGACGCTGTGACGATTGCATTGCATACAATAGCGGCCTTTAGACGTAAAGTTCGGACCGCGGGAAAAGCCACGCGCCGTTGCAATCTTTACGTGTGCAGGCCGCTATTGACCGGCAAACTATTAACGGGACGGGTTGTACCATTTCTGACTACTTACTTCGATATGCGGAACAGCTGTATTTTTTAAACGCTTATATCCTTTAGTGGTTAAATATACATCAGATTCAAGAAAATGATCTGAGCAAATGACGCTTGAATTATATGGTTTGTAAAATATTTCGGATCTTTCTCTTGCTACTAACTTGCGCCAATTCTCTCTCCTTATCTCGTGTACAGGAAAGCTGAAAAAAAACCCATTATAAGGGTTCCGTTTTTACCATTTTGGAACCCTAAAAAGAGCTACTCTATTATTTGGTTTCTGACTATGTTCTTGTCACGTCCTTTTGCTTGTTACTTTGTAACGCGCGTGAGAGAAAGAAATGGAATATCAATGGAATACTTGACAATAGTTGTCAGTAGTTGTCAATCAAATACGATATTTATTGAAAATTAAATGGTTTTAATACATTTTTTATAGTTTTTTGCGTGTTATCTTTTATAAATAAAATAACTTGCCGGTGGTAAGTCACACCATCTTTCTTTTGAGTCGTTCTGGTATTATTGCGGCACTTGTTGATGACACACTTCGGCATCTTAACGGATTTGCGACCAACAGACGACTAAGGTAAGAATTGTGCGCACGCTGTCATTGCGAGCAATTGGGCTGTCCTGCGAATTGCGCGCTGATGCGAAGTCCTTGTGTATAGAAGGTCATTGGAATATACGGCAAAATTAATTCACGAACGCTTTTTTCTTTTGACTACATCTTGAGTATCTTGACTAATAAAAACATCGTAGACATACGCCCTGACCTTGGAACCTAATAAGTTTAAGCAAAGAAGGTTGCGAGCTTTAATAGTGTTCACTCTTTATATACATATTTATACCCTTGACTGTATATGCTTTTCTAGGTAGTCCGTAACGATAGAGATACATTGAGCGACAAACGAGATTTACAAGATGTGCTTACCAAACTGTAGTGTAGTCAAAATAGTTGGGAATGTTTAGTATTGGCCCATACAGATTATGGCTGATATAGGGTAAAGTCACCAGTGGTCAGCCGAGGACCAATAGTCGATCTTACAGTCTGTTTGACAAGAACGTGACCGGTATAATTTTTATTTTATGAATGTGGCACAGAAAAAAAAAGTACTGGCTGAATAGAGTGGTCAAGGTCATCTAACTACAATGCTTTGTAAAAAAAAAAACTTTTGACAGTTTCCCGCCAATATTAGTTCATTTTCCAAAATGAGTGCCGCGTTTGCTTCACGATATGAAGCAGTGTTCCTTTGTTCACACCCGAAGGGACCCAAAATATCACGTGATCAGGCCGCCAAGTATATGAATAAGTCGAAGGCGTTTGTGACTAAGTGGGTGAAGCGATATTCCGAAACAAAAAACGTCGACGACTTACCAGAACGCGGGATAACTAGAGTGACCTCCTCTGTACAGGATAAACGGATTTTGCAATTATTCTCGAAAAATCCTCTATTATCATTGCGTGCAGGGCAAAAGAAATTAAAGAATAAAGGCTTAAATATATCTCTAGCCACAATTAGACAGCGTTTGATTGAAAATGGATTGAAATATCGAAGTACAGTGAAGAAACCTCTCCTTACTGAAAAACATATGAAAAAAAGGTTGTCATGGGCAAGTGAAAATAAAGACCGGGATTGGAACAAGGTAATTTTTTCTGATGAAGCTTCTTTTTGGGCAGCCAACTACTCGACTCGGGCCTGGTCTACGGCGGAGAATAGAGTGCTCGTACGGACCGTAAAACACCCAGTCAAGGTGCATGTTTGGGGACGCTTCTCAAAACTGGGTTTTGGTCGTTTGCACATGTTCACTGGCACACTCGACGCTCAAAAAATGAATAAAATCTATGAAAAGGCATTGTTGCCCTCTGCTAAAACGATGTTTCCAAGCTATAATGCTTCTTGGATCCTGCAAGAGGACAATGACCCCAAACACCGCAGTCGGCTCTGTACAACGTGGAAAGCTGAAAATGGCATCGATGTTTTGGATTGGCCATCACAATCACCCGATGCCAATCCAATTGAAAATGTTTGGGCTTAGATGAAGCTTCAATTCCGAGGAAAAAATATAGCTGGAGTTGCTGACCTAACTCGGGAATTGAAGTCCGTGTGGAGGTCTTTACCTCGTAGTTACGCTGAAAGTTTGATAGAAAGTATGCCTAGAAGATGCCAAGCTATTGTAGATAATTCAGGAGACTGGACAACTTATTAAATATAAAGCATGAACGTGCAATTGGTCAAGCTATTTGATTTTCGTATTTCACAAAATAATTCCTATTTTTTCTTAAAATTTTACAGGTCACGCTCTTGTCGTACAAAGTGTATATGAGTGCAAAGAGTGGAAAATATAGCTTTCGTACTCTTCCCACTCACACAAAGTATAGGCAGAGGCCGACTACAGGTCTCTGGCTGACCACTGATGACTTTACCCTAGTAGTTGGAGGAAAAAGACTTGCTTTGCCAATCACAAAAGAGTGGGATAGAGCTAAATGATGTCTAGTATTGGAGTATTTTGGGCTGATGATTTCTTCAGCAGTAACGCGGTTTGTTAGATCAATTTCTCAAAATCGTTATTACCTAGTAGCAAAATTGCCGTTCGCGTTTTTTCCCGAATTTTATTTTCCCAAAAGCTTTATTTTCTTGTTGAATATTTTTATACAAGTACTTTTTCCTAATGTTTTTTTTTATCATAAGCTTTTTTAGCCGTAGCTTATTTTCTAGTAGCATTATTTTCATTTCGTAAATTTGAGTAGCCGATTTTTTTACTTATAGCAAATTATTCATGTTTTTTCAAGTGTCAAAGGCGGTCGCGTGCCTGTCAATAAATTGTTGCCATCTAATTTACAAACCCGTCACAGCTCTTAGGTGATCAGTATATTCCTGATAAAATTTGACTCGTGGACTTATAAAAATCGTTTGAAATCTGATGCAAAATATGTTCGCCTGCTTATGAATGGCGTTAGCAACTTTGACAAACCAGCACCTTGACCGCCAATTCATGTGGTCGATGTAGCGTACTATGCCTGGAAAAGGGTTAAACACTCCGTACTGCAAAAATAAAATCAGAAACAAGGACTCATGTTCAATATATTTTTTGTTAAAAACCAGTCTCTTAAAACAAGCAAAAAACGAAAATAAAAAGATTGCTTCCCTTAAGTAATTAATAAGTAGGTATGTTATTTTTCTTATACGTACATAACATTAAAAATAAAACTCGTCCATTCTTGAAAGTAATACAACCAAATGTCACTAATATTTTATGTAAGATAGTAGTTTTATACAAGTCGTTATTGTGATGGTACTCGTCAAGTAATCATTCACAATTTTATCAATTGTTTTATCTTTTTCAATGAATTTTTGTTGCCGTCGTCGAAAATTTTGCGAATTAATGTCATTCTTTAGTATTTCAAAATCAGTATTTATTGCTTCGTCTTTTAGTACTGAAATAAAGTGCAAGAGAAATTAGATGATTTTGCAAATTCAGAAGAACACTGCCACCACACAAGCTTTTACTAGCACACCTCCAAGCGGTTGATCCAGAACTGTTTGTGCGTCGACAATAAAGTCTATACCCACCCCTTACTAAAATTTGGCCTCCATGTGTACTTTTAATAAATTCGAATGCTGTATTTGAAGACGACGAACATGACCGTAATTTATCATCTTCCATTTTCAATGTAATTAATATTTTCTAAGCTGTTTTACAAGACCGTGATTGATACAGAATGTCATATGTCTATGACACTGTCAAGTACTAGTTAAGTATTTATTTGTCTGAAGCACACAGGTCTGAAGTGTACTTATTGAAAAGATTAAAGTCTCTTTGTTTGCGAACTCGCCACGGGGAATTAATAGGTATGCTTTGATAGGTAGGTATGTTACGAAACGGGCCTCTATTCTACTACGGTATTAAGGCCCAGTACGTTCGGAATAAAAGAGTCAGGAATTATTTTCTACATGTAAAACAAACATCCAGGAAACGATGCGATCAGAAAACAATGCTTCATAAAATATAACGATTGTCAAATGAGCTATCGAGAAAACATGCGTCATGAATAATTTGCGAGAGAAAATAAAGCTATTGGGAAAAAACGCGAAAGGCAATTTCGCTACTAGGTAATAACGATTTTGAGAAATTGATCTAACAAACCCACAGAACTACTGAGATAAAGACTAGGCTCAGTCTTTCTGTTAGGGATGTTCGTCATTGCTACTATATGATTTTAATTCAATGGGGGTTAAATTACATCAGAATTTGGCACAAAGTATGAGATTTGTATAAAGGTGTTCTGCAGACAACAGACGATGGCAACGGCAAACGTCTGACGCCTGCTGCTGCCGTTTGCCGGTGCTTTTTACCAAAAAATTGCATAGATTGTATAGGCTATATTTTTAATGTTTCTACTGGATTTCTTTTTCAGTGGTTATTGACTCTGGTCCGAGGTATGAAGTTGCCTACCCGAATGGTATATGTCATTTCCTAGAGAAATTAAGCTTTGGTGTGAGTATCACATTTTTTCAATATATGCTATACAACAATTAATTTGTTCAATCAATATCTAAATCTTTGGTGAGTTTCAGAAAGTTTGTAGTTAAAACTTACTGACCAAAGAATTTCAAGAATAATTCAAAGATTTTTTTTTTTTTAAGGCCACCCATAAATTTGCAACCCGTGATGTGATGCTGCGGGAGTTAGAAAGGCACGGTGGCATCTGTGACTGCCAGGGCTCAAGGGATACCACAGTCTATGCTACAAGTGCCGACTCCAGAGGGCTGGAAGCAGTCACCCAGGTAGGATGTGACTAGCTTAACTACTCAATGCTCACTGCTCTTAAGTCGGGTTTTTAGGTTTAACTGTTTATTATTGTAATTGTAAAGTTTGGAAACATCGAGTTGATTCAAATCTATAAGGCATGTCAAGATCAACCTAACATAATATGATAGATACCATTATAAAACTATACTATGCAATTACAAAAAAAATGCCATTGTTATTTTTGATGTTTTATAGGTGCTGGCAGAAGTCACATTGAGGCCACGTCTCTCTGTAGAGGAAATAGAGTCTGCAAGGCAGGCTGTAGCATTTGAACTGGAAACTCTTGCTATGAGACCAGAACAGGAGACAATACTCATGGATATGATACATTTGGTGTGTTATTATAATTGTATTAACGTGCTGAGCCGAATCCTTTTTGACCTCACACTACAACGCAACGTCTCTAATTTCGATAATTGTATATAAATATTTATATTCTGTCCTTCCCCTTTTCATTGTTTCAGTGAATTTGTTGTGAGTTTGAATTGGATGTTCACTAAAACCGTATTTTTCTCAGCTCTAAACAGGGGTTATAAAATTTACAAAAAATCGCCCATTTAAAAGCCTTACATAAAGGATCCTACTCATCCCACTCAAAAAATCTAAATTCATAATAATTTATCATTTATTTGTAATATCACGTCTCTTCCTTTCAATTCCGTTTAAGATGAGGACTATGAGAGGAGTAAGCGAGGCCTATTCGAACATGTGTCACACCTTATGGAAAGAAAACATTGTAAAAACGGTTTTTACTTAGTGTCTTTATTGCATTTATTGCAGGCTGCATATAAGGGAAACACACTCGGACTACCGAAGATCTGTCCACAAGAGGAAGTAAACAAAATTGACCGTGGTATCATATTGAACTATCTGAAAAATCACTACATGCCTAATAGAATGGTGGTTGCTGCTGTTGGGGTAAATAGAAACAACCGTTTTCTGTGAAGGTCAAAAGAAATAGTGGCGAAACTTGCACATTTAGACATTTCATTTACAATTTCTACTATCACTTAATTTATCGAGGGCTAAGGGCAGTCACTGTGCTATTTTACACTGTGTTACTAACGTAAAAGTCAGAATTATTGAAAAAAAATAGGATAATTAGTCCAAGAGTCCACCGCCCCCTGCCCGGGCAATGGGAGTGTTACTAACGAATTTGCCAATTAAATAGGCCTACAAATTCTCGTCGTCTGTTTGTTTACTTTGATGAAAAATTGAATAGTCTAATAGTAAGAGAAAGATTTAGTACTAACAACTGACTGGATTTTTATTTTGGTGCCTCTTAACAGTAGGCTCTTGTTTTGGAGCGCTGCAAGGCTCATGATCGTTTCATTTCAAATGGCCTCGATGAGTTTTATTATATCTGTTTTTACACAGTATCAGTTTTCAGGTTGAACACCAGCCGTTTGTAGAATTCGTCCAGAAATACTTTGTAGATATGAAACCAACTTGGCATACTGAAGACAGCGAGTCATTTATACCGAAAGTTGATAAGTCTATTGCCCAATATACAGGTGGCATGGTACAGGTAAAATTATACATGAACAGATTATCTTTTAGTTTAATATGTTAAGTTAACACGTTTATATGATTCGCGATGTTTGATTGCAGGAGGAATGTGAAATCCCATTGTATCCGGGGTCGGATTTGCCGGAGCTATCCCACGTCGTCATTGGTTTAGAAAGTGAGTGTATTAAATTTTAAAGCCCTTATACATCGATGATATTCAAAGGACCACATCCTTCAAGAACTATCAGTCATTGTGCCTTAGCTCCTCGAGTTTTATTCACGTCAGTTTTACGAATAATAATAGGGATAAGCACAGCTTCTTTTTCACAGCTTCAATAAAACCGATTCTGGTAACAAACTGTTGAGAAAAATCGATTTTTGAATAGCTATAGAAATAACCAAGATATGAGCCAATGTCCAAAAGAATTTCTTCCGATCTCTATCTAGCAAACAGAATTTAACATGGAATTTATATGGCCGACCCGTTACATGACGTCACAGTGAATATCGGATCACCCTGTCTAATCGCTATCTAATTATCAGTGTAAAATGTATCATCCATTTTTTTGGCCGATTTTAATTATAATTTCACGTATGGTGGTCTCTTTTACGGTATTTTGTAAAGAAATGCGAATTAAAAAATCCATACATATCCCTGTTGTATTGAGGAAATGATAAAGACTGTTCTGAAATGTCATATCTCGTGGATCCCAAACTAGGCCGGAGCTGTATTTCAGGAAACAAACATCAAACAACAATAAACATCAGGGACAACAATATGGTGTAGAAATTATCCTATATAATATTATAACCCTATAATATAAGGAATAATAAAGTTTTGGTACATTTCCTATTCTTAGTACTTGTAGATTTATGTTTAAACTGTATTGTGGGCTGGCAGGCTGTTCGCACAGCGATCCTGACTTCGTAGCGACGTGCGTTCTGAACATGATGATGGGCGGCGGCGGCTCCTTCTCCGCCGGCGGCCCCGGGAAGGGCATGTACACGCGCCTCTACACCAACGTCCTCAACAGGTAATTCTACTCGAAATGTGGCCATCCTTTACTTTCCATGAGAGGAGAGAGAGATGAGGAGAGGCATATACCCAACAGTGGGCATATAAATAAAATGCTGCAGAAGAAGAAGAGGGAGAAGATAAGGAAAACGAAACTGCAATTACATTTGAAAGCAGTCCATGCTTCTACCCTTTTGCTGTTGACTACTTGATCACTGGGACCGGAATGCCGTCCCATCATCGCCGTATACATATACCTAAGAATAAATATTTTCCAGACCTATTATCAGAAGCAGTGCGTAATGCTAATAGGCTAAACAAAGTTACGCATTTATCAAAACAAACAATAAGCATAGTACCTTACTGTAACGTATGGCGTTTCAGATATCACTGGATGTTCAATGCCACGGCTTACAACCACGCTTACGGCGACACTGGCTTGTTCTGTGTGCACTCCGCGTCACCCCCGAACAGAATCTATGATACCACACTCGTCATCGCCCGCGAGCTGGCCAATATGGCGGGGAAAGTCGGCGAAACTGAGCTGAAGGTAAGATTCTACCAATCTCAAACAGGTACCGTGGATGGTCTAAATAATTGTTTCTCACATATTGTAGGTAAAAAAAAACTTAAGTGAAGGTCCTCTTGCATGTAGTCGTGTACAAAACTAATATGGAATTTACGCTAAATTTCAAGTATAGAATGTCGAACGGTCTATACAAATGTGTTACAATTACATGTAAGAGAACAGTTACTTAAGTTGTTTATATCTATTATAATGCTGTCAATAAAATTTTAATTTTAATTTTCATTTTCATTTCATTTACTCGTACCTATCCGCATCTAAGCCACTTGCAATAAGGTGCGATGATGGGTGCATATATATTTGTGATGGCAGCTGTACATGATATTTTGTTCATTTACGTGTGGAGCCGTAGGTTCATTTCAGTCCATTGATATGGAAGATGGAAGGGTCCCTTCTAGGCAGGGGTTATGCCTGGGGACCGAAGTACATTGAGATGGAGTTGGAAGGAGCCCTTTTAGGCGGGGGTTATGCCTGGGGCCCGAAGTACATTGAGATGGTGTTGGAAGGATCCTTTGTAGGCGGGGGTTATGCCTGGGGACCGAAGTACATTGAGATGGAGTTGGAAGGATCCCTTGTAGGCGGGGGTTATGCCTGGGGACCGAAGTACATTGAGATGGAGTTGGAAGGATCCCTTGTAGGCGGGGGTTATGCCTGGGGACCGAAGTACATTGAGATGGAGTTGGAAGGATCCCTTGTAGGCGGGGGTTATGCCTGGGGACCGAAGTACATTGAGATGGAGTTGGAAGGATCCCTTGTAGGCGGGGGTTATGCCTGGGGACCGAAGTACATTGAGATGGAGTTGGAAGGATCCCTTTTAGGCGGGGGTTATGCCTGGGGACCGAAGTACATTGAGATGGAGTTGGAAGGATCCCTTGTAGGCGGGGGTTATGCCTGGGGACCGAAGTACATTGAGATGGAGTTGGAAGGATCCCTTGTAGGCGGGGGTTATGCCTGGGGACCAAAGTACATTGAGATGGAGTTGGAAGGATCCCTTGTAGGCGGGGGTTATGTCTGGGGACCGAAGTACATTGAGATGGAGTTGGAAGGATCCCTTGTAGGCGGGGGTTATGCCTGGGGACCGAAGTACATTGAGATGGAGTTGGAAGGATCCCTTGTAGGCGGGGGTTATGCCTGGGGACGGAAGTACATTGAGATGGAGTTGGAAGGATCCCTTGTAGGCGGGGGTTATGCCTGGGGACCGAAGTACATTGAGATGGAGTTGGAAGGATCCCTTGTAGGCGGGGGTTATGCCTGGGGACCGAAGTACATTGAGATGGAGTTGGAAGGATCCCTTGTAGGCGGGGGTTATGCCTGGGGACCGAAGTACATTGAGATGGAGTTGGAAGGATCCCTTGTAGGCGGGGGTTATGCCTGGGGACCGAAGTACATTGAGATGGAGTTGGAAGGATCCCTTGTAGGCGGGGGTTATGCCTGGGGACCGAAGTACATTGAGATGGAGTTGGAAGGATCCCTTGTAGGCGGGGGTTATGCCTGGGGACGGAAGTACATTGAGATGGAGTTGGAAGGATCCCTTGTAGGCGGGGGTTATGCCTGGGGACGGAAGTACATTGAGATGGGGTTGGAAGGATCCCTTCTAGGCGGGGGCTATGGTTCACTAATGTTTGACCAAAAAAATATTGACAAATGATCATTTGACAAACAACGTTTCACCAAATAATCATTTGGCAAACGTGACATTTGACAAAAGTATCATTTTGCAAAAACTCAATTAGCAAATGATCAAATAGCAAACACTACACTTGGTAAATGTGTTAAATAATAAAATGTCAATTGACAGTTTTCCATTTCACCAAATATTATTTCCTGTAGTTTACCTATTTCTGGGCAGAAAAAAATAACCTCGAAGGCCAAGGCGGGAGCAAAGCTCCCGCCTTGGCCTTCTAACCTAACCTATCCGAGTCAGTTCTGCCCGGATTCGTCTTGCTCGTTGCATTTAAAATTTTGTCTTATAACTCCGTTGCTAAATGTTCATTTTGTCAAATAATTACTTATAAAATGTAAATTTAACTGTTGATCATTTGAATAAGTGAGCCATTTTTAAAATGACAACTAGTAAAATGATCAATTGGCGAAACATTTTTTTGCAAAACGTTGTTTGTCAAGTGTAATTTTGCCAAATGACTTTTGGTCAAACGGCAGGACACCGGGGGCTATGCCTGGGGACAGAAGTACATTGAGATGGAGTTGTAAGAATTCCTTTTTGGGGGGGGTTGTGCCTGGGAGATTGAAATTCATCCCCTCATTTTCCTTAATACGCCATTTTCGTTAACTCGTCAGCTGGTAAACTTCTGAAATTCGTCAAAGCCATCTAAATCTATAATTTGTAAATTTGCCCAACTGGCCATTTCTTCCAATTTGTCACTTTCGGCAATTACTCAGTATGCGTAATGTACAGTGGAGAAGAAAATTTTATATATTCTTTGGGGTAAATATTATTCCATGAAGAACTAAGTGACCACCGATCCACTGACCAAAATAAGTGTCTTAGGGCCGTATTAATAAACTCATCTTGACTGTGAGGCCCGTCACAAGATACGTCAAAGTAAGCGTCAAACCATAGAACACTGTCATTTTTGACGCATCTCGAGACAAGCATTAGAGTTGAGATCAGTTTGAGTTTTTCACATAAATGACGAGTTTCTAAAGTGACCAGTTGACTAAAATGACGTATTAAAGATTGACGAGAGGTCCCCTAATTCTGCCTGAGAATTGACGTCCATTGAGGCGTTGCAAGTTGTTTGACTTGACTCCTACTGGTTAGCTAGATGTCGCTAGTGTCGCTACGCTAGAGATCCTATAGTATATATATTTTTCATATCTTATTTTGCCTGAAACAGATGTCATATCGAAAATTTAGTGATTAGATTAAAATAGCTTTACTTTTATAAAAGAATGTAATTGTATAGGTATTTTCTGTTTATTTGTTAACCTAATTTTATCTACCCACCTACTATAAAATAAAGTATCGCTCATCGTCTGACGCTAGAACTATTGCCATCTAATGGTAAAGTCTAGATAGGCGTTTTTATGTGGTAAAATAAAATGACATATGATTTAAATCGTATCGGCGAATCGGTTTGGTCGAAGAACAGGATTATTGTCAAACACTATGAACGGTCTGTTTCGCATATAGGACGTAAAAATAGTTTAATTATTTTGATTTTAATTCCATGAAATACGTGGAATGCACAGCCATTTGAATTTGAATTTGAATTATAACTGCGTAAACAAAATATATATTTTGAAACGACTTTACTATATGTATACAGGGTTATTGGTAATTCGACGTATTTCCGTTGGGACGTGATAGGGTTGACTATTTCCGATAATTTTAACCCCATATGCATTATGCAAAAGTGAACCATTTTTGAGTTATCATGATATTTAGCTTTTTTCAAAATAAGTCAAAAATGAAACTAAAAAAAATATTTTAAAAGAGTATTAATTTAAATCTATTTTTTTCTTCTGATAAAAAAAACAATTAAACGTTGGTTATTTACTAATATTAAAACAACAAAAATTGGTCCAATTTTATAAATGCGAGACGAAAAACCATATTATTTTAATATTTCTTTGAGTTTTTTTTCCACTAAAATGCCTAAAAAACAAAAAAATAAGGTATGAAACTTGGTTTGCAGATTATTTTAAAAACATAACCGTTTTCTTAGCTCTCCAACAATGCATAACAACTAGGAACTTATTTCAAATAAACTGAAAAAAAATGTTCACAAAGGAAGCAGGCGGAAATTTGTATTCATAGTAAACTTAATGTACTTCTTTAAAATTTCCATAAAATTAAATACAAACAAAACCCTATGTAAATGAAACAAAAAATACAAATTTAAAGTAAAATGTAATAACCAGTAACAGTTTAGTAAGTAATAACAATTAAAAATTAGTAATAAGTAACAAGTAAAACATTTGTTAATTTAGCTTAATGAAAGTTCTTGCTCGAAGTGACTTCCCCTATGGCGTAAGTAAAGTCGCATTTTTTGATAATTTAATGGTTCTCATTTCTAGTCAGTTTATCTTGATTTGCAATGGTTAAGAAACAATTAAAGTTAGGTTTGTTCAATGCGGGTTCTCTTGGCACAGATCATGACAATTTTATAGCCTCTTGTACTCGGCATGATATAGATGTGCTCGCCATCAACGAGACCTGGCTGAGGGCAGGTGAGGAAGGGCGCGCCCCTGCACTTCCGGGTTACCGCTTACGTCACCACCCTAGGCCGCAAGGCACACGTTCGCGAGGAGGCGGAGTAGGATACTACAGTAAGCGAGACATCAGCATTCGCACCTGGCCTCACCCCGTAGACCCACTGCACAGGTCAATTGAGCAAATGTGGGTCACATTGGCCCTTAACGGAAAGAAGCTAGCGATTGGCACGGCATATCGTCCACCTTGGATGGACATCAACCTATTTTTGGACGCTCTAAGTGACACAATTAGCTCAATTCCCAAATATGACAATCTGATATTATTAGGAGATTTCAATATAAATTTATTAGGTATGTCTGACTCTAGACATACAAAATTCTACACATTTCTTTCGACCTTTAACCTATTACAAGTGGTAACAGAGCCTACCCACTTCACAGAGACTAGTGAAACCCTACTTGATGTAGTGTGCACTGACTTGCCATGCAAGAACATTATTGTGGAGCATGTGGGTTCTTTGTTTGGTCACTGCCTTGTAGTTTGTGAGCTGAATGTCAAACGTGATAAGCCTAAACCATATACCATAACCTACAGACCAATAAAAAACATATGCCTTGAATATTTTAACAGGGACGTACAGAGCATGAGATGGGATTTGGATTCTGATTCAGATGATGTCAATGTTATGGTTGACTATTTGACCCGGCACATGGTTGAACTGTTTGACCTGCATGCTCCAATAAAGTCATCCATAATCAGGGGACGCTCTTACCCTTGGATCACAGACACTGTAAAGCAGATGATGCAGTTACGAGACAAAGCTTCATCTGATTTCCATAAAACTAAGGCAGTCAGTAAAAAAGAGCATTACAAAGAAATGAAATCTATGGTTAATCAGGCATTATTTTTTGAAAAGTCAGCCTACTTTAAGCAAAATATAAACAACAAAATACATGACCCAAAGCTCTTGTGGAAAAATATCAAATCAACCTTATTACCAAAGAATGACACTGAATTACCTACATGTTTCAATGACCCTAATGTTATAAACAACTACTTCTTGAGCTTGCCTTGCTCCTCAGAGGTTTCTATTTCACAACTGACTTACTTTGAGTTTCATAGGTTTAGTAATGCAGTATTCCATATAAAGCCAGTCAGTTTAGATAAAATAATTAATATTGTCAAAAGTTTAAAATCAAATGCTGAAGGCTGTGATGGTGTTAACCTGGATATGATAATTTTGACATTCCCACAAACATTAAATATAATTATGCAGATAATAAACACCTCTATCTCTACATCTCTGGTTCCTGACCTCTGGAAACTGGCAATAGTACGTCCACTACCTAAAACCATAAACCCTACTGAGCTTAAGGACCTCAGGCCAATTAGTATATTGCCTTGTCTCTCAAAAATTTTGGAGAAGGTAGTCTGCATGCAATTAACAGATTTCTTGGAAACAAACAAAATTTTGCCGGAGGTACAGTCAGGATTTAGAAAAGGGAGGAGTACTGTGACAGCCTTGCTAGACATTACAGACAATATTCTTTGCTCTCAGGACAAAGGATTGTGCACCTTATTAGTACTGTTAGATTTTTCAAGGGCTTTTGACTGTATAAATATCAATCTGTTGCTGTCTAAGTTAAGTTATTATGGGTTGGATGGTGAAGCTCTGTGTTGGTTTAGTAGTTACCTTAATGATCGGTACCAGTATGTAAAGTTAAGTCAAAGTGACGGTCGTTCTTCACAGGTATCGGACAAGGTGGCTGTCACTCGTGGGGTGCCTCAAGGTTCGATCCTCGGTCCGATCCTGTTTGCTTTATACTCAGCCGATATAATAACACACATCACTAACTGCCAGTACCATATCTACGCTGATGATATACAGGTGTACATATCATGCAAACCATCACAAATTGACAATGCTATAGGAAAGCTAAATGAGGATCTCTCCAGAATAGCTACCTGGGCCTCTAACAATAGTTTATTGCTAAATCCTACCAAGACTAAATACCTGATTTTGGGCAGTAAACAACAGCTAGCAGCTCTTAGACCTATGGTGGATGTCATACTGCTAGATGCACCAATTGATCGTGTTTATGAGGCACGAAATTTAGGTCTGCAAATGGACTCCGAGTTAAGATTTGAGAAGCACATTGCAGCTTCGGTTAGGAATTGCTTCTACAAACTTAAGATTCTTTACAGGGCAAGGCCATTTATAAACGAAAGTTTGCGTGTGAGGCTGGCAGAGTCACTTGTCCTATCTAAACTCAATTACATGGACGCAGTATTTGGCCCACGTCTACTTGCGAAAACAAAAAGATTAATACAACGTGTCCAAAATGCCTGTGCCCGCTTCTGCTTTAATGTTCCGATAAGGGCCCATGTTACTCCATTTCTAAACCAGCACTCGATTCTTAAGATGCAACACCGCTGTAAGCTGCATTTGGCCTGTCTGCTTTTCGGAGTACTTAGGCACAAGGCTCCAATGTACCTTTTCGTCAAATTGTCACATGTGTCCAACAATAGATCGCGTGGAACTCGGCAATGTGCTATACAGCTGTTGACGCCTCGTCATGCCTCAGCTGCCTTTCGAGGAAGTTTTCGTTATGCTGCAACTAAATGCTGGAATAACATCCCACCTCCTATCAGGAACCTGAAATATTTTAATAGTTTTAAATTAAAATTAAAAAAATATATGTGCGATCACCAGTTTAGCCAGGGAACACTGAGGCATGACACCAGCGGAATATGAACCATATTTATTGTTTTTGTGGCTGTACTAACCTGTTTTTTATGTCCTATTGGCATAGCCATGGATGTTGCTCTGTTTTCTTTTTTACTATTTTCCTGCTGTCTCCCATTACCTGCTTCAAGGCATCTTCAAAGCACATTCGTTATAAAAAAATTCGATGTTGTTTGTACTATCTCTTTTTTTTCGTTATAATTAGTTTCATTAACCCGTGTATCACTGATCGATTATGGAAATATTTTAAGATTAAGTTTAACTAGATAATGAACAGTATTTAATTTGTTGTACCATGTTTTTATTTTTGATGTTGAGGTTGTTTATTGCGGTATGCGCTCACGCTCACGCTTAGGCCACAGATTAAAGTAAAGGATAGATGGCTCAGCTCAGCTCAGGTAGGCAACCACAGATTGTAACGATGCATGGTAGTTGGCACAGTAGTCTTGATAGACATCGTAAGCTAGTTCCTCTGGTTGCCACCTGAGCGCTGCCTGTCCTAAATAACCACGACACACTCGTTAAGAATTTTTTTTTTATTTTTTTTTAAGTTGTTTTGTTTGTACTTACTTGTAAATGTTGTAATGTCTGTATCACCTTCCGTGTTTTCACCGAGCGGTCCCAACGGAAGACCAGCGTTGGCTTTACAGCCAGCACATGCTGAGTTGGGACCATTTCGCAACAATTTCTCTGTGTCTTGTTCTTTTTGTATCTATGTAATGTAATTTTTTGTATTGTTGTGAATAAATTTCTCTTTATCTCTTTATCTTTATCTTTATCATTTTATTTCTGATGTGTTACATAACTACCGAAGTAGTCAAATTACCCGCATCGCATTTGCTGCGTTTATAATTGTTGTTTTGAGTTCTTCCGCGGATTACACAGGCGAGACGTCGTAAACTAGGGATTTCATGTGACCCCAGACATAGAAATCCACCGGCGTTAAGTCCGGACTCCTCGCAGGCCACGGAATGGGTCCTCCTCGCCCTATCCAACGATTAGGAAAATGGCTATCGAGCCATCGCCTAAC
Organism: Acleris sparsana; assembly: GCA_923062465.1. Taxonomy (NCBI): domain Eukaryota; kingdom Metazoa; phylum Arthropoda; class Insecta; order Lepidoptera; family Tortricidae; genus Acleris; species Acleris sparsana. The sequence goes on from OV281285.1 coordinate 18,140,082, forward strand.
ATTGACACCAAAATTTACAGGACATCCGTCTTGCTGATATATTATTATCATGTTTTGTTTTGCCTTGTAGCCAAAGGCACGTCTTCAAGGAGGTCAACATTACATTTGTCAAATTTTTTGGCAGCTGCAGCATTTAGATTGCTCGGTAAAAAATGTGGTCCGATTAAATTGTCGTCAATTATTCCCATCCACACATTGACCGAAAAACGGCGTTGCGACCCTTCTGGCCTCTTTTTATCAGGATTTTTTTGCACTTTCTCACTCCAATAATGTTCATTGTGCTACCACAATGTAGTTAGTAATCCCATCTTGATCGAATTTGGATTAGTCGGTCGATAGGCTTTCTTTCCAAAAAAAAAGACGCATCTTCTAAATCCGCATTTAACATAAATCTACAGAAAGCAACTCTGCTTTCATGGTCCTCTTCGTGAATAAATTGCACAGTATAATGGTAAGGATAGAATCCTGCATTATGAACTGTAGACCACGCTTTCCATTGTGTTACAGAGAGTCGTGTGGCGATGGTGTTTGTCAAAATTATTACTTCATCGATAAATTCTTGCAGAATATCCTCTTCATAATTAACAACATGGACTGGGGGTCTTTCGGCATTAATTTTTCGTCTCTGAACACTAGCGTATTCTTCATTTGTGTAATTTTGAAAAATACGTTGTTCATTTTTATCAAGTTCATCCATAATACAATTTAAATTAAAAAATTAAACTACAATCGTTAGTGTATTTACTTCAAAAAACACGGCGCCATATGTAAAACAAAACCAATGCACGCGTGAAAAGTTTTTGAAAAACGAATTCTTTAAAAACTTTGGTTTTTTTTTCTTAACCTGTCAGTTTGCTTCCTGCATTGGCTTAGGTACGCAATAAAACTATTTGCAAGATACCTATTCAAACAGCGATTGTATGTTTAGTTCGAATACGAATTACCATTATTTTTTTAAATAAGTTCCTAGTTGTTATGCATTTTTTGAAAAGCTAAGAAAACGGTTATGTTTTTGAAATAATCTGCAAAACAAGTTACATAACTTTTTTTTTGTTTTTAAGGCTTTTTAGTGGAAAAAATCTCAAATCAATATTAAAATAATATGGTTTATCGTCTCGCATTTTGAAATTTAAACCGATGATTGTATTTTTAATATTCATAAATAACCAGTGTTTAATCGTTTTTTATAAATCAGAAGAAAAAATGAGATTAAAATTGATAAGTACTTTGAAAAAAAAATATGTTGCATTTTTGACTTATTTTGATAAAAGCTAAAAATCATGATAACTCAAAAATGGTTCACTTTTGCATAATGCATGGGTTAAAATTATCGCAAATAGTCACCCCTATCACGTCCGAACGGAAATACGTCGAATTACCAATTACCCTGTATATAGAGAAAGATACTTTTTTTTTTTGGTATTTTGTTTGTTACTTATATTATATGTCAAGGTCGATGACAAACTTGCTAAAAATAACCGATGTATACTCACGAAGTGAATGAAAGTAATAATTATAATGATTTACAATACAGACCACCTCAATATAACCAAGGTGCATAATTACCCGTGGGGGAGGTAGAAATATTTTATGGTAGTTGACAGCTCAATTTGTTGGAACAATGTTCTCGTGAAATGTAAAATTTCAATCTGTCATAGGCCGAATAAGATACGAATAATATTATAGCATGCTAGTTGTGCACAGTGCGGGGTGTCAGGCTCGCCGTGAGACTGCCTCATAGTGCTTGAAAGTCGTCAACGTACGTCGCACTATCGTCCATTGCTGTAGGGTGTCAATGAACGCTCCACGGTTTCTTCACCCAGCCGGCAATTGCAACTGATGTTATATAAACGAAACGTGTTCGCAGCGGGCGAAGACGCAGCTGCAGTCGATGCTGCTGATGAACCTGGAGGCGCGGCCCGTGGTGTTTGAGGACGTCGGCCGCCAGGTGCTGGCCACGGGCAAGAGGAAGCCGCCTGCCTTCTTCATCAACGAGATCGGTAACCTTGGATACTGTTAAATTATTCCGTTTTGCACTCCTGTTTGAAACAGAAAGACGTTTTCAGGAAATTGCACTGAACCACCGTTGTACGAGTAACACTAAAGTCGTTCAAATGCGAGGATTACTTCCAGCCTGTCTCACTCCCATGAGACTTTTAATTGTCCGAGGAGTTGAGCAGCAGAAAGACTCAATGAAGTATATTTTCAATTGGTTAGGCTACATAAGAACTTGTACAGGGGCTCTATTGTACTCGGTAAAACTATATTGCTTTTGACGTGTTATCGTCTTGGCAAAGTTACGATAGGTCTTATCTGCTTGACAGTAATGTCGGCCGAGATAAAAACAACACGATAACACATGGCAAAATCAATATGCCTTTACCAAGTAGAATATAACCCCAGGTCGAATTAATTAACTGATCTTGAGTGGGATTCCTTCTGTAGAAGCGTCGGAGTAGATGTCAAAACCAACTTATCACGAATGTTTAGAACAACTCTAAGGCCCGTATTAATAAACTGATCTCAACTCTAATGCTCGTCTCGAGATGCGTCAAAAATGACAGTGTTGTATGTTGGCGTTTACTTTGACGTATCTTGTGACGGGCCTTACAGTCAAGATGAGTTTATAAATACGGCCCTAAGTCAACTAGAGCTTTTTTTTAAATACCTTTGTAGTTGTAAGAATAAAGTTTTTAGTTATAATGAATAATTATATCTTAGTATTTCCGTTTTTGTTAGGGTTCCATAGAAAATATTAATATTACATGATAACCATAAAAAACAAAGTGACGCGTAATTTCTTACAGAAAAAATCACAGCGGAGGACATTGTCCGCGTAGCTCGGCGCATGCTGGCTGGGCGGCCGTCGGTGGCGGCGCGCGGCAAGCTCGCGCACCTGCCCTCCTACGACGAGATCCACGCCAACATGGCCCTAGACAAGTCCGACGCGCCCCAGGGCCGGCGGATCAACCTTTTCCGCGCCTGAGGGTCACTTTTGCCATACCCTGGCACTGACCGAAAGACCCCTGTCGAAATGTTGCCAACACACACATTACCAGAGGCCTTCAGATCAGTCCGTGCGACATTACCCTCTAACGCAGCAGCGAACAGCTCGCCGGCGAGTTCACCGATGTACCTAATATAACTTGACTGGCAGGCTGGCATTCTACCGATCATAATGATTGTAGAATATATATATATATATATACCCTCTTACTAATAAACGTTGAGTAAAGGCTAAACCATGCTTTGTCCTTATCTGTCAAATTCTAATGTCACAATGACAAATAAAGACACCACGGTTAAGCAACGTACATTAGTAAGGGGGTAGGACTTAAACTCCACCTGTGTCAAATGGGTGGTTTACGTCAATTCCATATTTGTTTTGTTTTTTTCAATGCGATCGGTAGAATATATCTTGGTCAAGCTTACTGGATTCATAGCAACGATCAAAACCGGATGGCCAAGACACGGTTCAGCGATCTGTCCGGTTAATCAGAATATTTGGTCTCCGTTTGAAAAATAGGACTTAAACTCCACCTGTGTCAAATGGGTGGTTTACGTCAATTCCATATTTGTTTTGTTTTTTTCAATGCGATCGGTAGAATATATCTTGGTCAAGCTTACTGGATTCATAGCAACGATCAAAACCGGATGGCCAAGACACGGTTCAGCGATCTGTCCGGTTAATCAGAATATTTGGTCTCCGTTTGAAAAATTGCTACGAAATTGGGAATCGACGGCGTGTCCTACTCTGTTGCTGTCACAATAATATAGCCGAATAGAACTCGTTAATGTACACAAACAGAAAAAAAAGTGTAGGTACAGCGAACTTAGTTCGTATTGCCCTACTATGGTGTAGTTTTTATTATACAGCTAAAAGCACAAAGGACAATGGGCAAATTTGTATGGGCACTGTAACCTCCCCACCAACAGTAACGGGATGCATGTCTATATGTTTATAAGGACCCAAAAAAAGACAAAATACTTATTTTAGTAGCAAAATCAATGGGATTTTTTTTAATGAAAACGGGCCAAATAAGGCAAATCATCCATATATGTGTTCATTTTCAAACAAATTCCATACGATACGATTATGGTTTTCCAAGAAAACCCCATACATCTGGTGATCGTCTCCATAGTAAAAATACATAATGTTGCTGAGATCTATTAAATGAGACATGTTTCATTTCTGTTGGTGGGGGGGGGACATTTCTACCCATGGTCCTTTACCCAGTTTCTTATATTGTTACAATATCATGTCATTTTTTACTTATTTGATTAAATTGCATGATTGTGTACGATATGCAATACAAGTATGCAAATCCTTTGCGAATTTGAAGAATATTAAAAAAAAATGAATTGAATGAGGATTTGGTTTGAACGTATGGTTTGTTCTCATTCAATTAATGTAATAAAAAATAGGAAATTAATTCCCGACCCAGATAAACAGGTTTATTTCATTGATATGGGTTCATTTTATGTAGCGGCTTGATAATAATTATTACATTACATTTTGAATTTATTACAACTTTAGCTATATTGTTTAATAAAATATATGTTTCTAAGGTATATAGTTTTATTAAAACCATTAAGAGGATTGTGAAGCGCCGCTAAAATCGCGTAACTGTCAAAAAGTCCATACATCGGCCGTAGCAGGGTACGGGAAGGATAAATTCCCTTTGATATTATGACTTGTTTTTTTACTAATGTTCCTTCCATCTAGCAATGCAATTGTGCCAAGAATAGTTGAAAATTTCCCGTTGGCTCCGCAGAAAAAAAAACGAATTCATTAAACATGACTTTTCTTGAGAACTATTAAATTTTAATATATTATTACTTCATATTGGTGAGTTTCTTTAAATATGTTCTAAAAGAAAATTGAGTCTAATATAAATGGCTTCAACGATTTTCATGAAATTTAGTAGGTATGCAGGGGGTTTCGGGGGCGATAATCGATCTTGCTATGTTTTATTTTTAGAAAACTAACCAAAAAGAAACACCGAGCTCACTCGGTGTTCCAGGTAGGTACTAAATATTATGAGAACCAAAAAAAAGAAGCGGGGAGTAAGGTTACCTATACTTAATGCGGCAAAAAACTACGCCTAAACCAGGTACTAGTAATAAACAGTCACTTTAAAAAAAAAACTGTACCTATATTCATTTTTTAACACCCTACAAAAAAGGGGTGTTATAAAGTCAACGTATACAGCCGAGTTTTGTCACCCCAGTGCTATTCGCTTTAGTCGGTTATTCGTCAGAAATCATTTTTATTCCGCAAAAGTAGGTAGGTTAGGTTCGTTAGGTATCTTAAGATGCCCGAAGGGCAAATCGCTCAGAAATTGAAGCCCTGCCAAAGGCAGGGCTCCGTCGAAAGGCACTGGTGTGACCACGAGTCTGCAAATATATCTAGATACACTACACTTTAGTACCTTGTCACTTAAATCGCTGTGGCAATTCCCGTATGGCAGTTTAAAGATGACAAAGAATTAAATAGACACGGTACAGTACTAAAGGCGCTAAAAACTTTTCTTGTATTTTCAACGTTTTGATAGTTTATTTAATTGATAGTAATGGCGGCAGATTTAAGAACTACCTATACAGACCCTAAGAAGGGAACAGACAAGTGTGAGCGGACCACCGACAACGAGAATACCGGCTCACGATGGGCCAGACTAATCCATAATAGGGCAAATTGAAAAAAGCTTAGAGAGGCACATACCCAACACGTAACAATGCGCATTCAAATAAAATGCTGCAGAAGGAGAAGCACTGACGCTTATGGACGACCTTGCCGATGGAGTAATGTAAGAAAACCAGCGTTGGGCAACGCCTCCTATTGTAGGTAGGTATACCATACAGGTCGGAACCATTATTTTGCGAGAACTTCGACATTCCAAAAGTAAAATGAGTGTGATTGTTTGTTCCATAAAGCTGCAAGTATAATTGTAGTGATTGTGCCATTCAAAGTACAGCTAACGCCATCTATCTGGAAATTATGTAATCGGTAACATTTGTCCGATGCACGGCAGATGTCAGGGCTAAATAAGTTTTTTGTAACCTATGGGTAATAATAAAGGCAATTCACAAAATATGCCGACAGTGATTGAGCAATTATGATGAAAAACGTAACTTTATAGTTACAGTGTGCATGTGTGTAATAATTTGAATGATACATAATATAATAAATTAATGACATAGTATTTGGAAATTACGTGAAAATTCGAACCGGATATAGTAAAATTATCAATTTAAACACCCCTTGGTCTGTTTCTGTTCACGTTAATTATAAACTCCATTTCCAAATGTTTCCATATAAGGAATGAAAGTTAGTAAACATTTATAATCGGGGCATCCACATCCACACGTGGACACTTATCGATATCCAAAAATACAAATGTATATAAGTATGTATGTGTGAGACCCAGTCAATCTAAGTACTAATGTTTTCTAAGGGAACAAACGATTGCGCGATCTTAACGACAGGCAGCGCCATCCAGAAAGCTTTATTGTCATTAGGCGCTTTATAGTTTAATACATTTTGAAACCCGATAAAAAGAGGCGTATAGTATATAATATAAGATTTTTTTCCTGGTAGCAAAGAGAATTCCGACATTTAAAAAAAATATTTTTACTAATATAACTGTCTGTGTGTGACATGACATCATAGCTCCCAGACGGATGAACCAATATCGACTGGATGAATTAAAAAATATCTTCACACTTAAAATACCCGGGGATCTTATCTTGGGTCGTTTAAAAAACATCTATTAACATCGATCGACGGTAAAAACCATATCGTGTTTAACCTGTTATGCTTATGGTATAGTCTTGTCTGTCTGCTACTGAAAAAAATATTTTTTACAAAAAAGTTTCTAACAATTTTATTGGACCACGCATAACAAAAGAGTTCGGCCTTAATATGATTAAATACATCAATATTCGTAATAATTAATCGTGTTTCACGAAATTAAATCCTTTATTTTATATATTTACACACTTGTCATTTTGAGGTTATTTCGACACCCAAAAATATGGTCCATACACAATCACTGAAAATGGCGATAATCCTCCATTCACAAACACCGTGCTTGGTTGTTTAGGGGTTTCCAAAGTAAATTTAAAAAAAAACTTTTATCCCTAGGGATTAATAAGGAGCTTTAGTCCCGATTCGCAGAGATTTAAGTAGCATTTTAAGAACATGAGAAGTGAAAACAATATTGCTTTAAACATGTTATCGTGTCATAAACGTTATGATAACTCTTATCTCTAGATACCTAGTATAAAACAAAGTCGCTTCCCGCCATATCTGTACCTCTGTATGTAGAGGAGATGTGTGCATAATGATCCCACTATGGGAAAAACATTACTGTGGTCAGGGTTTAAAACGTAATCACAAGATTTAAATAGTTAAGGATAGAGAATTTATATATCTAGGGAACAGCATACTTTTATTTTTTTATTTATCCTGTTTTTTTAATTAGGTACGTCATGTTATATAAAAGTTTACTGAGAGATCATTTTAAACACGTGCATGTATAAAATGATCCCCGAGATACTGTGACATATATCATTATTACATATTAATATAAAAAACATACAGGCGTTTACTTTAATCGTATGATTGCTTAAGACTACGACAATATGTACCTAATCGTTTGTTGCATAAGTCGTGAGCGACAATATATATTTTTTAATTAAATAATACCTAATCAACTAAAATAAACTTTAAACGTTTAAAAGTGATTTATCGTTCCTAAACTCGCGGTATGAATTTCAAAAAATAACTTTTTTTTCTTTATTTTATGGACAAGGTAAACTAGCACACATGCCACCTGATGGTAAGTGGGACTTGTGACCAATAGACATTTCCTAATGGGTGAATTTGATCCCAAGGATAATTTTATACGCACGAAAAGGGATAATTTTACCTCAAACATCAAATTTCAAGGCATCGATCAAAATATGAGTTTGAAGTTCAACATGTGGTATTCTAATATCGCTTAATTATTGTTGAACGTCAATGGAATCCGCCAATAAAACAAAATTTTAATTAACTCACATCATGAAATAAATAAATTTAAAAAAAAGGCGAACCATCGATTAGACCCCGTTTTCCTTTTTTTTATTAATAAATCCACGCTCAGTGATTTACCTCCATGACACTTGGAGTATCCCAGTATACAATAGTAGTCTTTGACTTGGAGAGACTAGTGGCTGGGTCGAGGAGAATTCGTTTAATGAGTATTTGGATAGATATCGCTAACAGTAGGTCGGATATGAGGGGAATCATTTTACCTCCAGGGATCATATTGTACACATCTCCCCTACGTATGTACGGATAAAAAAATATCAATAATTTAAAACAAAAAAATATACTAGAAATATAACGTTACAGGACGATACTTATCGTTAAGGTGTCAGTTGGTCTTGGCAGCCGACTGTCTGTGGTTTCTATTCTATGCATTTCTATGGAGACGCGTCATTAGTTTCGTGTCGTAGCTACGGAGGGAATTTCATAGAAAGAAATATATAGAAACCAGTTGTGTCGCAACGACACGTCGTCTGCTGCTGCTAAGTGCAGTCTGCTACCAACTTTTCTTCATTTCCTTTCCTTCCACTAATCCTCGCGTATCCAACTGGGGCCCGTTTCTCAAACCGTATTAGTCTAATAATATTAGTGTTTTGTCTCATTTTGTAGTGTTATTTACGAGACAAAACACTAATATTATTAGACTAATACGGTTTGAGAAACGGGCCCCTGGACGTGGGAGAAAATAGTCTTGTAAAATATTTACGTAGAGTAGGATTCGGAGCCTTTTCCTACTCTGTTTTTTAGGATCCGTGGTCAACAAAAAACCCTTGTAATTTCGCCATTTCCGGAGTGTAATGTAACGTTTAACTTGCGCTCTTGGTACTACCACAGAATAAGTAATAGTACTTACTACAAAGATAATATTTGGAATAGTTACACATATAATCACTGGACGCAACGGGCCTTTACGGTGAGATAAAGATCGATCAGTAACGATAAGAAAATTATTATATTAATCACATCGACCAAGTTGTAAAAAGATACTTGAATAAAAAAAAATGGAACTGTCGTACATTTTGACACTTTCCTGCTCAACTACTTACCTACGCATTCTATTTATTGGTTTATGTGATCTAGTTTAAGTATCATCATTGCCATCAGTATTCTTTTTAAAAATGGCTGAGTGTTGACTTCTTGCGGAGTTTCTTCTCAGCTGTGGTCTCCTCCTGTGAACCTATCTAAAACTAGGGTGAATAGGCAACTTCTGGGTGAGCTCGCTTCATCGTCGACAACATCTTTGTCCTCCAAGGGCAAGAATTAGACAAAGAGCAAACATATCGTACTAATATTACTTATATTATAATTTAAATGAGATAGTTTAGATTATTTATACTCAATCACGCTCCAACCACTACACGGATCGGGATGAACAACACACAAATATAGGTTAGGTCTTGGAATAGGACGTAGGATAGTTTGTACCCCGGAAAATTTAAAAATTCCCTATGGAATAACCATAATCGAAATCGCGGGCCGAAGATAGTTATGATTCTGAAAATACCTGAGTGTGACATACAGACAGATGGACCCGACGAAACTATAAAGGTTCCTAGTTTGACTACAGACAGAACCCTAAAACGAGGTTCACGAGCCACCAGAACAATACGCGCTATCTGAGATCGAGCTTAAATACGCTGGCCGGGCCTAGTAGGTTCGTAATTAGGATTGCCGATCGCGCATGTTACTACAAAGGTCGAGGTAAATAATAATAACATTTAAACCAGTGTATGTATAATAGAACTTAGTTTTAATTCAAATTTACAGTAAGTATTCTTACAACTAAAAATATACAACGCAATGCCATTAATTCGGAAAACAATATTGTTAATTCTAATATACAGACATAAAAGACGTCATTAAAATGGTGTAAGCAAATCTTTCAGTCTTGGATTTTATATTTGATTATTACAATACGTATTTTTACACAAGTGTCAAGATAATAAAATAAGTCCTAACATATATAACGTCAATAAGTAATTCCTGTAACGAAAAGTGTACCTGAATGAAAATTATTCAATGAGAATATAATTATATCTATAGATCTTTAGCCAATCGCACAGCAGTCTTGGCTGCTTCGTCGGCATCAGACGACATGTGAACTGGTAGTCCCGAGTCAGCTAGAATCCTTTTGGCCTCGATTGCATTAGTGCCTTCCAGTCTTATAACCATAGGATGTTTTGGTGGGCTCTCCTTGCATGCTGCCACAATACCATTTGCAACGGTAGCACAGTTTACGATACCTGAACAAAAGTTTTATAAACAAGTTGAGCAATTATTGGCAGTAAAGTTATGAGCTTGAATTGGTCAAATGCTGCAATGTAAACACTATCAATAACCTCGCTTGACACAAATCACAAATGTTAATCAGTTTAAATTTATAACGTTACTGATATGGTTAAATAAAAATATTATGATATTGTTTGACAATTTGAATTGGTTAAGGTAGTACTTTTCCTTACCCGCTAGCACATTAACAAATACAACTTTTACTTTAGGATCTGACTCCAAGATCCTCAAAGCTGCGGACACCTGGGATTGTCCAACTCCACCCCCCAGGTCCAGGAAGTTGGCAGGCCGCCCTCCATTCAGAGCAATGATATCCATGGTGGCCATCGCCAGACCAGCCCCATTCACCATGCAACCAATGCTCCCATCCATGTCTATATAAGTCAGATTAAGGGCAGCTGCTTCTCTCTGAAATAAGATTTTATTCATTTATAAAAGTATGTAAAGCAGTATTTTTGGTTAGTTTCATTAAGTAATGGATAATCCTATCCTATTATATCCACTTTAAACATACCAATGGAAAATTGTTACTGGTATGTTGTTTTAGCGACGCACGAAAGTCAAAGGTCTTTACTTAAAAATATTATTATTTAAAAATTGATTACTTAAATGAAAACTGTCAAAACATTACAAAGTTTTAACAAATAACATCTTAATTAGCTAAATTGCTAGGTGAATAGACGCAACTAAAATATATATTCATCTTTCTATTTCTACTTTAATTCTTAGTATATTGTAAACTAAAATTGTACAACATAACACATTTTAGGGCGTGTAACTTCATACGATATGTCGTATCAAGGAACCTGACACACGTCTCACTTCACGCTATTCATTATTTTGCGCAGTTACATGAACCGACAAAAAAAAGCTAAAAACCGGTCAAATGCTAGTCAGAGTCGTGCACTGAGGGTTCCGTACCGCCGCGGCCAGGGTTCACCGATATATTATATCCGCCGATAAATATGATATATTCGGCGGAATATATACGTTGATAATATCAATGGATATTTATTTTAAAACCAGTTCTTTTTTCTATCATATAGTTACTCAGACAGCGCTAGAGTAAAAATGTTCACTTCAATTTCTGTTACCGCACTCAAGTCTCGGGGAATTAACCAATTCGGAATAAAAAAACAACCAGCTATTTATTACGGTTCAAAAAATTCAGCTGTTTAAAGTTAGGAGTGACGGACGGAGGGACGGACAGCGGAGGCATTTTAATAGGGTCCCATTGCGCTTCCTTCGGGCACGGAACCCTAAAAAAGTATTAGGGGACATTTTATTATTAAAGAGATTTGTCAGGATCGTAGCAGGTGGAAATAAGTGGTCTCTGCCTACCGCTCTGGGAAACAGGCGTGATTTATTGTATTATTTTTATCAAGATATTTATTTAATTTTCTTGTTTTTTAGGGTTGCATGCAAAAAATGAATAAACAGTACCCTTATAGGATTACTAGTGCGTCTGTATGTCACAAATAATTTTCTCCGAAACTACTGGACCGATTGAGTTAAAATTTGGTACACGTATGTAAATTGATGACCCAAACAGAGAACTGAAAAGTATTTTTTTCTTTTTTTTTAAATTAAGGTCATTTTCAGGGGACAAATTAGAAAATTTTAAATTTGCAAACCTTACTGCGTCATATATTAAATGAAAGGGCTCGTTATGAGGATCTCGAATATATTTTTGGTATTATTGTAAAATAAAGTTTTCATTTTATTCATTTGACGAAATTCGACCATTCCCCAACTCATCTCCGAAACTACAAAGACTAAAATTTTGAATAAAACACAAAATATAGATAGTTGCTGTAGATTACAGGAAGGAGTTATGTATTTGGGTGGATCAAATTTTTGTTGTTGTTATTCTGTCCCGTAAGCCAGGAGACAAAAGTGATAGAGTTCTTTAGAAAATATGGTATAATATATACTTCTAGCACACTCATGAAGAAAGGCCATAAAATAATGGGTTTGTAATTGCCAATAAAACTGATTATTAATGAACTTATATTCTTTAAAACCATAGTTTAACGAATGACCCAGGAGACTTCACCATGGCAACATGCTACGAAGAAATGTTGATTGACCCTTTTTTTTAACATTTCATACATTTTAAAAAGGTATATGAAATAACTATTCTCCGAATATTTGTACATTAATATTTGTAATATTCAAACTTTCTTTTTTACCTGTGTTGTGAGGCCAAATTTCAAAGGATACATCATCGGGAAATCCCTACTCGTATAGTCAGTCCGTAACGAACACCGTTTTTGGAAAAATTAATAACGTTTTATCAGATAAATGTAGAACTCTCATATTTATACCGGGTTTAAGTATTCTGTAAACAAATCAGGTCCCTTATCTTATCTTATCTTTATGGTGGGGTCCTTACGGATACACTTCGACCCTATGGGATCTTTTGTGTAATTACCCCTCTTTTAGCACTTAATCCAATGCAGCCTCCACCCCTTCCAAAAAGCGGATAGTGGGGTGCAATGGCAGTGCCTTGAAATCGTTCGGTTCTGGGTATCCACAACCGAGGATTTTCATTCTTACTCCGGCGAGGGCATCACATTCACACAATAGGTGTTTCATTGTCTCAGCCTCTTCGCCGCACATTCTACAATCTGTGTTGTCATAAAGGCCCATCTTTGCTAGGAGATATTTAACCCCGAAGTGCCCGGTAAACACTCCGATAATGTATCGAAGTTGTCTTCTGCTGAGTTTCCAAAGTTTCTTGGTCCAGCTCTGGTCAACTCTTCCTATGAAGAGCTTTGCATGCCCTAAGCCTACCGTAGTTTCCCACTCTTTTTGGTGGTTTTCTAAGGCGTTGTTGTTCAGGGCTGCTTTTATAGTGCCCGGTGAGGGTGCCACAAACGGTTCAGGTCCGACGTATGCGCCCTTGGACCCTTCCCTTGCCAGCTCGTCCGCGGCTTCATTTCCGGGATAGCCTTCGTGTCCTGGAATCCACATCAGTTTCACTTTGTTGTGTCTACCAAGTCTGTTTAAGGCTTGGATTCCATTGTAGACTAGCTTCGAGTCTACTTTAGGCGCCGTCAGCGCCTTGAGTGCCGCTTGGCTGTCGCTTAGGATATAGATAGTTCTCTCCTGTAGAGACCTATCAATATTCTCCTGCGCGCAGGCAATTATCGCATACAACTCCGCCTGGAAGACCGTTGCGTAGTTGCCCATACTTATGCTACTGTTGTAGTCTTTGGCATGAATACCAGCCCCCGTACCGGAGCTCATCTTTGAACCATCCGTGTACAACCACACAATCAGGTCCCTAGCAGCAGGCATTAAAATAGTGTGGGAATGAAACAATAGGTTTAAGTAAATATGCACAACCTATAGTGTCTCTCAGCTTTCCCTTCAACGTTATTCAGAACACTGTTGTGTGTTGATATGCAACGCTATGTTATCTGCCAATTCACGCACAATATTTTAAATTAAATGAATGCCTAGTTTTACTTACCTACCAGCAGATTTGTATACATACATACATAACTTTTAACAAAGGTTTAATATTAGGTATTTATTATGTACTCTGTGCCTACACATACTTATAAGTATTTTTTGGGCAATAACTTTCTAAATTAATGAATTTGGGTATCACATAAACTAATTTCTACCTCTCTAGGGTCTGACTCTGAAAGATCATCCAGAGCAAAGATCTCCTGCTGCCTGAATTCTGCATTGTCATCAAAGTTTATTTTTGCATCAACTGCTACCACACGGCCATCATCCGTTTCCACAAGAGGATTTATTTCAAGTTGGGTCGCATCTACCTAGAAAAGACATGGAACTTGATCAAATAACATTTACTTATCCTCTTCCAATAGTGAGACAGTACTAATATAAATATTTTAAAATAGGCACAGCATTTTGAGTTGATAAAACCAGAACACAATATAAAATACAAATACTTAGACCTAGATACTTAACTTGCACACACATACTATTCATGATACTTAGTGCTGAATAATTCTGACAAACATGTAACCCATAAAAAGATAAAATGTGCACCCAATGTGTCCCCTAGCCATGCTTATTTTACACGAAATGATACCAAACATGACCTTTTAGCAATACAGAATAATAAACAGTATTTTGTATAACCTCTCCTTTAAAAATCATTTCAAAATCTTCAGGGGCTGACTCGTGGTCACACCAGTTTGTCACACCACTGCTATTCTCTTTAGTCGGTTATTCGTCAGAAATCATTTTTATTCCGCAAAAGTAGGTAGGTTAGGTTCGTTAGATATCTTAAGATGCCTGAAGGGCAAATCGCTCAGAAATAGGAGCCCTGCCATAGGCAGAGCTCCGTCGAAAGCACTGGTGTGACAACCTGGTGTGACAACGAGTCTGCACCCAAATCTTCATAGCTTCACTTCTTAAACTAACTTTTGGGTTGTACAGAATGAGCTCAGCAAAAGGAAATTTCTTATTCGTCAATTGTCCTAAAAATGCATTTTGTTGTAATATCTGACGCATTTATTAAGGGAGCAAATATCAAAGCTGATCTAAAATAAATTTTGTTGTTAATTGATGATCTGACAGACAGAGCTTTTATCTCTCTCCAAGGTTGAAGGAACATATTCAGGCAAAAAGTTAATATAAATAAATATTGTTTAGGGATTTACCAGTTTAGAATAAATATAGAGTAAGAGTATTATTGACTTATTAGGAGACTAATAAGCAGAATTGTTTACTTAGCCCCTCAGACATTGGTGGCAACAATGTCGTAGCCACACATTCCATACTAAATGTATTAAATTATAAAATTGCCGACGCCCAGGGTCAATGAAAATAATTACTTTAATTACTCTTACAGTGACTTAACATGCAGTGCTATACTTACCTTTAAAAATAATTGCCACATTTTTTTTATTTCTTCAGCACATTTCTTCTTCAGGTCACCTTTGAACTGTAAAAAATCTGCTACCTCATTTGCCATAGTATCTGTGATGCCTTCATAGATGTCTATAGGCAAAGTTTTAACTAAATGAGGAGTTTTTTCAGCCACTGCTTCTATATCCATGCCTCCAGCAGGAGATGCCACCAAGGCTGCCCCATTGTAACTTCTTTCCATAATTATACTCAAATAAGTCTCCCGCTTAATGTTGACACTCTCAGCCACCATTACTTTTTCAACTTTTATACCTTCTTTAGGTGTCTGTTTTGTGATCAACTTATGGCCAATCATGTTTTTAGCTAACCCTAATATATCGTTGGAATTCTTGGTCAAATGTACTCCTCCCTTAAATCCGTTATCAAAATGACCTTTACCCCTACCACCCGCCAAGATCTGAGCCTTCACTACATATTCGTCCGCCTTAAAGTTACCAAGAGGAATGGCATCTAGTTTGCTGTCGATAATACGAAAGTCTTGGATTGATATCTGATATTTTCTCAACAAATCTTTGCTATGATACTCCTGTAGGTTTAAGTGCCTCCAAGCGTTCACTTGAGGATTATATTTGGATCCTAGTACAGTAAATAACTTTACAGCCTTTGTATTTTTAAACGCAGCCATGGCGATCGAACTTTGTACACTGGTTCCTAACCTAAAAGATGAATGAAAGATTATAAGTATACTTGTTTATAACTAAAGATACATAAAATAAACTCATAAAACCAAATGTAAAATTTAGTACTTGTGGAGACTTACCTCTACTGCGCCCAGCGCATGAGAGCGATAAGAGATAGTTATGATAGAGGAACCTATATCTCTATGGAGTGAAAAGATAGCGCCTATTACATTACGTATACCTACATGTCAGTTATGTTTATATATGATAATTTCAACTAGATAAAGATAACAGTCAGTTGGCAGACAGGCCGATAGGCCCGTCCCGTCCACAGACTACTAAGAGATACTAACGTATTAAGGCGCGTCACTCGCCATTCCGTCAGGTCAGTCGGTAATTTTTTGGACATTACGTACCTACGCGGACATTCGGACATTGCATTCGCCACCACTCGCGGTAGATTTAAAGAGCCACATTCACGATCCTGCAATGCAGAATTTTGCTTCTTTGAAAATCGAACTTACGTTAGCTCCTTTCCCTTCTCTCGACTTAGACTCGAATGAAGAGCGACCAGGATGGAGCTAACGTACTTAGAACTAGAACTTCGATTTTCTAAGTAGGGCCTAAGTCCGTTGATTCACTGACGCCTGTGATTTGTCATGGGCTGCGAAAGCAGGTGACAATCAGGTGGTGGTGTCGTCTTAAGTGAGCCTTAGATTATGCGATTTATTGCATGCAATCTTAAATCTTATTCATACGCAGAAATATAATGTTCTTATTCTGCCAAGTTATTCTGTGTATTCCTTTACATTCATAAAAGATAAAAAGATAAAAGAAATTTATTCAGTAAGTAGGCCGCTCGGGCACTTTTACACGTCAAGAATCTACCAGCGCTTCCCAAGAGGAGACCATTGCTGAGAAGAAACGCCGCAAGAAACTCAGCAGTCAGTAGTTTTTTAAACATATTTCATATTTCATATTACAATGGTACTACTTAGTCTAGCATTATATAAAGCTACAAATATTAAATTAAATATAGTATCAAATAACATGTGTAGTTCAGCAGGAAAACATGCCAAAAATCTTACGGGAGAGATAGAGAGAAAACAAAAAAGAACAAAATAGAATCAACTACTTATGTGGATGGTGCAAGATGACCACATAAAAGTTTCGATATGTTTTCCTGCACCAACGGTGTCCCCTAGACAAGAAAAAGCAGGATAAAGCTTTTGCATTTGAACAAAATAATTATTGACTAAGTTTCGTGTTTAGGCCATGCATTTTTCGTCCCTTTTTTCTTAGATTGATTTGAAAGGGGGGACACTATAGTGTTGCCATTTTTTCATTCTCATCTTTCATTTGCCAGACTCTAGTCCTCGACCCTATAATACGCTTTAGACATTAACGACCTTTTCAAATATTTTTTTAGTGCTGGAAAGGGTAACTTTAAAAGTACGTCAGGTAATATATTAGGTATAGAAATGAATGCATTGACCAACAAATGATTTATATACTTTACGATTTATGTACTTTATAATTTTCGAATAGCGATTTTATTTTTATTTCTAGTATTTCAATTATGTATATCAAAGTTTTTGGTGAAAGAATCTAAATTCTTAATAACATAAATAATATTCTCGTAAATAAATTGAGACGCTACAGTTAAGATATTAATTTCTTTAAAAAGTTCTCTTAAGGAGTCACGGGAATTTAAATTGTAAATAGTAAATAGAAAGAATAGAAGGCCCTTTAACACAAATATAGTTTGTATGTCAGCTGAATTACCCCAAACCAGAATTCCGTAAGACATAACACTATTAAAATAACTATAATAAACTAAGCGAGCTGTCTCAAAATTAGTTAGTTGTCTAATTTTCCTAACGGCGTAAGCTGCCGAACATAGTTTGCCTGCCAGTGCAGCTATGTGGGGACTCCATTGCAATTTTTTATCTATTGTTATGCCTAGAAAAACCGCCTTATCTACCATTAGCAAAGACTCGTCATTTAGAAAAATACTAGAATCTACCGGTTTAACATTCGGCAAAGCGAACCTAACACATTTAGTTTTCTTAACATTTAGTAGCAAGTTGTTACTAGTAAACAAATTATGTACTTTAACTAGTGTGGCATTTATAATACATATGTCATCATTGCATGCTGGCTATCTGTCTGTCGTGTGAATCTCGTGTAGTTGGCTAGTTGGCTAAAATATTTTGAGAAGATGAGGGTGCTATTCAGTATTAAATTGGCAATATGATCCAACTTTTACCCTAGTGTCCTACGTAAGCGAACTGCACGTGAGAAAGCGACGACGCGACGTGACTGTAGTCCTATCTTAGATCGCGTCGCTTTGCATCGCGCTCCCCAAGTCTGTCGACATCCGTGTTCGTTTAGGAATAGGTATTTAATTCCTGTCTTACTAGTGGCAACACCGAAGTATGATGCCAACTTCACATTTCCAATCCACTTCCTTTTTATCGTGTTCCACTCACAACACGAGGTTATAGTCGCTATTTCTTAGCCTGAAAGTAAGTATTTTTAAACCTAAACTTACGAAAATATCATTGTTTATGGCGTTAATTGGCAGGTTTTAACGTAGATATTGTTTTTTCGTAGGCACTAATAACCATGGCTGAAGAAAACTGGGTTGACGACAACGTGGAAGTAGGCAGCGTGGCCGTAGAGAACGCGGCCTTACCGCCAGCCGCTGACATTCCCGAAATCAAGCTCTTCGGCCGGTGGAGTTGCTACGATGTCCAGGTTTCGGACATGTCCCTGCAAGATTACATCTCCGTTAAGGAGAAATACGCGAAGTATTTACCACACTCCGCTGGTAGGTACGCACACAAGCGTTTCCGTAAAGCGCAGTGCCCGATCGTGGAGCGCTTGACGAATTCTCTGATGATGCACGGTCGCAACAACGGCAAGAAGCTGATGGCCGTGAGGATTGTGAAGCACGCGTTTGAGATCATTCATTTGCTAACCGGTGAGAACCCGCTGCAGGTGTTGGTGACGGCGATCATAAACTCGGGCCCGCGCGAAGACTCTACCAGGATCGGGCGCGCGGGTACGGTGCGCCGACAGGCCGTTGACGTTTCGCCGCTGCGCCGCGTCAACCAAGCTATTTGGCTGCTGTGCACGGGCGCGCGCGAGGCCGCCTTCCGCAACATCAAAACGATCGCCGAGTGCGTCGCTGATGAGCTTATCAACGCTGCCAAGGGCTCCTCCAACTCCTATGCCATCAAGAAGAAGGACGAGCTGGAACGTGTTGCTAAATCCAACCGTTAATTATTAAGTGTATGGGCCGGACTCAATAAAAAACGTAAGAAAACCATTTTATTGTTTTATTATATTGTTTATTAGTATTTTAATCTACATTATTTTACATTCAGTTATAATTTCTTAATTATGATATACCTATGTAAATATTGCTTTTGCTCATTTAATAGTGATCCTTTTTAGGGTCCTTACATATAAATTAAGACATTCAAATTGTATCCTTTTAAATATGTCAGTCGGCTCTGGTCGATAACTGAAAATTGTGCCACAGCCAACACAAGTTGAAGATTTATTTGATGTAATAATACTAATGAATTAAGTTCAGTTGTTATTTTCATAGCATAGCAAACATGTTTGGTGAGTGAATAGACTCATTTCATATTTGACATAAGGAGAAAAGGTTAAATTGAAGAATTATTTTAATTAAAATTTTGTAGGTTGGTCTAACCTATAAATTAATGTTCATTTCAGATATTCAAATGGTTGATTATGCTAATCTAGGTTAAATCTAACTAAAGTTAAAAACATTGCAATTTACAAAATGACATTGTGTCAGATAATCTAACCTCAATACAGAAATTTGGAATAATATAAAGACCGCTAATAAGATCATGATTAGTCATAACATTTATCTTTTACACTAAACTGCATAATCCAAGACAACTGTAGTGATGCTTGAGATTTTTACTAAAGTTGACTACCTGCCCAATAGTATTGAGTTTGTAACATTTTCATGTCGTGTTATTTTATTTATAACACCACATATAACATTCATATTTTTACTCACTTAGACCGCAGTGCAAAGTTTATATGTACAGCCTAAATCATAACTATATACAGATGTAGTGCATAATTGTTTTCCTTCATATTTTCACGGAAACGTACGAACATGTCTTGCTATTTCAGTCGGTCACAGTACAAAAAGTACTGAGGTTGACTGAAGTAGCATGACACGTTCGTACGTTTCCGTGAAAATACGAAGGAAAACAATTATGCACTACACCTGTACCCATTGCCTAGCCACCAAAATTATCTACATGCCCCTATGCTACTTACAATAAGGTAGGCTATATATGCATATATTTTACACAATGGCTTAGATATTAATGCTTTCAATTGTACAGTTGGCCAAAAATGTGGACTTGTGGTGTAAGTTCATGTGCATGTCATGATACAACAAGCTCAATTTTCACTAGCAATAATATTATGACAGTGACAAGTGTTAGCCTTAGTGATAAGATAATTAGATCTCACAGAAACTTGTCAAAACTGGTAGACCACTTTAGATCGATCAGGGGTCTATGGCTGGCTGTCATACTGAAAACAAGAGTCCAATTTTTTCTTTTGTGTAAATTACTTTATCGTTGATTTTGGTTCACAAATCCAGAGCAGTTTTGTGGGACAACTTGTAACTTTGATGAAGAACTTGGAACCATCTTTTCACTGTTATTGAAAATATGGTTCCAAATGAGTAAGCAGCAAGATTACACCCACACTCATTGAAGTGGATGCTTTGATGACTTTGACGAAAGGACAGTATTCACCATACAACATTGCTTATTATACTTGACATTAGCAAAATTATGTTATTATGTAGACACCATTAAATAAATAGATAAATAATAATTAAATACATGTATTAAATTACAGTATTTGTATTATATATTTACAAATATTGAATAGAAGGATTTATCATACAAGAACCAAACTGGTGCTCTATTCCATTTTTGTTTTGCCTATTTTCTTTCTTCAGTCGACTACAAACAGATGTTTCCACTTTGTCCACATTACAGTGCAATAAGGTGAAAAAGTGGATACAACTCTTTGTAGACAACTGTATTCTGTGCTGTGACTAGTCATGATGTGATGATAGACTGGCCCTTACTGTATAGTGTATAACAGCAACTATTAATTCAACAATATGGTTACTATGGTCTTCAGTTCAGACTTACTTGACTTATAATAATATAGTAAACAAGTATCTAACCTCAAAATGAAATATTTTTTGGCTGAAACAGCTTTATACTTTATTGTAAATGAAGTAAACTGAGAAAACATTTTGGGCATCACTTGGCCAATGTATTGTCCATGATTGCTTTATTTTATTTAAAATAGCTGTTTCATAAAATAAAGTTGGATTTTGAGGTTATAAGTTGTTTAAGGCAAGTTTTAAGTCTAAACAGGGTTTGTAAAAAGCAAGTGGGCTGTGCTGTGGACAAACTGCTATGGCTGAATTTAACTCATGCACATCTTAGCTTCACCTTTCACACCCCACATCAAACAAATGCGTCATTCACCCACCAAGCAGTTTCAAAAACGAGTCTAGGGTACATTCCTATTCTCGCACAAAGCTGAAAACGGGTGTCACTAACTGTTGGCTAATAGTTCTGAGAATGTTTTACATACATGATTAGGGCTAAGTTACTGTAATTTAAGTGCTGTCATTATTTTATGGTAAGTTATAATAGGGGGTGCCAGAAATTTCCATAAAAGCTGAGATAAAGTAATATGCAACCATTACGCAACACCATTAAATGCAATAATAGCAATCTGTAAACAGTACTCTACAAATAAGATGCATAAAAGTCAAGTCATTATATGCTTTTACTCAACTTAAGTGCTATTATGATTTTTGAGGAAACGTTAATCCATTTGAACGGCTCAGCGATTATTTTTTTTGTGTTGATGGTCGTCGTGCTTGCAAAGGAATTGTGTTATTCGCTAGGCGAAAAAAATGCAAGTATTTATTAAAGTAAAAACTGATGGAAGGGAGCCATATAAGATTAACATAACTATTGTAAAAGATATGTCGAGTCGAACAAATACTTTGCGAAATTTTATTTTTTCAACTTGTGTATACTTATTTCTAACAAAATTTTAATGGGCCGTATTATTTTTAAAGAAATGGGACATTATTTTATTGATGATTAAAAATTATGATAAGAAATTAGTTGCTTACAATTAATTACACCATATTACCGCATTTACTCGAATGTACTGTATATAAATAGTTGGATTAGGATTGCGGCCACCAGTAAATCGCCAGACCAACGCATCGGCAACCTCAACGTATTCTGTCGCAGCCTGATTTAAAAGCGCATTGATCGAGGAGCGTCAAATCTTAATCGCGGTAACGTCTGACCATTGTGGTTTCCATCTACCTGTGAGGTCTTGTTCCATCGGTAGAATATGTTAAGGTTCCCGATGCTTTGGTCTATTCATCATAAGAAGATTTATTTTTAAATGTAGTATTAATCGTTTATCTACTTCCATGGCATAAATTCCCTATAATATGTTCAGAAACGATAAGCAAATCAGTTTGACGAAAGACATACCTTAATAATCTGTGGTTTGACGTCGTGTGTCATGGGACTCATGGGTGGTGAATTTGAAATTATATTTTATTCATTATCAGAAAATAACATTTCCAATCGTTTATCGTACGCCACGTTAGGCGAGGCCGGCGAATTTTCGCCGATTACCATAAAAACCTTATTTTTACGATGAGTGTGGCTTCAGTGATGCAATATTTGAGCGGAGATAGTTTTGGAGAAGCTGAAGAGCTGCAACAGGATGTCGAGTTCGAATGGCGTAGTGACGAGGTACCTCAGATGACGATAGCAAGGATGAGAAGGCAGACATTGAGAATGATGGATTTAATACAACTAAACTAAAAAAAGAAGATTACCTACATCAACCGGTGAAGAAGAGAGTGACAATTTCGTTGAAGTTTGTATTACCTGTAAAGAGGAGCTACCTAAGCAGATCGCTCTTGCTAAACTCTTAAGGGCAGAAAACATTGACGGCATACTTAGAATAAGGCATAAAGGTCCCTTCAAAGTTTTAATTTTGTTAAGCCGGAAGGAACAGGCGCAAAAACTCTTGGGTTGCAAAAAGTTAGCTGATATGGGTTGCAGGTGTCAACTGACTTTCGAGGCTGAATTGTGCTATGGAATTGTGAAGCATATAGATTTAGAAATTGATTTTAAAGAAACCCCAAGCTTATTTACTGCCAATGTTGAAATAGTCTCAGCCATAAGATTAAGGCGTCTGTCTGATGAAGGGAAGTGGATAGATTGTGAAACGATTCGTCTTTGTTTCAAAAGATCTACCTTGCCGGAATATGTCTACGGTTATGGCTGCAGATTCAAAGTAGATTCTTATACATTTCCAGTTTCACATTGTTCAGGTTGCTGGAAGTTTCGGCATTTAGTTAAATTTTGTCTCACAAGGAAAATTATCTGCCCCAAATGTGGGCTGGATCATGTTAATTGTGCAACTCAAGTCTACAAGTGCGTAAATTGCAAGGGGCCGCACCTGGCATTGGATAAAGCGTGTCCTTTTTTTAAAAAGAAAACGAAATTCGGTGTTTAATGTCAAAAGAAAGTTGTACGTGCCGAAAAGCTATTTTGATGTATCAAGGTAAAGACGTGACAAAAAGGAATTCAGATCATACATACAGCAAAGCTGCAAGTAGGCCTATATCACCATGGCCATCTTGTAGTGGGATGTTACATAGGGAAGTTACAGTCACGGATGCTAGCATTCCTCAAGAACAGCGGACCGGTGTTAATATGGAAGAAGAAGATATAGCTTACAGTGACGCTTCATCAGAAAACGTGATATCGGATAAAAACCAGAAATGTAAAAAGAAAAAGAAGAGGAAGACCAGGTTAGTGACAGACGTCATACCCACTCAGAGGAGAACTGATCCATCCAGCACCCGCGGTAATGATGTAAAATATAAAGCGGAAAATAAAAAGGAAAAACGGAAAAGAATCGGCAAATTTACTTTTAAACAGCTAATTCAGAAGTTGAGAGATATCCTTGTGTGTGAAGAAAGTTCAGCCGCAAGACGTCCACTGCTGGACAAAGGCCTTCCCCAAGGTTTTCCACAACGATCGGTCCTCTGCTGCTGTCATCCAGCGGTTTCCCGCGACCTTTATCAGATCGTCAGTCCGCCTTGTGGAAGGTCTGCCAACAATTCGTCTCCCGGTTCGCGGTCGCCACTCTAGAACCTTTCCGCTCCAACGGCCATCAGTTCTACGAGCAATGTGCCCCGCCCACTGCCACTTAAGGTTTGCAATCCGGTGAGCTATATCGGTTACTTTAGTTCTCCTGCGAATCTCCTCATTCCTGATTCGATCTCGCGGGGAGACACCCAGCATAGCTCTTTCCATCGCCCTTTGAGTGACCTTGAGCCTTCTTATGACGCCCATTGTAAGCGACCATGTCTCGGATCCATACGACATCACTGGCAACACACACTGATCAAAGACTTTTGTCTTGAGGCACTGTGGTATTTGGGACGAGAAGATAGTGTGTAGCTTACCGAACGCTGCCCATACGAGTTGGATTCGACGATTGACCTCTTTTTCGAAGTTGGACTTACCTAACTGGATTTTTTGTCCTAGGTATACATAGTCGTCAACAACTTCGAGAGTAGAGTCACCAACTTTGGCAGGAGTGGGTACGACATGGACATTTGACATGATTTTCGTCTTGTCCATGTTCATTTTAAGACCCACTTGTTGAGAGACTCTACTGAGGCCATCGAGCAGTGTACCAAGGTCCTCCAGGGTCTCAGCCATGATGACACTGTCGTCGGCGAATCGAAGGTGAGTGATGTATTCGCCATTTATGCTGATGCCAAAACCCCCCCAGTCCAGAAGCTTGAAAGCGTCTTCCAATGCAGCAGGAAACAGTTTCGGAGATATTACATCTCCCTGTCTTACTCCTCGCTGCAATTGGATAGGCTTCGAGTTCCGGTCCTGAAGGCGAACTGACATAGTGGCGTTTCTATACAAACACTTTAACACCTCGATGTACCGATAGTCGATTTGGCACTGCTGAAGAGACTGCAGCACAGCCCATGTTTCGATCGAATCGAAGGCCTTCTCACAGTCCACAAACGCTAAGCATAGTGGCTGATTATACTCCTCGGTCTGTATAACCTGCCGCAGCGTGTGGATGTGGTCTATGGTGCTAAAGCCTTTTCGGAAACCGGCTTGTTCGGTAGGCTGAAAGTCGTCAAACCTGCGAGCGAGACGATACGTAATGACTCTAGAGAACAGCTTATAAACATGACTCAGGAGCGTGATGGGTCTATAATTCTTCAGCTGGGTATTATCACCCTTTTTGAAGAAAAGAACCACCACGCCCGAATTAAGATGAGAAGACTGGGTTTGTTATTAAAAATAATTTATTTAATTGAACAGAGTAACGTCTAAGATAAGTACTAATACAATATTGACTTATTCTAGTTTGGTATTTAGTATTTATAATAAAAAAAGTTAGGAGTTGCATTGACGTCATGGCCTAGTTTGGGGTAGTGCTGATAAATGACAATTGTAGTGGCTGGTCAACCTTAACTCCTCCCTCCCCAAGAGAGAAATTATCTGAAGCCGACACAGTTGGGTTCAGAGAATTTCGTCCTATACAATATGTATAAGGCTTGAATTTACACAAAATGAAAATAACAAATGAAATCAATAAAACATACAAAAAGATGGTCCATACACTGATATTTTTTACTAAAGCATGGTTCATTTAGAATTGGCACGTATAAATTAATTTTAAAAAAATGTTTCTTGAATTCTTATTTCAAAAGTGACAATCACGGTTTGTTGACAACGTTTTGATGTTTAAATGGTGCAAAAATTATAGACCTTGATCAATGCGTTTAATAGTTATCGACAATGGAACTTGAAAAAAGGAAAGTAATTGTGGACAAATACTTGGAAAATCCATCATGGTCTGGGTCGAAGATAGCTAAAGCACTAAATTTCCACAAAAGTACTGTCTGTAGAATTATAAAACTATACAAGGAGACCCTGTCTTGCCGCAGAAAGACCCAGGTCAATCGTAAATCTGGTACCAGGGATAGAGAACTTAAAAATAAAGTGTTGAGAGCTGTTGAACAAAATCCAGGGCTGTCCGATTACGATCTGTCCCGTAAATTAAAAAAAAGTCAGTACTGTGAGACGGATTCGCCTTCGAGCTGGTTATAAGAGCTATAAAGCTATTAAGAAGCCAAATCGCACCATGAAGCAGAACCTTCAAGTTAAAAAGCGAGCTCGCTTGTTGTATGACAAAGTTTTAACAAAATTCAAAGGGTGCTTCTTGATGGACGACGAAACCTATGTTAAACTCGATTTTAAGCAACTGCCCGGTTCAAAGTACCTATTACTTGGCTGATGCTAGAGGAAATGTTGAAGAAAATATAAGTTCGTTAAATTGGTAAAACCCGCAAAAAAATACATGATATGGCAAGGGATCTGTAGTTGTGGCTTAAAGACCAACATTTTCGTTACCTACGTCTTCTACAATGACGTCAGATGTTTACATGAAAGAGTGCCTGCAGAAACAAGTTTTACCTTTCATTCGAAACCACCGTCTTCCTGTGAAGTTTTGGCCAGATTTAGCAAGCTGCCATTAGTCAAAAAAGGTACTACAGTGGTATGAAACCAATCAGGTCGATTATGTCCCTCGTGACATGAATCTTCCAAATTGTCCACAGTTTCGACCAATTGAGACCTACTGGGCAATTATGAAAGGGAAACTCAAAAAGAGTGGCAAAATGGTCATAGATGTAAATTCGTGGCGATCTACATGGAATCTTCAAGCCAAAAAAGCAGATAAAAGCACTGTGCAGAAGATGATGGGATCTATTACGAAAAAAGTTCGGAATTACATACATGGTTTTGACAACTGAATATTTTTAGTGTAAAATGTAAAATAATAATACATATTTTTCAATTTATAATACTAACTGTTTTATTTTATTAATTATTTTAAATTTTATAACCTTGGTAATATGTACCAATTCTAAATGAACTATGCTTTACTTATATAAAATCTTCCGAACTATTTTCACTTATCCCGAATTTGGCACTGTTGATAACGTCCTTTATGTTGCTGAAGTCCACGTTTTGTAGGTCCAGCTGTTTCTTTTCTTGCCTGATGGGGTGTAGTACTTAGCTCTGGTAATTGCACGAACGGTTGCAGATTATTGGTTGCGGTGTTTGTGGGTGTTGAAATAAATACGTCTCCGACTTCTGTTTTACATTGTCTCTTCGGTTGTAGAAACAAAGTTCCTTGTATAGTGTGTTTGTTTACTTCTTCGTTGCAGTGTTCTGTTATTATCAGTCCTTTTTCAGAGTACCTATATCAGCCAGTAGTTTTCGGTAATCCTTTGGATTTTTTCCTTTTCAATGCGTATGGTGTGTTGATGACATCTGGTGCAGTTTTCTTTCAGTGTCATGATTTGTTCTATGCAGGTTTCAGTTGAGTATGGTACGAGGTCATCGCTCGAACACAGGAACTTGTTGTCCTCGATCTCATTGCATAGGTTTACTACGGGGCTATATTCCAACCTATTCACCCTGAGGTAGGGGTATTCAGGGATAATTATAGTGGTTTTCAAGGTTTTGGGATTATAGATAGGGATAGGTATTACTTTATAATATGTATACGTGTTTGTTTCTATCAATGGTACCTCTAAAACAGAAACTAATCTATTATTAATAATATAAGATTTAAGTATAATATTACGTTCTATTTTAACTAAGTTTGTCTTATTTACTGGGTAAATTAAATGAGCATGTTTTTCTACGTCTAAAAGAATGTGTATCAGCTCTGTAGAGTTAACTATAGACTGATGTAAGACATGTAATTTGCTGAAAGCTATTGCTGTCTCGGTTTCCTGAATAAAATCGTAAATAGTGTGAAAGTTATTAGACATTTAGAACAGGTTATTCGTAAGTGACAAAATGTGGTCTCTCTTTGTTTCTCTTTCTAAGAGTGAATTTATTTCTATAGTTCTATTACTCAAAATATTTAAGTACAAATTCATATTTTCCGATACGTTCGCGAATTTATCTAAGGCACTCACCATTAGGGATACTTTACGTTCTACTGAATGTTCTGCGTTTTTAAGTTGGTTTATTTCAAAATTATATCGTACTGCGTCTGTTTCATCTAAGTTGCCCGAAATGGATTTAATTAATGAACCTAAAGGGGCGAATAATGCTCGTTTAGATCTAGAAGAAGGTAAAATTTGATTAATCCTATCGCTAATTTTGGATTCCAATGATTCTATTTGGTTACATAAACTACCTAATTGTTTTTTAAATTCTATATCGTCTGAAATGGTTATTTTTAACTTGTTATACTGTTGAAAGTTAGCATCTACTTGGCTTATTAGTACATCTAAATCTACACTGGTAAACATCATAGCCTGATTGTGCAAAATGTGGTTACAGAATTATCAACAAGTTTTTTAGGGTTGTTGGAAATTCTGTAGCTCTGCCTACCCCACTCTGGGAATGAAGGCGTGAGTTTATGTATGTATGTATGCTAAATCTAATGTCTTAAAAATAGTCCATGAATTAATCCTCATCACTGCTGTTCCAAGTTTTATCGGAATTATTTCCGGATTTGTCTCCAGGCTTTGAAGTTCCAGGCTGTGTATCGAGTCGATCAGTACCAGGAGAACGAGGTTTAACCTGTGGAGCACGTTTAATATTTTTAGTAGCTACTCTTGTTTCCCTTTTCTTTAATTCTACTGGGATGATATTCCTATTTGGTTTACCTTTATCTTTTGCTTTTTCAAAACGAGGTAAGTCTTTAGCTTTTCTTGTTCTTGTATTTTTCATGAAGATATCGTCACCTTCTTTAATCTCAGGTGGTTCCTCACCACCTCTCTTTTCCCTTACTTTAACTTTGTCTTGATGTAGTTTTTCTGTGACGTATTCATATAAGACCTTCAGTCGTTTCCTATGGTCTTGTAACAGTTTTTGCATAAGATTTCTTTCCCTATCGATATCAAAAACGTTATTAGAGTCTGTATTACCGAAAACTATTTCGAAAGGTGTAAAATTGGTAGCGGAATGGATGGAGTTATTATACGCCATAATTGCGTAAATCATTACGGAGGCTGCATCCAGTTCGCTTTTTTCGTATTTGGCTATGCGATAGATTTCGATAATTGTTGAGTGGAATCTTTCAACAACCGCCATCGAGCTGGGGTTATTTGGGGTACCTATATGTAGCTCGATTTTATACATATTTAACAGCTCTTTTATTAACACATTATTGAATTCGGTACCTGAATCGCAATTTATTTTCTTGGCTAAACCGTACATGCTGAAATATTTGATTAAAGCTTGTACAGCCGGCTGCAGAGAAAAGGATACCCCCCTGGTAAACAAATCAAACTGTTTAAAAATTTCGACAAATTTCGTTGAAGACAAGATGGTCGAGTGGCTAGTCTGTCGGACTAGTGTTTCGAGGATTGCTGGATCATATCCATCTTGGGGATATTTACTTTTTGCATTTTTATATTTTTAATTATGCTATGTTATCTATTTTAAAGTATTAATTGTTAAGTATTTTAGGTAAGTATGTAAAAAAAAATAGGCATATTGTGAAAAATATACGTTTATTTATTTAAGTATATGCTATCTGCGTTACTTAAGTTAAATTATAACATAATAATAATTATGAAATCATAACCTTTTTTTATTTTCAAATAGCTTAACTACGGATTTACAGATTAATCATTATAACGAGAAAAATACATTGGGAGTTCCTAATTATAATATTACATTTGTAGGGCTTTAAAATATCTTTACAATTATATCTATGCCTAATTTTATGTTATGCGTAACCGTTATTTCTTCATTAACTTTTTACTGACATTTCATAAAATATTAGACAAGACAAGTGTTAAAGAACGGTTTGCTTATAGATATTCTTAGGAATATAATTACTTACTTACATTATATTATGTAGTTTATTAAAACTGCGAACTTGAATTGTGTGTGTGAATCACTGAGAAAGAACCAACATGCTAATCTATAAATATAGTATAGCAATTTACATCTTTCTGTTATCATCACTTATCACAATTTGTTATAATTATTTTAAGACAACTTTAAATAGAGGTGTATAGGCAACGCGTGGGGTCAGACGGTGTGTCACCTACACTTGAATGAAGAAGGAGAATTATGAATTGATAATACCAAACTTTGTTTTTTTTTAAATTAACTATAGGATAAGGAACCATCAACTCGTGCCCACTTTTGTATATTTTTTAATTTTCAATTAACAATATATCCGCGTTAGTTAAAAATTAAAAAATAAACCAAAGTGGGCACTATACTACAAATGCCAAATATAATGCAAATACGAGTATGCTACTCGTGTATATTAATATCGAAGAGGATAGCCGTTACTTTCTATCACTTCCTGAAGCCGATTTGGCATACTTAAAACCATTTTGTTGCACGCATCACTACTTCGCATTAATTCCCAAGTTCTTTGGACCTCTTGGTCCAGATTTTTTTTTGTTTTTATTTCACTGGAATCCCAGTTTAAAACCATCTGAACCCACAAATTCTCTATCGGATTTAGGTCCGGACTTTTTGACGGCCAGTCCAAAACCGTTATTTCTTCTTGGGAAGACAGCCATTCCTGAACAAGGCGGGAGCGATGCACAGAACAATTATCCTGCACCAGGTAAATTTGGCCTACAGGATACGCAACACGCACTGACGGCAGCATCACGTCCTTCAACACCTCCAGGTATCGCTCGCTGTTCATGCGGCCGCCTATTTCCACCAGCTCGCCTGGGCCCATGGAAGACATCCATCCCCAGTAACCTGAAAACAGTCATCTTATATAATCTACTGTAACATGTAATATACGTAAAAGTCAATAGAATAGAATATATATGTATATAAAGTCTTAAACATAATATTATTGAAATGTTATTTACCTAGTGTTAATCGCCCGCTTGTCCTGAGGTCTAAAACGTTTTTAGGGTTAAACCTCTCCCCAGTTCTTCTCCATAAAATTTTTTGGCCATCCTTATCCGACTTAAAACATTTTTCGTCAGTAAATATGACTATTTCGTTTGCCCAATCGAAATTTAAATACTGAGTGGCAAAGTTTACTCTGTCGATGCGATGTGTCTCAGTAAGCTTAATTTTTCTGGCCGGTTTGTAATTATGAATACCCGCAGCATGCAGGTGTCGCCGAACTGTGCTAAGCGACACTCCATAAGTCTCAGCAGTTGAGCGTGTCGTTTTGAAGGGTGCCTCTGAGTGAACTTGCACTATGTTACGGTGTCGCTCCGATTCCTCGGTGTAAGCAACCGGGCGAGGGCCTTGGCGGGCACAGTTCACTTCACCTGTCGCTTGATACCTTTGTATCCACCTACGAACTGTATTTTTCTGCAGATATAAAAAAAACATAAATTATTAGCAAACCAAATAAATAATCATATAGGTATAATCTCAGTAGGTATTCATATAGGTTAAATAAATAAATAAATAAAATAAATAAGCTATCGTGTAACTCTTACCGTTATTCCCATATCTCGTGCTATTTTCTTTATCGATTGCTGCTGTTCCCACAGAACAACAATCTTAGCCTTCAAAAAAGTAGTTAATCGAACCATTATAAGGATTATTAAATCGGATAATATTAGCTAGCGGAGAGATTCACACAGCGGATCGGCACAAATCGTAATAATTTGTGAAGTCATTATAAAGTTACCCGCAATCACAAAACAATAAATGCGGCAAACAATGTCGAGTAAGCAAACTAATTATTCAAATTTCAACTTTAAGTCTCTGTTTAATACAGCAGTAATCTTCGATGCCTTTATGAAATAAAATGACGGTAGATGCAACAATCAGTAACAACGATGAAAGCATATCTATCATACTAATTTCAACCTAAATAATAAATTGACGAGTGGAACATGGTGGAAGTTGCAATTTAAACCATAACGTATAAAAGATTAGATCGTTATCAAAATTGTTCGATTTAAGGAGTAATGCAATTCAAATTTTTGCCAAGATCGTCAACGGAGTCGATAGCCTAGTGGTATAAGGCGTCGCGTCGTAAGCTAATCGGCTAGCAGCGGCTGGAGAAGCGGGTTCGTATCCTCAATCGCACATATGAAATGAAATGTCTTTTTGAAGTTATAATTGGTATTCGGTTCGACCAGAAGCCAAATAGCAAAATAAAGAAAATTATAATATTTGAGTGGTATCGGTGGATGCTCGGGCAGAGGTGGGTGCGGGGCGGGGGAAGCTAGCCGCTCACGGCGAACGTCACGTGACGTTCGCCGTTGTGCGATAATCTTTAAAGTATTGGGGGGTCCCTTTTCTCTGACGCTGACTGTACTACTTCTGGTGTGCTACGATTTGGTATGTTTATAGCCTGCCCTAACTTACTAAATGCATCGACTACTGTTAGGTAGTATTTATTATCGATATAAAGCAAGTCTATGAAAACTTCCTGAAAGGGTGAGCTTTGACTCTGAGTTAACTGTATACATGGTTTAATGGGTTTCCTTTCGTATTTCATCCTTTTACACTTCGCATGAATTTATAATAGCAGTAACGGTTTCCTTCATGTTTTGCCACCAGTAGTGACGTTTCAGTTTAATTAAAATTTCGTTAATTCCTCTGTGGCACGTTTTTCCTTCGTGAGATTTTAATATGATCTCCCGTTGATCCGTTTCGGAGTCGGCTAGGTTAACTATGCGTTCCGTACACTCAGTTAATTTTAACGTTCCTTTCTTATAGAGTGTGGTTATGACTGTAGAGAAGGTTTTCCTAAACTCTGGGTTTTCAAAATAGATGAAATATTTATGTTTTGGTTCTATGTATTCTTTGAGGAAATACTTAGTGAGCTTTTCGTTATTTAAAGGTATAAATACTTCGATAATACGTTGTTTCTTATTAGATTTATCATTTACTTGCAATTTATCTTTGAACCATGTATGGACTAAAATATGTTTTGGTTTGGAATCTATAGCTTCTTTCAAAAAAGGTATCCCTTCATGCTCCCTATTAGAAATAGAATTGGCTGTAGCGCCGTCATTTGAATCTGAAATGTCTATCTCTTCTAACGACTGTTCACAATCGGAATCTGAAATTTCCATCATTTCCGGTTGTGGCCTACGATTCTGTTGAAAATTCTTAGGTATACATTTCTTCTAATTCTCTCCTAACCTCAACTACTCGGTCTTCGTTTTCATCAACGTTTGCTATTATAGAATCCAAATCGTTATCTATGGCATTTATCCTAACTCTAGAAAGGGCGTCAGCATTTGTGTTTTGCTGTCCTTTTTTATACTTAATTTCAAAATCATACTCCTCTAACCTTAAACGCCAACGTGTATGTTTGCTATTTGTTTCCTTTAATGAATACAGCCATGCTAATGGTCTGTGATCCGTATAAATCATAAACTTTTTCCCATAGAGGTATGGCCTAAAGTGCTTTACAGCCCATATCACGGCTAAAAGCTCCTTCTCGATTGTACTGAACCTAGATTCTGTATCGCTTAAAGTTCTGCTAGCATATGCTACAGGTTTATCCGACCCTATTGTTCCCTATGATAGCACGGCACCTATTGCAAAATTGGATGCATCGGTGGTTAGCACAAATGGCTTGTTGAAATCGGGAAACTGCAGAAGTGGTGCATTTGTTAGCAGTTTCTTACACGTTTCAAAGCTATTAACATATTCCTCATCCAAAACTATCTTTTTACCCTTTTTTAGGCAGACGGTAAGGGGTCTCGTGATTTTTGCGAAATCCTTAATGAACTTTCTATATAACCTATTAGGCCTAAGAAACTCTTGATGTCAGTAGTTGTCTGAGGGATTGGGTAATTCAATACAGCATTTATCTTATCATTATTTGGCTTGAGGCCCTCACTGGTTATTGTGTGTCCCAAGTATAAGACTTCTTTTCTAAGGAAATGCGATTTATCTAATTGAATTTTCAGATTAGTTTGACGAAATCTCTCAAATACAGCTTTTAATTTTTCTTCATGTTCTGGTAAGCTTTTTGAAAATATTATTACGTCATCAAGATAGACGAGGCAATGTTTTCCTTGCAACCCTCTCAGCACGTTGTCCATTGCTCTTTGGAAAGTTGCAGGTGCTGTTTTTAAACCGAACGGCATACGGTGAAATTCAAAATGGCCAAATGGGGTGCTAAAAGCTGTTTTTGGTTTGTCGTTTGGTTCTACTTCTATCTGATGATACCCACTAGCAAGGTCGAGCGTAGTGAAGTACATACTCTTGCCTAACATATCAAAAAGGTCATTAATATTTGGCAACGGGTATTTATCATCGGTGGTTATATCATTTAGTCGTATGTAATCAACGACCATTCTCCATTTTTTGTTCCCCCGAAGCATCCAATTTCTTTGGCACGAGGTGAACCGGGGCACTCCACGGTGAGTGTGATTCCTGGATAATATTGTCACGTAACATTTTACCTACTTGTTTCTTAATTTCCTGAGTCTGAACAGGAGGTAACCTATGAGCTTTAAGGTTAATGGGGTCTTCGTTCTTAGTTCTAATATTATGCTTAACTTGATTACTAAAGGATAACGGAATATCCTCGCAATAAAATATATCCTTATATTCCCTACATAAATTACCCATCGTCATTCGTTCTTCATCGTTCATATGGTCTAGCCTAAGTTTTTTTAGGTTGTTTCTTAATAATCCTTCAATATTTTGTTGCGTTTCGGGCTGGCACAGCTCAGTCGAATTCACGTTTAGTGACCGTTGATCAAGTAACTCTACAATAAATGGAGCTGTGACAGTTATTTTCTGGGGTAAATCAGTAGTATTCTGAATTACCGTAGTAGCGTCACTGTTAATGCATTTTACTATGGCGGCTGGCATTCGAATTCCGTCACTAAATTGAGTAAATTTCAGAATACCCTCTCCATGTAACAAGTTAACAGGTAATCTAACTCTCATCTCACAACGAGGAGGTAGGTTGTACATCTCTCTCATTGGTGGTGTATAAATTATTGGAATTTTTGCATTATCTGTAAACAAAGTTTGGGTTTTCATATCAATTTGTGCGCTTAATTGTTTCAACAAATCACTGCCTATTAGGCCGTCATATCTTTCATCCACCGAATAAATATAAAATTTATGTCTTTGATTAGTGTTGAAAATCATGGGCAAGTTAATATAAAATATCTCGCTATGTTTGCTTGTAGCGTGTGTACTAACTACTTCGAAAGGTTCACTTCGTTTTAAACTTGCGTAATATTTGTTAGCGACCTTTGGGCTAAGAAAAGACCGAGTACTGCCCGTATCTATCATAAATACGGCGTCGAGTTCCGGTACGTAAATATGCGGCAAATTCAAACGCTTATTACAATTTAACTTTATTTTTTCTGCGACGTCGAGGCTTCTATGAAAAAAAATTCCATCTGTTCAGAGTAAGAGGTGGAATTTTGACCATCACTTTCCTGCAAGTTGTACGGTAAAGAATCGTAGTTATTTTCCGTGTAATTAACACGTCTAGAACTAGCGGTTCGCATTGTGACATCGGTATTCGAACCCGATGGTCCCGGCTGTTGTGCGTCATAGCCTACACGGTGGCTATTGTCTGCGGCGAAATGCTGACGCTGCGATTGCGCTTGCACCGTCGGCGGCGGCGCTTGTGGTGACCTATTAAAACGCGGTACGTGTTGTGTATTACTGTCGCTAAATCTATTATTTGGAAATTGTTGACGATTATTTCTATATTGGAACGAGTTATTATTTTGTCCGCTTAATACGTTTGGTGTCGGATTAAACGAGTTGTTTGGATTATAATTATTATTTTGGTTCCGGTTTGAGTTTACTCTCGGATTCTTAGTATCGTAAACTGTTTGAAAGTTCTGTTCTTCTAACACAATTTTCAGTGCGTCCTCCAAAATTGTGACATTTCGCAAACGTACCATCCTAACTAAATAAGCTGGCAAATTAAAAAGGAAAACATTCAGAGACATGTTATCATAGATATGGTGTTTGGCCGTTCGTAAATTCTCATTGTCAATGGTTACGCTTATTTTTGCGAATAGGCTACTTCTTAAGTGTTGAATTCTGTAGCAAAGATCTAAGTAACTTTCACCTCTATTTCGCTTTAAAGATTCTAATTCCATTGCCAAACATTCTTCGGACTTTGGCTCGCCGAAGTGTTGGACTAAAAGATCTTTTAATTCGGCCCATGTACCAATTTGTTCCCTTTCTCCTACTAAATTAGCTGCTTCCCCAGCAAGTCGACTGGTTATCACATGAAATAAGTATTCATTTTGTAAGTTTCCCCCTTGGAAGGATTGCAAAATATATTGGCAATAATGGTAGTGCTCTGGTTTCTCCATTGAACACTGGAATTATTTTAACAATTTCACTAGGTACCCTAGTAATTCCTTCCATTATTAAAATTAAAAAAAAAGACTGCTGATAAGTAATCAATTAATGAACTTAGTGACCTACTTACTATAATCGCTACTCGAAAAGAATTTTATTCTCGAATAATGTTTTATCCACACGATAATATCAAGGCGTTTTCTAATCCCTAACACAACGTATAAATATTATTAAAGGATACGTAAGTAAATAGTAAGGGAATGGTGAAAAGGTGTACTCAACTCACCGTCCCGTAGCTCCCATGTCCTTCCGGAATACCTACTGCTAGTCTCGAAGGGTCCTCTGCTTCAGGTCCAGTCCTGGTCTGTCGCTGCTCGGCTGCTTGGCTCCACAGGGACTTGACTCAGCTTCTTAATAAATTTATTTGTTCGAATTCCCGTTCAAACGTAGAAACGTACGTTGTCCGGCACGGTACGATCGCGAGATATCGGTCACTGAACGTGTCAGGAAAACGACGGGAATTCTGTCCTCAGCGCCAATTAAGATGAGAAGACTGGGTTTGTTATTAAAAATAATTGATTTAATTGAACAGAGTAACGTCTAAGATAAGTACTAATACAATATTGACTTATTCTAGTTTGGTATTTAGTATTTATAATAAAAAAGTTAGGAGTTGCATTGACGTCATGGCCTAGTTTGGGGTAGTGCTTATAAATGACAATTGTAGTGGCTGGTCAACCTTAACTCCCGCGTGCCATGCTTGCGGCGTTTTACCCTGGGCTATGACGGAATCAAATAGCTTCTGAAGAGCTTTTAAAACCGGTGATCCACCTGCTTTCAGAAGCTCAGCCGTAATTCCGTCGTCAGCCGGTGCCTTGCTGTTCTTAGCTGTTTTAGAACCACTCTAATCTCGTACAGGCTAACGTCCGGGATATCTTCGGTGTAGTGTCGGGACAACCTAGCTCTTGGGTCTTCTGCTAGGTTGCTGACAGGTGGGCGTGTTGTCGTGTACAGCTGTCCGTAGAACTTCTCTATCTCTCCCAAAAGCTTAGGTTTAGACGATATGATCCTGCCGTCATCGGTCTTCAGCCTCATCAGCTGGCTCTGCCCAATAGACAAATCTTTTTTAAACACTTTAGAGCCCTTGTTTCGCTCAATAGCCTCTTCAATACTATTGGTATTAAATTGTCGTATGTCGCGGGTCAAAGACTTAGAGATCTGTCTATTGAGCTGCCTATACTGAGAAGCATCTTGTGATGACTGCAGAACCATAGCACGTCTGTTCTCCATTAACTTTTGGGTAGAATCAGAGATTTGGTTTGGTTCCTTTTGAACGGCGAGTCTTGAAAAACTTAGACCCGACCGTTTGGACAGTTTCCACAAACCTTTTGCAGTAATCATCCACGTCTACGCATTCACCTAGGCTTTCGAAGCGGTTTTTGAGTTCCAGCTGAAAGTTCTCGGGGTTTTGGATATGAATCGGTGCTGGACGGAGCGTTGATTTCATCAGGCGTGACCTTTCTAAGCGTACGTCGATATTCAATGTGCCTCTGACCATTCGATGACCGCTCCCGGTTTTGACCGCATTGATCACGGACACATCATTGAATATTTGCCTTCTGGTCGACATGATGAAATCTATCCCATTTCTGGTCGCACCGTCGGGACTCACCCATGTCCATTTGCGGTGTGGCGGTCCCACATTAATTAGTTATAAGTATTTTTTAACATCAACATTAAAATTTATATTGTTGCTATGCCAAGCCGTCGCGTAGTGTAACTGTCTTTTTTATCTACAAGCGACCGGCCGAGAGCAATGGCGGGCGCCTGTGCAGCGTCATTCAACCAGTCCGCTATCAGCTCCCGCGCCGCGCGCACGCCTATTTGCTCCGCAATCACCTATCGCTTTCCTTACGCAAAAGCTACCGGGCTCGCTTGCCATCGACCGCTTGGCATCCTGTTAGGCTACTGTGTCTTCTCCGTGCTTATTAACTACCCTTCTACTGTACTCAAGAATAAACTTTATAGTGACTCAGTGTTTGTTTCATCTTACGACGACACCTCCGCATAGTCACTACACTGG
The DNA here is from genome assembly GCA_923062465.1 of Acleris sparsana. Taxonomy (NCBI): domain Eukaryota; kingdom Metazoa; phylum Arthropoda; class Insecta; order Lepidoptera; family Tortricidae; genus Acleris; species Acleris sparsana. The sequence goes on from OV281285.1 coordinate 18,178,545, forward strand.
TGACCCCGACAATTGAATACCGTGCCTTGGTTTGGATTAATCTGTGAAACAGTAAACGAAACATATCTGCATCATGCCAGGGGAGGGAGGTTCATCCGTAGCCGGTAAAGACGCAGCGCCAGTTGGGCCATTTACACCATCCGACATAAATCGTGTCGGAGTACGACTTCCACCTTTCTGGCCGGAAGAACCGGCAATTTGGTTTGCGCAAATAGAAGGTAATTTTATACTATCCGGCATTAAAGACGACGAAACTAAATACTATTACGTGATCGCTCAACTAGACCACCGCTACGCAGCCGAGGTGAAAGACATTATTGTTGCACCCCCCGCCAAGGGAAAATATGAGACGTTAAAAACCGAGCTGATCAGAAGGATTTCGTCATCAAGAGAAAAGGACGTCAAACAGTTATTGATGCATGAAGAAATGGGCGACCGACGTCCGTCAGCGTTTCTCAGATACCTGAAACATTTGGCAGGGCAAAATATACCAGACGATTTCATACGTACTTTGTGGACCAGTAGACTTCCCAGCAACTTGCAAACAGTAATTGCGTCACAGCCGGACACTACTTCATTGCAAGCATTAGCTGATTTAGCCGATAGAGTGCACGAACTCGCACCATCCTTGCCTCAAGTAGCTTCTACAGAGCCCGCGCCTGGTTCCGCACTGGACAACATGTCGAAGCAGATTGCTGAGTTGACGCGTCAAGTTCAAGCCCTGTCGTCGAGTGGTAACCGAAGATCCCGTTCGAGAAACAACAAGAACCGACAAGAACGCAGCAAATCTAGACACACAAGGTCGCAATCCAGTTATCGAAAGTTCCCAATATGTTTTTATCATCATCGCTATCGTGAAAATGCAAGGAAATGCTTAAAACCATGCGATTTCAATCAGGGAAACGCTCAAGGCAATCGTTAATGGTGACAGACGATTGCCCCAGTTCGTCAGGTCGCCTATTTGCCACGGATCAAACTACGAAGACGCAATTCCTCGTCGACACCGGTAGCGACATCTGCGTCTTTCCTCGGTCCGCAATGAAGCAACGGCGACCAGCGACATCATACGAACTCTTCGCCGCTAATGGGACCACTATTGCAACATACGGTTTCGCGCACTTAAACCTGGACCTGGGCCTAAACCGTGTTTTCACCTGGCGTTTCGTAGTAGCAGATGTTACCAAAGCCATTATTGGAGTCGATTTCTTATCGTTCTACAATCTGATAGTCGATTGCCGAGGCCGGCGTCTCATCGATAGCAGTACCAAATTAGCAGTGAACGCTATCCCAGCCCTAACACTGAATGCCATTTCGTCAGTTAAAACAACCACGGGAGAATCTAAATACAACAACCTGCTCCGGGATTTTCCAGACGTCACGTGCCCGTCCGGAATGCAAAAAGTATCTCGCCATAATACCTTTCACCATATCAGGACGATTCCCGGACCCCCAGTTTTTGCATCCCCAAGAAGATTGGCTCCAGATAAGCTAAAAATTGCAAATAATGAATTTGAGGCAATGTTAAGTAATGGCACTGCTAGACTTTCCGAGAGCACTTGGTCTTCAGCGTTGCATTTAGCCCCCAAGAAGGATGACGGATGCGGAGCGACCGTGCGGAGACTATCGTATGCTGAACGCACGTACTATCCCAGATAGATATCCCATAAAACATATACATGACTTCACTCATAACATATCTGGTTGTACTATCTTTTCAACAATTGACCTTGTAAAAGCCTATAACCAGATCCCAGTTTATCCAGAGGATATCCCCAAAACGGCAATTACGACGCCTTTTGGGATGTTTGAATTCCCGTTCATGACATTTGGCTTACGCAACGCTGGTCAAACTTTTCAAAGATTCGTGGACGAGATGACCAGAGGTCTTGATTTCTGCTACACGTACTTGGATGATTTTTTAATCTTCTCCAAAAACGAGAATGATCATCACGAGCATCTCAAGCAAATCTTCACCAGACTGCAAAATTTTGGAATGGTTATAAACGCCTCTAAATGCGTTTTTGGCGCAAAAGAAGTGACATTCTTGGGATATCGAGTCTCAGGCCAAGGTGTTAAACCACTTGATACAAAGGTTGAGGTCATTAAGGAATACCCTGCGCCGAAAAACGTCCGGGAACTCAGAAGATTCCTCGGAATGATAATTTTTTATCGTAGATTTATCCCCAATGCGGCTAGAATCCAAGGTCCATTAAACGCTCTGTTGATTGGTGCAGCAAAAGGATCTCACCCGATCAATTTAATAGGAGATACACTGGCCAGTTTTGAAGAAACCAAAAACAGCTTATGCCGCGCCACCTTATTGTCAAATCCAGACTTGGGGGCTAGACTAGCCGTGGTGACTGACGCCTCAGACCTGGCAATAGGCGCGGCTTTACAACAACAGAAGAATGGTTATTGGCAACCACTCGCCTTCTTCTCCAGAAAGCTGAGTCCATCATAGCTTAAATATTTACCTTACGACCGCGAACTTTTAGCAATATACGAAGCAATTAAATACTTTCGTCACATGTTGGAAGCGCGACATTTTACCATATTTACGGATCATAAGCCAATTTGTTACGCCTTCCATACTCAAAAGCAGAACTGTTCTCCGCGTCAGTTTCGAAATCTGGATTACATTGCACAATTCACCACAGACATCCGTCACATTTCTGGGAAGGATAACGTAGTGGCAGATCCGTTGTCCAGGGTGGCAGCAATTACACAATCCATCGACCTTACCCAACTGGCAACTTCGCAAGTCTCCGATCCCGAAATAAAATTAGCTTTGAATGGAGACACTTCACTTCAGTTACGGAAAATGTTAATACCTGGAAGCAAAGTGAAACTATACTGTGATGTCAGTACTCCAATGCCGAGGCCTTACGTCACAAAGGAGTATAGAAGAAAAGTGTTCACCGGCCTTCATTCACTTAGCCACCCTGGTGCCAATGCGTCCGCAAAACTTGTGGCACAGCGTTACGTCTGGCCGGGCGTCAGGAAAGACTGCCGCGAGTGGACAAGAGTGTGTCACGCATGCCAAATAGCAAAGATAACCAGGCATGTAACAGCTCCTCTAGGCACTTTCAACATACCACGCGCCAGGTATCAGCACGTGCACATCGATTTAATCGGCCCCCTTCCTATATCTAGCGGCTATCGTTATTGCCTGACTGCCGTAGATCGATTCACCAGATGGCCTGAGGCAATTCCAATAGCAGATATCGCTGCTGAAACAGTCGCCAAAGCTCTCATCTGTGGATGGATAGCGCGATTTGGATGCCCAACGGAGATAGTAACGGATCGTGGCAGACAGTTTGAGTGCTCACTGTTTAAATTTTTGTCGGACACAGCAGGCTTCCAACATAAGAAAACCACATCATATCACCCAGCATGTAACGGGATGGTCGAAAGAATGCACAGGCAGCTTAAAGCAGCTATAATTTGTCACAATAATCAAAATTGGACTGAAACACTGCCTTTAATTCTTCTTGGTATGAGAAGTGCATACAAGGAAGACTTGCAATCATCATCAGCTGAGATGGTATACGGGGAAACATTAAGATTGCCCGGAGATTTTTTTAGGGAGAACCCTGTTACCAGTACAGACACGACAGATTTTACAGTTCGCCTCCGTTCAGTGATGAACAACGTGCGACCGGCACCAGCGTCACGGCATATCGGCAGGAGAAATATATTTATATACAAAGATCTATCAACCGCTAAACATGTATACGTCCGCGACGACACCGTGAGAGGTTCGCTCCAACCGGCTTACACGGGGCCGTATGAGGTTTTACAGAGGGACGATTAAGTGTTTAAGCTTCGAATGAGGGGCAAGGACAAAACAGTATCAATTGATAGAATCAAACCTGCCTATAAACTGCAGGTATGGCCAAATGATAGCAATACTGAACCATCAATAAACGTCCCTATACAAAAACCATATATAACCAATGAAGAGAAAAGGACACGTTCCGGCCGACGTATACATCTTCCTGATTATTATCGTCCATCTTAAGATGGCCTCTGGAGGGGAGTGATGTGGCGGTCCCACACTAATTAGTTATAAGTATTTTTTAACATCAACATTAAAATTTATATTGTTGCTATGCCAAGCCGTCGCGTAGTGTAAATGTCTTTTTTATCTACAAGCGACCGGCCGAGAACAATGGCGGGCGCCTGCGCAGCGTCATTCAACCAGTCCGCTATCAGCTCCCGCAACGCGCGCACGCCTATTTGCTCCGCAATCACCCATCGCTTTCCTTACGCAAAAGCTACCGGGCTCGCTTGCCATCGACCGCTTGGCATCCTGTTAGGCTACTGTGTCTTCTCCGTGCTTATTAACTACCCTTCTACTGTACTCAAGAATAAACTTTATAGTGACTCAGTGTTTGTTTCATCTTACGACGACACCTCCGCATAGTCACTACAGCGGCATTCACTCTTGTTGAAGAAAGAGTTCATCATAAAGAGTCCCTCTTTCTCCATGAAGCCCGCCAGCAGCTGGCCACGGGAATTCCGACTTCCAATTCCAAATTGCCCCACTCTCAGCTCATTTCCGCTTCGTTTACCCAGCTTTACGTTAAAGTCTCCCATGACAACGTTGTAGTGAGTTTTGGTGGAATGTATGGCTCTGGAAATATCCTCATACATTACCTCCACCTCATCATCGGAGTGCGTCGAAGTTGGAGCGTATACCTGTATGACCTTCAGCGAATACCGTTTGGTGATTCTGAGTATAAGGTAAGCTACTCTTGACGACACACTCTCGATCTTGACAACGTTGTTCACAAGAGACCTGTGGACGATAATCCCGACACCTCCCTGGGACAGTTGGTTGCCTTCCCGGAAAAAGAACAGGTTACCCGACTTAGTTATCGTGTCCTCCCCCTGTCTTCGGACTTCTGATAAACCCACTAGGTATGTCCCAGCGTAACCTGCTCAATTCTTCCTCAAGTTCCACGATCTTCTCGTCAGTCCTCAACGTGCGTGTGTTATAAGTTGCCAGGGCCAGGGGTCGTCGGTGGTGGTAGCCATATCTCTGCAGAAGATTCTTAGCACCCCCCGCCCCGCCGTTACCGTGACCGCGACCGTAGCCAGGAATAGCGGGGCCGCCGGGGACTGGGGGCCGATTTATTTGTTGTGCATCCATTGTTGTTTTTTATTTTTCTCTTGAGGAGAAAATTACCATAATCGCCACGCTTGGCAGGCGGGTTGGCGATCGCAGTATTTCACCGTGTTCTGAGAGGACGCTGCTGCCCATCCTCCGGTGGTTCTGGGCGTAGTTTAAGGACATACCTGGGTCCCTAAATAAGATTATTAAGAGTGCAAAGTTAAATTATTATGTAAGATATTGATGGAGGAGTTAAGCCTATTTGTATTTAAAATGCTTAAAGATAGCGAGATACTAAACAAAATTTTATCGGGATCGGGAGCAATAAATCCCGATATGAAAACCGTGCTCAACATAGTGCAATGGAATGCACAGAGTCTAAAGCCCAAGCGTCCAGAATTTGAGTGCCTCTTGTTTCAAGAACGAATTCATTTGGCCTTAATAAGTGAAACATGGTTAGAAGAAGAAACTTTACTAAATTTAAGTGGATATAATATATACAGGAAGGATAGGTCTGATTCTTATGGAGGTGTTGCAATTTTGACTCGTAAATCATTTAAGGTCCAACAATGTGATTTTAGTGTAAATAATTTACAGGGTTGGGCAGATTAAGTGTCCTAGTTAAAAAGAGCAATAAAATTAAAACAAGACAGATTTTTTTTTAATTTATCACCTTTTTATTTTTAGCGTACTCTATACTTAAAAAAACTAATTCATAAGTTCAAATCGGTCGCCATCAGCTTTAATAACTTGACGCATTCTTCCATAGAATGCATTGCACGCGGCACGCACTACCTCGTCTGGTATTTCATCCCATATCTTGACTAATTGATGCTTGAATGAGTTTAGATTCATGCCCTGTGTGCTCCCAATCTTGCTCAGCATGTAACCCCATATCGAAAAGTCCAAAGCATTCAAATCCGGCGACGATGCAGGCCATTCTTGCCAAGGTATAAAATCTGTCAAATTTGTTCTACACCAGTCTTGAGTGCGTTTAGCTTTGTGAGATGGGGCACTATCTTGTTGGAAGCAGTAATAGTCGTAACTTGCCTCTAGGCGATATCGCACCCCATACCATGACAGCTGATGCACTCTGGAACCGTTGTACGGCTAATTTGTCCACAGGAATATCCTTCAATGAAGTACCATAGACACGATCGTTTTGTTGGTTGTGACTGTCTTGTAACTGGAACATCTTTTCATCTGAAAAAATAATATCATCGCCGTCGTGCCAAGCTAGCAATTTCCTACATTTTTTCACTCTAGCTTTTTTCTGGGCATCTGTTAAGCCATGATTTTTTTGTTTTTTGTAGGCCTTTAGCCCAAGACCATATTTTAAAATACGACTCATTGTTCGACGGGATATTTTCATATCTTTAGCAAGTTTGCTTGCACTTCGAGCTGGATTTCGTCTAATACGCTCACGAATATTTATAATGATGTTTTGGTGCAAACAGATGGCTTTCTCCCAGGTTTGGGCCTGATTTGTGAAGATCCTGTTTCTTTGAATCGCTTGACGGTCCGCGATATAAACCTTATATTGATATTTAAATGTTTCAGCGTCTTCAATATCTCACACGGGCGGTATTTTTTCTGGTACAAATCGCACACGAGCTGGCGTTTCGCGTCCATTGTTGAAAACAATATAAAAACAAAATATATCAAGCTGATGTGTAGAAATCATAAAGAAGGTTAAATTGTCAACAAAAAAAAACGAAGTGAATAAGAAGTTTAGTTATGTAAAAAAGCCATACACAACTAGGACACTTAATCTGCCCAACCCTGTAGGTATAGAGATTTTACATATAAAAGTTTTCAATTTTAAATATATTCGTAATATTGTAGCGGTATATTGTCCATCCTCCGTGCATACGGTACAGTCGGACTGTGATGAGTGGTTTTCTGTGTTTCCGTCAACGACTTTGATTGCTGGAGATTTCAATGCGCTCCATACAAATTGGTCCTATAAAAACGATACACGGGGTTTCCAAATAGTTGGATCGAGTCTAGAATATGGTTTTGTTTCTTTAAATGATAAAATCGGGCAACAATAATTAAGTTTGTAAATAATTCAAGATCCAAGACACTTCGCCTGATATTACCTTTGCGTCAGTTAATATAGCAGTTAAATTTGGAATGGTACCTATGTGTTGGCAGAAAATTTAATTTTAAAAATTTATTAAATATACCTATGATAAGAATTTGTTCAAGCTCAATTAAGAACTTTAAACCAAAAAGTTATTGCACTTCCGAGTTGTCTAGTGCAGTAGCTCAAAGGAGGTTAGCACTCACTTATTTTAGACGTAATCCTACGCCACAAAATCTCAGTATCTTAGAGACTAAAACTGTTGAGGCTTTTAAACGGTTAATCAGTCAGGTTAAGACTAATAGTTGGCAGCAATTTTGTCAGTCCATTGATAAAACTACATCAGTATCTGAAATGTGGCGCAAAATGCGTTGGATGAAAGTAAATTTTTCTGTCCTAGAGCTACAAGTTTGTATGAAAAGGCGTGAAAAAGGGACACGGCTCCTGGTTTTGACGGCATAACGTACTCGATGGTGTCTTATTTACCTAAAGCCGCGCAAGGCTTATTTGCTTCAAATGTATAATCTCATGTTCAGCAGCGGTAACGTTGCGCGGCAATGGCGCGAGATTAAAATTGTTCCTATTCCTAAACCAGCTGCGAGTCCGAATGCTGATGTCAAACTTAAGCCAATATCGCTGATATCGTGCGTATGCAAAAAGTTTCACTCCATGCGACTTGAATGGTTCGTACGTAGAGAGGCGAAACATTCTCTCCAAAGACACAATAGGTTTTAGAAGGGCCCAATCTTCTTTATATTGTCTTACTCGTTTAGTTACACAAATACAGATAGGATTTTCCAGAAATATTCCAACTAAGTATTGCATTTTTTCTAGATATTGAAAAAATGCATACAACAATGTGCTTATGGGAAAACTGGCAACTTTATTAGACAATTTAGATGTTGGTGTCAAAATTTGTAAATACTTATGGGTTTTTTTGAGTCAAATTTTGAGTTGAAAATCAAAGGTGAAAATTGTGAGGGGCCAGATATTGCACGATGGACTAACAGAGGTCTGACTCAAGGAGATCCTATGTCACCGTTACTGTTTAACATTGTGACTCATAATATTTGTAAAATAATTGAAAACGTTTTTATAACTCAATATGCTGATGATCTTGCAATATATGTTAGCTGCGAAAGCTTAGCCGAAAGTGTTAGTTGCTTACAATATTCTACAGACACTGTTACTTCAATTTTAGAGCAACTAGGGTTAGACCTGTCACCGAGCAAATCAAAATATTGTATTTTCAATAGGGGCCGTAAGAGGCAGCAAGTTAATTTGGAAATAAAAAGTCATGCTCTAATGGCAGTTGACAACGTGAAATATTTGGAAATGTGGCTTGACAGTTCTCTGCGCTGGGGGAAACATATAAATGAGACGTGTGATTTTTTTTTTAATTTCCTAAATATTTTAAAAGTGTTAGCTGGTTCATCTTGGGGGATTCATCCGAAACATCTTGGTAGATTATAAATAGTAGTTTTGAGAAGTCGTATAGATTATGGAAGTTTCTTGTACGATAATAGTGCGAAAACTCATATGTCATATTAGAGAAAATTCAGAATAGCGCGCTTAGAATTGTAGGTGGTTTCATCAAAAGCACTCCTATCCATGTGATGGAGAGTGAGATATGTGTTTCACCGCTATACCTGCAAAGGAAATATCTAGCAATCAGTATTTTCTAAAAGCAATGTTCTGGTCCAATTGCTCCACAGTAAATCTGCTATCCGAGCTCAGTTCTTTTGATTCTCTAAGGTATTGGCAGAATAAAAAGAAACCGTTGTCAATGACAGAATACAATAATATGAAGGATGGAAAAATAAGCTCCTCGTACCCGCTTGAAATGTTTAGTCTTAATTTATGGGTTTCAGCAATCGACACCAAAAACGTTGTTAGGTTAATGTTGGAAAGTGTTCAAAAGCAAAAAAAATAATGAAATAAATTTATTAAGAAATAATGTCATAGATGAATTAAATCAAAAATATTGTGGATGGTATAAACTATATACTGACGGGTGTAAGAGTACTGAGGGAAGGGGAGCAGCGTATTTTGATCCAATTTGTAAGCAAGGTGAAAGCTACAAGATTGCGTCTAATATTTCAATGGAGAATGTCGGTAGGTACGCCAAATCGCTTGAAACTTTGTTTCAGTAAAGTTTAAAAATAAACAAACATACTACTATTTGTTTCATTCAAATAGACCCAGTAGGTTTGATTCTACGAACGTTTAAAATTTCGGACAATAATATTAAAACGCGCGATCGCCATCTTGCTACAGTGACGTCATCATTTAACAGCGGTACTCGCCCTTATATGAATGAGTAAGTTTGCAGGGCTTATATCTTTTTAACCGAAATAAGTAGCCAGTTGAAATTTTCACAGAATATGTCTTATAATAAATTCTATCGTTTAATATTATAAAATGAACGATAAATCAAATTCCAAGAGGGGCCCCCATACAAGAAACATGAAAAAACCCCATTTTTTTTAGCATTTTTATTCGGATTGTATTTTTATAATAGCTTCTTATTTTAATACTATTTTAAGCTTAAATTGTAGTCTAACTTTCATAGTTTACGACTAAATAGAAGTCTCAAGTAAAACTCCTACAAATGTGTGACAAAACTGATTTTATCAACACGGAGTTTTAGGCGGTCACCGATCCTGTTTTTGACTACGCTTGTAGTTGCTTAACTTTGGGAGGCGAAGTAAGGGCTGTATTTGTATGATGGCTTTTTATTTCGGTGTCACATTAAGCTTAAATAATAATCTAAACTCCATACTAACCTATAGTTTATGACCAAACAGTAATAAAACTTTGTGTTAAGAAGTGCCTAGTTTAAATGAACACGATGATGTGGCGGTGATTGCTAAACTTTGGCGGTGGGCCTTTCTTTACAAATTTCGTGATAGGTATGTAGAATTAATATTGCGACCGTATAAAATAATGAACTATAAAATATATTTTTTTGAATTCTGATACCTATTTTGTGTACTTATTCATTTTATCGATTTCAAATTTCGCGCGCGATCGACACCAAGTCGCTCACTCGCGATTAGTTTAGATTAGACATTTTGTCCTTGTCCTGTTACGAGTACGCTGTAGGAGACCGCGTAACGAACTGCGTGAATCATAATATTGTTGAATAAACTGTAATTCTATGGAACTTGCTAACTATGTAAACAAACAAATTGAATTGAAATTGACATCTAATGTCAACTTTAGTATGGCGGCTTGTTTACATAGTTAGCAAGTTCCATAGAATTACAGTTTACTTACCGCTGCGGGCTCTGCCGCCCGCGTCCCGCATCCCGCGTCTCGCTTCCCGCGTTCGCGTCTCCCGCTTTGTTTTTAAGTTTTGGGGATGTTTCACTTTAGCTATCAATCAATTTATGCATTATAATGTTTTTGGTATTTTTATGTAAAATACGGTGACCCAAAATTATAGGTAAGTGCTTGATTTCCTTTTATTCTAACTTTATTTAACCAACTTGTTCGACAAACATTACAAACTGAAAAGCCGGTCAGTGACAGACAGTTTATTTAAACTGTAGGTATGTAATACATAACAATACATAACCATAAGTAGTAACATCCAAACGAATTCGTAAAAATATTTCGACTTCCAAAGTTAAGCAACTAAGAGCGTAGTCTAAAACAGGATGGGTGACCGCTTAAAACATCGTGTTGATAAAATCAGTTTTGTGACATATTTGTAGCAGTTTTACTTGAGATTGCTGTTTAATCGTAAACTTTGAAAGTTAGACTATAACTTAAGCTTAAAGTAGAATCAAAATAATAAACCATTATAAAAATACAATCCGAATAAAAATGCTAAAAAAAAAGGGTTTTTTTCATGTTTCTTGTATGGGGACCCCTCTTGGCATTTGATTTATCGTTCATTTTATAATTTTAAACGATAGAGTTTATAATAAGACATATTCTCTGAAAATTTTAACTGGCTACTTATTACGGTTAAAAAGATATAAGCCCTGTAAACTTACTCATTCATATAAGGGCGCCCGCGGTTAAATGATGACGTCATCCGGCGCCGCCGGGTTTCGAGCGCCGGTTACGAAGTTTAAAATTCAATATCTCGGAAACTATTTGACGTATCGAAATGTTTTTTTTTACAGTATTTTTTGTTTTTAATGGAGAATATGATAAGCCTAAAATCTCAACTGGCCGACATTCTCCATTATGTCTGTTGAGTTATTTGCTATATTACAAGCTTTGAAGTATGCCAGTAACATGGTTCACTAATGTTTGACCAAATCATCATTTGACAAACGTATCATTTTACAAACTTTCATTTCACAAAGTGATACTTCCCGCCGTATTATTTTCAAGTGTTTTTGGTCGATATTGTAACCTAACCTAACTTATTTAATAAGCTGATTTAACCTGTGCAATATGTAATGGTTTAAGCACAAACACGTTTTTGCGAAATGAAAGTTTGTAAAATGATACGTTTGTCAAACGTACTTTTGGTCAAATGAACGGACCCCCAGTAACATAGAGTCGGACAGGGTCGTTATATTTTCGGACAGTAAAAGCGCCCTGCAGCACTTAGTCCGATGCACGAATGGGCAACAAGGTGTACCAGTTGCCTACTCAATATTAAGGTTTATAGGTAAGTTTAGATGCAATAATGTAACTTTGGTTTTGCAATGGATTCCATCACACGTCGGCTTAACAGGCAATGAGGTGGCTGACAGTGACAGGATGGCCAAAAGCGGTTCGGTAAACGCTTCTGGGGTGTTTGTTATAGCCTATGTACTTTGAAACCTTTTTAAAGTTTAAAAAGGAATGGTTTGAGACTTGGAAATTATATTTTGATTAACGCTCCAAAACGAAAGGAATTGGTATAGGACGTTGCAAAGTGAGCCACCTCGAGCGCCCTGGTTTTGTAATGTAGATTTAAGGTAAGGGCACCTATTATCGCTCCCCCCAAAATCGACACCAATTAACGCGGTATTTTTAAAAATGCGTTTTATGATCAAGTCGATTTTCTCACTAAAAAACTTATTTTACACGAGCAAAGCGTAGTTTGTAGACTACCGGTTTTTTTAGCACTAGTGTTTATGCATCAAATAAACAACTTGCAAACCGCCATTATCCGCGACGCCGGCGCAGGAGCAGGTTGTGCCATACAAGGGTAATTCTAAAAAAAGTGGCACGTTAACCTGTCAATGAGTTTTTGAATACAAAGTATGTTAAATTTGCAATTTCCATAAAAAATAAAAACGTGGATAGATAAGCACAGACCTTTTATATCGAGGCCCAGCCATTTTATTTATTCAACCTTATTACATTCGTCAAAAAAAATATGTAGGTACCATTTTTTACTGTAACCTGTCTTGTCCAAATGCGACATGCTTCCAGTTTTTTGGTCTTTGAAATGTGTGTACTATTTATAAAATATATTTTATAATATATTTTACAATAAGAATATCATGACATTCAATTAATAAATATATGGTCTTAAATAAATATTTTTTATACAACAATATTCGCACACGAAGTTTGTCCACCAATTTTTTTACTGTAACCTGTGTGTTCGCGATATTGCATCTCACTTAAAAACGAAGAATAATAGGGACACCATAATACTCGGTAAATATTCGGCCAGTGTCTGGCTCACTGCCGTACGGAACGGTTGGAGACGATCTGTGGTACTTTTGCGGATATTATTCATCAACGGCGGTAATCTGGAGGTTGTAACGGGTATGTTAACTTTATCTTGTCTCGATTATTTAATTTTATTGGTATGGGAAGGTATTTACTAATCATTTGGACGTGGTAATCTGGCATATATACTTATGGTACTAAGAGGGGACCTTCGTATTTTCAACGGTTTTAGAGTAAATTCCTTTTAAATCTACTTTTCACTTTATCCTGTGTAACTTTAACCTGTAACTAAAACACAGGTTAATGTGACTCTTGGCAGGTTAAAGAGAAATATGTGCAGGTTAATGTGACCATTGGCAAGCTAAAGTGAATTAAATTTTTAATTGATTATATTTTTAAAATATGCTGAAATTTCCCAGGGAAACTTTCCAGACGCTTTATTAAGCAATATTAACAATGTTCTTTCAAAATATATTTAGGGTATTGCTAATTTATAGTACCTAGGTACTTAATCTGTTAGCGTTCAACTTTTAAAATAAAATTACAAAGTTGGAATATTTTTATCCCATAAGTTCAACTGATTGAACTTCCAGTTGAACTTAGTGGAATAGAAGGTTTGGTTGTAATTCATTCGTTATATTTTAGGGCCAACATGGGAAAAAAAAAGTCTCGAGAGGAGCTGTTAGCACAAAAAAGGGAGAATGAAAAGAAAAGATACGAAAAAATAAAAAGGAATCCTGAACTTTATGCTGAGTATATAAGAAAAAACAAAGAAAAATATCAGAGAAGAAAACAGGAAGGAAAAATAGTTAATATACATAATTTAAACCAAGAGACCAAAGAGCACTAAAAAAAAAGTGGAAAGAAGAATCCAAAAAGGCATACCAACGAAGAAAACAAAAAAAAGCAGCAATACAACGCTTTATTGATTGTAACAGTCCTCCAGACAGCGATATGGATGAAATAGCTCTGCAGAATATGGATAATCTTAACCAAGATGAACCTGAAATGCCTACCTGTGAGCCTGGATGCTCAAAATCTAATATGCCGCGAACACCACTAGCGTGTAGTCCAATGAGTTCACCAGCTTCGTCACCCGGTTCAAGTGTAAGTGTATCACCACGTGCTCGACAGTTGATTCGTAAATTGAGGTATAAAAAAGATAAAGAGATTGAATCTTTAAGAAGTCAATTACAGTCAGTGAAAAAATTGAGTGATATGTATCGTAAGCAGCTATCAAGACAACGAGAAAAAAGTTTAATAGCATCTGGTCAGCAGCCTGCCTGTTCCTCCATAAATAGAGAGAATACCCCGCCTTTGAATGTGCAATCTGAATTTAACTCCTCGGGTCGTAATCGTTCAAATGACAGTGGAGCTTCCTCGCTTTGCAAAGGTATTTTGCAATCATATAAAAGCATTAAATCGAGCAAAATAAAGCATACCGTGTCAAACATTTTGGAACCACACTTGAGATCACAGGCAATAGACAAAATATCACAGCAAACATTGAAAAAAATATTTAGAAGAAGAAATAATAGCATAAAATATGTCACAGCTAACAAGAGAAAGAAAGATGTAAGTGATTTTCTTTCCGATGATGTAAACAGTAGCTGTGCAGCAGGCAAAAAGGAGTTCGTGAAAAAACAAGTAGTAAAGGCCCAGGTTCGGTATCTAAATGATTCCCTGAAAAATCTCCATACCAAATTTATTACTGCCTATAAATATAGATTATGTTACGCTGCCTTTTGTAACTATAAGCCATTTTGGATCTTGCCAGCATCCCGTAGACCTCAAAACACCTGCCTTTGCGTTATACACGAAAATTTTACACTGTTAGTATCTGCACTTTCAAAATTCAAAATTATACCACACAAAGATTTAACGAACCTATTGAAAAGCATTTGCTGTGATGTCAATAATCCTCAGTGTCATTTACGAAACTGTAAGGATTGCAAGTATATAAAGGTACAATATTTGGAATTTGACAACACAAAAGAGTTTCACTATTGGACTTGGAATAATAAAACTGAAGATATTGTGACAAATGGAACTAAAAAGAGAATACGAGTAGTAAAAAAAGAAAAAAATTCAACTCAACCGATAGAAGCTATTAAAACCTATGAAAACATGATTGACAAATTTTTGAAACACAGTGGGAGGATGGTAAGTCAGCAACAAGCAATTAAACAAATAAAAAACGGTTTAAAAACAAATGAAGCTTTAGTACACGTCGACTTTTCTGAAAATTATAAATGTGGTTACAGTAATGAAATTCAAGCAGCTCATTTTGGCGGTAGTAAACCTCAAATTAGTATACACACCAGTGTCCTTTATTTTTTTGATACGCATGGCCAAAAACGAACATAAAGTTTCTCTACATTAAGTTCCAATTTAAGGCACGATGCAGCAGCCGTATGGGCCCACTTTGAACCAATCTTAGAATATTTAAAAACTAATTCTCCTCAAATAACAAATCTTCACAAACTGTCAGACTCTGCAACCAGCCAGTACAGAAACTATAAAGTGTTTTTTCTGATGTCAACTTTCAAATGGACTTTCCCTCAACTAAGATGCGTAACCTGGAATTATTCAGAATCTAGTCATGGGAAAGGTGCTCCTGACGGAGTAGGAGCAGTCTTAAAACGTACCGCTGATACATTTATTAATCAGGGTACAGATATACCAAATTTTGAAACCTTTTGTAATATGTTAAGTGATAAACGAACAAATATTATTATTAAAATCATTACAGACGATCATATCCTAGAAAAAGACTCGCTTTTTCCAAATAACTTACGGTCCTTCAGGGGAACTCTTCAAGTTCATCAAGTAGTATGGAATAATGCAAAATCGTCTGTTGCTCTGAGAAAACTTAGTTGCACTGATGATACGTGTTTAACAAATGCGTCGTACTGCCAACATGGTAAGCATCTTGGGTTTCATTTTGTTAAACACCAAGAAAGCATTACGCCTAGACGCAGACTAAGTTTCACGACAGATAGCGACAGTGATAATGCTGCTAATCATAGTACTCACACTGAATTGGTGGCAGTCGCTAATCTCGAAAGGTCTATTTTTTCTGCGTCGTGTGAGATGGAATTGCCTTCAGAGTTATGACGTACTATACTGGACAATATTTTAACCGAAGATCCGGAAAACCAAACTGAATCTCCACTGAGCAGCCATACAATTTGGTCTGGACATATTCCACTAAATAAGTTTGGTTTTTTGATGAAGAAAGTTGACAGTCGAAATGGTGTAGAGTGTAATAAGGTAGAGGATGTGCACCATTTCTTAGTAGAATGTATCAAGACCGAAGCTAAAAGGAATGCTCTTCTTTCTATGTTGCCGTGGGGGGGTCACGGCTTAAACTTGGGCATTTTTAATAGCATCCTGGCAGAGCCTGTGTCGGCTACTGCCAGAGTGCTATTTACTTTATTTAAATAAGTTAGTTGGTAAGGTAGAATACGGAATTATGGGACTGACATGGCTCTTGTAATGCCAAAGCCCCTTTAAATAAATAACGATTAAAAAAAAAAGATAAGCAAATGGCCTATATTAGTAAACCTGTATCTGTGGTTGCATCTTAATGTTTCTGGTATTGGTAGCCAAAACTTTAATCACATTCAAATATAGAACATGTTTTTAAAAATATGGTTGTGATTATCAAATAATGCTGGTAGGTACCATCGCCCACATTGTTTACTGTTCATCGGTAGACCTAATGCCTTTTGTAATAAGATCCACCAATGTAAAGTTAGGAGTGTTGCTGTTTGTATTATAATGCTTTTTTCATCTCTCCTGTTCGGAAAGTTTAATTTGAATGGGTGGATAGCCGGGTGGAAAATTGCGTTTTCATCTCTAGGGTGGAAAGTAAATTTTTTTTAATAGTTACGTTTGGCCACGGAGTCTAAGATAATTGAGCTACGTCATATTATTAAAATAAAAGATTTTCATATATCTAAACTCGGCTATACGTTAAACGTTGTATTTATTACGGCCTATAGGTTCATATGAAAATCATTTTAAGACTGGTCTATTTTTTTCGCAATTACAGACAATCAAAATTTAAAATTATTCTTCTATTCTGCTACCCGCCATAATGCCGTGATAGCATAGCATGACACTTTTTCTTTTACGTTTCGGCATGGCCATCTAGAAAATACACTACTGCCAACATTAGAAAAGTTTAATCGAGGTGGTCACGACCAAGGAGCTTATTATACAACAAGGAGGTTGAACACCGAACATCCGTTCGAAACAATAATTTTGACCTTTATTACGTCACGAATATATTCCATCTCTTTCTTTAGTTAGGGTAAGAATGAGATGGAAGTCATGCTCCTTGGCCGTGACCAAGTCGATTAAATTTTCACTCATTATTTTTAATGTACCTCTTTTATAAAATGTGCGTGTAGTATTTTACTTTCCTCACAGTCGAAATGAAAAGTAGAGTGTCTAACTCGGGTGAAATTACCCATTTCCCCTCGAACTATTGGCGCTCTCACTACGTTCGAGCGCCAGAAATATCTCGGGTGAAATGGGTCACTTTCAACCCTTGGTTATCAATCTACTATTGACATTCATAGGTGCATTATTTTATGCCTAAATTAAATGTTAGTCATTTGTTTCGAACTTTCTAATAGTTCCGAAGAACAGAAAATAAAGTTATAAAAAATTTGGCCATATTTGTACATGTTGTAGAAAACTTATGATATGCATGTAGATAAAGTTTTGTATGCGACTGTACTTTTGTACTCATTTTAATAACTATTATGTGACTGGTGCATAATGAGAGGCATTAATACAAGAGTGGACGGAACGGTTGGACGGCCTCCCACCCGGTGGTCTGACGACCTGGTTAGGATCGCGGGGAGCCGCTGGATGCGAGCGGCTCAAGACCGTGACTTGTGGCGCTCTTTGGGGGAGGCCTTTGTCCAGCAGTGGACGCCCCCGGGCTGATGATGATGATGATGATGAATACAAGAGTGTGGTTATATGAAACAAACCGAAAGGTGAGGCGAGTTTCATAATAAGATCACACGAGTGTTTTAATGCCTGCGTAGAGTGCATACATAACATTATCTACATGCGTATTATAAGTTTTCTACAAATATGTGAAAAACCTGTATCTTAATGTTTACATTAGTGTATCGGTCACCGATATATTAATGTGAACATAACGATGCAACCTCATCTATAACCGATACCTTAATGCCAGCCAATACTATAATGATGTAATATAATCTTGGTATCTTGGGTATCTTGATAGGCGTCCAGGTTGATGTTATTTACTCTGATTTCAGGAAAGCGTTCGATCGTGTAGATAACGACATCCTGTTCAATAAGCTCAATCAATTGACGTATTTTTCTCTTCTAGGCTTCTTAAATTGTTTTCGAGTTATCTGTGTGATCGTCAGCAGTATGTACGGCATGGACACTTCGTTTCGAATCCATATCCTACTCGGTCGGGGGTCAGTCAGGGATCCATATTGGGCCACCTATTGTTTGGACTATTGGTTAATGACCTGGAAACAGCTGTTAACCATGCAAGGTGTCTGTTGTACGCTGACGATCTCAATATGGTTTATGGGGTGGAGCACCTGGCTGAACGCGACACTTTGCAGGAGGATATTGCTGCTGTTTTTGACGGAAGCATTCAAAACAAATTGTTTTTTTAATACAGATATGTGTTTTGTTTGTACATTTAGTCGTCCTCTTGCGCCCATTAAGGGGCAATATTATCTTGGTGGGAAAGTCATCGGTCGCGTTTCTTCGGTGAAGGATATTGGAGTCGTGTTCGACACACGCCTTACCATCAGAACTCTTGTTAGTAGTTGTTTTAAACGATTGGGATTCATACTTCGGAATGTTAGAGAATTTCATGACCTATTAGAGTTTTATTTAACGCTCTCGTGCGTAGTAAACTGGAAACGTCTTCCATCATATGGAATCCATACGAGTCTACTTACGCCTTACTTCTCGAGAAGATACAGAAAGCCTTTCTTAGGTTTATGTATAAAAAAGCCTATGGTTATTATACTTATATCCCACGAAGTTTTGACTCGGGACTCTTGGGTTTCATTCTCTGGAGGTAGTCGTAAAAAGTTGCTGACCACTATTTGTGGCATTTTGCGCGATAAGTCCGTTTGTCCCGAGCTAGTGGGGCGGGTTGTGAGGCTGTAAGTGTCGCAAGTTCCCGCTATATGTCTTCGCCCTAGGCCGCGGCCCCCACTGTTGGTCCCGGCGGCGCGCACCGTGGCCCGGGCCGTAAGAGTGCGCCGCTACTCTGCGCGCTGACGCTCCTTAACGCGCTCCTGGCATCGGCACGGGAATGTGACCTGTTTGATTGGAGATGGAATGCTGTGTGCCGAGAATGTTTGCGATTTTGTGACAAGATGGACGATAGGCAATACTGATATAAGTTCATTTTTATTTTTATTGTTTTTATTATTATTATTTGTATGTTACTACAAAAAAAATATATTTATAAAATTTTGTATAAGTTAGGTTATTTACAATCAATATTCAAATATAAAAGTAAAATAAACATGAAAACTCCTAACCTACGAGTGCCACCGGCAGCGGGGCAGGGCTCAAGCTACCGGTGGTTAGGGCTGCAGGGAGAGGAACCTCCTCACAATGCGTGCCGTGTCGAGGAGTAGGTACTGTCTTCTGTATCTGGCCCTTGACCCAGCCATCTAGCGAGAGTCTTTTGAGGTCTTGATCGAGACTCTTCGCTATAAGACCGTTTGCCGGAACAACTATTGGGACACTGATCGTCGAGTCAACATCCCACACGGGGGTCACCTCGTGAGCCAAGTCAAGGTACTTGCTGAGCTTGTCCTTCTCGGCCTTCACGAGGTTCTCGTCATGCGGGATGCTGACGTCGACCCTCTATTCCACTAAGTTCAACTGGAAGTTCAACCAGTTAAACTACTTAATACGACAAAAATATTCCAATTATTTCAACTTTAATGTAATTATTTGTAATAGTTACAAAGTTGAAATAATTGTAATTTTTTTCCAATTAGTTCAACAATCAAATATCAAAAGGATAAATTAAGTAAGAATAAAATATAATATTTTAAATTCCACCAAAAACAGACGTATATCAGCTTTACAATAACTTAACTTCAAAATCAATGACTCGAACGCAAACTTTCCAAAAATAGAGGTAGGTATAGTTATTTCGCCATTAATCAGCTGCATTTGCATGTCCATTATGATAGGTGTCATTGATAGAGTCTGTCTAATGAAAGGTGAACCTGGATTTTTCTTGGCTGACGAGTCTGGCAACACTATTTAATATGACGTTTGGACTTTGTTGTTGTTAGAAACTTGTCAATTCGAGATCTAAATTGATAAAAATACGGAGTAATCATGCCGTCGACGATAAGAGGCGGTGTCCGGGAGATTCTGTATACTATTATACAGAAGTACAAAGAAAAACAAGAAGAAAGAAAAGCATTATTGATGCAAAAAATTAATTGTTTAGTTACGGTGACCAAATTTATAGGTTAGTACGGCTTTAGTACGGCATGTTCATTTTGATACTTCTTATTTCTCTATGTGCAATCCTAAGTTTAATTTACCTTTTTCTGTCTATTATACGATGAGATTAAGAAATTAAACGAAATTAAATTCGTTTCAGAAAACCTGGACGTGCACGTTGACAAAAGTGTGCTGGAAAACGTAAAGCAGCTGAAAGAGGTTGAGGAAACTGAGTTAGCCTGCCAGACTCAGACGAAATATTTGGAAGAAGTATCTTCAATGACCGGTAATTACTAAAATTATCATTGTCTTTCCCTATATAATAGGTGTAGGTACCTATTGTCTGTCCCTATATCATGTTGAATCTCTTAGCATTCACAATTTTATTAAATTAATTTAATAGACAGATGATTAATGTAACTGACACTCATAGTTTCAATAAAACAATAAGGAGGTGTTTAGTTAAAAGATATCATAAACATATTATTTGATATGTATTTTCTGTGTGCGGAGCAAACAGCATTTTGTTGTTTATGAACCAAATGTACACTGTACAGTCGATTTCATAAATATGTGTACACTTTAGTACCTTATCTATTTATTTAATGTCATTTTTGATCGGCCAGATATAAAAGATGTTCGGGTTATATGAGTCTTCCTTGTTCTTAAACCGTTGCGATTAGAACCTCACCGATGCAATTTCATTTCACCTAAACCCAAATGTTTTTAGGGCTGTCGGACTGTACAATGGGGCTGTACTGCGCAACCACACAATGTATTTCTAAATGGTGTTCTGTTTATTTAACACTTTCTTTCTTCTTACAGATATCAGTGTTTCATCTTTAAAAAGAATAAGTAATGAGGGAAAATTAAACAACGGTGTCTTTAGTACTCCCGGAAAAAAGCGACCTCACAAGGCCGGTGTTGTCAGTGGGGTCCTGTCTGTTCACGCTTGCAAGAACCTGTTTTCCAGTTAGTTATTTTAGTTATCGTTCCTGACGTAGAGACCTCGTCATGTTGTTCTCCTAGTCACTATTTTTAATTTACTCAATGTTATTGAGCGTACATTTGTAACGACTAAGTTTGTGTTGTTAGAAATAATTATTAATTACTTTACTACCTTGTAATGTTACTTTTAAGAATAATTGTATTTTATGATTGGAAAAAATGATCTGCTGGAGTTTCTTGCGGCGCTTCTTCTCCAAGATATAATTGTCGTTAGATAGAGGTGTAAGGGTGATGAGAATAATGTTACCTCTAATTACTTTATTAAAAAGGCTCGGATCTCCCTTACTATCTAGTCTGTTACGATAGAGACGCACAGAGCGACAGGCGAGAAAATACAACTTGTGCTACACGTGCAGATCACTATATTTTCATGTCAAATATATTTCGAAAAACCAAATGTGCTCCAGTCACTGTCATCGTATTTTACCTAAAGTGCTTTTCATCAAAATATAGCGCTCGTAATAATATATATGAAAATATAGTACGCGTTTCCTCTTCCTTTGTGCCCACCAAAATAAATAAAATAATAAAAGTATCAATATCGTTTATTCCTTCATTGATCGGTAATACCATATCAAGATTTTTTGAATTTGCCGCTTTTTCCCAGGTTCAGCTTTCATTAGACAGACTCTAACGTGGTATATGTTCATACTTCCTTTTTTTAAAGTCTGTTTCTTTTCAATTTGTCCTCGTTTAAATTGTGTTAATTTCGCATCTTCCTGTAGAACTTTTAGTAGTTGTATTTGTAGATTATTTTTAACCTGGAAACCTGAATGTCAGATATGTCAAATTAAATGTCTAATCAAATGTCAGTCGATGTAATGTAGTGTTGCCATTTAATCTTAAGAAAGGGCATGTAGTAGTCATGGTTTCTTATCTATGGACAAATATATTAAAAAATAAATGATTAGAGATTGACAGACTCCTGAACACGCAAGCCGTGTAGTTTTATTTATTCCCTTTCATCCAAGCCACAAGACCTCGGAGAACTCCATAACCCACACCCCAAGGAGTACAGTATTAACACCAATTAGTGTATTGTGATATACCTAATAAATAGGTTTCTTAAGTAGTAATACAAAGCCAATTATAGGAGCCCTCCCTTCCCTCCCTTTGGTAACCAAATAATACATTTTATTTTATTTTTAAGCAACGTCTACCTTGTTGGTACCAAACAAAGGTTATTTGCGTATTTACTTTAAAATGCTTGCTGGGATTAAAATATTAGAAAGTTGAACTAATAGGATTAATTTGGTCCAGTTAGTTCAACTTTTAAAATAAATTACATAGTTTAAATAATTGGAATATTTTTGTCCTATTAGTTCAACTGGTTGAACTTCCAGTTGAACTTAGAGGGACGTCGACGAGCACTGCCCGGCGTTGAGATCGATCTGTCAACACGATATCAGGCTTATTGGCGACAATAGTCCTGTCCGTGATGACAGATCGATCCCAATAGAGCGAGACCATTTTCGAGAACTGGCGTCGGTGTGTACGGCTACGACCAAGTTGCTGGTAATGTCTGTGCAAGTACTCGCTGGCCAAATGCGAACAACCGGAAATTATATGTATGAGGGACTCGCCGGCGTGACGGCACGCTCGACAAATGTCAACCGTGCCATCCCTCAGAATATATTTTCGGTAATTGCTGGTAATTATGACCTCGTCAGCAATTGCACAGACAAAACCTTCGGTTTCCCCAAAGAGGTCACCAAACGGTAGCCAGTTCACCGACGCTAGAAAATCTGCGTCGGGCCTTGTTAGGGCCCGGTAGAAACGTCCGTGTAGCTCCTTGCTCTTCCATACGTTCCTGCGGTCTTTAGTGCTCAACACCGTTGGTCTGCGCCAGTTCTCGTTTGCCAAGGAGATAGGCGTACCTTATTGCCCCCCGACAAAAGAGGGGCTGACTCGTGGTCACACCAGTTTGTCACACCACTGCTATTCGCTTTAGTCGGTTATTCGTCAGAAATGATTTTTATTTCGCAAAAGTAGGTAGGTTAGGTTCGTTGGGTATCTTAAGATGCCCGAAGGGCAAATCGCTCAGAAATAGGAGCCCTGCCATAGGCAGGGCTCCGTCGAAAGGCACTGGTGTGACAACCTGGTGTGACGACGAGTCTGCACCCGACAAAAGACTGTTAAGAACTTTTGTCAAGCGCAAAACAAGCGCTCCTTCACTGACTGCTTGACATTGCCGTCCATAATACCCAAAGACTGTGACGTACCAAGACTACCAAGATATTTGTAGTTTTCAACTCGGAGAGAGATTTGAGACTCATTGTCTCAGAAAGCTGCAAATTAGATGAATTTACAACTTTCTCTCGTTGAACATGCATGACCGCACACTTATCTACACCGAGTTCCATATTGATCGCACTACTGAACTCTTGGTATAGATAGAGAGGAATAGTGCGATAAGATCTTGGCGCTTCGATGCAAACTATTGAGGTCATCCATGAACAATAAGTGAGAAATTACCTCAGCCTCTATACGAAATCGATAGCCAAGCCCTGAATCCGTCAGCAAAGAGCTGAGAGGATTCAAGGCTAGGCAAAACCACAAAGGACTCCGAGTGTCACCCTGGATTATTATTATTATTATTATAGTTTGTTATTGAGTTCTACATTGGCGACTATTTAATTGCATTAGCATCGATTTGGTTTCCTCGGCGCAATGGAATACTGTAATGCCGTGTAAAAGGTGTTGTGTTTATACCTACTAAAATCACTTAAAGGACCCCATCTACGGAACGATAAATGTGAAAACAATATCGTGACGTGTATATTTCGATTGAAATTTGGACGCGATATTGCCAAGGATAGATTCTGAAATTTCGTCATTATTATCCTCAGACCCTAACTCAATTTCTATGCATTTTCGCATGCCTGGCCACTACGGAAAGAATCCACAGACAAATTTATTTAGTACTTCAGTTCCTAATATAGATATGTATAATCAATCGTTCCGTGAATGAACGATGTGATAAAAGAGATATTATATTGTAAAGAACTGCGCCAATGCTCAGTGTAGGGTTCCGAAGCCGTTACTATACAAAAACTCAAAAAACAACAGGTATGAACTAATTGTTACCTATAGCTTTATAAAACGTGCCCCAGGGCTCCTTGTTTATTTCATTCCAGCCAGCCAGATGGGCAGGACAGGACACATACGTATGTCATGACATGAAAAAGTAGCAACATCCCGTTTCCCGTCGTCCCATTTTTCTTAGATTGATTTGAAAGGGTGACACTACAGTGTTGCCACTTTTTCATCTCATGACTTTCCTGACAGACTGTCAGATCATATGTTTAGGGGGATAGTCGGAGGGAAAAATGTTCGAGATTAAGATAGACTTTGCTAGAAGGATATAATAATTTCAAACCGAGTTCAAAGATGCTAAAGAGATTTAATTCAGAAAAAAATGAAGATGCTGATTCAGTAATGGAAGATATTGCTGAAATTATCTAAAATTGTTTTACAATAATAATAAAATGTTTTTTCTCCTGAGGGGATCTTTTCTTCAAAACCTGAACTTTGGGGGGTATTTCAGAGAAGATTTGGGGAGAACCCGAGACAATCATCTGGCAACACAAAGTAGTGTCAAGTGTCAAGACTGCCAAGCACGGACTATTGTATACTGGTCAACTGGTGCCACCTTGGTAGCTTTTAGGTCAATTTCGGTGTCGCTTATTTTTACAACGACCTGTTACTCGGAACAGTATAAAATCCTTTTATTTTTATCATAGTTCTATTAACTTATGATAGGAAATAAGTGTTTCCCTAAATTGAATAAAATGATTCACAGTTTATTTATTATTAACCCTTCTGGGTAAGTTGTTAAGTGTTTACTTGTATATTTTATTGAAATCATAAATATGAAACGTAGTGTTGAGTGTCAACATGTTCTAATAAAGCAGTTTTTAGAATTCCCGTAATTTTCTTCTCAAGGCATATTTGTACATTTACAGCGATGTTTTCCTTGAGAAGCATTGGCGAAGTGTAATACCGCGATCAGTATGCGATTACTACTTGGAAGCGCAGCGAGCGTCACCTAATGTAAGTATGAGTCGATATTATCACCATTTAATTTAAAACTTAAATAATATGAAAAAGAAAGAGAGGAGTGTTTTGGTATCTTGCGCTCACAACACACCCTAATTGATTGCCAACATTTTCTAACACTGCCCATGGAGGACAGGACATAGTTTTTAGTTGTACCTCCCCCTTTGGTATAAATGGATCAAACCTAAACTTTTTAAAAAAAGGGAGTATTTATTACTTACCTAGCTTCGTATTTTTAATCAGTTAAAGTAAACACATGTACTTATAGTTGTATGTTCATGTATAGTTTATTTCAATGAAAGCTGTTTTAACCCTGCATATGCTAGACAAAATAATACAGGATTCTAGTCATTATTAAAATATTGAAACGAGTTTGTTCAAGTGAAACAAATTTTGGTTACATTTTCTGTTAACTCGACCAAAAGAATGTTAACTTTATCTTATTAAAAATATGACTATAGACTCTATTTGAACTTTATGTTTTTGGCATCTTGTGAAAAAGTTAGAGTAATAATATTGTATCATGCCGAACAGTCTTAATTCTTAGATATGTGTGGATATGTTAATTGATGCCCAATATTTTGAAAACTATACCTACTTAAAACCATCCTTTCATTTTTTTATGCATTAAAAAGATTATTTAAATAATTAAATCATTGTATAGTGTGTAGTATCCCAACTGCTGATCTAATGTTAGATTTTATTTGAAGAATAGGACCTAACCTCAAATACTCAAGTAGGGTCAGGATCCATACTCAAGTTAGTTCTTAGACTAAATCTTTATCCAAAGTGACTAGAAGTTGGTATTTTTCACTTCCTGCATATGAGAGACCCTACCTTCAAACATGTCAATGTGAATCACTAAATAAAATGACTTTAGCTTTTCTTTCATGTTTCTAGGATGTTCCACCAGTGCTGGCGGCTCCGCACCATTACCTGATTTCCATTCAGCGTGGAGGTGTAGCCTTAGTGGCAGTGTGCAAGCAAGAAGTGGCTCCGCTCTTTGTCATAGAGTTCTTACATAGGGTTGTTGATACTTTCCAGGTATGAATAGGCTATTTGGAGTTACCTTTTTTAATGGTCCTCTAAAAAAGAACATTTTCCTAATTCATTTATTTTTCATTTAAATAAAGATCTAAATAAAAGGAGAACAGTGTTCATTCAGCGAAAGTCAAAGAATCATTTAAAATTTTGGGTGTATTTTAGACACTAATCTTGTCCTAGTAATTACAATAATAACAAAAAATAATAATTAAACCATTCTCGAGTTATGGCATGACAGTGTGACCAAGGGAAACGGTTAATTTTCATATATATATTATATGAAAAATAACCCTGTTTCCTATACATAATAGATATAGATTTAAATTTTAAGGCCTTTGTTTAGATGGCAAACTTTTAGTCTAGCCAGTGCTGGCCTAGGGGAGTAGAGCACTCGTTTTAGGTGCAAGGCTCACCAAGATCCAAAAAACTAATAACAACTGAAAAAAACTAGTGCGTTCAGGTCCAAAGGGAGCCTAAATACAATGTTGCAATATCTCTCTATCTTCATCAAGGGCTAGGATAGGGCACTGTGAACAGGAGTTTAAATTTTTAGGGGTCATTCCAGTCTTTTTTTATGCTCTAGCCTCCATCTTGTTGTTTTCTTTGTTTATTACAACTGCATCAATTCTTTAACTGTCTTGTCACCTATTTAACCCTTATCTGCCCACTTATTGTATTACTTACTCAGTATTTTATTTTCAACCCATGACATGCGCCCGCCTGACAAATTGCAATGCGCTGTTGCATCAATATAGTTGTGAAGCAAGACTTAAGATAGGACTTAAGTGGATTGAAAACACTTCATTGCAGTATGTAAGTAAGTCATGTTTATTTTCCTTTTCAGGATTACTTCTCAGACTGTACTGAGACCATTATCAAAGAAAATTATGTTGTTGTTTATGAGGTAAGAAATATGGTATGGTGATATGGCGATTTGTAGCCTGAATATAAAATAAAAACAACTATTTGCTTGAGCTATGAATCTTAGTTGATTATGTATTATGATATATATGTATTACTTTATTTGGAATTTCATTTCCAGCTTCTCGATGAAATGCTGGATAACGGTTTTCCACTCGCAACAGAAAGTAATATTTTAAAAGAGTTGATCAAACCACCAAATATACTAAGGACAATTGCCAACACAGTCACAGGGAAATCCAAGTATGTATGACACTGTGTACATTGGTTTTATACTTTTGACATCAGTTTTAACTGACTTCAAATAAGAATTGACAAATATTTACCTTGTGGGCGGTATTTTCTCAAATTGAATATTGTTAGTCGACATAATATTAGGTATATGGTAAATGAGTTAAATGGCCAAATATGTTTACAAGTCGATATTTGTACCTACCATTATTTCTTTGTTACCTATACTTTGATGAATAATGATGAAGATCAAGCGTGGTTCTATTCACATTATATAATATATTAATTAATTAATTACATTACGATTATTTCCACTTTCTTCACTATGGACATCTCGGTTTTAATCATAATAATAATAAAAATATTCAAATCTATTTAGTATAATTAATAATCAAAGCTCAATATAATTATAGAAACTTCATTAATATTCTAAATATTCAAATAGACTTTAATCAACTTATTATGACATTTTTAGCTTGACAGTTAGCTTTCAAAGACAAAATAATTTGCTTGGAATTAAAGTGGTGTTTGGGTTAGGCCACCGAATTGTAATTTTCTATTTTTTACATGGCCTATATAAGTAAATGTTAATAACTTAATAAATCGCTTGATAAAATAGTTTACCGTAGTACCATTACGTTATGAGAAGTACATTTTAATAATTAAGCGGTTTAAAATCGACAAATCGTCCAATATCAAATTAATATGTTATTTTTTTATCTTCACACTAAAAATACGTGTCGAAAACTTACCTCAAGAATTTTAAGTGCAAGATTATATTTAAAACAGCATCTTGTGCTGAATGAAATAACTTTAAATTACTTCAATTTATTATTTTCTCAGTAATAACTGTTTATATTAACGTTAATCACGAATTATTACATATTTTTACGACATGAAACGCATGGTCCCGCAATATGTTGTGTCGAGAGTTAAATTGCGAGCGTTACTAAATATTTGCTTACTATCCATGTATCCAAAGTCCCAAAACCACTATTAATATGACAACACTAATGCTCGTCCTGTCAAAAATGTTAAAAAAAGAAAATTAAATGTCGAACAATTATCCGCCAAAAGTTTAAATTTTGTGTGTGAAGATCAAGTTGTCCACGTAAGTTTATTGAATTTAAGTATATACTAATAATTGTGTTTTTCATCAGTGTTACTCATAGCTCCATTCGCACTATTGGGAATTAACCATAATTTGACGCTTTATTTTAGTGGATTCATTTAGAGATATCACAATTTTAGGTTAGAGACGCAAGATTATTTTTTTTCTTTTTCCACTGCTGGTTCAACAGCTACTCCCGCGGGGATATGGCATTTCCACAATGAAGTGATTTTGCCAGGTCAAGTACATATAAGTATAAATCAATATAGCAATAAAACACAATCCAATATTCTCTAGGAAGATTGGGGGCAACGTTGTACGGTGATATGTAGGACAGAGGTCAATATAGTTTTAACCTCGGTACCACTGCGAGTCAGTGTCATTTCAAGTGTGAAACGAGAAGAAAGATGCCAGATACACGAAATAAGTCCAAGTCTTCTATCACTGTGCAACACAAAGGCATTAAAAGTACAAATCATTATCAGAAAAGAATTTTGAACACCTGTCATCCTTCTCTCACGCCTGCGTTCCGTTTCACGCTCAGTCTTACATTCCATTCCTACATTCGGCCATCCTGTTTCATCACCCGTCATACGACACAACAGCAACTTGTTTAAATTTTGATTACATTACATTGACTGATATCTTAGGTTTGGAAATGTTATGTTACATTTCCAAAACTAAGATGTCAGTCAACTGTCTTAACAAATATTTCGTAGTGGTACACAATTACAAAATTTATGCTAAACTTACATGACGAAATACGTTCATTGATGACCTGCTTTTGATGGGGTACATCAATCTTTGAATAGAATTCAAACACATTTGTCATCTGGTAAAGGGTAAAGTTTGAAACATGTCAACCAGACTTAATGAAATTATGAAGATCTTGGCTTAAACCTACACAAGAGAGGCAAAAGCTGATAGTTCCACCTTAAACACATGCGATAATACTCTAACAAGTCCTCATATTATCACATTTTCATATTATCCAACAAGTCCTTTGCTGT
This sequence comes from Acleris sparsana, assembly GCA_923062465.1. Classification (NCBI taxonomy): domain Eukaryota; kingdom Metazoa; phylum Arthropoda; class Insecta; order Lepidoptera; family Tortricidae; genus Acleris; species Acleris sparsana. The sequence goes on from OV281285.1 coordinate 18,208,256, forward strand.
AGTTGATTTGTACCCGGTGAGTTAGGGCTCGTTAGTTTTGTCTTGATAAGCAGATGATGTCCGAGCCGAAAAAAAGTGTAGTGGGCAATAAAATTGTCCCCAAAAAATAACTTTCAGGTTTACATTCCTTTTCAAGTCAAGGCATTTACTGTTCTCTTGCAGCGTATCGTCTATATTGCCCTCGGGTCAGCTGTCCAACGTGCCGTGGCGGCGGTCCGGCGTCAAGTACGCGAACAATGAGGCTTACTTCGACGTAGTAGAAGAGGTAGACGCCATCATTGACAAGAACGGCGCTACCGTGTCGGCCGAGATACAAGGATATGTAAGTACCTCTCTTGTCGTCGTGTCAACCGAGATAAAGCTTTATTTGAGATGTAATTTTAATTGGTTACTCCAATTCTGCTATGTGTTTTGGTGATAGAGGATTTTTTACGATTTATTATAATCCACGGCGGAAAATGAAATAAAATGAATTTATTTATGTAGTGAATTGGCTCCTGTAAACGTCAGTAATATGGAGTGATTGTATCAGCCCTTCAGACAAGACCATCATTGCAGATAAGTAGCGCCACAAGAAACTGTATAAGGTCATTTTTAATTAAACCATAAAATACAATGATTGTACAAATACCCGTAAAGCCGAAAGGGGGTTAAATGGTGCTTTATAACGAGTCCATTTACAATATTTGAGAAACATAGTATCACTGCATGACACCGCCAAAAAAATATTCATTGATGTGCAAATCCCAGTTCAGTAAAATTAAAGAGTAAACTACGCAGAATGTTTGTTTATGTACATTTTCACCTTATTTGCGGAACGATAAAGAGACGTAATATCAAAATGTGCAGAATTCGAATATTACAAGTCGAGTTTTGGAAGATTTTAAAAGACCTAACCTAACAAAGCAACCTAAACTAACACTCACTTTTTCGTAATGAACGTCAAATTTAGAGGAACGGCTCCGCCTTGCTCGAGGCACAACCTGGCTCGTCGGGATATGGCTTGTGTGGCATTTCACACCATCGTCGGTATTATTAACGCGAAAACCGATCTTACATGCTGCCTCATCTCGAAAACCGTTGGGCAACCGGACAATTAGACTGTGCTACATAACTCTATAAGATATCCAAGGGTGTGAGATCCGGAGTACGAGCAGGCCATAGCACCGCTCCCCCACGGCCGATCCATCCTCGGGAAAGCGAACGTTAAGATACTCCCTCACGTCGCGAGCAAAATGTGTCGGAGCACCATCGTGCTGCAACACCATGTTCCTTTGGTTGTCAAAGTAATTTCCTGTCGGCCACTGGAAAGTCGTTAATCGCTTCTTCGAATTCCGTTTGTTAAAACGTTAGGTAGTTGTTAATAGCAAAATGACGGGACCGATGACATGCCGGTCATAAATGCCAGCCCAGGTGTTGGAATCGGGCCTGCTGACAAGCGTGTGGATTCTCACGAGGCCAAACGTGATCGTTATGCACATGTGAAATTTTTAACCTCGTGAATGTTGTCTTATCCGTCCACAGAACAATTTACGTAATCAGCGTTCTCCACTAACTGCCTGAGGTACCACTCGCAGAAGTTCCTCCTGGGTGCAAGATCGAAGGGTATCAGCTCCTGTGTACGGCGGTTTTATTACCTTGGCTGCGTAATGAGAAGACGCTAAGTCAGGCCAAAATATCGCTTTTGAAGACACTCCTTGATATAAATTTCAGCATTTATTTGTGAAGTAGTGAAAAATGTAACAGGTTTAATATCACACCATTATTTTTTTATAATTTTTTCTTCGAAAAACGATTTGTCACTCAGTATAGTTGCCGTCAAACTTCTTGAACATTAGGCGAGGTAGTGGGGGAAAGTTCGCGCATCGTACACATACGTGCAAAAACAAGTACCTAATTTATGTTACAGAATATTTTCAAATCTTAGGATAAATGATACACAAGTGAAAAAAATATGTTTATATTATTATTAGAATAACACTAAAAATACAGGAAACTATTTAAAATAGATCTTCTTCCCAGATCTCTTTTTTCCCAGGGTCTGAAATACAGTGAGCAGGTCGGAGCCCTTCGCTTCCCTAATAATTCGACTGACTGTGCTAACAGACGTTTTCGTAGCTTCGGCAGTGTTTTTCACAGTCTCCACAAAACCCTTTCCGTCTTTCTTAAAGAAACAATACACATCGTACACCATCTTCCGAGCTTGTCTTTTTAAAACTACGTTCCTTTGGCGTGGCATTATGTTGTCACTTTAAAACAATAACAAAAAGTCAACCACTAACCATAACAACAAAGTTACTTTAAAACAATCAACAAAAACTCAACAAAAAATTATAACAAGAAAATTAATGATAACAATCGGCTTTATCAGTGCACGCAAGTGTTCTCGGGAGGCAGAGGGACGTGGACGCGGTGCGGGACGCAAACGTCAACTGGTTGACCAATGGGTGCGAACGACGCGTGCTCCCCCGCCGCCACCTCCCGCCGCCCGCGGCCCCCCTCCCAACGAAACCTAAAAATCGCTTCTGCGCATGCAAGGTTACGTGTTCAAGAAGTTTGCCGGCAACTGTACCCTCCGACCCTTCACGGACAGTGTAATACTGGGGACCTGGTAAATACTTCATGTTTCTTGGTCCATTATTGCACAGGTGTGTTCTTTAGAAAAAATTGAGTCGTATAATTCAAATTCAAATTAATTTATTTCGAATGTCTTAGATTCATACTTGTTAGTAACATACTTTCTTATAATCTACTTGTTAGCACATTAACAATTCTTTGCGGTAAGGGGCATGCACACCACAACAACGGATCATGTAGGGACAGTCAAACGGGTCAAACCTGTCCGCGATCATTGCGAGGATACTGTTGGGGCTGGCCCGCACTCTGCGCACCAGAGAAGTACATCGCTTGCGGAGTTTTGCGTAAAAACAGTCAACCCTTGCCTCCGCGAACATTGCCGACGCACTACAGAAGCTAGGCAGACCCAACAGTACCCTGAACGCATTATTAAATTGGACGCGAAGTGCGCGAAAAGCTTTTTGGGTTTATTTTACCCACAGGCTACTCGTGTACAGAGACGTGCAGTACACTCTAAACAGGGTGACCTTCACCGCTCCAGAGCAACGAGTGAACCTGCGGGCTATCATATTAGCCTTCACTGAAAGCGCCCTTCGCTCCCTCTCCATATCGTCATCGTCTTTGAGGTTCTTAGTAAGCCAGTGCCCCAGATATTTAAATCGGTATACCCTTTTTAAGGGGACACCATGTAGCTTAAGCGGGGGCACGCTAGATGGGCACTTACCACTGGCCTCAAACACCATGACCTCACTTTTTCTAACATTATATTTTAGGCCACAGCTGACGGCAAACTCCTCACACGTCCGCAACAGTTTCTTGAGCCCACACGGCGACGCGCTCAGCAGCACCATGTCGTCTGCGTAACTGATGTTATTGACGCAAACGTCGTCCACGTGACAGCCGACATGCTGCATGCTAAGCGCGACGATGAGTTCATTAACATACAAGTTAAAGAGCGTGGGTGAGGTGAGCCCCCCTTGCCTCACCCCGCATTCCAACCTGTATGGTTCCGAGTACGACCCCGACCACCTAACTACGTTGACCTGATTTGCATACCAATACCTAAGCATATAAATTATTTCTAGAGGGACCTTCTGCTCCTTAAGTTTCGTCCAAAGGATGTCATAGGAAACCAGGTCAAACGCCTTCGATAGGTCGAGAAAACAGGGATATCCTGGTGTCTTTCGGTCGGTATAATATCTGACGGTATGCTTTAAGCTTAAAATAGCACTCTCTGTCGACAAACCGGAACGAAACCCAAACTGATTGTCGTGCAGTTTCACTAAATTATTTAAATGAGCGTTAAGCATACCATCAAATACTTTAGCAATGATGTAGCTAATGAGATGGGTCTATAGTTAGTTTCATCGGATGCATCCCCCGTTTTATTATTAACTATAGGCACCACGACAGTTTTCATTAGCCCTGCTGGAAAATAACTTCAGGACGCGTTATTTAAACAGATACCGCTCAGCAAGCTTGCTTTTCACTTCTTTTCGGTCGTTTCGGTTTTTATAAGTCTTCAAATAATTTCTTTTTTTTGCCACCTTTTTGGTAAATTTGTCAGTTTTAAACAAATCGATTTATACAATTCCAAAAAAAAAAATCATCTCAGTAAAAGTTATCACCATTATTTTGTCTGTCACATTATAGAAAAGCATGGGGCATATTTTATTTATCGCATACTGTTTTCAGGAGATCGTTAAATCAGCCCTAAGTGCATTATTATGATGCGTACTTATTTTACGGTACTATAAAATACTACTGTATACAGAATTTTGTTTGGGCCGTGATTTTATCTGCGAATAAGTCTGTCCCATTTACCGAATGAAAATTATGTTATTTTCAAACCCACAATATTTTCTGTCCATACCTATCCGTCCAAATTATAGCATTAAGAAAAAAATGAAACAAGATTACATTTATATTAGTATATTGTTGCATTAAATATATATCATATTTAATTTATCATTGAAAGTAAAATCATTTACAGATTGATTGCTGCATCAAATTAAGCGGGATGCCAGACCTAACGCTCACTTTCGTAAACCCGCGTTTGTTTGACGACGTGTCGTTTCATCCGTGTGTGAGATTTAAACGTTGGGAGGTAAGAACAAAGTTACCATATTAAAAGATTTTTAGTTCTATCCTCGTAAGGCCTATATATAATGAAAGAGATACATCGAAATGAATCAATGGAATATGAATCTATTGTGAATGAAATAAATTCGATTTTCTAATTTGATCATTAGTTATAGAAACAAAAGAAAATCCACCTTACTTTCTTTGCACTATACCTTTATTTGAATGGCCGGACGAAGGCCTATTAAAAGGACTTTGGGCCTTAGGAGGATAAATTTAAAAAAAACTAATGCCACTTGTCTTTTACAGGCCGAGAGAATATTGTCATTCATCCCCCCCGACGGTAATTTCCGTTTGATGTCATACCATATTGGGTCTCAAAGTGTTGTAGCCATACCTATTTATGTGCGGCACTGTCTTGCGCTGCGTCTCCACGGAGAACACGGGAGATTAGACGTGACTGTTGGACCAAAACAGACCATGGGGAGAACTCTAGAGAGTAAGTATAGAAATCAAACTAAACATAATACTCGTATAGAACAAATATCACTTATGAAACAATCAATATATTAATAGTTTTTTTCATAAAGTAAGTCCAGTGCGTACGGACATAATATACAGCGTATAAAAGTTATATGAGCAAATGTAATATTAAGAAGGAATTACGGTAATGGCTCCTATAAATTTGGCGTAATTCATTTATAAAGGGTGAAGCGAACAGCAATGTACAGGGTGTAACAAATTAGGTTGGACTAAACGATACACGTAAATCAGCTACTCTGGATCGAGTATGACGCAATACTCGCCGGTCAAAACGGTAAAATCAACGGTCATCCACCAACAAGAAACCATGCAGCGGTACTCACCAAACGTTCAGCTTCTTGATTGGCGTCTTTACGAGCGGTTCTTCCACCCTTGAGATGCAGGCCGGCCGGCCTTAGATGATGGTCACTATATTTCTTGACTAGACTCCTAGGCAAAACAGCGATTAAGCTGCAGCGACAGTAAAAACTTGTAATCTCTTCGTTCAACCATGACACAACGAACGAACTCAAGAAAGTTTTTCTCTTTCTCCGATGGTGGCGCTAGCTTCTACGCAGGCTTTGTACTGCGCATGCGCGCCGGTCTTACCGGGCGTTCCTATTGGTTGGACTTCCAATGAAGATACCACCTATTGCGGCGTTTTGACATTGCATCATCGTTCAGAGCATAGAAAACAAAACGTTAGGAACGAGACACAGGGTGTATAGGTAATATCACACTTGTTCAGAGCAGCTGCGGTAAATTGGTATCCAAACGAATGTTATTGTGGTATTAATCGTAGAAATGAACTCTTCTCTTAGTAAAACTTTGTTTTATTTACTAAAACTAAACTTTGTTTTATTGGGTTTAATATTAAAAAAAAGACGGTTACAATACGTAAAGATACTTTAATTAATAAGGTAGAATAGTTAATATTAATAACAATACTATACAGGGTGTTACAAAAATACCCGTAAAGCCGAAAGGGGGTTAAATGGTGCATTATAACAAGTCCATTTACAATATTTGAGAGTCGTACTATCAGTGTATGACTTAAAAAGATTATTTTTTTCATTCATGTGTTAACCCTATTTCAGTAAAATTAAAGAGTAAACTACGCAGAATGTTAGGTACAATTCGCGAAACGGTAAAGAGAAACAAAATGAACAGAATTCGATTAGATACATATTACAAGTCGAGTTTTGGAAGATTTTAAACGAAGAAACCTAAACTAACACTTTTTCTTAATGAACGTCAAATTTACAGGAACGGCTCAAAGTGAGCTCCGCCTTGCTCAATGCACAACCTCGCTCGTCGGGATATGGCTTGTGTGGCATTTCGCACCATCGTTGGTGTTATTGACGCGAACACCGATCTTACACGCTGCTCCAGCTCGAAAACCGTTGGGCAATCGGAGAAATAGACTCTGTCCTTCACATAACCCCGTAAGAAGAAGTCCAAGGGTGTGATGTCCGGAGTACGAGCGGGCCATAGCACCGGTCCTCCACGTCCGATCCATCTTCGTGGAAAGCGAACGTTGAGATACTCTCGCAATGAGCCGGAGCTCCATCGTGTTGAAATACCATGTTCCTTTGGTTGTCAAAGTAATCCCTGTCGGCCACAGGAAAGTCGTCAATCGCCTCTTCGAATTCCGTTTGTAAAAACGTTAGGTAGTTGCCCCCGTTCAGACGTGATGGCAAAATGACGGGACCAACGACATGCCCGTCATAAATGCCAGCCCACACATTCAGCCGCCACTGATGTTGAAATCTGCCCTGCCGTGAAGCGTGTGGATTCTCGCGAGCCCAAACGTGATCGTTATGCACATTTGAAAGTCCTGACCTCGTGAGAGTTGCCTCATCGGTCCACATAACATAGTTTACGAAATTAGGGTTCTCCTCTAACTGCCTCAGATACCACTCCCAGAAGTTCCTCCTGGGAGCAAGATCAGAGGGTATAAGGGCGACGGTTGTCGTCACGAAGAATTCGCCAAATTGCAACATGGTTCATACCGAATCTTGCTCCGGCTCGTCTCGTACTCGTGGTTGGCTCTTCTTCAAAATGCACTAACTCAGCCTGCCTGGCATCGACTGTGCTTGGACGTCCACTTCCAGAAGGCCGATGAAAGGAGCCTATGGAATGTAGGCGTCTTGACATGTTGAGAAAACACTGGTACGAAGGTAGCCGTCGCTGTTCAGCGGGTGGTCTTCCATAGATAAATCGTTGCCGATACAGTTCGCGAGCACGATTTAAATTGCTATCTTCATGGCCTACGCATAACATCATATCGTAATATTCTGAGTTAGAAAACATCGTCATTTTGGAAAAAAATATGGAAAAACACGGAACAATTTTAGAATATCGATAAGAAGTTTTGAAATTGACAACATAATTTTTATTCCGTCTTGACGTTTTTTAAAGCCAGTACTTTAAGCATAATGACATCGTAGTATTGAACCTTTGTGGATGAAAAACAGAAAAACCATTAAAGTTGACAATTCTTAAAATTGGTAGGTAGGCCCCTCTGTTAAAATAATCTATGCTAACTCCGGTTCCCTGACATGACAGCTTACTAGGGTTGACAATATTTTTGGCTTTGATAATTTATTATATTTTTTACGGGGTATTTTGTAGCACGTTGTATACATACACCGTGTTTTTTTTGATTTACTATAACTTTAAGGGAACGTTCATTAGGTCAAACAAAGTTAATTTCCCGAAGACAGACAAATGATAAGTCTAACGGTTTTAAAGATATTTAATTTTTTAATTTAATCAGTTAATCACGTTAAACTAGTGTAAAAGGCTCTTAATATAATAATAACAACAATTTTCTTTTAATAGGTACGTATGAGTAAAGAGTTTCCAATTGTTAGGTTTGTATACGCGTCAATCTAAAGTGACTTGTACCTGTCAAGTGTTATCTTTACTTGTGTGTGTATGTCACGCCAACATAGACGTATTTGACACTGATTATTAGCTAGGTAACTCTAAAGGCCCTTTTAGAATGACCAAAGATAAAAGATTTCATTATTTTGTTCTAAACTGAAAAAAATTTTTTTTTTGCAATATTTAAAAATCTAATCTACCAATTAGTTTCTATAGATATACCTAGTAATATGCCGAAGTTATCGTAAATCAAAAAAAACACGGTGTATAGGACTTATGTGAATTTAAAATCTTCCATAACACACGATAGTAAATAATTTATTAACTATCGTGTTTATAACTAGACAAAACATTTAAGGTATATTTTACACAGGACTTATTTACTATCAATAAAGAACTATTGCTGTTATAAATGTAACGATTACGAGTATGCCCAGCATTTACACAAAATAGCGGGGAAAGTTTAGAAATTTGTATTGATAGCATAATTACAAAAGAGAGAATACTCAAATATTTAGAAGATCTGGAGTTGTCCTATCGGTTCAAAGCCACTGAAGGTTACTGATCCAAATCAAGTCAAGTTGTCCACGGCTTATTCCTTTTTGGCGCCAACGATGCTGATGACACCTCATAAGTCAGTGTCGTTGCGTAAGAGAAAAACCTGCGACTACAGTTTAAACATGTAACGACACCTAATGAATCTCATCTCATCACATATCATTGATACATTTTTAAGTCACTAGTTTAATTATTATTATTATTATTTGTTATTTGATATTATATTTAATTTAATACTTGTAGCTTTATAAAGCTACAAGTAGCATTATATATAATGCTAAACTAAGTTGTACCATTGTAATATAAAATATGAAATATGTTTAAAAAATGACTGACTGCTGAGTTTCTTGCGGCGTTTCTTCTCAGCAGTGGTCTCCTCTTGGGAAGCGCTGGTAGTATCTTGACGTGTAAAAGTGCCCCAGCGGCCTGCTTACTGAATAATTTTATTTTTATTTTCTTTTTATTACATTTATTGAAAATCATAGGTACGTATTAATTAAGAGGTTTATTTACTAAATTTATATATCAACAACGAACTGAAAGTGACGTGACAGTAATGATAATTTCATAATCAGTACTGATTTTGAACAAAAAATAAGTCTAGGCTAGTTTTGATACATTGCGTTGCGTGGCGAATTAATATGAAAAAAAGGAATACAATTTATGTTAACGATACACATGTTATCTTAATTAGGATGCATATTATCTGACGTTAAAATATTTGCTCGTATGGGATGTGGACGAACTTAAACAATTGTTATTAAGCTTTAGTACCGTTATTGGAAGCCTGGATAATATTTGAAAACGGTGCTCGATTCTGGAACCCCTGCCGCTTTACTTGCTTGCGGTTTAATTGCTGGCAAATGCAAATATACTTGTTTAGCTGATGTAGATTCTGCTTGCGCAGCAGAAATGTTAAAGGACACCAGAAAACATAAAACTGGAGCAAGATAGCAAATGCAATATACAAATATATTTCTTTGTAAGTCGGTTGTGTCAGAAAATAAAAACATTATAATTAATAATTTGCTGAAGAATTAAAGCTTACTTTGAGCAAACTGTGTTGGAGTTTGAAGGAGAAAGGTGCACACAATTGTTCTCATTGCTGAGGCAATGTGTAAAAATAACAAGTTACTGAATTTTATTGCGAACAACAGTACACCGGGTGGTGCACGAAACAGTCCAAAATTCTACCAAAACTCTAGGCCTGCACGCGCGCACCATAATAAATCTTTATTCGAAACTTGTTAACGGCAATACTAGGTAAAGACTGTACACGATGAAATCCGGCCGTATTCAAATGTCCCTAAAGTATTAAAACGAGAAGGTAAATGTTGAGTTGTTTATTTAAGAGATATTGGTAAGCTACATCGTATAATAAACACAAGCTTTCTTCGACTTCCAATTGAGATCTACTGAATTGCCCGACTTTTTGTTTCACTCTCATCATCAGTTTTTGCACAGTGGTACAAGATACAGATTTGGCCGCCGAACGCCACTGTTTTTTAAATTCGGTCATATCTTTCGCTTCCTTGTTGCTTTTTTTTAGATGCCGCTTAACTAGAGCCCAATATGTCTCGATAGGCCTGAGTTCCGGGCAGTTTGGTGGGTTCATTTTAGGCACTAATACCACTCTGTTGCTTTTATACCATGTCATTGCTCTTTTTGCATGGTGACACGAAGCAAGGTCAGGCCAAAATACAACAGGCTTCGTATGACTTCGTATAAACCGCAAGAGACGTTTTTGAAGACATTATTTTACGTAAATGTCTTGGTTTATAGTCCCCGTTGTAATAAAACTTTGGCTTTTCCGATCGCAAGAGCACAAGGCTTGCCAAACTAAAAACTTTTTTGGGAACTTACTTTTTTTTTCTTAAATTTATCAAGAACACTTGCCTTGTCTGATGCTGTGTAAAACTCTTGGCCAGGTAACTGTTTATAGTCAGCAATGACATAAGTTTTGTCATCCATTACGACATTTACGACGCAATCGTTTTTCGTCAAAATTTGCTCATACAGTTTGCGAGCTCTGGTTTTAGCGGACTGGTTCTGTTTTTCGCGGCGATTTGGGGCTACTTGTACCTTAAAAGTCTTCATGCCGGTTCTAGTTTTGACATTTTGCGCATACGATGCAGACATTTAATTTTTTTTAGCAACAGCTGGTACCGACAGGTTGGGATTTTGCTCGAATATCTTTATGACCTTTCGTTCCTTATTTGCATCAACCGGTCCATTTTTTTCCGCTTCCAGGTTTCCTAGTAGTCGTCATCCTCTCTTCAAAACGTTTCAATACATCAGATACGGTTGACTTACCGACATTTAATTTTTTTGCTAGTTTCCGATGCGACAAGTGCGGACAGAGAAAGTGCTCGGAAACAATTCTTTTACGCAATCTTTCTTCTTTTGAGGACATATTTAAAATTATTGCTTTATAATCCGTAGCAGTAATGGAAATATTTGCATTAGTTTCCATAGCAACATAAAACAATATTTCCCAGTATACATTATATGACATTAATTTAAAATGTTAGACAAGAAACAAAACGGCCGGATTTCATCGTGTACAGGTGTAGTGCATAATTGCTTTCCTTCGTAATTTCACGGAAACGTACGAAGGTGTCATGCTACTTCAGTCAACCTCAGTACTTTTTGTACTGTGATCGGCTGAAATAGCAAGACGCGTTCGTACGTTTCCGTGAAAATACGAAGGAAAACAATTATGCACTACATCCATTGATTTAGTATATACTAGATACACAATCAGCACGAAAAAATGGCAAGTCAAAACTAATGCCGAATCGACTTGGGCCGTAGTTTTGCTATTAGTCTTGTTCCGACCACAGACAGTGGCAGTTGTCAATCATGACAAAATGTGTGGTGAAAAACTGCAAAAATAATAGCAAAAAACAAATAAAAAGGATGGAATGTCTTATTTTACGTAAGGTCTATTTATTTATAAACAGTTTCAAGCTAAAATTATAATGTTTTCATGATTTTTAGGAATTCATTTTGTGCACACAAATTATGACTTACCAAGGAACAAAAATATTATGGAGTAGCTATTACTTTTTTAAATTTGATATTTTTTATTTTTAAATTAAAGCTTTCCACGAAATCCTCTACGACGTGCAAAATGGGTCGCAATATTAGCACGAGATAGGGGTGATCAACTATTCAAGGCAAATAAGTCGTCTGTTGTGTGCTTGACCCATTTTCGTACCACAGACGTATATACCACAAATAAAGGCTTTAGTAGACTGACTAAATCTGCAATACCTGTCTGTGTACCTACTTAAATGTTACACAATAGTTGTCATATTAATCTCAAAAAATATAAACGACTATTAAAGCTTGATTTACATTACATTGCAAAAAAAGAAAGTATCTTAAGTAAATGTAGGTCTAAAAGACAATTATATAATAAATTAAACTTATTTCAAGGAAATTAGGTTAGGTTACGTTAGGTTGGGATCGCATCATAATATATAAAGTTCAAAATACATAATGGGTCATATTACATAATGGTCATAATAAGTAAACTTTTCAGTACTTATTTTTAAAAGCACATTGTATAGAAATTAGGTTAGGTTAGGTTTGTCGTATAACAACCTTGAAAAATTCAGGGTTTAAAAAAAAGACCATTATACACGGTGATTTTTTTTTGGTGATCAGGAACCAATTTTTCTAATTCAGTTATTAATGGCGATCACGTTTAAGTCGCAGTTACATGAAACAAAACTTCTTTTTTTATGTAAAAGAAATTGTTTTGAAACTAACTTTTAATTGAAATTAATTGTCACCCTACTAATTGTTTAGTCTATGAGTTTACAACCTCTTTAAAAAGATAGTAAATGTAATGACTGATTATGAGTAATAAGTTGTCATTGTCAAATGCATAACAAAGTCGTGGATATTGTTTAATATTAAATTTCGTCTGAAAATAATAAAAAGCATGCCTTCACCTTATCCGTATTCAAATCACGAGCGTTATGACATGGTACGTTTGTCAATACAAACAAATAGCTCAAGACGAACTCAAGAATTGTTTCACGAGATTCATCCAAATGTTCCAATTCCCACACACCGTTTAATAAACCGCATACACCAAAACCTGCGTGACTTCGGTCAGTTTACAGTGCCAAGGCACGCTCTAGTGCCGGGTCGACGTCACCCTGAAAGTCTGGATCGACGCATCTTAAGGTACTTTGCTCGGGATCCTCGTAGGAGCACTAGGCAAGCAGCGAGAAGATTTCGCGTTAGTCAATCCTTCGTTTGGCGACTACTTAACTCGTCCGAATTGCATCCTTTTCACTTTAGGCCCGTTCAAGATATTTTAGCAAGAGATTTAGAGGGAAGGATGGCATTCTGTCAGTGGTTTCTGGGAAATCTCGAAACTAATATCTTGTGGTCGGATGAATCGACCTTCACGCGTGTTGGTCAATTTAATGTTCACAATGAGCACTTTTGGGCTGCGGAAAATCCACGTCTCACCAGAAGAAATGCTTTCCAGGTACGATTTACGGTAAATGTGTGGGCGGGGATTATCAATGGCACTTTAATTGGACCCCATTTCATAGAAGGCACATTGAATGGAGGAAACTACCTGAACCTGCTAAGGCATGTGGTCACAGAGCTATTGGAAGATGTGCCACTGCCGTATTTACACAATTTACATTTCCAGCACGATGGTGCCCCTGCACATTTCGAACGTAGGGTTCGGGGGTACCTAGATGAAGAGTTCCCAGGGCAGTGGATAGGCCGCGGAGGCCCCATCCAATGGCCCCCAAGAAGTCCGGACCTCACTCCATTAGATTTTTATCTTTGGAGTGACGTCAAGCGTATTGTTTATGAACAAGATTCCAATACGGTAGAAGAACTCCGCCAAAGAATAATAAGTGCATTTAGTAAAATAAGGGCCAGCACTGTTCTTAGCAGAATAAGAAATAATCACAGGCGTCGAGCGGAACTGTGTCTAGAGCAAAACGGTGGTCATTTTGAACAGTTGTTAAATTATGTTTAAATTTAATTCGTTTGTTTTTAAGAGTAAGTTAGAAGTTCAGTGTTGGTTGAGATTTGTAGTTTTTTTGTTCAATTAAACAGTGGCTATTAAATTATTATCGTTTTACTTATTTATGAATTACATGTTAGCCAGCAGATGAATGTTAAATGCACTTTATGTTAATCAAATAATCACGTATCAATTATTGTTTTGCAGTTTCGAATCGTTATCTTATCATCACGCGATAACAACTCTTAACTGATAAGATAAGGTAACAAGTTTATTGACGTAATATCTGTCAAATTTCCCGCCAAAGCAATGGCACTTGACGTATCTACTTCACTTCAATAATTAATGTAGGATGTCCATGTATCCAGTGGTGATTGGTTTTAACAATATCATTAACTTAAATAAATTAAACAGCGAGTTAATTGTTTGAGACATCAACCATTAAATTCAATTTTTGTTACTTATTAATAATTTTCAACTCATGATCACCAAAAAAAAATCACCGTGTATATTATGACCTTTATGTATTTTGAACTTTATACACATATTATGATACGTAACCGGTTAGGATAGGTTGATTATGATAGGATAAGATCTTGTCTTGTTTGGAGTAAAGTGTAATGTTTTAATGTTTCATTTATCTATGTATGTATAATTCTTTATTCCAACATAACTTCTAAACACCTGAGCCAATTTATATGTGTGTGGTGTTGTTAGAATCATTTCACCATTCCAGGTGACAAAGGATACCTAAACGTTAAAATTTGAATAAAAACAATCGACGGGTCGGGTTTTTAAACCTTGCTTTACATTAATTTATTCATTATTATTATTGTATATATATAGCTTAAGTTGTGTAATACAATGACAGCATTTATAAAACATCTCAAAACCTTTTTTTTGTAATTTGTAATTTTGTTAAAACTAATACAATTTAAATAGAGAAATTCGTCTCCATTCATTCGATGTCTTAAATAGTATGATAATGGCGATTTCACTAAAGACTTTTAAATATTTTAAAACATTAGTTTGCAAATTTGACACTTGACTGCTAGTATATTGAGGTTTTTTTTGCATGAATGTTTAAGGTAAAAAATAGCGATGTTAGCATGTATCTGAATACAGCTGTCAATGTCATTTGGGACAGTTTATAATAAAGTTTTGTGCGGGATTGTGTATCTAGTATATACTAAATCAATGACTACATCTGTCCAGTCTTTAGTTGGCAAATATTTAGAAGCCAAACTTTTTCGTTGCTGCACTAGCGGCACGGGTATTTGCGCAGCGCAAAGCAAGTAAGTTAGCAAGTTGCGCTGTGTCCTGCGGGGACAGCGATCATAAGAAAGACTCACCACCACTCGCAATCGACTTCAGAGTGGAATATTTTGTTTCAATTTGTATGCACACTCGCCTTCGAACTGTCAAACTGAAAACGATTGCGATTGCGAGTGCCTTAGGCAAATAAGCACTCAGGTCGCACTGTTCGCACTACACGGGACATTTGTCTCCTAGAGAATCCCTGGCTTAAATCGGTTCAAACATACAAAAGACGCGAACATAAACTTATCATTAACACCGAATAGTAAAAGTGGAGGTAGCTCGAGCTGGAGGAAATAATGAGGATATAGGACCAATTACCAATCGTCGCGTCACCTCCGGAATCAAGCACCGCTCTCAAATATTATGTAGGCACCTGATAACGGTTTAATCCAATGATTGTAAAGGTCGCCATCGGCCCTCACTAAGGTGGCCGCCTGGTGCGGGGTAGCTCAAGGGGGACCAATCACCAATCGTGGGCCACGGTTGGCATTAATGTCAATAAATGTATTTTCATTAATTCTCAACAAATTCTATGTCTCTAAACCGTTTGAACCGTTTGAACTGTGAAGGCAAAACAAACAAATCATTACACTTTCCACCTTATGTAAAGTAGAAATACCTACAGACTGGAACTGTGTATTTTATTTATCAATTTGTTTACCGATTACAGATGTGGCGTTAGAAATATGCATGCCGAAAAGCGTTTTGAATTGTTCCCTGACCACCAACCAGGGGAAGTATTCCTACGACCCCGTCAGTAAAGTGCTGTTATGGGATATTGGACGTATTGAGTTACCGAAATTACCAAATATAAAAGGAAGTGTAAGTGCTTGTCACATATTGTCATTAAGTGTTATAGACGTATTAGTAGTATTTAAACGAACGTGCGTCAGGTTCGGGACTCATTAGGAGTCCTTCATCAGGGGAAGCGCAGGCGCGCTAAGAGCGGTGATGTAATAGATAATACATTAAAATCAAATTTAATAAAAAACCTAACGACAAAGTAGAATTCATTGGGTTTTGAGTTACAGGAAACTAAAATATTTTTGTGTTTGTAGTAACGGTGACGGAACCCTACACTGAGTATAATTCGATATGCTCTTGCCCGGTTTTTTCCAATACCGATGTATATTGTTACAATAATCATTTTCGATTTGCGTAGTTGGCTTTTATTAACTAAGCTGTCCTCAATGTCCTCATACATAAACCCGATCAAGTGCGATTCGGATTGCGCACCGAGGGTTTTACGTTTTGATGTAGAAAAGTAGAATCAGATTCGAGATGCTTACGTTTCATGAACTTAATTTCGTATGCTATTTAAACTTTGCCTAATCATAACACCGCCTGATCAGTGCGGCCTCGGCTTCAGGCGTTTCCTATTACTCTTGGACTTTCATACATTTGGGTGTAATAATTGGTCGATACAAAACAGTTTTCGTTGTATTGTCGTCTGATCTCGGCTTTTTGTGCAGGATTAGAAAGAGGACACTAACCAGAATTTCGACGATAATCGAACAGTTCCGCTTCTTCACCATGTCTGAAGCTAAGCGATTGTTTGGGACGGGCAGCAACCCCCGATCCTTACTCATTAAATAGTTTAGCAGTATTTTGACCTCATTTGGTATACATTGAATGGAGAATTAGAAGGCTACTTTGTATTTAATTATATTAATTAGTTTGTGTCATATGTTAGGTGACAGTGGCGTCCGGTGCGGACACAAGCAGCGCCGCCCCCAGCGTCAACGTGCACTTCACCATCCCGCAGCTGGCCGTCAGCGGACTGCGCGTGAGCCGCCTTGACATGTACGGCGCCAAGTACAAGCCCTTCAAGGGCGTCAAGTATGTCACCAAGGCGGGCAAGTTCCATGTGAGGATGTGATGGGCAACCAACAGAGATCTGCCATATCTCTTCATGAGTTTGCAATCATAAACACTCAATGGTGCAAAGTGTTGGACTACGTATGTAGAATAATAACTTAAATAATAATGCAACTTCTTTTGTACTTACTGTTACTAAAAACTTTAATTGAATGAAACCAACGTCTTATGATAGATCAGATCAAACTGTTCACTTACATTTTGGTCTGCGAACATGCAGCCTGTCAGTTTTTTTACGTATAAACAATTTTGTCATCGACCTATTACCTAAAATTCAATACCTTTATTCGTTCTTTTTAAAATACTAAATAATTTTAGTCGGTAAAACTAAGTAATTGCGAATACTCAAGTTCGCCTGTAAATTAAATATACACGGTGTAACACGAGAAAACCGAATAATTTTAACAGTGTGTTCCTAAGGCCGTAAGAAACAAAAAACATTATATGAACCCAGGTCGAAATATGATTTTAATTTTTGTTATGTTTTCATACATAATAAATTAATTATTTTTCCTACACCAGTAAATCAACACCTTAGGATAAGCTGGCAACGTTTCTTATTGTTATCTCTTTTCATTAGAAGAGGCAGACATACTCATAGAGCAATTTCCTTGTCAAACAACTCGTTTCAAAGCAGGATTTACGTACAAATGCAAACGAAACTTCTTACTACGTTTGCAATTGTTATCTCTTTTCATTAGAAGAGGCAGACATACTCATAGAGCAATTTCCTTGTCAAACAAATCGTTTCAAAGCAGGATTTACGTACAAATGCAAACGAAACTTCTTACTACGTTTGCAATTGTTATCTCTTTCCATTAGAATAGTTAAGTAACACTTGGAGTCAGGCATTATTGTTTAAAAAATTATGACATGAACAAGTGGCCATGGCCTACCAGCAGTAAGCCAGTAAAAGTAAGCAAAATATTACTGAGACTAAATAAATTAAATGGATTTTTTTAAAGCAAAGTCTACAAAAAGTAGCCCAGAAACAGTTATTTTGAACTGTCATGGGTACTCCTTACATCAAACTGAAAACTACTGGCCACTTCATTCCGCAATCATAATGACATTAATGACTTACATTGCGTTATTGACATTGTTGTTATTGATATAAGATTTGTACGACGTAGGTACATTTTGATTTTCACAACGTAACTTTTATTATCTCGTACTGGTATTTATTATCTTGTCAGCCTTATCTAGTTGTTAAACTAGGCATAAGACGTTACAAAGTGTCTTCCGAAATAATGAATGTTAAATTGAAGGATTGACTTATGGAACGGAGACGTGGTCCCTCACAGTGAGCCTTTTAAATAAGCTCAGAGTTACTCAGCGTGCTATGGAGAGAGCTGCTCGGAGTTTCTCTACGGGATAGAATCAGAATTGAAGAAATCCGTAGAAGAACCAAAGTCACCGACATAGTTCTCAGAGTCTGCAAGCTGAAGTGGCAATGGGCTGGACACATTGCTCGTAGAACTGATGGCCGGTGGGGTGTTAAGGTTCTCGAGTGCAGACCACGGACCGGGAGACGCGGTGTCGGTCGGCCCCCTACTAGATGGACCGACGACCTGGTGAAAGTCGCCGGACACCGGTAGATGCAGAAGGCGTGTGACCGTTCGTGGTGGAAGTCTTTGGGGGAGACCTACGTCCAGCAGAGGACGTCCCCGGGTTGAAATGATGCAAATAAAAGTATCTATGGTATGCTTTTACTTAATAAATAAAATAAAATAATTTTGTGTATTATTTCGTATAATTTGTGGATAACATGAATTGCATAAGTAAGATTAATTAGTAATTACAATAATAAAACGAAATGTTTACAAAATTAACTCGCAACAAGACTAGTACTACTCCTGTCGACAGTATTCATTCATAAACAAATAAAAATAAACTGCATATCATAAAAATATTACATCCATTAAGATTCCGTTAAGTACTTACCATCTGAGGCCCGTGGCAAATTCATTGGATGGGGCCCTCTCAGTAAAATCGTCATGTTACTCCTGGGCTCGCAGCCTCTCGGGCCGGAAGGCTTTCTCGGGCCGAGGGGCCTCTCGGGCTGGGGGCCCGTGGCATTTTGCCGACTTGCCACCCTGTAGTTACGCCACTGGTATGTACCCAGTGCGTTGCTGTCGGTGTCTTTCTTACACTTTGCTACTTGATACTCCAACGAACTGGTAATAGCACGAATACTTTTAATCCGTCGGCTTCATCATTATCACCATTTCTTCAGCCTGTTACCGCCACTGGTGAGCACTCGAGTACGCCATTCATCCCGAATCCCGATCATATGCTGTTCTAATCTAATCCAAAATTGATCCGGCTTGCCTTCAGTAATTACAATGTTCCAAGATTTGTGAAAGTTTCTTCATATTTGTTTTTTTTTGTCATAGCATTCAATTGAATATTGGATTATTAATATTAATTTATCGATATTTTTACGTTTTTGGAGAAAAAATATTAAGCTGACGTTGACAGTCATGTAAACATACTAATGACGGTTCTGAATGAAAGTCAATTTACAGTCAACTTAGACGTGGCGGGCTCGCAACGTCGCAATTGTAAGGGTGTTTTGTACTGGAGATTTCATTACGACTTTTTTAAACATAAACGCAAATATCTCAAAAACCAAGCTGAATCTAGCAAACATTATACGACAATTTTAACTCCAAATAATGTCGGGAATACGCTGTTAAAATTATTCGGTTTCCTCGTGTAACACCGTGTATAGGACCACCAATGGTCTACTTTTTCTAAAAATATCCTCTTATCTGGTAACTCCATAAAGTAGAACTTTGAGCGGTTGGCTCTCAACCTATATGTGTGCGCTTGTAATTATACAAATCAGCTTTTTAACTGATTTGTATAAACCGTAAAAAGTGAAGCCTTAAATAGTAATATTTCTAGGTTACTTTTTATTAAACTTACTGATTATATAAAATATTGTACTTCGTCTCGTGTTTACGCATTAGGAAGATTAAAGACTTATAGTTATGCTTATTTTTAAAATATTAAGATGGCGATTTCCCTTCTTACGATGGGTGTAATTATGATATATGTACAGTCGTCAATAAGTCGTAAATAACATGTCGTTATAAATGTCATTGACTAAATCGTACTTGTCGTTTTAATGTTTAGCATGTAGTTCAATATGTTTCGAGCAGTTTCTTACGTCCAAAGCTTAATGCTTCACCTTAGAGTGCGTATTTTTACCACGTTTTAAGGACGAGGTATGAGTGTAATATTTTAATGGTTCATATATGTAAATTTGTCAGCTTCTTAATTCCTCTATATACTTAAATGTGTTTACCAATTCTGAAGTGTGTGGTGTATCTATAGATAGTATATTTGTTATCCTGGATTACTTAGGACACAATAACAATAATAGATATCATGTTCTTAATTGCTTAATTAATCGATTTAATTACAGGTACTGCGAGGTTATCGTGGCATAGCTATGCAGTTCAGTTTACGCTGAGAAAAAGGACATAGCTAATATATCACTCTTTCCTTTCGCTCGCCGTTAAACGAACATATAGTCATGTCATGATGACCCCCTGGTTAGTTGTGAGTGGTGTGGGAAGATGTGTCAGGATTCCAAAGCAATAACAGCGGTCGTATTTTTAATTGTTTAATTAAACGGTTTACTTATAGGTACTGGTTAGGTGGGGGTGGACACGGATCAAAACTCACTTTCAATGTTTCACTTTGAGCTGAGGCGGTGCTGCTCAGGTGCCGGGGCGTTGTTTTGTGCGATCACCTTTAGGATTCCAACAACAATATAGTAGTCAACTACGCTAAAATAAATGCAGTAAATCGTGTAACGTGGGTTCCTTTTGTATTGTTGTTTAAAAACAAATTAATATACAATTTTAGGCCGGGACTTTTAGTATGTTATACCCGGGTGTCACACCTACACAAAAAGCAATAATTATAGCCCAAACTAAACAATTTGTTGTATTTGTTTCCTAATTTCGGATGTTCGTTGGCTGAGCGTAACGGGGTAGATATAAGTCATGTATTAGTATAAATACATATATTTAATCGATTCACTAAATATATCGACGGAGATGTCATGTTTAATATAGTATAGTCTCATTTTAAGTAACACCAGTTTATTATAAGTTATTATTAGTTATCTATCATTCATGTTAAATGTAATTAAATATATTCCATAATATGTTGAATTGTTGCAAAGTGATTAAAAGTAGCTACGTTATGATCAAACATCGGTAACTTCTGTGCAATTCGCGGCGTCTTGGTTGGCATAGTTACATTAAACCAATCGATGAAATGTGTCGACGGCGATAATTTCTCGATGGTAAAAATGTTTTTCCACAACGATAAAAGGCGTGCCTTCTCAATTTATTATGAAACTACTTTATGATAAATCATTTTAGTTCGAATGATACACCAGAATAATATATCATAGTATTTTGAAATCACGAAGGTTATTGAGCCGTATAGGCGAAACAAAATAAAACGACATGCTTAATTCTTGAGAAACATCAAAAATCTTGTACTTGATGAGCACAAAAGAACACGACGTGTTGTAATTCTGTAATTCTTAACGAATGATATCAGTTATCGTCGACACCATTTTGAGGTGTTTCAAGTTATATTTTTACGGGCCTATTATTGTTACTTTTATCGTCATGACAAACCATTTATATCACGAGTTCATCGCTAAATAATTACTGTCTACATATTTTATCGATTGGCTTAAGTTACAAATAACTCATTGTATCACCCCTTACAACTGCCGCGACTCGCACAAAAGCTATAATCCGCACTACGTAACTCGAACCAATATGGCCGGTCCGGTGTAGGAAACACAAAACGGTCGCTATATATACTCCCCCCACACCGCGCAGCTTACTGCCTACCTGTGACACCTAAAAATAGACTTTCGCGCAGGTTCATGTTACCTACGTGGTGCGCATTAAACCGATGTATTGGTAATATAATGATTTATTTCATTATATTTGATATATTCAGATAGATTACTCCTGTCTCTATTATAGAAATAAATAATCTTTTTGGCAATGTAGACGTTTATTTTTATTTTCGAAATTTAGATAATGTTAAGTTAGGTCGCGCTTGGTATCCGACTACATAAGGCACTGGTCCCACCGCGAGCGAATAAGCGATGAACTATCGGCGATTTTCTCGCCCATGAAACGAACAAAAGATAATCGCTCCCGTGTAAATAAAAGAGAGAGATATAAATTTATAGATCATCGCCGAGCTATAAATAAGGCTCAGCGATGAACTATAAATGTATATCTCTCTCGCTCGCGGTGGGACCAGTGCCTCAGGAGGGTTATTTAAAGATTAATTCGACACAATGGAGCAGTGTCAACGTTATATTTATATATAATGTTTAAATAATATACGAAAATCAATACTCACTCGCGAATGACAGCTAGAAAGAATCTCGTACCTCGGCTCCAGGGGCACATACAGAAGTAGTTAAGGCGCACTTTTTCATGAAAGCGAAAAGATTTATCGCTTTCATGCTCAAGTGCTACTTAATTTGTAAACAGAGTCGCATAGACCATCATTTATCTTATCATTACTTTCTCACTTGCCTGTCTTTTGTTCTGAACTGTGAACCCTTTATAAGGTAGAGGCGATTTATTTATTTAGAATTTCAAAGAATGATGGGCAAAAATGTATGGAACCCAGCCCAATTGTCAATATAATTATAACTTTTGTAGGCTTCTTGATCCCACTATTTGCTGTAATGGTTGTAAATAGTAAAATCTGTTAAGCGTGAGTCGGATATACGGGAGATAGCATTGCAACGCATGCGGGGCACAGCTAGTGTAGTAATAAACGTTGTGTGTGTGTGAGTGTATGAACGCTGATAACTCTCTACTCCGGGGTTTTTGAAGTTTGTCCCCGTAATAGAAAATGGAGCTTATGTAACTAGCTTTCACGTGGTGTACATGAGATTTGTTTTGGTTATATGGGCCAATTTGCCCGTCATTCTTTACGATCTACAGAATATGATACATATTCTGTTGTATTTGCACGAAAATTACTTGCTTTTAAAAGATTGCCTAGGAAGTGTCAGACATGAAACTGTATTTGAATTTTACGTAGCAAACTTTATAAGTGGATCCTTTAAGTGGGTTAAAGTACAAAACTAAGAAATTTTGTGATATTTTCTTACATTATTGGAGGAAAGTACTATGACCACGCATAATAAAAGAGTTCGGCCTTAATATGATTAATTAGATTCATATTCGTAATAATTAATCGTGTTTCACGAAATTAAATCCTTTTTTTATTTATATATATTTGCACAGTTTCCATTTTGAGGTTATTTCGACACCCAAAAATATGGTTCATACACAATCACTGAAAATGGCGATAATCCTCCATTCACAAACACCGTGATTGGTTGTTTAGGGGTTTCCAAAGTAAATTAAAAAAATAATACTTTAATCCCTAGAGATTAATAAGGAGCTTTAGCCCCCATTCGCAGAGTTTTAAGTAGCATTTTAAGAGCATGAGAAGTGAAAAATACTTTTTCAGTCTTATCAAACGTATAATAAATCCACCGTTCCACTATCGCGTTGCATGCGGTTTATAACCTTGCCGTCCATCAGTCATCAACGTCCAAATGAATGATTATAGGTGATGGTATATTTAGAAGATCAATGAGCGGCGGTTGCTGGTTGCTTCTCCAGCAAAGTCTTGATGGCAGCGAGGTCCCTGCGCAGTGATTCGAGATCATCTTCGACGTTGCCCGAACCCGCCGCGGACTCCTTGTCCCTGAAGTATCTCTGTACGAGCAGCGACATTAACATCGGATACTCTTTATCTAGCGGCACTTCTTTGTCATCCTCCTACGAAGTCAAATTAAATTAAATTAATTGCAAATTGAACCAGTATAAATAAGAATTTATCCACCCGAGCAAAGAAGCGAGTGCCCTGGCATTTTAGTCCTTATTTTTTTAAATGCCGTGTGCAGTGCTAGTGCTATTCACAACATTCGAAAGAATTTAACTTCAATTTGGTCTGTCACTTTCACTTTCATAGGAAAAAAGCGAGAGATAGAATCAAGTTGATTCGAATTTCGATTTTCAAATTCCATGCCTAGTAGGCATCGAAATATAATAAGTATGGAAGAGTAACACCGAACAAACTTGACGTTGAAATACGTCCCATTTCCTCTACGCTTGAAACGTTTGAGTAGACGCCATTAGTGTAGAGGTTCTATATATTTTCACCCATAAGCAAACTTTGATTAGTTAAACTGCTATGACAAGACATTATTTATACAGCAATAAATAATGTTTTAGTAAATATTTATTCTTAAAAATATAATATTTAGTAGGCAATAAATAACGATATTATGTACGGATATAATACAGGGTGACATCTAAGACGTAATACAAAACCAATGTTTTAATTATGTCTCCCTTGTACAGTCGCCATCAGATATATCGGAGCGGCCGAGGTACTCAAATATTTCTGAGCAGCAATAAATTTCAATAAATTATTTACGGTAAATAAGGTCAATAACATCTGAACATCCAATTCGCCACAAATATATGAGCAGTGGTTTTTCAATTAAATCTGAACACACAACGAGACAATAATATCTGAAAGCACAACTCGTCAAAGTTATCTGCACAGACAGGGTGATCATAAATATCTGAACATTTAACGAAAATATACCTTAAAGCACTAGGCATACAGTTTAAATGTAATCGTACAGATGTAATGAATTTTCCTTTTACAAAATAAGTAGGTATATATATCACACGTTTCGCACAGTACGAGTAAGATAAGAACGCCATTAGTATCACGATGACGTACACCGTACATCGAGCAGAAAACTCTTTTTAGTTTTGACATTGATAAAACCGAATGGTGGTTGTGTAGAAAATGTATTCCAGCGTAGTACGTTAAAGAATTTTAAACTGTATGCTAAGTGATTTAAGGTATATTTTCCCTAAATGTTCAGATATTTATGATCACCCTGTCTGTGCAGATAACTTTGACGAGTTGTGCTTTCAGATATTATTGTCTCGTTGTGTGTTCAGATTTAATTGAAAAACCACTGCTCATATATTTGTGGCGAAATGGATGTTCAGATGTTATTGACCTTATTTACCGTAAAGAATTTATTGAAATTTATTGCTGCTCAGAAATATTTGAGTACCTCGGCCGCTCCGATATATCTGATGGCGACTGTACTTAAACCCCTAGCTAGGTCTCATGTTGTTAAAATGATCATTAGTATTCTTTTTTTATGTTTCAATTATTCCTAAACTTTTCGGTTTAATGTGGTCACCTTACCTCAATGTTTACAGTAATAAAGTTCTTATGTTATTAACCCGATCGTCTATGATTATCTGACAGATAATTTATGAAGAAAACTCATTTTGATTAATTTTGACGTTAGTTGTCTTGTTATGAACAACAATAAGATTCATCGTAAGTTTGTGTAAAATAATAAAATGCCTCGTGGTCATGCCTATCCGTACACGCCTGTCCATCGAACGGATATGGTAGCGTTCTATTTTACCTCCCAGAGTACAGTGCAGACGCAAACGCTCTTTCACGAACGTTATCCGGATTGTTCAACCCCTACTCGTGCATTAATAAACCGAACTGTCCAAAATTTAAGGGAATATGGTCAGTTCTTAGTCCCAGTGCATGCCCAAGATAGAAGCCGACGGCCACGGCATTCAGAGGCGTTTCGGGCACAAATCTTTCGGTATTTTAGTCGCCACCCTGAAGCGAGCACCAGAGACGCAGCTGTAAGATTTGGCACGAGCCAATTTTTTATTTGGAAGCTATTAAATGCCGCAGGCTTACATCCCTTTCATTTTCAAAAGGTACAAGATATCGTGCTAGCCGACTACCCCCGAAGAGTTCAGTTTTGTCGTTGGTTGCTACAAAACCTACATTTAAATATTTTATGGTCTGACGAAGCAACGTTTACAAGAGTAGGCTTGTTTAACGTTCATAATGAACACTTGTGGTGTGAAGCAAACCCTCATGCAACTCGCAGAGATTCCTTTCAGACTCGGTTTTCGGTTAATGTTTGGGCGGGTATTCTGAATAATCATCTAATAGGACCGCATTTTATTGATGGAAATTTAAATGGACCAAAGTATGAAGACTTCTTGAGAAACATATTACCAATACTATTACAAGAGGTACCACAAGAAAACGTAGATAATTTGTACTATCAACAAGATGGGGCTCCCGCACATTTTTCACTGCGTGTTCGAAGTTACTTGGACGAAGAGTTCCCCGAACGATGGATAGGTCGGAATGGCCCAATCGCATGGGCCCCACGCAGCCCGGATCTTACTCCGCTTGATTTTTTTTTGTGGGGCGACTTAAAAAGACGAGTCTACGCACGAGAAACCAATACCGTTGAGGAGCTTCGCCAAAAAATAATAGAGGCTTTTAATTCCGTAAAAGCCAATGAGTATGTTCTCGGCAGACTTAGGGACAACCTTAGACGACGGGCGGAGTTATGTGTACAGGAAGGCGGTGGTCATATTGAACACAAGCTAAAATACGTGTGATTAAGTACTTTTGCATTTACTCGTACAATAAATTTACTTATTTAAAATTGACGTCGCGTATTATTTAATTTAACGTATCAGAGTACGGTCGGCCTTAAGTAGCTGAACACTTTGGTGCTTTGTCACTTTAACGTCATGTTTGAGCCGCTGTACTAATCTGTCAAAGGCGTTAAAGCGAAAAGGTACAAAAGTGTGCAGCGACTTATACGGCTGCCTGTACTACACTTAGCAGTAGTTACTCAAGAGTCTGGTTGTGTCTCTTTTAATGATAACAGTTAGTATGAGATTGATAGCTGATAACATTGATAACATTCGTAAAGTTGAGTAGTCGATTATTGAATGTACGGTGACCATATTTCCAGATTTTTTTTTTTTTTTTTGTTTGAAAATAAGCAAACATTAAACAAGGCTAACCTTAACAAATGAGTTAGTGTATTAAATTCTCCGTTATTAACTGAGCCCGAAACGTTAATTTTGTATTACGTCTTAGATGTCACCCTGTATAATAGAACATTATTATAATAGGTAAATCAAGATTTTTAAGATGAGGCATGGCGGTATTTGATTGTACCTAATTTAAATAAAACAAGTTGCAGTACCTAAGTATTACCTACTAAGGGTTGTCGCAGACATAACCGCTCGGCAACGGATACGCATCGCCTCGCCTCATTCATACAAGGCGAGGCGATGCCGTTACGGTGCTGATTAGTCTGCGTTGCAGTAGGGAGTTACTGTACGGTAAAACCAGGTAGGAGTGACTACTCAGACCCCAGATCCTACAGACCCATCAGCCTAACCTCGTTTCTACTAAAGACCTTGGAAAGGCTGTGCGACAGGGATCTACGGGAGAGCAGCCTGGCGAACATACCAATGCACCCAAACCAACATACCTACAGCCAAGGTGAGTCCACAGACTCAGCCCTACATGCGGTAGTAAGCAAGGCAGAGGAAGCCATCAAGAACAGAACAATGTGCCTGGGCGTCTTCATAGACATTGAGGGGGCCTTCGACAAGACCAATTTCAACAGCATAACAACGGCACTAGCCAGACACGGGGCAAACCCGACCATGGTCAAGTGGATAGGTAATATGCTCAGCAAAAGGGTCATCAGACTCAATGCAAACAACAACCGACTAGCACTGGTGGCAAAGGGCTGTCCTCAGGGCGGCGTTCTCTCCCCGTTACTATGGAACATAGTTGTAAACACGAGCTGATCGCCGAACTGAACGATAGTCACTACTACGCGGTAGGCTACGCGGACGACATAGCGATACTTACAAGTGGCAGTGTCACCAGCACGGTATGTGACGTCACCCACTCAGCCCTAGGTATCGTGGAACGCTGGTGCACAAGCAACGAACTATCTGTCAACCCGAAGAAAACGGAGATGGTACTGTTCACAAACAAACGCAACCTGGGCAACTATAAACTCCCCAAGTTGTTTGGAACAGAACTCCAGCTATCAAATGAGGTAAAGTACCTAGGAGTCATAGTTGATAGCAAATTGAACTGGAGCAATCACCTAAACAGCAAGATGGACAAAGCAACAATCGCTTTCTGGCAGTGTCGAAGGATGGTAGGTAAGACCTGGGGACTGCACCCCAAGATCATCCTATGGCTCTACACGTCAGTGATACGACCAATCATAGCCTATGGTGCGGTAGTCTGGTGGCCACGCACTAGACTGTCCACTGTGGAAGCAAAACTACAACGACTCCAGAGAATAGCCGGTATGGCAGCCACCGGATGCATGCGGACTACACCCACAGTATCCCTGGAAGCCCTACTCGACCTCCCGCCACTGCATCTCTTCATCCAGCAGGAGGCGGCGGCGACAGCGGCACGTGTTAGAAATTTGCACCTGTGGAAACCTGTGGAAACCTGCCCGGGTACCGCACACCGAAATACTCTACGAAGCGGTTAACGAGGAGCCGCTCATGGAGGCAGCTACCGACAGTATACCAAAACAGTTTATGTTCGACAAAAGGTACAAAATACAACTGCACGAGGATCCGTGGGAAGGTCTCAATCCCAGGGAAGTAAGGATCTTCACAGACGGATCCAAGACTAAGTCGGGATCCGGAGCAGGAACCTTTTCGGAAGATCTAAACATACACATCTCAACGCCACTAGGAGCCCATAGCACAGTCTTCCAGATGGAATGCGTGGGCATCATTATGGCTACAGAAGCGATCGAGCAAAGGAAAGTAAAAGATCTCCCCATCCGGATACTCTCCGACAGCCGATCAGTTCTCCAAGCCCTACAGAGCTACACAACAACGTCAGGGCTAATATACGAATGTCACAAGGCCCTTTCCAAGGTATGTAACATTAACCCCATCACCCTACAGTGGATAAAGGGACATAGCAACTCACGCGGTAACGACGCAGCCGACATACTCGCGAGAAGGGGCTCAGAAATGGAAATGATAGGTCCTGAACCACTTTCGCCCCTTCCGACCAGCTGGCTGCGAAATAAACTGCGCCGAATCACCAAGGTAAAGCACCAGCACTATTGGAGCAACTTAAACACATGCAGGCAAAGCAAGGAAGCTCTTCCGTCCGACAATCAATCCCGGATTGTCGCGTAAGTTACGACTGCTCAAAAGAGCCCAACTCCGACTGCTAACTGGAGCCATAACCGGCCATGCCTTATTTAACAAACACTTGTTCAACTTAGGTGTTACAGACAGCCCCCTGTGCAGAACATGCATGGCGGCGGAGGAAACCGCAGCCCACGTCATCATGGAATGCCCGGGGGTGGCAACATACCGGGCACGTCATCTCGGAACACCGAGATCGCTACCAGACGCCGTCGGCAACGTCAAGGGTCTGCTAGGCTTCCTGGTAGAACTGGGTTCGCAGGAGTAATACCACCAACCCCTCACGCAAAATAGGCGCAGTTTTTAAGTCGTCGAGTTGCGGAAAAGAGCCCGCCATAACCTATAACCTATAACCTACTGTACGGTACTGTGCAATTTGGAACCGCTGAGCATTTCAAAAAATGTCTACCAGTTTTTGAAACTAAAAAGTCAGTTTCTTCAAAATGGATACTGCATATCCTACAATGTTTGCTGGGAAGCCACGTTTCATCGCGTTTTTCTAAACGAACTGCAGCTATCCAAGCAAAACGTTTTTCTTCATTTCTAGGAAAACTAAAAAAAAAACATTAATCTTTAATATTATAATTATTTCAGAACTTATATTGCATAACATCGGCCATGTCCATTTTGTAAGGAAATTATTTAATTGTAATTACTTACTAATGGAATGAAATTACATCCTTTTTAGGGTCCGTGCGACTCCTACCCCAATTTACGATGCACGTCGGCATCGTTGTTGCTATAGTTTATCTTATTTATCTGTTATTTATAATTATTTTACAAAACTATAATGACAACCATTTGACACAATAACTCAAAGCCTACTGGAAGCCGGTTGAGCACCAAGTATTAGCTCCGCCCATTTCAGCACTAAGTATGTGGAACACTTTTTGAGTGACAGTTATCCTTCTATACTTATTATATTTCGACTAGCATCGGCCTAAAAACAAATATATTTAACGTAAAATTGCAAATTTAATGGGTTTTTTAAATACGGTTTGTATTTGGAAGTGTGGATCAAACGAAGCAGGTCGATAGAGGACGTCTAGACCTATCCAATTCAACCTCATGTATGTTCACCGATATTTACTAATTTCGGAGATATTGATAATTATAAACTTAATTTTAGTATAAAAAAATACTGAAAAAAAGCCAATAGGTTTAAAAACTTCGCTGATTCGTCTTATAATTAGAGTCATTACTCTAATTATAAGATACCACTGAAAAACTTATGAAATAAAACATGAAATTAATGATTTTTCGTGACATGGACAGAAGGAAAAATTACAAAAATTCAGTATAATTATGATCAATGTCTCCGAAATTAGTAAAAATCGCTGGTAATACATGTTTGATAGGTCTAGAAGTCCTCTATCGGGGGGTGCGGGCGTGTGTGATGTGTTATTGCTCAATAATTTCGGGTTGATCTTATACGACACGATTGTGTCTGTCTTCAATCAGATATAGGAAGGGAGGCATCTCACACCACAATAGGATTGCGAGCAGGAGCACCTGGGGTCCGTCCCCCGCTGCATCGCAAAGCGGGCCTGGAGCCAATTCACGGTGGTGCGCATCCCCGACGCCGTGGGGATCAGGTTTAGCGGGGACGGCAGCGTCGTCTGCGACATGTAATTCAGATATACCTGCGAAAAGCCACACAAGTCCTCAGTTTACAAACTAGAGCACCGCCTAATTCAAGAAACAACGGTTTATAGAAAGAAATACGGGCTGCCTTTTAAATCGTGTAGTTTTGTAAAATTCAAAACTAAACTCATGCCTTCATTTCCAGAGTGGGGTAGGCAGACCTACAGAATTACCAACAGCTCTAAAAAAAAATGATAATTCTGTAACCACCTGTTTAAAGTTTTAATACAATTTATAGTTTTTAAAATATGTCACACTGTTTTATACCCTTTTATATTCTCTAGAACCCGTACTGGAAATACATAGCTGGCAAAGATCTAGTGAAATATTCTAATAAGTGTGTCGAAGTTAAGGTATGGATAAGTCAAGGAAGTAATTAACTTTACGTTCAGATCAATCAAGTAGACGATTTTGAAAAGAGGAAACTTGCCAAGTCGCACTATTAAGTAGGTAGCAAATAACACAACCAATTTTAACATTTGAACTTGCATGATAGGAAGTGTGATCTAAGGACATTTGAAAAAACTTGGTTCAGATCCACATCCCAAATCCAGATTATTTCCATTTAGATCTCACATCTTTTATTAGCGAAACCTTTTGATAGATTGAGAGTGGAAGAAGAAAACATGTAGTGCTAGTGTAAGGCCAGCGCAGGAAGATGATGATGATGATGTTTTTGATGGGATATTATTTTACGTCAAATAAGTAAGTAGGTATTTGCTTCTTTTGATTGAAAATATTAGTAATTCATAGTCTTTAATTCGAGTTAAGGGAGTTGTGCATGACCATTCTTTATCCAAGGAATGGAGCAAGTGTGCAAATTATCCACTCTCGGCAACGGAAAGCAAATAAATACGTTTGAAAAAAAAACAACAAAATGTAAAATTAACTGTTTCTCCGATTTTTTCCTTTGTATAGGTACACAATTACCCAGCTGGATACCAAATTTTAACTTTGTAAGTAATCTGGAAGTAGGTTAGGTTTTTGATGATTCAGTGATAACTGATAAAAATATCGATTTTTAGGCCCGTATTAATGAACCAATCTCAACTCTATTGCTTGTCTCGAGACGCGTCAAAATGTCAGTGACCTATGGTTTGGCGTTTTCTTTGACGTATCTTGTGACGGGTCTCACAGTCAAGATGAGTTTATTAATACGGCCCTTAGACTTTAATATCTCAGTTACCGTTTGAGATCTGGTTTCTGGCAGAATTGTCCCACTGGACAGTAGCCATTTAACAAAGAATTGAATTGAATTGAGATCTGGTTAATCTAATGTATCTTAACAAATAAGCTAAATCTCAAATGTTTATATTAAATAGATTATTAGGGGGTCGAAAGTGGCTCGAAATGGTTCGTGTAATGTAATCTACGGCCGGCGTGTCTTCTATTTGTTTTGCGAACTTGGCTGACTCACTGTCGTGTGCCTAGACCCCACTTCGAAATTCGACCGCTTCTTCTGATGTCTGGAAACGGTAACCGCA